>JAPTHN010000022.1:5605000-6805000 GCA_026936325.1 Platynereis dumerilii | reverse complement strand
AAAGAAAATTATGGTTTGTTATTCATTAGTTTGAACACTTTGGTCATTTTTGAAGTCCAGAACACTGCTATGAAGCCAGCATAAATATCTGTAGCAGTCATGTGTACACTGATATGACTCTTTAAATTAGTATACTACAATAAGCATGAATATGCATTAATTGAATTCATGTGTACAAAAGAGTGATTATATAACATACCGTGCGTCATGCCAGATGCATCCAGGAATTTCAACTTATTAAGCCTGCACAATTTATTGTGAACACACAGCATTTAAAAATTAAGTTTCCACTGCTGAGGCCATTCGATATGCTGCTAGCCCAAGAGACGCACAGCTGAAAGGTCAGAATATCACAACGGATGAGAGATGGAAGAGCATCAAACAGAGTGTGATGTTTGATCTCTTGCAGGACAAGGCTCGTCAATGTCCCAGGTTCAAGGAAGACCTTGAAGCCTCTCGTGGTAGGCTTATTATTGAGGACACTTCCCATGAATATTGGGGTCGGGGCTACACTGGTTCTGGTCTCAATATGCTGGGAAGACTCCTGATGACATTACGAGATAATCTGCCTGAAACTGTGAAAAGCCCCTATGTTGTCGGAAACAGCAGTGCTACATTCCAATACAGAAGATCCAGTTTTCCTAGACGAAATGATGAGCAGTCCCGGTGTTATAACTGTGGAGAGAGATCTCACAATGCCAGAACGTGTCGTCATACCGCTCCAGTGCGATGCTATGCTTGCTTCAAGCATGGCCATAAGCAAAAGTTTTGCTCTAACCAACAGCAATAGGACATTGGCTATG
This sequence comes from Platynereis dumerilii, assembly GCA_026936325.1. Lineage (NCBI taxonomy): Eukaryota > Metazoa > Annelida > Polychaeta > Phyllodocida > Nereididae > Platynereis > Platynereis dumerilii. The sequence continues at coordinate 6,804,197 of JAPTHN010000022.1, read as the reverse complement.
ATGAGTTGGCCGTAGCCTCTCCTGAGGTCTGTGACTCTGAAATACCATGCAGTGCTGATGTAAATGACTGTTTTTTATTGACTGAAGCAACTGTTGTCAGTCCTGTTGATTGTGATGTTGATGTAATCAGCAATTGTGATTTAAATAGCTTGTATACATGTGCTGAAAATGATGAGTGCAATTCAGATTCGCCCAGTCCTGTCGAGCAGTCTGATGAGACTTGCTTCCCTATCCTTACTGAGTTTCGCAGGAAATTTCAAAACAAATTGATATTTGGACATTTAAATGTAAACAGTATTAGATATAAAATTCCTGAGATAGCTGCAGTATTAAATAGCCTTGATATTTTAGGTTTGTCTGAGACTAAAATTGATGAATCATTTCCAAATGCACAGTTTTATGTAGATGGCTACAATTTGTATAGACAAGATCGAAATGCTTTTGGAGGTGGTCTAATGTTTTATGTCAGTAACCAGATTCCAAGCAGGAGTAGAACTGACTTGTGTGAATTTGATAAGAAAGGTGTTGAATGTTTAATAATTGAAATTACTATCAACAAGGAGAAAGTATTTTTCATTTTACTATATAAGCCTCCCAATGTGAATGATGCATGTCTTGTTGATGTGATGTCTACTGTTTTGGACAAATGCTCTTCATTGTGTAAAAGTTATTTTGTTTTAGGTGATCTAAATGTTGACCTTTGCAAACACCCAAATTCCTTAAATGATGTATTTGATGTGTATGATCTTAAGAACATTGTTACTGAACCAACCTGCTTTCGTAATGTTAATAATCCGTCTTTACTTGATCCAATAATTACAAATTCTCCCAGGAGACTTATAACTCATTTAAATGTCAATATTGCTGTTAGTGACTGTCACAATCTTGTTTGTGGTGTCACAAAAGTTAATGCTCCTAAAGTTGTACCTAGAAAAATTGTCTACAGGAGCTTTAAAAAATTCAATAATGACAAATATGTGAATGATCTGAAATTAATTCCTTTCACTGTTTGTTCAATTTTTGATGATCCTGATGATCAAATGTGGTGTTATAACAAACTAATCACTCAAGTTATTGATGATCATGCTCCTCTCAAACAGAAAACTGTGAAACGCCAACAGGTGCCATATATGAACTGTGAACTAAGGAAAGCTATCAATGTAAAAGCTATGTTGAGAAGAAAATATAACAGATGCAAGACCAATTCTACTTGGGATAAATACAGAAAACAAAGAAATCTGGTCAATTCTTTGAAACGAAAATCCATAAAAGTATATTTTGAAAAAAGATGTACAGATATTAACAATGGAAAAGACTTTTGGAATACAATACGACCCTTTGTTAGCCATGGTTCACATATGAGCAACTGTGTATCTTTATTGGAAAACAACAATATTGTGTCTGATTCTGAATGTATAGCAAACATATTTAACCAATATTTTGTTGATGCAGCCAAAGATCTCAGTGAGCCTCTTCAACTTTCAAGCATGACTACACAGGAAATTATTACTTACTACAAAGATCATATGTCAATGAGCACCATTCAAAGTCATGTTGGAGATAAAACGTTTAACTTTGACAGTATATCATATGAAACAGTTTTGAAGAAATTGGGATTGCTAAATGTTAACAAAAGTCAAGGATTTGACAACATTCCAGCAAAATTGATCAATATTGGTGCTGATGTATTATGTCACAGTTTGACAGATATTATGAACTCATGTGTAACAGGGGGAATTTTTCCTGACAGCTTGAAACATGCAGAGGTGACACCTATATTTAAGAAAAATGATGCACTAATCAAAAGTAACTATAGACCAGTTAGTTTATTAACAGTGATCTCAAAAATTTTTGAAGGAATCTATTGTGATCATATGATGAATTACTTTAATGAAATATTGTGCAAAGAGTTATCTGCATACAGAAAAAAACATAGCTGTGAGAGTGTCATTCTCAAATGTGTTGAAAACTTTAAAATGTCGCTTGATGCAAATGAAGTAGTCGGTTGTGTGTCAATGGATCTCTCTAAGGCTTTTGATGCTATACCCCATTCCCTACTAATAGCTAAATTATCATCATATGGCCTGTCGGATGATGCTTTAAACCTAGTAAGAAGCTATTTATCTAATAGGAAGCAAAGAGTAAAGATTAATGGTGTGAAAAGTGAATGGATGTTTTTGGAAAGAGGGGTTCCCCAAGGGTCTTTATGGGGACCTGTGTTATTTAATATTTTTCTAAATGATCTGTTATTGATTTTAAAAAACAAATGTGACATTTATAACTACGCAGATGATAATACCCTAGTAGTTCACGATCAAGATCCATCAATTGTAAAATCATCCATGGAAAATGCATGTGAAGTAGCAATTAACTGGTTCCAACAGAATAACATGAAAGCTAACCCTGACAAGTTTCAGGCTATGGTTTTATCAAGGAGAAAATGTCAAATTGAATTTAATGTCGATAATTGCATCATACAGAGAATGAACTGTATAAAATTGCTAGGGATCCATATTGACGATGAACTTAAGTTTTCTAATCACATCCAGCACCTGACAGTGAAAGGTGCAAGACAAGTTAATGCTTTGTCCCGATTGAGTAAGATCCTTAACACAGAAAGCAAACTGCAATTAGTAAATTCCCTGATCTTATCCAACTTCAGGTATTGCAACACTGTATACTTTCATTGCAGCAAAAAAGACATACGTAAAATGGAAAATGTTCTCAAAAGAGCTCTCAAGTATGTTTTCAAAGATTATGAAAAAAGTTATAATGATCTACTAGCTAATGCAAATATGGTCTCATTGTATGTAATGAGACTTCGTGACACTATGTTAAATGTGCATAAAGTAAAACTAGATTGTTTCCCTCCAATTAATTCTAGTCTCTTTCAGATCAATAGAAATGGCTATAACACTCGCTATGAACTAATGGTGCTACCAAGATATGATACTGTTACATACGGCTGTAATTCATTCAGATTTCACGGTGCTGTCATGTACAACAAATTGCCTAATGATTTTAAACACCTTAGCGTGCATGATTTTAGAAAGTCTATAAAAGATTGGAAGCCTGTTTGCCAATGTGGCACTTGTATTTTATGTACTTTGAGATTTTAACATTGACGTGCATGTTTATGAATGGTAACTTTTAACTTTTAATGTCTATTTTTAATTCTCACCATCATTTGTAAATAACTCATCCTTTCATCATTGTGTTTTCTTTTTTAGTCGGTTAAAAGCATTTTGCTTGTGTTTATTTGTTGTATATGTGATCCGACTTTAAATAAAAGTTTACTTACTTACTTACTTACAGGACAAAGAACTGTAGATCAGCGATTATTTATGATAATCAGACATAGGATGTCAATGACTTCATTTTAGAGTAGAAAGTGATAAACACTCTTATATGCCTCTAAAACTAAGACAAATTTCGTGCTTAGTGCCACTGTACACATGCAGCAAATGGCCCCAGGCCTGTTCCATTGGTGCCTAAGCTGCAGTGGTAGCACCTAGCGGGAGCTGTGGGTGCTCTGTCCCTCATCCTTTTAGTCATATGCAGAAACACTACATCGTACTCCTTATGAAAGTGCCTTTGAATTCAGGAAATGTTGAAAAATACAATAATCATTCCACAGTTAAAAAACCCAAAGTGTGAAACACACACCAAAGGTAAAACGAAAGGAAAATGACACAAAGGAAAACACACAAATGAAGCAAGTTTGAGATCTGTCAAAGACAATTGAGATACATAGCAGAAGACACAAAATTAATTTCAGAGAATTAAATGAATTAAATGAATTAAATGAATTAAATGAATTAAATGAATTAAATGAATTAAATGAATCAGTTATCAGTAACACATGCCTTTTTTTACTAAGACTATTGTGAAAACTGTTAATTCATTGCAGAACTTTTGTGACTTTATTTCTTCCTATTTTCCCCATATGAAATCCCATTTTGCCCCAAGCATGGGGCAAAATGGGATAAATTTGCATTTTTGAAAATATGGAAAATTAGAATTGGTACTGTTAAAAAAGCACTTAACTGTTTTTGAGCAAGTGGTGTTGGTAGTTCTTCATGGACCAGACCTTATTTGGGATTCATATGATACGCCACCTAGTTTTAGTGAGCCTTCAAAGTTAGACCATCCGTATGCCCCTTGTTCTTCAAGTATGGATTTATAAAAATAAATAAGAGGTTGAGTTGGCAACATTTTGAAATGACGCAACTCTCTGCAAGCACTAGTATAATTATTTTAATGTAGTTGATTTTATTACTTTATGTATTAATTTTTTTTACATGATGAGACAAGCTGTAAGTAACAGTTCAGATTGCATTAATGCATTATGAGAATATTCTAGAATTTGATGGAATTCCACTATCTGTTTGCAGGGAAAGGGAAATGGAAGGAATCGTGAAAAGATTTATTGAAATTAACAAGCACAAGCTGGATCAAAGGAAACGTGAGGAGATAATTTCTGGACTGAAGACAGATGTGCAGAGGATTAGAGATCTGGAGAAGAAAGGTTGTGGGGGATGCATCACACAGTCGACGGAGTTCTACAAAAGTGCAGTCAGGACTCACATTGCAGTAAGGAATGACAGAATTCTGGGGATCTCAAGAAGTATATTGCGAGTCATGATTGGTGAAAGCAATGCTCAGGAGATTTATAACATTTCACTGCAAAGTTATAGACAAATGGAAAAATTGAAGGTGAATTATTATGCTCTATTTGATGTGCTCAAATGGTGTCTTGACAATGGTGCTCATCCTACGATAGAGGAGATTTATGAAATATCTTTGCTGAGTGTTGAGGAGTGTACAACATATGAAGCGCTGTTGGCCACCATGCAAGTGTTGCAACAGCTTGTTGATGCATACAGAAAGCAAGGCAACACAGAAGTCATTAAGATATATCTCAATAGAGTACAAGAGCATTGGAAAGTTGGAGATGACCTGAGAACAACTGCTGCAACAATCATTAGAAGTGCTTATGGCACTCTCAGTAATTGCATTGAATCGGCAAGTGGGTTCAACATTCTGCTCTTCTTACACAATGGTGATAGTGAGGAAGACATCAAGAAAAGCCTCAGACAAGCTGATATATTTCTTAAGAAAGACATTGGAGACCGACCTGTTACAAAATGGGCTGAAAACCAGAAACCTGTCTATTTCGATAAAGAACAAATGGAAAAGCAGAAGAGGGAACTGAAAATGACTTTGAGCATGAGAAATGACAGCTACCTTGGAAGAGATCTGCTACACTTGGCTTCTGTCTGTTGTCATGATGAGGAAATTCTGAACTGCATTCCAAAAGAGCTGATCGAAGAACAAATTGGCAAAACGGACCTTCATGGCAGCACTCCCCTGCACACTGCACACCTGCATGGAAATCAGCCAGCCATACAGTTTCTGAAATCACATGGTGCGAAACCTGCAAAAGACAATTTTGGAAAAACTCCTGAATCTCTTGAAAATCCACATGAATATTCAGAAGAGAATTACAAGGACATTTGCCAAGAAGTTGTAGCCATGGAGTCTTCTGTATTTGAAAAGATTACGCCAATGCTTGTCATGCCAGTCAAGGAATGCATTGCAATAGAAAAAGACTTGAAGGAGCTTTTCAGAAGGATGGTTGGAGATGATGGATTCTTGAATGCTGAAATAGTCATGGGAGGAAGTGTGAAGGAGAAGCTGAAGATTGGCAGATGGAACGAGTTTGATCTGCAGATATGCACCAAAATCAGACCTTACGGAAAGAGATCAGGGAGAGCTAAATATGGTGATGGATATGAATATGACGGTGAACCATTTGCATGTCTGAGGCTACATGAGTACCTCATCAAACAGTTGGCTGAAGTGGACACAAGGGGGATTTCTCTGCGATGTGTTTCAGTTGGGGGACAATGGGAGTTCATATGGGAAGGTGAAGGCAGATCCAAAGGGCTTAAGATATCTGTTGATGTTGTGCATATCTTTGATGAGGACATTTCATCGACAACACCATTTAGACAGGAATTGGTGATTGATGGCTGTCTTGATCACCAGCCATTACAGCACTTGAAGTATCGGTATTTAGATGGAAGAACAGCTTGGAGGAAAACCGTATGCAGACAAGAATTGGATCTGCTAAACAATCTAACATCTGGCTGCCGTTTGGGAATCCTCATCTCTAAGGCTTTGTTGGAGGTACATGTTTACTTTTTTAATTGTTCTAAGAGTTCAAGGATGTCAACCAGTTTTGGTGATAATGATTTTTTACAATATGCATGAGTCATATTCACAAACCAAGTTATCTACTTTTTTTTTTTTTTCGTATTCGATATTCAAAGTTCTGACACCATATTCTGCAGATGATTTGTCATGATCATACCCAATACTTTCAATATTAATTTGATTTAAGGAGACTTATCCCTCTTGTTGGTGACAGCCAAACAAAAGGATCATGCATCTGATTTTCAGTCCAAAATCAGTTATGACAAGTCACATGGCGTTCTCTTGATCATGACTAATCAAACTGCCTCTATGTTTCCCATGTTGAAAGTATAGAAGATGACACTTCATCAGCTATCATGAATCACGAAGTGCATTTTTCACAGTGAACTGATTCTCATTTTTTCTTTATCAAAGTGCATCACTGTAAACTCATATGCCACATTGTTCACTGCTTGTTGCAATTAGCAATCTTTCTCTATGATCCACAGGCATTTCAATCATTTACCAACACAGCTCTTTGGCCTGCATGATACTGGCCTCCTTAAACAGTACAATTTGTTGGTGTATCTGTATCACTGATAGTGTTCTACTGCAGAACTGTTGTGAACAATTGTGATGCCTGTGCTCTGATCTGATTCAATAAGGTATAACCAATCCAACTGATCAATCCAAGATACCAACCATGTTGCAATCCATTTGTGTTTCAGGTACAGATATTGAAGTAAGATATTTTGCAACTGCAATTTCTAACTTGCTCTAATCAACAGCAATCAATTGGTTATTACAGATTTCGTATAAGTGTGTCATGTTCCATGTGAATATATGCCCAGATGATGTCAGTATTGCAATACTGACATCACTATTGGCACTCCAAGCTTGAGTGTTGATTCCAACTGTTACCAACAAGTCAGGCTTATGGGCTGTCTAAGTGTGAATGACAATTGATTAATCTGCATTCATTGGTATGGTTGTTTGATTCAGTTGGAGCAGGTGAAATTGATATGTTTGAGCCACTTGCTTGATCCATCATGGACATTCATGGTGTCCTGTTGTGAAATTTCTCATTGAGGGCAGCACCTTGTGGCTTTTCAGCCTTTTGGGTGAGATCTGCGCCAAAGAAACTGTTCAGAATTGAGATTTGGGAGATTTTTTGGAAGTGAACGTGGCGGTGTTGCATGGGCATACCAGAGGACGAGGAATGGGGGGGGTGGTAGTTGCTCCCTAAAAATTTGGGAAAAGGCCAGACAAGGAGACTAAGAATTCGATCATGAAATAAACAGTATTGGAAATCAGTGATAAGGATGCCCCAAAGCAAAACCTACCCCCCCCCTTAGGTCTTAAATTCTGAATGGATCCTGAGTATATTATTTTTGCCAAGACAGAGCAGCACATGAAAACCTCTCAGACGAACAAATGAATGTGAGAGTGAATGAATTTGTTTTGTTGTAAAAGTGCTAAAACTGATAGCAGTTACACACAAAATCCATGCATTATATATAGCTGGATATTGTAACTTTTGGATTTATTCAAAACATCAAACTGAATAATCAATGTTGAGCAACAATCTAACAGCGTATGTGTGAATTTGTAATGGTGTGATCAGTATGGGTTCCAAGTGACACAGTTGAAACTGCGAATATACAACTGTGAAATCATTATGCTGATACTGACATCACAAGAGCACTGTGGCAGTTGAAAAGAACATGGCACACTAATACAAAATCTGTAATAAGTGTGAGAGCCATACTGGACACTGAATAACATTCCACCATACAGCCAAAGATATAAGGGACCGTTCAGAATTTATGACTGGGGGGAGGTTGGAGTTTTGCTGGAACTTCGCATCAAATATTGATGCCCCCCCCCTTAAAATTCATGCAGATTTTTAGTACCCCACCCTTAGGTTTCATGTGGATTGTGGATTCTTAGTACCCCCCTCAACATAAAAAGAAATACACACACTGTAAAGTTTGAATTTGAGTTTAATTGATTGAGTGAGATGGTTGCACAATTCCTTTGAGCCAAGATAGCTTGTTGTTTGCAAGTTATACAGCATAAAAATTATCATAACTCAAAACGGCAAGTTATCATGGCTCAAACAAATTGTGCAACCATCTCACTCAATCATTTGAGCTAACTCAAAATTTCAAATTTTACAGTGCACGTACACACTGTTATAGAGTAGCGTGGGGCATGCAGCCCCCCTTAACTTCGAGGTGTGATTTGACCTACTTTTTGTGGTCGATTATTTGAATGCTTTTGCTGTCAGGAAGGGATCACTTGACTCTTCTAATAACTAGTGAAACAAATGTCTAACAATTTTAATAAAGGAGTTACGGCCCCTTTTGTAAAAAAATTGAAATGGCCTTCTTACCCCACCCATCGGGTAAGAAGCCCCCCTATTATTAACCTATGGCAATTTTTTGGCGAGCGAATTCAGCATGAAAGTTATTTTTTGGGGTTCTTCTGTCATTTTTAATGCATACTATTCACTTTTTCTGAATTTCAGAATTTTTCTGTTCATACATTTATTTTTCAATATTTTTTGGCCTGATTCAATTTTGGCCAATTTCTTATTTTCATTTCAATTAGTTATTCGATTAAGATTTAAGGTAAAGTACACATTATTAAATGGTTTCTGAAGCAGCTTCGAGGGCTCAGTGAAGGAGGCCTCATGCCCCATACCATGTGGGGCCTCTCGCCCCAAACCCACATATTTTAATTTGACCTCTATATTTTGAGCTAAAATGCAAAAAACATGATCCAAATCATGTTTGTCTGATGGTCATAAAGTGAAGCAATGCAGATATCCATTATACTTTTAAAAATGTCCAAAGTTATTTCTGTCAGCCACTTTCAAAGAATTAATCAAAGTTACATAAACCATGCACCTTTTTTTGTTTCTTTAATTACTACTATGGTTTGGTGCTGTTTGCCCTGAAAATTGGTGACATCACCTAAAAAGCCTGTAGCTTCAATCATATCAATAAGAAAAAGTACCAAAAATGTAAGTTTAGATATGACCCTGGGGGGGCCTCTCACCTAACCCGGGCCTCTTGCCCCGACCTACTCTACAAGGTAACGCATAAAGATTCGCGTCATTTCGCAGACTTTTGCGCTTAAAAAGGGCTAGATTGAGTGATTGTTTCTTTGTTAAAATTTCTTACCCCCCTTGGAAGTGTTGTCAAAAATAATTATATAATATACCCCTTGAAACACGGGTGGAAAGTTAGTACCCCCTCGGGAAAAACTCCCACCCTCTCCCCTCTCCCCCCCCCAGTCATAATTTCTGAACGGTCCCTATGAGGAATTCACCTCTTTAGTGGCTTCAACATTACTGTTTACTTATAATATCATTTCACTACAAAACTCAATGCATATTTTCCTTAATATCAAAGTCCTTAACTCTTAATTCTGTTATTTGAAGTAGCTATCAGGGATGAGAAAAGGTTTTGCTCCACAACATAGTAAACCTACAAGAGTCAAAAGTATTTATTTTTAGAATCTTTTGAATATAATTAATTAATTATTTAGAACTTATATATATATAGTACCAATTTCAGTTAACGGCTCATTGGCGCTTGGCTACATTGGTGACATGTACCTGTGGAATTTTTAGAGATTAACTGATCTTATCTTGAAGCCTCAATCTCTGTCAGGGGTTGCTGTCATCGAAATTTTTTTGTTGACAGCAAGCCTTCACTGAAAAGATTTAAACCAATACCGTATTCATAAGATATACATTTACCAGGCAAAGAAACGCACCACTTGATTTTGTCTTATAATTTTGCAGACCAAACAAATTATATGGTATTGATCCTTGGATCAACTAGTGTCTTTGTGCCAAAAATCATTCAGCTGTGACCATTTCCTGTCTGCCTTTTGACTTGTTTATCACATTTCAGTTTTTGTAATAAAATATGACCTTACCAACAAGTTACACCAAAAATCATTCTACTTCGTAAGCGCTTCGTTAAAGTTCGGCGTCATTCGGGATCTCGTTGCACGTGACCTTACGCAAGAACCCCGTTCCGCCTCAGTCGTTTGCTTGAGCTCGCACAGAGCGGACTGCTCGCTTATCATCGTTTTGACTAATAAAACGTCGTTTTACTCACCTGAAGGATGGATTGACATCTACTACGTCGTTTACTGGGTCGTTCGGGCATGTGAAGTCGACAAGGACGTCGGAAATGACTTTGAAATGGGACAAAAGTGTCCTCATTTTTTGCCGGTGTGAGGTAGCCAACATGGCGGCACCCGATGCGACCACGTGTATTGTCAACGTGACGCCGTGTAAGCGCACAGAATGACCCAGTGGCAACATCAAATGTCATGTTTAGGCAATTATGGTGAAATTACCTTTTATCAAGGCTTGCCCCTCGAAAAAGTTCCAAGTGTGAAACACACTTTTGACAGTTTGACAGAGTAAGGCAGCCAAAATGGCGGCGCCTCACGGGACCACGTGAATGGTCAACCCGCGGATCTGTAAGGGAAGAAAGGACCCGGTATCATCACAAAATGTCATATATTCAAAGAATTATGGAGTGAATCCATTCCATTGAGTCTTGCCCCTCGAAAAAGTTCAAGCAGAGGCTAAAGACAGACAGACAGACAGACAGACAGATGTAGTTTATTCGACCAATATGATTGTTTACAATAATAAAATAGTTATAATATACATAGACTATTAAGTTGGTCTAGGAGGCATACACCTTGGCTTGTGCCGCTTTTGTGTATGACCCCCTATACATTGTTATAAAAGTTATTCATATATTTCAAATTATGCTGCACCACTATAGATAACTTGCAGAATCAACATATGGAATAGATTAAATGAATAGACAAATCTAGGACTGTTTAACAAACACAAAATCAAATTGAATACATCTGGTATGATATACTGCTAAGATGGAGTATTAGCGAATACATATGATTTGCAGGTTACTACATGAGGGGAACAATTTCTATATCAGATCATCCACTGCAATATTTCTATCATCATAATACATTACTAGCATCACATCATATAGCCGTGGGCTACCTAACACCGCAAATATAACAGTTTTGAATATAACATTGTGTTGGGTAGGCACTGATTTTTACCCTTTTCATATAAAAACTCAGACCATAGAGACTGTGGGTTTGTAATTTATCTAGAATTTCAGAGGGTGCATCATTCACAATTTTCGGTATTCTATTTTTGATTGAGCTATTTGATATATTGTATAGTAGTCGTGGTATAACTAAGTTATGTCGGTCTCTGGTAGGGTAGGGATGAATGTCCGACTGCCTTGAAAAATTCATGTTGAGGAAATAATTTGGGACATCTCGACTTCTTAATTTATAATAAAATTTAAACTCTTGAATGTATAGAATATCTTCTAATTTCAGGATATTCATTCTTTTAAATAAAGGATCAGTATGAGCATTTTACTTACTTTTACTTATAATTCTTACAGCCCTTTTCTGGATTTTGACAAGTTTATTGTGTCTTACACCCCATGTTAAAATACCATATAATAGAAGCGAGTAAATGAGGGAGTTATATATAATCAGCAGAGTTTCAGATGGCAAATATGATTTGACACGGTTCATTACCCCTACTGTTTTCGCCATTTTCATTTGAATTTTAAGTACATGCTCATTCCAAGTCAGACATTCATCCACAGTAACGCCTAGAAAATCAAAAGTTTTCACTCGTTCCAGTCTGTCACCATCTAAGAATAAATTCATATCGTAAACAATCTTGTTTTTAGGTCGAAAAAGCATATATTTTGTTTTAGAAACATTGAGAGATAATTTATTAAGCTTTAACCAAGTACTAATCTTTTCAAGTTCATTATTTAATTTTGACTCGTGACTATTGATCTCATTCTTGTTTGTAGAGAGCATAGTTAACAAAGTTGTGTCATCTGCATACATAACGAATTTGAACATATCCGTGGACCTCCCAAAGTCATTCATATAAATCAGAAAGAAAAGAGGACCTAATATAGAGCCCTGGGGTACACCTGTTTTTATAGATAATAGTTCAGATTTTAACCCATCATATTCTACTAATTGTTGTCTGTTAGTTAGATAAGACTGACAGAGCTTGTGTGCATTTCCTGTTATGCCATAATGAATTAATTTACTAAGTAGTATCGAATGATCAAGAGTATCAAATGCCTTTGACAGGTCCAGGAATATGTTCAAGGGTGTTTTTTTATTTTCTAAGCCATCGACCACTCTGTCTATATTCTCAATAACTGCGTATTCTGTATTATGCTTTTCCCTGAATCCATATTGACTACCAAATATTAGGCCAAGAGATTCAAAATAGATATTTAGTTGCTGATGCATAACTTTTTCAAAAACCTTTGATGTGGCTGGTAGTACTGAAATTGGGCGATAATTTTCTATGATGGTTTTGTTGTCTTTTTTATGAACTGGAACAATTCGTGCAATTTTCAATTCCTGAGGAAACATTCCTGTCTTAATTGATTGATTTATGATAATTTTAAGAGGGGTTACCATAGCATCTTTTATTTCTTTCAAGAATTTGGTTGAGACTCCATCTACACCACGGCTAGTTTTTACTGGAAGTTTATCAATGATACGAGAAGAGGGCCCATAATCTGCAGATGGCCTGTTTACAACATTTATTGTGGGTTATGCTATTATCGCCTGGCTTGTCATCGTAGAACTGAAATTTAGGCCTCTTGGCAGTTTTCTTAAAGATAGATTGATTGCTCCAATAGAAGGGCCATGGTTGAAATGTGGAGTTTTGACCGTGTTCTAATTCTTGATTCACCAGTCTACCGTCCGATGATGTGTATTCACTATACAGCTATCTCTGCATGAGGAATGGCTTGCTCCCTTGAATAAATTCAGGCAGGGGCTTTGTCAGAAGAAAACTTGAGCTATGGACTTTTGGGACTCTTTAATACCAATGTCATATTCATTCTGTGGCCGTACCATCGGCATGACATGGCCAATATTGACCATGCTGGTAGTTTAATGAGAGGTTGGTTTGAAGCACCCAGTTGGATGCACTCTATGCCTGGTTGATAAACAGGTTGCACATGTTGTAGTTGTACTACTGCCAAGAACGTGATTCATGCAGGCTTGTGGGTTCAATGTGCCATGGCATCTTCAAGATGATTAGCCTCGAAGGAGGATTGCATAAGCCAGAAGTGGAGTGAGATCTGTCAACAAGTTGACATTTGTTTTCCGAGTTTGGAAAGTCTATTAGTTGGAAGTCCCGGATCCCTGGTAGAGATGAGGCAAGGCTGAGTGTCACGATGCCATAACATACAGAGACATACTACCAGTACTGTAGCCTCTGGATTTGTTTTGGTGAATTTTTGACCAGTGACATGGCCACTTGGCCATGCCATACAGTGTCATGATGAGTCCTGGTTGTGGATGGAGTCCCCAAAACAATTGGGAGAAGACGTTTTGACTACCAATTACCATTTTTCCTGTAGACTGCATTGGTAGGGGAAGCTTGGGAGAGTTGGGCCGCAGGGAGGGTTGGGCCACCCTGATTTTTGAGGAAACTAAACATTTTTTGACAAAGCTGCAGCCACCAAAATTTTATAAAAATAATAATCTTTCAATGGATGTAACATTTCTGGCTAATTTGCTTGTCACGATCTTTAGAGAGAAGAAAATTCAAATATGGATGAAAAAAGGAAAAACTTAGCCGTGTTACGAGTTTTTAATTTTCTGTCAGACAACAAGGACTGAGAAGATTTTCTATGGCATGCTGTGTAGGCTTGACTATTCAGTTGTTATTAACATATTTTGGAAAATTATCAGACAACTGGTTTTGTCATAATTGGGATTTAGAGAAAAATGGTCGAATGGGGGAGAGTTGGGACAGTGCCAATACTCTCCCCACATGTGTTGCATTTTCCCAGATTTATTTTTATTAAGACAGAAGAACTTGTCTAGAGCAATTTTCAACAGAGATTGAATATTTTTAGGCCTTAATAATTATTCATGGTCTAATAAAATTAGATATCAGGAAATCTAGACGGGGAGAGTTGGGCCATCAGGCCGAGGCTTAAGTCTGACACCAAACTAGAGTTGCAAGAGGCCTCAATTCAGGATTAATGACTTCTATGACCACCACAGTACAGGTTACAAATATTATGGCCTCAAGTACAGCTTTACCGAACCTGATATATTGCAATGGCCCAAGTCTCCCCCCTGATTGGCCCAAGTCTCCCACTTGATGGGGAGAGTTGGGCCAAATTTTTTCCAATTTTCATAGGGCTGTAGCTCATATGTTCTTGGACAAATATCAATGCAAACCTACAGATATTTTTCTGAAATATTTCAAGATACAATACATGCATTAAGCATGTTTATATAATCATTACTGTTAGCAGGAGGTGCAAGAATGTAAAAAGTGGCCCAACCCTCCCAAGCTTCCCCTACTGTTCATAATCGACCATACCTGCTTCAGCGGAATGTCCGGGCCAATGGGCCCCTTGAGAGAATGTTCATTTTCCTTTATAACCAGTGAAAGTTACTGTTCAACATTCATGCATTTGAGCAGGACTAGTGAAAGTAAGATACTGCTCCATCACTTTACTGGAGGAGCCATTGGAAAGCGTGTATATTACTACAACTCATAATTGAGAATTGTGACGATATGTCTTGAAGGTTGTGATGCCGGCCGGTGATATCTGTGATCACACCCTGTCCAGGGTAAACCTCGGGTCATTGAACACATCATAGATCACCCATTGAGATTGGGATTTAACACAGTCCTGCCAAAAGGTCAGTGGTCAGATGTGCGACTTGGTATGCTTGTTATTCAAAGCGGATTGCGTCGGGTCATGCTCAGCGACAAAGTGGCTTATTATTGTCTCTCATCGCACCAATGCTGTTGAGATTAGTTTTTTGGGCCTGTCAGATTAAACTTTTGGGGAAAGTCAATGCTATGAGCTGGCACCTGCTGCAAAGAGGTTACGTGTTATGGCGAGGCCGATACACCACACTGGGGTTACAACCAATCCCTGATCTTCAACAGAGCGCCCTCCATAAAGACGAGGCAGTTGACAGTACGCTTAATGAGCTGTCACTGCTGCTTGATTAACTTCATCAGCACGACTGTTGGAAGCAACAGGGGTCAGGTGTCTGGCATTTATCTGGTACATCGTCAATGATCAGTCAAATGATTCAGTTAAAGCTCACATGCATCATATAAGTACAAACAGCTTAGAACCCGTAACTAAGAGTGGGGCATATCTTGAGACACTATATTTTAGCATCTTCATTCGCTACCGGGCACATGGTGATAGCGATGACTACCAGTTTTGCCGTGAGCTACATGTCATAGGCCTACATTATTCGACAGACATAGTATGCCAAGGCCATTTGAAGCTACCTCCCCGGTTAGGGTGCCATCTGTATGAATCTCATCAATGTCACAGCAGTGTTGTGACTCCCTTGAGAAAGAGGGTCGCAGTGATCATTCAACATCAAGTCGTCTATTGGATGGCATAAGGAACCAGACCGATTTTCTGACTTTTCAGGAGAGCAAATTTGGTGAAAAGTAAAGTTTGTGTGGAATATACCGCATGGATTAAAAAAAAAAGAACACAATTGGTTCACAAATGTAGTGGGCACAATTATGTATGCTTATACTTAAATTAACATTTTATATTAACATAGATATTGTAATAAAACCCCAAACAATTTTGTAGAGATCTGTGATTAGGAATAACAAAAGGAGCCAAAGCAACTTGGATCACTGAGAACTAGAGGACCAGTTTCACACAGTTCGCTGCATAGTACTTTGGATCCTTATGCTATAAGGAAACAATAGAATATGTGATGATTTCTTTTCTGTTACACAGACCTAAATGACTTTGGATCACTTTATCAGAACATGAACATTGAAGTTACACAGACCTAAATAACTTTGGATCACTTTGTCAGATAATAAACATTGAAGTTTTATGGCACTTTTTGTTGTCTAATAAGTAGGTCATCTTACCTTGAATCATTTTCTGACTCAGATTCATCATACAAACTCCCTTTTTCAGAATTAAAACGAGCCAAAGTAATTAATCTCCTCTCCCACTGCCTCAGAAAAGACAGTTCACTTCATGTTGATTAAATATTTAGTAATAATGACAAGAATTTGGATATCATATTGTCATCTATTGAGCCTGCGACTGCAAAAGAGAATATTGATAGGGTCATCTAAGGGGGCAACCATTTAATAATCAGGTGGGGGCTTGGATTTTCCTTGGCGGGACATTTTTATTTCACGACGACGGCGGCAGTGGCTATTTATTACAAGCATGAGAAATAATATAATAATAATATATAATAAACTAAGCATTTATATAGCGCTAGTTTCAGTCAGACTGCTCACCAGCGCTTTTGTGGAATTAATTGTAGTGAAGCTGGAATAGGTGGGTTTTCAGTTTTTTCTTAAAACTTTCCATGGACTTGCAACTACTTATCTCATGTGGAAGACTGTTCCAAAGTTGAGGAGCCACCTGAGTGAATGCTCTGTCTGCCATTTTGTTATTGTCACGAGTGCTTGGAATCGACAATAGCAACTTGTTGTTACTTCGTAAGTTGCAATTTGGTTGTCTAAGCTGAATGAGGTGTTTCAAGTATTCTGGAGCCTGGTCATTCAGCACTTTCCTTGTCATCATCAAGACTTTAAACTGTATCCTCGCTGGAATTGGCAGCCAGTGTAAGTTCTTCCTGTGACTTGTAACACTGTCTCGTCTTTTCAATTGTTCAATTAAGCGGACAGCAGTGTTTTGTGCTACTTGAAGCTTCTTTATCAGTCTCTGCGATATACGGTTGCCATAATCCAGATGTGGAGTAACCAGTGCATTTACTGCTGTTTTTGTTGTGTCTTTGTCTAAATTTTTACGCAGCTTTGAGATGTTTTTTAAGTTTAAGTAGGCATTTTTGCACATTTTGTTCACCTGCTTTTCCATTTTCATTTCTTTGTCAAATATGACACCAAGATTACGGACATTGTCTGCTGTTTGAATCTCAACGTTGTTTACCCGGATTGATGAAACCTTCAGCTTTTTTAGTTGCTGAGGTGTGCCAATGATGAGAAGTTCAGTTTTGTCACCATTGTTGCTGAGCATGTTTTCGTTAAGAAAATCTCTAATTTCTTTTATGCACTTCTCCATTTTCTCCACTGCTTTTATTTGATCACCAAGGAAGCTTGGCTTAAAGGAGAGCACAAGCTGTTCATCATCAGCATATTTTTCATCTTCAATTTGATTTCTCTGTGCTACTTCACTGACTGGTGCGATGTAAGAATTGAATAGTATGGGACCCAACTTAGACCCTTGTGGGACTCCATACTTCGGGTCCAGCCTGTCTGACATAACATCATTCAGAATTACTGCCTGTGATCGCTGTGAAATGTAGGATCTGAACCACTGTAGAGCTGTTCCACTTATGCCATATCTATTTTCCAGTCGTTTTATGAGAATGCTGTGGTCAATTGTGTCAAAGGCGGCTGATAGATCTAACAGTACCAACATTGTCACCTCAACACGACTCATGCTCAACATGATGTCATTGTGTATTTTGGTAAGAAGAGTTTCAGTGCTGTGAAATTTCTTGTAGGCAGATTGTTTCTTGTCATCCAGCTTGTTTTTAACAATGTGGTCAGTGTACTGTTTTATCACAGCACTTTCTATGACCTTGCTCAAGAAGGATAGATTTGAAACTGGTCTGTAGTTCTTTTTTATGGGTTCAATGCCTGCTTTCTTCAGGAGTGGTTTAACCAATGCATGTTTTAATACCTGTGGCATCTTTACAAGAGTGAGCGACAAATTGACAATTTCAGCTGTGACTGGGAGAAATTCATCAAGACATTCAAGCAGCAGCCATGTAGGGATTGGGTCCAGTGCACAGTGCTTTTTTGGCATATCTAATATCAGTTTTCTAACCTCTGCATGTGAAAGAATCTTGAAATTGTCCAATGGTGTTCCTGTGTCTACCACTGTCTCAACTGTGGAACCAGTTGTGTTGGAGTTAAGTTTAGATCGTATTTTTTCTATTTTCTCATCAAAGAATGTGTTAAAGTCATTGGCCAGCTGTTTCTCATCTTCATGATGGGGAAGGGGCAGCTCTTGTTTCCTGATGAGACTGGCATTAAGAACCTTGAACATAGATTTAGAGTCTCCTTTTGTTTGCCTTATTTTTTCCCTTAGGTCATCTGATTGGAGTTGGTTTAGATGCAAGTTCATGGCATTACGTTTGTCTTTGAATGTTTCCCAATCTGTGTCAAGATTTGACTTTCGCCATTGTTTTTCCGCTTTTCTTTTGGCTGTTTTCAAATCTTTGATGTCTGCGTTTGTCCATGGTGTGGCATTACGGAAGATTATTCTTTTAAGTTTTGCAGGTGCATGTTTATCTAAAATGGATTTTGTAGAATTGTATAAGTTGACTAGTTCGTCCAGGAGTTTTGATGGTTCAGTTTCAGTTTTTACTTCAATTTGTTTTTCAGAAAGATGTGAAGCTATATCTTTTTTGAACTCCACAACATTAATACGGCTAGTGTTTCTCACTATTACATTCTTTAAAGGATTGCTATTTTTGTTCACATTGAGCTTCAACATAATGCAGCTGTGGTCTGAATTCAGATCACCAATGGAACAATTAGTCAGGACAGAGTTGTGCCGTGTGATTACCAAGTCTAATGTGTTGCCTTCTTTATGAGTTGGAGAGGAGACATGCTGTACAAGATCGAACATATCTAGGATGCTGATGAACTCAGAAGCTTTCCTGTCTTTTGGCTTGTTCACATGAAAGTTGAAGTCGCCTGTTAGTATTACTTCACGTTCGTAAGAGTGGTAGTGAGCAAGGAATTGATTAAATTCTTCATAAAATTCAGATATGCTGTACTTATTTTGACTTGAAGGTTCTGATCGGTAGACAACAACTAAAGTCACAGTTTTGTTGTTATTTAGAAACTGAACTTCCATGTGCTCAAATGTCTTACATTTTGCACTCTCCTTTTTCACAACATTCAGTCCAGCTTTTACCAAACAGCCAACACCTCCTCCTTGCCTACCCTCCCTTGGTTCATGTAAGAAGAAACATTCTCCCTGTCTTTCCAATTCCCCTATTTCCACTTGGTCATCGTGTTTTAACCAAGTTTCAACAAAAAGGAAGATGTCAATGTCAGATTCGTCTCTGAATTCCTTTACCATTTGTGTCTTTTGACGAAGGCTTTGAGCATTCCATAGAGCAATATTTAAAGAATGCCTTCCAGATTTTTTCTCTCCATTTTGGTGCAGTCTTTTGTCCGTAAACATCTGATTTGGTTTGTAAAGAGGCCAAAATTTATTTGTGAGGGTCAGTAGTTGTAGAAGATGAGGAAATGTGCCTCTTTTCGTATACTTTCTTGACTTGTTTGAGATTGGAATCCATCTTGTATTCATACTTTCACTTTGCTGTGTTTGTAATTTGGTACTTGTTATTCCGTTGCGCACCACATCCGAATACAACTTTGTACCAGACATGGCGAATTTCGCTTATTTTTTCTTTATTTGAACTAGCTAGAAGCAAAGTGCCCAACAATTCTTTGCACAGAGTTTTAAGCCTGTTAGTTTGATTTGAAATTTGATTCGGACACACGACAAAGTGACCTACGAGCTTTTCCAATTAGATTCGAGGCTGGTTTGTTCTGATTTGAGATAGACTTGGACACACTACAATTTGACCAGAAAAATATTGGTAATATAGTCTTTTGTTTGAAAAATGAAAAAAAAAATTGGGTGGAAAAAATTAGGATGGAAAAGTTTTGGGAAATAGGCCTACAAGTGTAAAAAAATTAATTTGAGAACATTTTTGGAAAAAGAAATAGTGAAATCTTTTTTTTTTTTAAAATAAGTACCCATGGTCCCTAAGCATAACAATATCAGATCACTGTGCGAATTTGGTAATAGTGGGTCAGCGAGACACCTCGTGAGAGGATTCCAACAAAACTACGAAAGTTGCCCTTTATATTGTAAGATTATATTTGAAACAGGCAACCATTAGAAAAAGGGGGCCAGTCAATTTCACCTTTTTCAAAAATCACCTTTCCTGAAATCGCCTTTTGACAAAATCACCTTTTGAAAAAATCACCTTTTTTGCCAAAATCACATTTTTTTTCAAAAATCACCTTTATCCTACCATAATCTCCTTTTATTATTCAGACGTGGGCCTGGTGGCCCCACCTCTGTTTGTTTTTCCCCTCATTGTTAAAATGGTCATTTTGGAGGATCAAACTTTTGTTAAGTTTTTGGGTTTTCTGTGGCTCATTTAACCATTACAAAGTGTCGGGATTGGCCTTTTATCTCAGGGGTGGCAGTGTAATGGATATGTGGCTCTCTCAGGGGTGTCAATATTATGGACAAGTAGTAAGTATTTTATTTGACTTTGACAATGTGGCAAGTTGAAATAGCAATCAAAATGGCATATTTAATTTATTTTTAACTGTTGGCTTTTTGGGCAACACAATTAGTAAGGAAAGTAATGTATTATAACTGTGGACTGTAATCTAGAATGTCACCCAATTGAAGGTGTCTTTATAGATTGCATTTAACCCTTCTTCTTCTTCTTTGGTTGATATTCCGCCTCCAGCACAGACGAACCCCTGAATTGGTATTCAGAGTATATTTAAAATTGAGTCTCTTTTCAATGCTAATTTGAAACACATTTGGCTACACAGGAGGCATGCATTTTTTGCAGCCTCTGCTGAAAGAGTTAAAATGTTAATATTGCTATTTGGCCTAATACTACTGCCACTACAAGCAACTAAAGCTACTGAAGTCATATAACCCCATCCATTGAGGATTGCAGAGCACAGTTCATCGCTATCCATTGGAGCTCTTAATCCGTCTTCTCTGTAAATATCCATGAGCGTACTAATGCCTTCGCTCCTTGCGTCATCCAGCGATGGGCATTGTACTACGATGTGCTTGATGTTTTCTTTGCCCTTTTTACATAAAGAGCAGGTTAAGTCCATTTCTTTGGAGTTGCTCTTGTAGATAGCCTCCATCTCCTTTGTTCTGAATCTTCCTATCAGCATTTTTGCACGTACTGTGGCTGCTTCGATCCGGCGACGTTTTCCCTCACAGTGCTGCCATAAGGAATGGGTGTGAGGATCAATGCAGTTTGGAGTTATTAACCACTTCAGAGTACTCCTGCTTCCTGCTTGGAAGATAATGTCAATCAGCGCACGATGGTAAATTGCTGCCTTCACTTTCCTTTTCCACTGCAGCTTACTGTCTGGGAGGTGGGGGGAGGGTTGGTCTAGTGGTAGCGTGCTGGACTACCAATCGCTGGGTCCAGGGTTCGAATCCAGCTCTTGCCGGGTCACCTGGGCCTATGTTGGACGGCTGTTTCAATCATCCTTCGCCTCATTGCCGTGTCCTCCTCCTGTCCTAATTAGCCTACCAAGTGCATAAATACAGGACGTAAAGCCCCAATCATCCATCCATCGTCTGGGAGGTTCAAAGCCGAATAAATGTTGATGGAATACTTGTCTGCCAGGTTGTCGATGTATCTAAACCAGCTGTGTCTGTTTCTGTACTGAGTGGCTAGTTGTCGCTTCGCTAGTCTCTTTAACTCATGACTTTCAGGAAGTCGGCAGATTGAGCCGAAGAGGGAGAGGGCTTTTCTGTGAATTTAACCCATCATCAATGAATGACACTCCCTGTAGTCTATTGATTACAATACCCTGATGGGGATTCTACAGAGTTAAGAGCTGAGTTAAGGTTTGGTAGTCATTCGCCCTATCCCACCCTCCCCTAAAGATGGGACCTGGCAGGGGCCTAATATTTTGGGCATTCACCAAACTATTGAGGCGGCAGGGATTCTCGCACGGCAGTCACTATGCAACGACATCCCGAATGACTACCAAACCTTAACTCAAGTCTTAACTCTGTAGAGTCCCCATCAAACCTCACAGGGTTCGTTTAATTGGGGGATTTTAAATGCTATTTGTTATAAACAATGTAGAGTAGGTCGGGGCAAGAAGCCCGGGTTAGGTGAGAGGCCCCCCCCAGGGTCATATCTAAACTTACCTTTTTGGTGCTTTTTAGGTGAGAATCTCTCACCTATTGTGATCGGTGTTGTGCTGGATTGACGGCTGGCTGAAGACAGGACCTATAGATGCCGCTCATTTACTCAATTTCTAAGCCCAATTCCGACTTTCTGCCTGTGCCAGTTTACATATCTATGAATGAACTTTAGAAAGGCAGCATTACAGGTCTGTCATCCTTCTATTTATGCGTTTATTTCAAAATTAGATTTTTCAATGCACTGTGTCGCCATGTTATTGCTACCAAGAATCTCATGTACACTGTCATAAATGACTGGAATTATTTCCTCAAAACTGTCTTTGACTTCTGAATATCTTGCATTATTTCTTCTACATGCTCCAAAATAGTGATGTCAGTGTCAATAAAATCTTCAGACATGTCAGAATCTGAAGAATTTGTTAAATAATTCATTTCACCAGACATCCTGTGTGTTGCTCTTACTCTCTTTTTTAGAATTTATTGTAGGAGGGCCCCATATCCAGTTACTGACAAAATGACCAGCTGAGTGGTCTGCAAGTACTAAATAGCTTGAACATATGCTCCTGCAGGCCTATCAGTCAACATGTATCCAGTATATGTTATCTCAAGACAGACTGTATAAGCTGTCAGTTCAGAAAGACTACAGAAATGTGGATCTCCACCTTAGGCAATGTGAACTGTCACAGTAAACAGGAACAAGTAAGTTTTTACAGCAAATCCTTCACAGTGCACATGCTTATCTGTCATGTGTCATGATGTGGGAAAACAAACCAATAACTTGTCAATCTGAGGTGCCAGTGACATGCCATGTATGTTCTGGAGGGGTTGAGAGTTGGGTAAAAATACCCTTCAAATCCTGCTAATGCATGACCTGTCAACACTGAGATAAGAGGGTGCATGGTGCAGTGTGTTTTGTTGAAAGCCCCATTGTTTAAAAAAGTCAGGAAAAAGAATTATCACAGACAATAAAAAAGAGCAGTGCATTATTATTGTTTGCAAAAACACTTTAAACCGTTTAAATGGGAAGTATTCAGCCTCCTTTGAGGTAACAGAGCAGAGGTGATGCATAGATCTGCAATTCTGCATCCATGGACCTACAATGTATGAACCAAATGAATCATTCAATGAGTTGTCACAAGACACACCGCAGCCTGGTCAATTCTAACAAGTCTACAAAACCTTCATACTTTCTCCACTCCATTCATGGACCCAAGTGAACAAAATTCTTGGCAGTCATGAACAACACTGCTAGCACATTTTATAATGGTTTCAGGGTAAATCGCACAAATTAAAGTGCATTCTGGGACTTTTGGTGATGTCTTTACTTCATGTGTATTGCACTCCCAGCCATGCCATGATACTGGAGTTGTCTGTCGCCTGGTTGATTAGTAATCCATCCCTCCCAATAGGCCATATAATAGTGCCTATAACAACTACCACGGTTTGCGTCCTTGCACGGTATTTTTCCAAACTTTTCTGTTAAATATCATTATAGGATGATGTGGGTGCATAGAATTTCATAGATAGAATAGGGAAAATAGAATTTGATGGATAGTAGTGGGTGGAGAAAATTAGCTTGAAGCAATTGGGTGGAGAGATCATGTGGGAGGATAGAAATGAATGATTTCAAATGAGTGGGAAAGTAGTTGGATAGAAGTGGGTGGATGACATTTGTTGAAAGGAATTTGATGGATAGAAGTTGGGTGGATCCAATTTGGTGAATAGAAGTGAGGTGGATAAAATGTGGTGAATAGGCCTAGAAGTGAGATGGATCGCATTTGGGGCATTGAAGTGAAGCAGATTGAATTTGGTCGGATAGACGTCGTGTGAATCAAATTTCCCTACCTGGAGAGTGAAGACCCTCAGTTTATGCTTGCATGGCAAGCAGGTATATACGAGGGGCGTTCAGAAAGTTCTGACCAATTTTTCTGAGAGATGCTTATATTGGAGCTAGAGTCTTCAAATTTTCAGGAATACATCTTGAGGTATCAAGGAAACAAATGACCAAGCACCTTTGAGACACAATATATTTAAGTTGTTATTTTGTTGCCGCGGAAACGGCAAGAAGGGGAACCCAGCGCAGCTCATTTTTCTAGTGAACTTAGCGTTGTGTTTTCCCTGAAATCTAGGGTCAAATTATGTTATAAAGGACTGCAAACCTGTGCAGGGCCTATTGGAAAGTGGGATGGTAACTTTATGATTTCACAATGTTGTAGGGGAGAGCGGGGCACAGTGAGACACTTTTTTCATTTTCAAGTGTTCCAAAATGTTGGCAGTAACGAGTTAAACGAGATCTGGTCCACATTATAGATAATGACGTTGGGTATATTGTCCAGTAGTTTCAGGTTCCTACCTTTTACAAGTTTGGAGAAATTTTGAGTTACGTCCATGCTCGTTAAGTGTCTCACTGTGCCCCGTGGGTGGGGCACAGTGAGACACTAGGTGGGGCACAGTGAGACAGGGCATCTGCTGCTATAACCGCCGATCCTCAGATCCTGCGGAATTTATCTATCAATTTTTGCTACAGAAACTACTGTACTCTAATAAAACCAGTTGCCTAGGTGATTTTTTAGGTCCTTTTTTGAGCATGTTTCGAAACTTCATCGCACAGGACACATGCACGACTTATTTAACCTGCCGCACCCGTTACACGCTAATCAAAATTCTTCTCTGATGCTTTCCTTTGGATATGACTTACTAAAATCAGTAGTTTATAGCTGGAATTTAGTTTTTGATTGTGAATTGTGAGCCATGCATCACATTCAGGTCATTTGGAGTGTAATTTGTGATGTCTCACTGTGCCCCGCCTCAAACTGTCTCACTGTGCCCCACACAGCTCTCTTTATAACATTTTTGAATTCTGCGGACTGGATGCCTGCATTTTGGATCATCATTTCACTAAACTAAGACAAATAATCAAGGTTTGAATCCCCGGAAATTGATTTGCATTATACCATCTTTCTTGGGAATTATAACAAAAAGTCGTTCAGCAAAATTATTTACTTTTACTGGTTAAAAAACAAAATATTGATATTCCACTCTCGATATGCTGTGTAGGCATTCAGGATATAGGACAGTCTCTCACTTACTTACTTTTTGTACTACACAAAAGAGGGTTGATCTGTAAACAGTACCAGTTAGACACTACGGGCTTTGTCTCACTGTGCCCGCCGTCTCACTGTGCCCCGCTCTGCCCTACCAATCCATTGTTTAGCCATTTAAACCTGATTTTTGCACTGTAAAGGGTGATTTGTAATGAGCATTTTACATGGACCCGAAACGCGATCAGGGAGCTTCAATCAAATTGTGTTTTCTCACAGGAAAGTATGGTACACAAACCCAGTATATGCTTAGGACAGCATTTCTAGATACCTCAATGATGATTTAGCACCATGTGACTGTTGTTTATTCCATAATCTAAAGGATGAGCTGAGAGGTGAAAGATATGCCACAAATCAGGACTTTTGACATGCCATTTCCAGGACTTTTTTAAGTTAAGACTTTGAAAATTGCTTCACTGAGTTGATTGAAACGATGCAAAAATTTGTTTCATGCCACAGAGAGTACTTTGAAAAATTGTGAAGCTGCTGGTGAACATCTATGTTCACATTGATTGTGTATATGTAATACATTTTATGGTGATTTACACAGCTTAATTGTTAATTTTTGTATGAAAAATTAAGCTGCGCTGCCTACCCCAAGGTGTGGTTTCTATGGCGACAGAAAAGTAAATTAAAAATTGGCCACGGATGTAATATTTTCAGAATCAATGGCTATACACCTGAATTTTGGACTGTGGAAATTTCATTCAAGTGCGTCAAAGAGAAAGGCCTGCTACAAAAATTGGTCAGAACTTCCTGAACACCCCTCGTATGTTTGTGCATCTCGTGCATTCTACTTTTCAGTAAGAATTATACTTCCACCGACCTTTGCACATTATCTTTATGTGCCTTCTCGTTTTCAAATTCGAGATTCGAACCTTCCAGTGCTTTGCACGGTATTTTTCTTATTGATATGATTGAAGCTAGAGGCTTTTTAGGTGATGTCACCAATTTTCAGGGCAAACAGCACCGAACCATAGTAGTAATTAGAAACAAAAAAAGGTGCATGGTTTATGTAACTTTGATTAACAAGCTGCCATTTTGTACCATTGCTGAGTCATTGGAGCTGGCATTCCAGGCCCCAGGGCACTTTTAATTCATTGAAAACATTATGGATTTGCATTGCCGAGTCTTAAATGGAATGTTTATTGCCACCATATTCCAGTGCTGTCAGGCTGATTAGACTTTGTTACGGACCTTAGAAACCCCGGCTCCATTGTAAATTCCCAGGCTGTTGTTTCCGGAAATAGTTTTATTCTGCTCGTCAACACAGGAGAGCTGGAAAAAGGAGAGTTCCACTATCACAGCCTATTGAAAATGTTTATCGATTCACTTAAATTTTTGCCTTTTACAAAAATATTAGTGTCATCCGCAAATAAAATAAAAGTGAGTATGTTACTCGTGCAAGGTAGATCGTTTATATAAAGTAAAAATAAAAGAGGGCCAAGGGTAGAACCCTGGGGATCTCCACATTTCATTAATTCATTGTCAGAAAAAACTGTTGAACTATATTTAACTTTTTGTTATCTATTCTCGAGGTAACTTGAGAGCCAAGAAAGGGCATTATCTTTTATACCATAGCGTGACAGCTTACGAAGCAGGATGGAGTGATTGATAGTGTCTAATGCTTTTTTTAAATCAATTGAAACTGCAATAGCTTGTTCTTTATCATTAAGAACATTATGAATAAAATTCAAATCCGTAACAAGTGCTTGATCAGTAGAATGGCCTTCTTGAAATCCATACTGGTGTAAATATAATATATTATATTTAGTTAAATGGTTGTTGATTTGTTTATACATAATTTTTTTCAAATATTTTGGAAAAAGCTGTTTAAACTGATATCGGACGATAGTTATAGTCTAGTAGGAGCGGGGGGTCCTGGTGCACCCCCCTGAAATAAACTTTTAACCAGTGCTACTAGATGGCAAAAATTGTTTAGAAAATGATAAGCATTCTTAAAAAGTAAAAAAAATGTCCCACATATGTTTTACATGCAAATTAGTGCGGCCATTATTGAAATATTGTATTTTCTCCATATCTCGGCTAATATTATACTTAGCAATGAAATCAAGGTGTCTAACCCCATGTTTTGAGGGTCAGAGAACACAATAAAACTATCATGGAGAATACTGGATCAGTGCTGGTGGATAAAATGGCATGTGTGTCATCAATTCATCCAAAAGCGGCATGTTTTTGTCAGATTTTTGGGTATATATATTTTGTTTTGTTTATGCATTACCAGTAAATACATTTTAGCCATAGAAACATTTCACATGATACAATTTGTGAGAAAAATTAACCTTGCTAGTGTGATTTTAACAACAGTTTTTAAGCTGAGTGTGTGAAATCAAACAGATCAAACTGATAAACGATTTCGATAAGCATTCCGAAATTTCCTTATTTTAACCTCATATTGATTCAGTACCTTGTAATATGATACTTTTCATGATACTTATACGTAATCCTGTATATTCAATAATCTTTCTCTTAATTCGGAAATAAGCAAGTAACAATTATGGGTGCAGGATGTATAGCAAAGAAAACCCTATAATTACACAAATTTAACTTCTGGAAGTACATTAACTGTGGATGAACTCGGAAGTGTAGCTCAAGTTTCTGTGATAGCTAGATCTGTGTGATTTTCTACTAGATAATAGATGCTGTGCCAAGGACTTTTGTTTGTAGACAGCAACGTTTATTTAGCTTCTTGAAGGTTGACAGTTGTAGTAACAAGGAAACCAAGGTGCCAAGTGAAAGGTGACATCAAGGGCCATCCATCCACATCCATTTTGGTTGGTTAGGAATGAGTTATCTAGTGATTAGGATAGGGTTGACATTTGTAATAACAAGGAGGAAACCCAAGTTGCCAAATGAAAGCTTAAATCAAGGGCTCTCCATCCACATCCATTTTGGTTGGTTAGGAATGAGTTATCTAGTAATAGGATAGTGGGGAATCTGAAATACATGGGAGGATTTTTGTGTTTCCGAAGGATTTTTGACACTGACAGCAACAATTATTTAACTTTTTGAAGGTTGACAGTTGTAGTAACATGGAAACCGAGGTGCCAAATGATAGTTGACATCAAGGGTTAACCATCCACATACATTTTGGTTGGTTAGAACCGAGTTATCTAATGATTAGGATGGGCGGAATTGAAAATACATGGGAGGATTTTGTGTTTCCGAAGAGATTTTTGGCGCTGACAGCAACGATTATTTAGCCTATTGAGGGTTGACAGTTGTAGTAACATGGAAATCAAGTTGCCACATGAAAGCTGACATGAAGGGCTAGAAATTCACATCCATTTTGCTTTGCAATGAGTTATCTAGTGACTAGGATATCAGGAATTGAAAATATATGGGAGGATTTTGTGTTTCCGAAGAGATTTTTGACACTATCAGCAACAGTTATTTAGCATTTTGAGGGTTGACAGTTGTAGTGAAATGGAAACCAAGTTGCCAAATGAAAGCTGACATCAAGGGCTACCTATCCACATCCATTTTGGTTGGCTAGGAATGAGTCATCTAGTGATTAGGATAAGGGGAATTGGAAATACATGGGAGGAAATTGTGTTTCCGAAGATATTTTTGACACTATCAGCAACATTTATTTAGCTTTTTGAGGGTTCTGGTAACAAGGAAACTAAGCAGCCAAATGATAGCTGACTTCATGGGCTATCCATCCACATCCATTTTGGTTGGTTAGGAATGAGTTATCTGGTGATTTGGATATATATATAATAGGTGGAATGGAAAATACATGGGAGGATTTTGTGATTCCGTAGCGATTTTTGACACTGTCAGCAACATTTATTTAGCGTTTTGAGGGTTGACAGTTGTAGTGACACAAAAACAAAGGTGTCAAATGAAAGCTGACATCAAGGGCTGTCCATCCCCATACATTTTGGTTAGTTAGGAATGAGTTATCTAGTGATCGGGAAAGGCGGAATTGAAAATAAATGGGAGGATGCACAGGGTTTCTGAGTGGATTTTCGATAATGACAGCAAGAACTATTTAGCTTTTTGAGGGTTGACAGTTGTTGTAACAAGGAAATCAAGGGTCAATGAAAGCTGACATTAAGGGCTATCCATATACACCAGAAAAAATTAGCCAACCTTTTGTTTGGAGACGTGTTGATGGCTTGAAATTTAGCAGCCATTTATACGGTTTCCGAAGCTTCATATTCAGCATGTTTCACTTATTATTTCTTTTGATGCAATTGACAGGTACCCACATATGACCCATTATTTGAAAGCACCCCTCAAGTATATTCAAGGGAAGCCACAGTACTAGATGCTTTGGTTATTCTTTAAGCCCTTTTGGTGGAGGAGGTCACATACGCCTAAGCTTGATTTCCAATGCTAATTTTACAGTTTTAATATTTATTTTAGAACATTAAAGATAGAAATTGCTATCTTATGAGTCCAATATGCTCCATGATCATGTGAAATGTTTCTATAGCTAAAATTTATTTACTGCTAATGCATAAAACAAAACATAATACATTTTCCCAAATTTGACAAAAACATTCACAAACATGCCGCTTTTGGATGAATTGATGTCACACATGCCATTTTATCCACCAGGAATGGTCTAATATGCTACATGATAGTTTTATTGTGTTCCCTGACCATCAAAACATGGGATTAGACACCTTGATTGCATTGCTAAGTACAATATTAGTCGAGATATGAAGAAAATGCAATATTTCGATAATGGCCGCACTAATTTGCATGTAAAACATACGTGGGACATTTTTTCGACTTTTTAACAACGCTTATCATTTTCTACACAATTTTTGCCATCTAGTAGCACTGGTTAAAAGTTTATTTCCGGGGGGTGCGCCAGGACCCCCCGCTCCTACCCAACTATTACCTGCAATTTTTTTATTACCTTGCTTGTGAATAGGGGTAATTACAGCTTGTTTTAGTTTGTCTGGAAATACACAATGACAAAATGACATGTTAATTAAGTGTATTAATTAATACTGATTTTAATACTGATGGACGAATTCCATCATAACCTGCAGCAGAGTTTTTTAGTGTTGAAAACACCATTTTTAAGTCTTCTTCATTTATATCAGTTAGTGTTAGGTTATGTGATGGGACTGACGAAATATAGCTTAACGGATCAACTGATGTATATCTGATGTTATTGGCTAATTCTATTCCAATGGAAGAAAAATATTGATTGAAATGATTAGCTATGTTTTTTGCATCAGTTATATTACCATGGTTCAATTCCATGACGTCTGGCAGACTGTCATTTGATATACCACGATCAAGTATTTCGTTAATTACACTCCATGATTTTCTTAAATCATGAGTATATTTTTTTAGACTATCACTGTAGTATTTCTTTTGGCATTATCCTACTTTAGCCCCCTTGAGGGTTTAAACATTTTATAGTTATTTCCATAGATATTGATCAACAAAAACTGAAACTGAAAAATAACTCAAATATGTTTCCAGTCTGTATATCACAGAATAAAAACTGTATAAGTGTAAATGGAGATCATTACTAAGAATAGTCACAGTTATGTTTCTTTAAACACTCAAACTGAAGTGTGATATATTGCAAAATACTGTCTTATATATACTCCCACTTTAGCCCCCTTTCCGATTGACTTTACCATTGAAAAGGGGGCTAATGTAGGAGTATATATATATAGACTTTTATTCGACATCTGAATATCATCATGATACATATGTCATATAAGTAAACAAAAAGAAACATAAAATAAGATAAGATGTGTATGTACAAAAGTGGGATAGTAACTAACTACAACTAGGAAGTGTCCATTTCATACTGTAATTGTGTAATACTGTAATTGTGTAAAGCACAATAATTAATCATTAAGAAATAACTTATATCACATTTTAAGGCTAATTAAGTCAGACGGATAAAGCACCACATTTGCTTTTCTAGACTCCGGAGATAACTGATTCCTATTCGAGCAGCAGTAAATCAAGCAGTTAGTCTAGGTAATATCTACAGCACACACAATGGTATTAAAAACAGTTAACCTAGGTAATATCTACAGCACTCAAAATGGTATAAAAAGCAGAAGAAAAGGGGCTAAAGCAGGAGTATACTAAGACAGTATTTTGATAAATAGTTAGACAATTATTTCTTTGTTATATTGACTGTATAAGCATCATCTTGTGTAGAAACATAATGATGTTTATACAGTAAAAACTACCACCACTATTTCCCATGAAAAAATGGCCTAAATGTTTAGACCCCTGAGAGGGCTTATTAAATGTAGGATAATGCCTTTCTTTTCACTTATTCTAAGCAAATGTGTCAACTCATTTCTATATTTTGAAAATCTTAATATAGTAGCATTGCATGGATTTTTTAAGTATGCTTTGTTGAGTTTATTTTTTCGTTTGAGTTCAATAAACACTGAGTAACCCATGGCTTATGATTAATTTTGATAACTATTTTTTCATCGAGAAACAGATTTTGTAAAAATGACTAATTTGATGAAGAAATTTGTTTGTCGCCTGATTGACATCATGACAATTCAAACATTATTCCAGTTATTGTGAAGTAAGAAATCTTTAAAGCGATTAACATTTTGAGGATTAACCATTTCTTTGTAGATTATTGGATTTTTACTTAATATTTTTTCTTTAAAGTTGTTCAGTAAAAATACTGGAAAATGAACAGAAATAGTTTCAAACAGTATACCACTTAGTGTATTACCATAAAATAATTTAATGGAGTTTGTTAAGATATTGTTGATAAGAGTAGCATTACTACAAGTACACCTTGTTGGTTTAGATATAACAGGAACAAAACAATAACTCAATAACATATTGAGAAAATCACCTGACTGGTCATGTGCACCAGTATTCAGTAAGTTAATGTTAAAATCTCCCATTAAATAGCATGACGCATTACTCCTGCTTACATGGACAAGAAGTTGCTCAAGACAATCATTGAATTCAGTAATGGAAGTATTAGGCAGTCTGTAAATTTCACCAACTATGATATTATTTGTTGTGCTGAAAATAGATTTGTCTATTTCAACAAATACTGACTCTACAACATCATTAAACAAGCAACTTAAATCATCACGGATCTTGAAATCAATCAAATTACAAATGTATAAAGAGACGCCTCCTCCTCCAAGTCCTTCTCTTGTCTTATGTACAACTTTGTAATTAGGCATAGAATACAGATCTGAATTTGTGTTAGACAACCAGGTTTCACACATACCAATAATTTTAAAAGAGTACTTAACATTATATAAGCTTAGTAAGAATTCATTATAGTGAGCAGGAAGACTTCTTATGTTCCCATGATACAATGAAAACTCATTTTTATCAAATTTGGAAGTAACAGCCTCCAGAATTGATATGGAATTCTTAGATGGATATAGAATACGGAAACTGGCCGTTTTGTATTCCAAGAATACACAGAGACACAAAAATGTACCCTGTATTCCAGGAATACACATAGACACAAAAAGTGTACCCTGTATTCCAGGAATACACATAGACACAAAAAGTGTACCCTGTATTCCAGGAATACACATAGACACAAAAAGTGTACCCTGTATTCCAGGAATACACATAGACACAAAAAGTGTACCCTGTATTCCAGGAATACACATAGACACAAAAATGTACCCTGTATTCCAGGAATACACATAGACACAAAAAGTGTACCCTGTATTCCAGGAACACACATAGACACAAAAAGTGTACCCTGTATTCCAGGAATACACATAGACACAAAAAGTGTACCCTGTATTCCAGGAATACACATAGACACAAAAAGTGTACCCTGTATTCCTGGAATACACATAGACACAAAAAATGTACCCTGTATTCCAGGAATACACATAGACACAAAAAGTGTACCCTGTATTCCAGGAATACACATAGACACAAAAAGTGTACCCTGTATTCCAGGAATACACATAGACACAAAAAGTGTACCTGTATTCCAGGAATACACATAGACACAAAAAGTGTACCCTGTATTCCTGGAATACACATAGACACAAAAAGTGTACCCTGTATTCCTGGAATACACATAGACACAAAAAGTGTACCCTGTATTCCAGGAATACACATAGACACAAAAAGTGTACCCTGTATTCCAGGAATACACATAGACAAAAAAATGTACCCTGTATTCCAGGAATACCCGTAGACACAAAAATTTACCCGGTATTCCAGGAATACCCGTAGACACAAAAATGTACCCTGTATTCCAGGAATACACATAGACAAAAAATGTACCCTGTATTCCAGGAATACACATAGACAAAAAATGTACCCTGTATTCCAGGAATACCCGTAGACACAAAAATGTACCCTGTATTCCAGGAATACACATAGACAAAAAATGTACCCTGTATTCCAGGAATACCCGTAGACAAAATGATCTCACAGAACAGTCAATGGTTTATATATGCTGAAAGTTGACACTGCAAAATCGACATGATGCAGAAATGCAATGCATTACTTTTAGTTTCAATAATTTTTTATAAAAGTGGCTTTCTAAGGCTACATAATGCCTGTACATGATGTAGAAATGTATAAATTGAGTCAAAATTTGTTCATTTTCTCAAGTTCATCTGTCCATAATAGATCTTTACTGATTTCAATGTCTTGTACGCTTTGCTATTCTCTGCAGTCTGGACCAATCTGGTTTCCATGGCATGTTGTGACCTGTTGTGGCTTACTGAGTTGTGTCACGAATCTTTTCTGAATCGGTGACATCACTTTAATTTTTTTCTCGACCAATCAGAGCCCAGAAAGCAGTACTCCCTGCTACTCTGTAAAATCACAGACAGGAACTAGATTGGACAATGGTCTGGACTTCCAGTTGAAAAGCTGTTTTCATCACCATCAGCCACCACCCTGCAACAAAAAAAAAGGGGATATAATTAATCATTCAATTAATCAATGCTAGACAGAAATAGAAAAGAGTGTGGGAGTCCAAAAATGTTGGGTTTCTCACCCAGGGTTCGAACCCTTGCAGGCATTGACCTTAAGCGGAGTGGGCCTGAAGTAACTGAGAAGATTTAGTTCAGTGACAACACTTATTTCCAACATGAATTAAAGAACAGGTGATGTCAGAATGAGGCACAGGCAGTGGTCTGTCTTGGCTCCGCCCCCTAGCAACACCCTAGCAACCCACTCCTTTTTGGCCGGAACGTAGAGAAATTATTGTTGAAGGGCAATTTTGTCAATCCCAGGGGTGAGGGGATATAGGGGAGAGTGGAGCCAGTTGAACTGAATTTCAGAAATTGCTGTCCTGTGTGTATACCTTTACAGCTTTCAAGGAGAACAAAGAAGGAAAAGGTAGTTTAAAAAGTTGTCTAAACATCCCAACTTTAAGTCTTGGTGTATATCTTACCACGGCCAACATATCAGCCTCCAAAAAAATTAAAAATTGGTTGAACTGGCCCCACCCTTGGGGCCAGTTGACCCATCCATTGGGGCCAGTTGAACCATCCATTGGGGCCAGTTGAACCATTGGAAGGATGATGGGTGAAGTTCGGGGATGCAGTCCTTTATTTTTGCTAACAAGTTTAGCGAGGAGCATAGCATGTTTTGGCTAAATTTGACATGTCTCACACATTTCTTTCTGTTCAAAGAATAGCCTGGGGCCAGTTGAACCGGTCGACGATTAAACTTTAATAGGGTCATTCTTCACTAAGTGGTCAAAATGGTGTTACCGAAGTTAATAGTGACCTAGTTCTTTTAATATTAATGATATTTATGTTGCTTCTTCGACATATCACTTCTACAATGCTTGTTGTTAAAACACATCAGTTTAACAGGGGTTCATGCTGATACTTTACCAGAAAAAAAATCAGTAGCCTTATGGCCCTCCCAGTTTTCGACCGTTACTTGTTGGAGTTTCCGGCAATTATTCATTCTAATACTGTGATTTTATGGAAAACCTATATAAATTTGCTCAAAATAATGAATTACTATGTTGTAATTTATCATAACGTGAAATTATGCACTGTAACTCTCATTCCCTTATGCTTCATGATGACATTTGTATGCGTTACCAATATTGATGTCAGTGGTGTTACTTCTTTGAAAATCGCTCGTGACATACTAACAGCTCCCTGTTTTCTTGGAATAAACATCACCAGAGGGCCAGAAAGCATGTCTGCTAAGCAGTAGAGGCAAAGGTAAGCATATTTTTTTATATTTCTATGCTTTTTCATGGTTTATAGTCAATGAATAGTGTAGGTATCATTTAGGGGAGTCAGTGGTGTTTGCGTTACTATTACAAATTACTCTTTTACATCTTGAAATCCTATGATGGAATGGAATCTTTGAAAGGATTTTTTCAAGAATGTTGAAAAAAAAATGCAAATGGAAAGCAAATTAAGGGAGCATTTCATATTTGAAGGCTTTTTTGTCAGTGGTGTTAGCGTCAGTGGTGTTACTAAATAGAAGGTACACCACTGACAATGTGGTAACACCACTGACAAATCTTGATATTTTTCCTCCTTTGCTGAATTTATTTATGCTTAAGAAATTTTCCTTTGATATTCAGAAAGCTTCCAAGAAAATTCTGAGAATCACTAATTGTACAGAGAATGCTGATACTGGTTGTTGTTGTGGAGAAGAGGCAAATACATCGAAGACAAAGAAGTGAGGAAGATCGAGAAAGTTAATTACACTGCTTTCAAAAAGGGATCAGATTCAGAGAAAAAGAAGAGAACTATGGGAGGACATTTTTTATTTCACAAAACTTTTGATACCATTGATTGCAACATACTTCTGCATACATAGGGTAAATTTAGATAAGAGGACTGGGTAATGCATTGATTTGTTATTTGGATAACAGAAAAAAATGTGTATTGTTTGATGGAATTTATCGTGAATGGATGTACATAAATTGCGATGTTCAACAGGGATCTATTTTGAATTTCTGTTATTAATTCTATATATGAATGCCATTTATTTAGTTTCCAATGATGTTATACCGATATTGTTTACATATATATGTCAAAATTAAAGAAAGGAGAAATCCCTGATATAAATGAAGACTTGTTTCTCCACTTGGCCACATACAGTGCTCGTGTCAGGCCGCCCCTGACAGTAACTTATAAATGCATCATAGATTATTTGTTTGTTTTTTATTTTTGTGTTCTGTTAGTGATTAAAGTGTTTTTAGATTTCTGGACTAGCCAATGCCACAGGTAACTACATTTTTGTATCTGATTTAACATATGTCAATGTCAAAACATAATTGTTTTTACATGGAAAATGTGATGTTAATTATATACAAAAAAATATATATTTATATTATGTATATTTTCATATTATGTATATATATACTGTGTGTGTGTCATTTAAGCATTCAACAATTATTTTCTAATAAAGAACATCTACATGAA
Source organism: Platynereis dumerilii (assembly GCA_026936325.1). Classification (NCBI taxonomy): domain Eukaryota; kingdom Metazoa; phylum Annelida; class Polychaeta; order Phyllodocida; family Nereididae; genus Platynereis; species Platynereis dumerilii. The sequence goes on along the minus strand of JAPTHN010000022.1, from coordinate 6,767,423 downwards.
AATAAACACATGTCAGTTATCTTTAAGTTTCATTTCTTTTGGCCATGAATTTGCCACTCCGTGAGCGCCACACTGTAGTGACAGGTACCAGGTCAGTAATAAACATTTTGGATTAGGGTTACATGCTAGTTGTGCCTACCTATTCGATGGATAGTTAGCTATGGATTTGATGGTTGCACATTGACCTCATTTTTTGCAATTTTATAGAACTAATCATCAAAACCTAAGCAAATGGTCAGTGGTGTTACTGCTTTGTCAGTGTGTTAATGTGATGTCAGTGGTGTTACTGGACACAAAAACGTCCATTCCACATGAACTAGTAGGTACCAGTGGTAATCTTCTGCATAGTATTTAAGAATAATAAATGCCCAAGCTTTTCTATTAGTATTTTTGACCCTAAAACAAAAATCACAAACGGTATGCTAATTATTTCATTGATTATGACAAGCTTTTTTGCATGCAGCTGCATATCGATTCCAAATATACAACTAGATATTTGGAATTCTTGTTTGGATTTGATGAGGTAACATGGAATGCGCATGAAACACTGTTTTACATTGCAATATCTATCACCAAATCACTTGTACTCATTCAAGTCTGTGAGTAACACCACTGACGGCATTATGTTGACATCATTCAAGTTTCTAGGGCAGTGGAAGACTAAAATCATCATTTAAGCTTAAATTTTTGTGGATTTCTATTCTTTATAATATTCTTCATCAGTCAACTTAAGTGGTTTGGTTGCCATGAGTACTTGCAAATTGAAAATTTTCTCAAGCCATTTTGACCACTTAGCGAAGAATGACCCAATAATATTTTTTTCTAAGTATTTTAATCGTTTGTAATTTGCAACTTAGAAAAACAGTTTTTGAAGCAATCACTGTTTTCTGAGGTGAATAATTAGAATAATAGACGGGACAGAGCCACCGGCTCACCGAGCGAAGCGAGGTGTCTCGTCCCTTATGGCTATCAGGCGAGTGGAGTGCTCCAGATGGTTCAATAAAAAAAAGTGATTCAGACATCCCATAATATGATCCTGGCACTTGCTTCTCTTCACGCGTGACTAGAACGTGACTACCTTCTTCTTCTTCTTCTGTTTGATATTCCCCCCCAAAAAAAAATGTCAGACAAAAAATTTTTTCCGAAAAAAAAATTTTTTCCGAAAAAAAAAAAATTTTCCGAAAAAAAAAATTTTCCGAAAAAAAAAAATTTTTCCAAAAAAAAAATTTCCGAAAAAAAAAAAATATTCCAAAAAAAAAACCAAATTCCCGCAAAAAAAAAAAATTTCCGAAAAAAAAAATTATCCAAAAAAAAAAAAAATTCCACAAAAAAAAATTCCCAAAAAAATAAAATTAGCAAAAAAATAATGCTTGGATATTGTCAACCAATCGAGTAGTTACAAGTCCCGTCTTCTATGCTGCGGCATTATCATATTAATAATAATGAAAGGTAATCAAAGAATACCAATATAATCCCCCGCTTGAAAGCTGTAAAGGTATGCACACAGCAGAGAAATTAATTCAAGGGCGATATTTTTTAACAATGGAACTTTATAACAAAACAAAGTCAGGGTCACTTAGTAACAATATCATGAGCTGTTGTGTGAATTAATATCACTCGAGCCCGAAGGCAGCATCCCAAGTGAAATGTTTCGATGGTTGGAGTGACATTAATTCACCTGACAGCGAGTGATATTGTGCGAAGTGTCCTGACGCGTGGTTGTTTTGTTTCTATCACCTGGTTTCTCAAGTTCATCTGTCCATAATAGATCTTTACTGATTTCAATGTCTTGTACGCTTTGCTATTCTCTGCAGTCTGGACCAATCTGGTTTCCATGGCATGTTGTGACCTGTTGTGGCTTACTGAGTTGTGTCACGAATCTTTTCTGAATCGGTGACATCACTTTCATTTTTTTCTCGACCAATCAGAGCCCAGAAAGCAGTACTCCCTGCTACTCTGTAAAATCACAGACAGGAACTAGATTGGACAATGGTCTGGATTTCCAGTTGAAAAGCTGTTTTCATCACCATCAGCCACCACCCTGCAACAAAAAAAAGGGGATATAATTAATCATTCAATTAATCAATGCTAGACAGAAATAGAAAAGAGTGTGGGAGTCCAAAAATGTTGGGTTTCTCACCCAGGGTTCGAACCCTTGCAGGCATTGACCTTAAGCGGAGTGGGCCTGAAGTAACTGAGAAGATTTAGTTCAGTGACAACACTTATTTCCAACATGAATTAAAGAACAGGTGATGTCAGAATGAGGCACAGGCAGTGGTCTGTCTTGGCTCCGCCCCCTAGCAACACCCTAGCAACCCACTCCTTTTTGGCCGGAACGTAGAGAAATTATTGTTGAAGGGCAATTTTGTCAATCCCAGGGGTGAGGGGATATAGGGGAGAGTGGAGCCAGTTGAACTAAATTTCAGAAATTGCAGTCCTGTGTGTATACCTTTACAGCTTTCAAGGAGAACAAAGAAGGAAAAGGTAGTTTAAAAAGTTGTCTAAACATCCCAACTTTAAGTCTTGGTGTATATCTTACCACGGCCAACATATCAGCCTCCAAAAAAATTAAAAATTGGTTGAACTGGCCCCACCCTTGGGGCCAGTTGAACCATCCATTGGGGCCAGTTGAACCATCCATTGGGGCCAGTTGAACCATTGGAAGGATGATGGGTGAAGTTCGGGGATGCAGTCCTTTATTTTTGCTAACAAGTTTAGCGAGGAGCATAGCATGTTTTGGCTAAATTTGACATGTCTCACACATTTCTTTCTGTTCAAAGAATAGCCTGGGGCCAGTTGAACCGGTCGACGATTAAACTTTAATAATATTTTTTTCTAAGTATTTTAATCGTTTGTAATTTGCAACTTAGAAAAACAGTTTTTGAAGCAATCACTGTTTTCTGAGGTGAATAATTAGAATAATAATACACAGCGAGCTTGAACAAACTTTGGGGTTAAAAAAATTGACCAATAAAACGATTAACGCAGTGATGTAGAGGATGGTCACACGAACATTTTGATGTATCATAAGAAAAAATCTGTTGGGAATTTTTTGAGATATTTGAGTTTTAGATGTTTTATTTATCACACCCTATTCTCAGCATGGAACCTGCATCAAAAAGTAATCAAAATTGCTCATTTTTCCTTTTCGGTAATATCTAAGATAAAAGTTATTATGCAGAAGAAGAAATATGCAGTCATTACCACAAGAGCAGGTACATACCACTTCATCCAGACTAACACAGTGTGATAAACCTATAAAAGTAAACATTTCTGAGAAAATGTATAAATATGTTTATTTGCCAGCTTGTCCGCAGTTTCATCATTCTGATAAATAATTGTAGTAGAATCTACCTCACTTTTGAACTCTACGGTGTATTATTGAGGTCTTTATTTGTTTTTTAAAGAAATTTCACCACTGTGAAACACGTACTTTTGCAACCATGTAAAGTGTAGCAAATGTTGAGTGAATCACCAGAAAACACATAGATAGAATGTTTGGAAACATTTAATTAGTTATGGAGTAAAATACTTTAACATTACAGTCTTAATTTGCAATAGTCGTATATGTTTGTATTAACTAAATTTTCACCTAATTTACTGAATTTACGTGATTTTTGTTGTTCTCTACAATTAAAGATTGATTGATTCATGATGCCAGATAACCTGCATCACCATTAAACACCCAACATCCATTTTAAGTACTCAAAAAACATTAAGTGTGAATATAACTGTTAATTTATAGCTTTTAATGCTGTTTTTGTATATTGGCCAATAGCAAAGACGGTTCATGTAATATCAGGGAATTCAACTTCATAGTGAAGCAGATACTTACAAACATTATATGCATGCATTGTACGATAATTTGCTCAACTTTGTCTATCCTTTTACATTGCTATGAAATGCTTGTTTACAGTGGCAAAATTTGTGATAAAATGCACAAAAAAACTCAGGAAAGCCTGTTAAAATGAAATGATGAGATCGAATTTGCTAAAATTATTTACCAGAATTACGTAACCAACGGAACCTGGTATTGAAAACATTTTCCCAGGCCTTTAGGCAGAAATGTTATAGGTTTATCACACCCTGTCAGCCTTGATTTAGTGGAACATACTTTCTGCATTGACAATGACTGCATATTTTTATTTCTGAATAATAATGACGTTTATCATAGATATTACCAAACAGGAAAAATAGGTCATTCTGATCACTTTTTGATGAAGATTCCATGCTTAGAATAGGGTGTGATAAATAAAAAATCTAAAACTCAAATATCTCAAAAAATTCCCAAAAGATTTTTTCTTATGATACATCAAAATGTTCGTGTGACCTTCCTCTACATCACTGCGCTAATCGTTTTCTTGGTCAATTTTTTTAACCCCAAAGTTTGTTCAAGCTCGCTGTGAATAATAATGAAAGGTAATCAAAGAATACCAATATAATCCCCCGCTTGAAAGCTGTAAAGGTATGCACACAGCAGAGAAATTAATTCAAGGGCGATATTTTTTAACAATGGAACTTTATAACAAAACAAAGTCAGGGTCACTGAGTAACAATATCATGAGCTGTTGTGTGAATTAATATCACTCGAGCCCGAAGGCAGCATCCCAAGTGAAATGTTTCGATGGTTGGAGTGACATTAATTCACCTGACAGCGAGTGATATTGTGCGAAGTGTCCTGACGCGTGGTTGTTTTGTTTCTATCACCTGGTTTTACCTCAGATTTTTAGTTATAAAGGGAGACTATTTTCTGCCATTACAAAAATGTGATGTCACCATGGAGCAACAATGGATATGGCATCACAATCTTATTGTTTTGGCCATTGCTCGGTTTGTGATGTCATCAGGGAACCGAAATGCTGGTGATTTCATAACCATTGTTAAAAAGTATTGCCCTTGAAGGGTGGTATTTTTTACAATATCATAGGCCCTGATATTTTGACTGTAAATGGTGATGTTCACAGCCAACCAGGTGATAATATAACACAACAACCCAAGTCAGGGTCACTGAGTAATTATGCTACAGTCTCAAGGCACATTACGGAGAACTTTTTTCCGCTGAGGGATAGCTTGAGATGAATTCTAGGAAAGGAAAAAAATGACCAACCCGGGCGACATACAATGTTTATAAAACGATTATATAATTAATTAAAAGCATATCACGGCGGGATAAGATCGTAAATCGGCGGGATAAGATCGTAAATTGGCGGAGACAAGATCATATCCCTGTGAGAAAGATCTAAATGCCTGCGGGGATGTCAAAAATCGTCGGCGGGATGTCAAAAGACCGTCGGCGGGATGTCAAAAACTGCCGGCGAGGCTGCAAATGTCCCGCAGGGGAAGTAAAAATATCCCGCAGGGGCAAGAGAGGTCCCCGCAGGGGCAGGAGAGGTCCCCTCAGGGGCAGGGGATGTCCTAATATCCTGCCGGAGATGTTTTTGAGACTTTCTCACTGAAAAAATCCCCGCCGGACATCCAAAAATCAAGAAAATTTTGGGCTCTGTTCCACCGTCATGGAAAAAAAATTTCAACGTGTTGAATCTTTTTTGACATCCACGGCGCAGTTTTTCCATTTCTAGGAACCCCTGAGGGAAGCAAAAACTACCCCTGAGGGATGTGAAAAGTCGACGGCGGATCACCCCAAATTCATCCAAATTACCAGGAAATACCATTCTGCCGACGCCTAAAGTGCTCCGTAACGTGCCGTGAGAATGGGGCATAACAATATCACTCGCTGTTGTGTGACTTAATATCACTTGAGCCCTGCGGGTGATATTGTACAAAGTGTGCTGACGAATGTTTGTTTTGTTTTTATCACCTGGTTTTTCACTCAAATTTTATTTATAAACAGAGACTATTTTTTGCCAATACAAAATGTGGCGTCACCATGCAGCAACAATGGATATAACGTAACAATGCCATTTTTTTGGCCATTGTTTGGTTTGTGACATCATCGGGCAGCTTAAATGCTGGTGATGTCATGTACTTAGTGCATTGCTTATTAATCGATTTAGTACCAAATATCATCATGCAAAAAATATAATAGTCAGGTTGCCAAACCTGATTTTTCACCTTAACCCTGCACCGACGGATAAAGTTTTTTATATTTTTGGTAAATTTTCGTCAGTTCAACTTTCTCAGAGCATTTAGACCCACAAAAAGCACATCTTGGGTATTATATTTAATGCATGCAATATACAAATTTCAGTGGCAGAAGTACAGCAGTTTTTTAGTTCTGTGCGAGAAACAAAAATAAACAATTTTTCACATTTTTCAATGATTGTGAGAAATTATTAATGTCATGGGGATTAGAGCTATAAAAGGCTCAACTGGGATGAAAGATACCATATTTACCAAAAAATGATAAATATACATGCGATAGTTTTGGCTTGTGCCTTATAGGCCTACACAAAAATTTTTTTTTCACATTTTTCAATAATTGTGAGAAAAGTATTGGTTTCATGTGGATTAAACCCCTAAAAGGCACAACTAGGATAAAAGACACATTAATGTCCCAAAAATAAAAAGTATACATCCCACAGTTTTGGCATTACTCCCAATACACATGGGGACGCCCGTTATCCGTACGCCCGCCCACCCGCCTGCCCGCCCGCCCGGACGGACAAATTTTCCCAAAGTAACTACAATATCCGTAGGCAATGTATACATTGCCGAGAGTAAAAATTGAACGATGTCCAGCACTACCAAATTTATAAATAAATTCCCGCCAAAGAAAAATCCAAGTTCCCTGAAAATCTAATGGTTGCCGCCCCCTGAGGTCATGGGCCCATAGGTTAATACTAGCCCTGGGACCCATGCTTGGTCATCCCATAGAAAATCATGAGAAATCAACATGGTGTTGGGAGAATTGGTCTAAATTAGACAGTTTTTATCCAAATTTGATAAAATGTTGGATTTGAGCAGCCCACATATTTTACTACTGACGGCACTAGTTTTGATAGCATTTTCATAGTGATTGGCATGGTAAAAATAACTTTTAAATGAGAGAAATGCCAAAGAACATTGAGAGAAGGCCGTCAGCCTCGTTTTTGTGTGTGCCATCAGTAGAATGCTTTGCATACTTTCAGTTGGTATAATTGAAATGAACACACTACTTTTTGAGATATCTTGATTCTCTCTAACCATGTCCTTCAAATCTCATGATTTTTCAATGGGACGATCCATGACCCCTGCCCTAGGGGTCCAGGGCTAGGTTAATACGGCTCTGCTTTTATCCAATGGATGAAGCTGAAAAGAGTTGCCACAGTAGAGAAAGTGCGCTGGGTAACTGGCGCGAAATGTACTTTTCAGAATTTACTGTGTTTTTGGTGCACAAGGGGGGCCCATCAGATACAATTTGCCCAGGGCCCAGAAATGCGCTGATACGGCCCTGGATAAATTTATCAAAAGTCCTTTTTTTCAACTTTTCACATGTTTTTTCCTTTTTACCAAAATATATTTCTCTACATTCTTTTTTTTTTACTTAACCCCACTACAAATGTCTTTTTTCTTAAATTTTTTTCCCTACATTTTTTTATCCCAAATTTTAACACAACTTTGCTTTTCCCCACTTTTTCCCTAATATTTTCCCCCACTTTTTTCACAATTTCTTATATTTCAATCATTTTTTCTTCACATCTTCTTTTTTTTGGTATTCATTTTTACCTTAAATTTTTATTGAACAAACCCAAACAGCGCAGAGAAGTATGCAAACACATTATATGAAAATTACATTTTTTGTAGGCCTACTATAAGCATATTTTTGTCTAAAACTAAGTAAAACTTTAATTCCCCATTAAAAAAAAATTCTCTAGTAGGCCTACATGTAGCTATTTTCTTAGAAATACTTTTCCATAATATGTTTTTGTGGCATCAAGAATTTTTTCACACTTTTGGCAGTAACTCCTGACCAAGATCTTGAAGCCTGTCTTATATGAAAATCAATTTTGAGTAATTTTAATTAATTTTAATTAAAATAGCTTATTAGTGAGGGCCTCGATTAATTGTCTTTAAATGTTTTGGGTCCTGGTGGTGCTATCTTCATTCTTTGGCATTTTAATACGTAGGCCCAATTATTTTTTTAATAAACTTTTGAAAATGTAGGACTTGTAGGTCTACACTGTATAGGCCTACATTTTTTGGAGGCCCACCATAAGCATATTTTTGTCTAAAACTAAGTAAAACTTCAATTTCCCCATTAAAAAAACATTTCTCTACATGTAGCTATTTTCTTAGAAATACTTTTTCAATTATTTATGGGTGATGATTTATATCTGAACTGTTAAATATAAATATTACTTGTAGGGCCTATACCAGGTAAAGGCATTGAAAATTATTTGATCATTATGAAATGTTAAGTCTACACTGGTACATACCTTAATTAATTAATTAAAATGCTTCTTTATTCCCAAAATCCAGTCTTGAGGAGATTTCAGCTTCTTGTCAACAGAAATGCATTCACGTGCTCATTTGTGACGTCACCCAGCAACAATCCCATTGTGTGTCATTGTGATGACATCACAATGGTGTTGTGACGTCACCTTTTCACTTGGCCAGCAGCATGTAAACAAAACAGCAAAGATCCACAGAAAAGGCCACAGGCAGGAGTTCCAGGACACAAGCAAAGATTTAGGCTTATAAAGAATAAGACACAGTACAGTAAGTCACTATTTTTATTACTGACATAAAGAAAAGAAAATCTAAGTCTTCGGAAATTTGTCAATGTCAGACAGTTTACTGGTATCCGTTTGATCAATGTTTTCAGGAATTTCTCTGAATATTCAGAACTTAAGTAAGAAACTCTTGTCAAAATAAATTTATACCAAGTACATGAACCAGCGTCATGGCCCTATCACGGGTATTATAACAAAACAACCCAAGTCAGGGTCACTGAGTAACAATATCACGAGCTGTTGTGTGAATTAATATCACTGGAGCCCGAAGGGCGAAAGTGATATTAATTCACACGACAGCGAGTGATGTTGTACGAAGTGCCCTGACGCGTGGTTGTTTTGTTTTTATCACCTGGTTTTACTTTAAATTTTGAGTTATCAAGAGAGACTATTTTCTGCCATTACAAAAATGTGAAGTCACCATGGAGCAACAATGGATATGACGTCACAATCCTATTGTTTTGGCGATTGTTTGGTTTGTGACGTCATCAGGCAGCCAAAATGCTGGTGATGTCATAACCATTGTTAAAAAATATCGCCCTTGAAGGGTGGTATTTTTTACAATATCATAGGCCCTGATATTTCGACTGTAAACAGTGATATTCACAGCCAACCAGGTGATAAACTTCACTTTAGCGGGCCGTGAAAATGACCATATTTGGAAAACAATGCATTCGTGACGTCACCTCATTGTAGCCAGGCAAGAAATGTTTACATGACGCCATCAATGCATGACGACGATCTTGTTTTGGGGACGCAAAGAAGTACAAAATTCATTAAAAATGTAAGTTTTAGCCACATTTTTGTTACAGTTTGTTGAAATAATGCCATGGAAACCAGTTGGCGGGGGTGTGGGGGCGGCAGCCCCCACGTTTACCACTAAAAAACGTGTTTCACTTGCCAAAATATGGTCATTTTCACGGCCCGCTATAGTGAATTTTTTCCCCCTATCACTAGCACCCGGGCACTAGTATCAGCTGAGATAAAATAAATTCATGAATAAAACCACATTGACAACATTATTTTTAGCAGAAAAAGCAAAATATGTGTGAAATCATAATGTTCTTATGATTAAACATTATTACATGTAAAGCTAAATAATTGAAGGGGGGAGTGTGAGAATTATTCTATGACTATGGGCACTGTCAATCACAGATACCTCAATGTTTTTGCTGATTTTCGGCGATTTCGGAAAGAAGATCAGATGATTCTTGTTCATTTCAGCTGTGACGTGATCACCAAATTAACTGTGTATGGCTATGACAACACTACACCCCCATTTAGTTTCCAGTTTGCGATTGAAGAGCACTGCACATTTAGGGGCCGACCAGATGACTTCGTTTTTGGGGGGGGGGGGGTTGGGATTTTTGAAAATCCTGTAAAGAAAAGTTTGTTGCTCCTCCCAGTCCCCCTATGCAAAAAAAAAAAAATGGTTTGTAAACTTTTTTTTCCAATTTCCAGATTTTTTTTTTCATTGTTTTCATTTTCACTTGCAACCATGTCAGGAGGGAGGAGGAGTCAAACTCCACATAGAAATCTCAGCAAATATTTTTGATACCATTAGCTTGTTGACTTGTGAGTTTTCATATATCTTTTTGATCTCCTGGATTGTACCATCAACGACATCTATTTTCGACACGACTGTTGAATTCGACACTCACCAACCTGCCTGTCAAGTGAATGAATCAGACCAGCAAGTTGTTGACATTTGGCGGACACTACCACGAATTACACTGCAGTTGCAGCATGTGTCAAATGCACTTGACTGCCCCCCAATCAGCATGTCGAATTCAACTGTCATGTCGAAATTAGATTCCTCAATGGTATAATCAATATAGCCCTATAACTGTTGGCCCCCGGCTGGGAAAAAGGGTGCCGGAAGGAAATGTGGGCGACAGGGGCGTTCCGATGGTTTGGAGGATTATTGAAATAAGGCCTAATAATGTTGAAGATCAAAGGGCACACCTTTCCCTGCCTCCCCTGGACTAGGGCAGGGGGGGCAATTGTCCCCCCTGCCTCCCCCGTTCTGGCACCCCTGGCTGGGAGGGAGGGCAGCCCCCCCCCAAAGAAAAAGTGACAACAATAGCTTCTATCGGAGAGAATCATGCAAAGTCAGGCACTTGGTTCGCATGACATTCTCGGAATCGCCTAAAATTTTACATAGTTATCAGACCACCTCTTAAACAAGGAAATGTGAAGTTGAAACTTCAAAACTCAGAATACTTTTCTCACGCGGGGGCCTCATAATAGGGGTGTCGGGAAGCCATTTTTCACAGAAATCCTCCTTTCATCAACAAAAAAGTGGCCGATGTTCAGCACTCTCTGGATGCTAGAAAAAATTAACAAAATATATTCAAACTGGGTTTAGATGAAAGAAAAATTTGAAAAACACATGCCATGTTTGGAGGGCAATTTCTAAAGTTCGTGCGGGTCTTATATTGGTTAGAACATAAGCAAAACACTTGAATTTTATAAATCTGGTGAGAAACTTGTGGGAATATTTGAATTTTCAGAAATTCATCCATTTCAAAAACTATTTTTCCGAAATTCCGTAAAAAAAATCCTGAAAATTTCATAGTCAGTAGGTCGAAGTAGTACCCGCCCTATTTTCATAATTTTTCATTGTAATTAATGAAATTTACAATTATTCAGTGAATCAGTTTTATCGGGAAAAATAATTATTTTGTATCACAGGACTAATTTTCAAAATTTAATTTTTTCAGAAATTTTGATAAGTTAACGGAGATGTATTAATTTCGTGGGCCTTACCCAACAAACACAATTACGTTTAAATTACGTTTATAAACGGTCGAAAATCCGTTGAAAAACCGTTTTTCATTACGTTTAAATAATGTTAAATTGGATGGTCCAAAAAACATGATTTTAAAGTTTAACACAAACGGTTAGAATAATGTCATGCCGATGTTTCCAAAAACTGTTTCCAATTGCGTCAAATAATCAGCAAAATTACGTTTGGATTTAACGGTTTTCCAAAAACGTTTTTTAAACGTTATTTTGATGTTTCCTCCCATGGTTATAATTTATCATTTATTTTCAGTTTATATAACATTTTTAATTCACTCTTTTGGCAAACATTTATTCAACGCATCAGAAAGACGTTTTTAGAATGTTTTCCAATGCATGCTTTTATAACATTATTTGGAGAATGGTTATTTTATGTTATGAGAAAACCGTTATTTGACGTATTTGGAAAATGTTTTCATTATGTAATGGAGAAAGCGTTATTTTTACGTTTTGAGGAAACATTTCTTCAACATTTTTGGGAAACGTTTTTATTACGTTGTGGGGAAAACCGTTTTTAGCTCGTCTGTTTTCTTTGAAAACGAAGAGCTATTGTCATCACTCGATCGGCGTAGTCGTCCTCGTCCTCGTTGTCCCGGTTAAAGTTTTTGTAAGTGTCCATTTGTGACCTTAGTTTTCCACTTAGAGTTATGAAATTTGGTACAGGTATGGGGCTATGGGTATGGATCGGGAACATGTCGAGAAATCCAAGATGGCTGCCATTTTGTGGCGGCCATTTTGGCAGCCATCTTTCTTCATTCTTGAACTGCCCATTGTGACCTTAATATTTCCCTTACAGTTATGAAATTTGGTACAGGTATGGGCCTCTGGGTATGGATCGAGAACATGTCAAGTAATCCAAGATGGCGACCATTTTGTGGAGGCCATTTTGGCAGCCATCTTTCTTCATTCTTGAACTGCCCATTGTGACCTTAATATTTCACTTACAGTTATGAAATTTGGTACAGGTATTGGCCTGTGGGTGTGGATCAGGAACATGTTGAGAATTCCAAGATGGCTGCCATTTTGGCAGCCATCTTTCTTCATTTCTTGAACTGCCCATAGTGACTTCAATATTTCGCTTAGAGTTATGAAATTTGGTACAGGGGTGGGCCTGTGGGTATCACTTGGGAACATGTTGAGAAATCCTAGATGGCGGCCATTTTGTGGTGGCCATTTTGTCAGCCATCTTTCTTCATTTCTTGAGCTGCCCATTGTGAACTCAATATTTCGCTTAGAGTAATGAAATTTGGTACAGGTATGGGTTTGTGGGTATTGATCGGCCACATGTTGAGAAATAATAATAATAATAATAATAATAATAATAAATACTTTATTTAATCATGAAAACATGAAACTTGTTGTGTACAATCAAAATATAGGCATTCACTCAAGGAAACATGCAAACAGTCAATCCAAGATGGCGGCCATTTTGTAGCGGCCATTCTTTCGCTAAGAGTTATGAAATTCGGTACAGGTACTGGCTTATGTGTATTGATCGGAAAATTTTGAGGAATCCAGGATCTTGGCCATTTTGTCTTGGCCGTTTTCGCAGCCATCTTTCTTCTTGAACTGTCCATTGTAACCTTAAAATATCGCTTCGTGTTATGAAATTAGGTATTGGCCTGTGGGTGATAATCTGGCACACATTGATAGATTTCACATTAACAGACGAGCGTTGAAACCGCTTGCGGTTCTGGTTTAACAGTTATATTTCAACATTTTAATAGGAATGCTTTTATTATGGTCGGGGTGGCGCTGATTACATTTGATTTGTTGTTTGTATTTTTCTTTTTATTGCATCTGAAGGATCCTGTGTCACTGCTGGCCTCATCATATTTTTCCTCTGCAAAGAAAGTATTTGTGATCAGTAAATTGTTATTCACTAGTTACATGAATAATACAAAATGTCAATAATACAGGCCTATATATGTGAATAAGTTATAAATCTCATAGAAATAAGGGTATTCATGAGCCAAACAATAAAACAAACCAGTAGAGATTTAGAGAAGGCAGGTAAATAAGAAAGGAAGACAACATCATTGAAGGAAAGAGAAACAAAAATACAAATGGGAACTAGAGTATTCAGGATTTTAAAGTAAAAAAACTTAATCCCCATATTTTTAGTATATTTTCATTTGTAAACCCCCCCCCCCCCAATCTGACATTTTCTGGATCCAACCCTGGGGAAGATCGGAAGGACAGGATGTGATAGAAAACTTAAGACTGGAAGGATAAGGTAGATGAGCCAGATAGGAAAGATAGAATAGATTAATTAGCTGCATTGCAAGGACAAAGTAGATTAGTCAGAAAGAAGAATAAGGTAGAAGGTATAATATATGAAGGATACGACAGGAAGAAAAAGATAGATAAGTTACATAATATTGATCAGATGAATTAGATCAGATAGACTATCGATTTGATAGGTTTGATGGAGCGATTGATGGATAGACAGATAGAAAGATAGATAGAACGATAGAGAAAAAGATAGAAAGACCGTTTGTGTTTGCTGGGTAGCCTGACATAGTAACCAATTTCAATGATCATTCATGATAAAACATCTATATTTAATAAATCAGAGGAGATAATTGTTGGAAATCAAGAAATTTTGAAAATATGGATAATTTGTCCTACTCCAGGAGGGTCACTCCAAAACTGCCGATTTTGCCATTTACCAAAATATGAAAACATGCCATGTGTAGAGGGCAATTTCTCAAATTTGAGAGGAATTTTCAGAAATTCAGCCTTTTCAAAAACAGTAATTTTCCAAATTTCCTGAAAAATAATGAAATTTCTGTAGTCAAAAGGCAAATAAGTTAAGTTTGAACAGGAAAAATAATTATTTGGTATCACAAGGCTAATTTTCAAAATTTAATCAGTCACAAATTTTGATTTATCGGATATCGGAAATCTATCAATTTGTGGGCCTAAGTGTGACATAGCAACGCTTCCAAAACTGTAGGCCTAATCTTCCAAATTGCCTGAAAAAATCATGAAATCTCCGTAAAAGTCATCTTGGACATTTTCCATGAAAATATCTGGAATCTGGGAAAATTCCAAATTTTTCAATTAAATTATGCTCATTATTTAATTAAATACCATTATGAGGGGGAAAATGTCACTATGGTAAGATTGCTGTGTTTGCATTCTACAAAGAGAAGTTGCATTTTTGCGTTTATCTCCAATTCTCTTGATTTGGCGGCAATTCAACCTCCCAGCCTCCAAGATCTAAAATGCTTCAAAATGCACCTCGAAGGCAGTTCTGCCGAGGACATCTAATGAAGCCTGGCAGTGGTCATAGGTGGCTGACTGGTGAAAACCAGAAATCTATTTTGACTTGTTAAGGCCTAACTTGTTTAATTAGTTTTAAATATATTTGAATACTTTCAAGTTAGTTTTAAGCAGTAATCTTAAAAGCCATTTTGGGCATTTCCCATGCATGAAAATATTATTGAATCTGGGAAAATTCATCGAAACCCCCAATTTCTCGTTAAGAATATCGTTAACGAGAAATTGGGAGTTTTTTTTTAAGAATGTATTTTAAGTATCAGTTCTGCATTATTTTTGCCGAGTTTTCATCAAAATCGGGGTCCCTTTGCACAAAATTTCTGTTAGTCGCAAAGATGTTTAGAATACATTTATCAGAAAAATTATAAAAATTCATAAAAGAAATTAATTTCAGAGTAAGAAAATTAATAATCTGCTGTATACCGTGCCTCTTCATATGAATCATATCCAACCAAAAAATGAATTCCTCAAATATTTGTTCTTACACTTTTCTGGATAAGTAGGATTTTTGCGACTTCTCAAGAAAATTTATTGACTCCCATTCTAAAATTAATTCAATCAACCTTCACTCAAAAAATTGTGCACAACTGCAGTGCCCCCTCACTGGAATAGATAAATTTATAGTCAGGTTGCCAGAGGGTTATACCCTGCACCGACGGATCGAGTTTTTTTCTCAGTGGATTTGCGGTCCTTAGACCGTCCATAAAACATAAATGGCGGGTAATGAGAGCGTATCCTTGAGCATTTTGAGATAATGGCCGAATTCAAAATGGCCGCCAAAACTGGCATCGGTCAGCCTAACTTTCTTAATTTTGGACCCAGAAAGGTGTGCAATACCTCTATTTCAGATAACATTTGCATGAGGAACTCATTTTTCAGGTTTTTGAATTGTTATGACCATCCTATCTGATGTTATATTGAAAAAATGGCATATCATTTCTTGAATTTGCAGTTGTTTTAGGCAGAAACCATGATTCCATGAATTATGTTGTTTTTCTATGCCTGCACATGTGAAATTAATTTCAAATCTGTATTAGTTCTTATTATTGATGATCAGTGCATCATAAGTTGATGTATTGCTTGGTAATGGTGACGTGTTCAAGGTCTAAATGTCTAAAATATGACTTTTAATTGGCACACATTGTCACAATAGTGACTGATTCTATTTGCACTCTTTGACTTGCAAATGGCTGTTTCAGTGCAGACTTCAATATGTGAAGGCAAAAGACCCAAAACAATCATGAACATAAAGTGCATGGGGATGCTCTGCATTAGGAGCTACAACATTAATTCAAATAATGGTTCTTCGTACCAGTGACAGTTTCCTTGCATCAGTAGGCCTATAGATACCACAAATTCACACTTCCTATTATTTAACCTAAGAAGGAAGAATTGCTGAGATGAAGACATAAGCAGTTGTTGATTTTTCTCCTATACCTATAAAGAGGACTGTTTGGCCTCCTTTGACTAAATAAGTCTTTCGGAAATTGCAAACACATATTTTTTACCCACGAGACTGAACATGCTGAAAGCGGATGCAGAAGCTGTGAGTGACTTTGCAATAAATCAAGAAGGAAAAATACAAGGAAAGGAATGACTATTAGGCATGGGGAGTGCAAGAGCAACTGGACATGTAAATAGTCCTGACAGCAGGTATCCTTGCAACAGATGCATGGTTCTGCAAATGATATCCAGATTCTTCAGTGATTAAGCGAATATGGAGAGCCAAAGGCAATGTTTCTGGCATCTTAGAACACTGTCAAGCAAGCTGCAAGATCTTCACAGAGAAGCAGCAAGTGCAACACTATAAGAATTGGGACTCAGTCCAGTTGATGAAGTGGTCCTTTGAACTTGGTGGCAAAGGAATGAGATGGCTTACTTCCTAAAATGGCATTACCTTTTAAAATGCATTTGTGGTTTTCATCATGGTATGGCTGTTAAAGAGGCACTGCAATGGTCCAGATGAACAGCTGAAGCTTTCCCAGACATTCCCCAAGAATATCAAAGGCTGAAATATCAATTCTGAGAACATTGGGTGTGTATTATGACACTGTAATTTAAAAAAAATCTTGTCAACTTATACAGCCTTTCAACCTGCAAAATTTCTTGATACCAAAAACCTTTTCACACTACTAAGTGATGCCAATTCCCATTGGCAGGGTGGGGAGAATATGTTCAACAGCATTCTGGACTACATCTTTAGAAATACATTTTAAAAATTGTAGTCTGTTACCCATGATTGTTGTTCTCAAGCCTTGAGTGCTCCCTCCTTATTCCTGGCTCTACAATTTATTTTCATTGATTATATTCAGGGTAGCATTAGATCGTTCTGTGAAAAAATAACAGAACAAATATTCTCTAATTATCTCTCTTATCTGCCAAATCACTGAAGAATCTGAAACAACAAAGATTGTAGTACCATGAATCTGCTGCATGGATAGGCCTATTTGCTGTCTGGACTATCAACACGTGCAGTTGCTCTTGCACTCTCGTGGTCTAATAGTCATTCCTTTCTTTGAATTTTTTTTTATTGATTTGTTGTGTAGCCATTTCTACTTCTCAACTTTTTTCAGTTTCAGGAAGTAAATATGCACGTAAACAATTCATGACCAAAATACCATGGACCCCCAGATTTGGCAAAAGCACTGACATACACTTATTCAGTCAAAGGAGGCCAAACACTTGAGGAAGTCCTCTTTTTAGGTGTAGGAGAAAAATCAACAACTGGTGATTTCTTCAACTCAGCAGTTCTTCCTTCTTAATAAGAAATGTGAATTTGTGGTATCTATACTGATGCAGGGAAACTGTGACTTTAACTGTCCCTGACTGGTACGAAGAACCATTATTTAAATTAATGGTTTAGCACCTAATGCAGAGCATCATCATGTATTTTATGTCCATGATGCATTGGGTCCTTTGCCTTCACATAGTGAAGACAGATTGAACTGAATCAGCCATTTGCAAGTCAAAGAGTACTATTGTGACAATGCAGGCTAATTCAAATTCATATTTTAGACATTTTGACCAAGCAATACATTAACTTATGATGCACTGAGCAAACATCATAAGAACTATTGAAGTTTTAAAATCAAAGTCACATGTTACTTGCATTAAAAAAAAAAAAAAAAAAAAAAAGGATATAGAATCATGACTTCCACTTAGAATAATTGTAAATTTGAGAGATAAGTTGGCTTTTTTTTCAATATATCATAAAATAGAATGGTTTTAACAATTCAAAAACCTGAAAAATGAGTTCCCCAAGCAAATTTTATCTGAAATAGAGGTATTGCACACCTTTCTGGGTCCAAAATTAAGAAAGTTAGGCTGACCGATGCCCGTTTTGGCGGCCATTTTGAATTTGGCCATTTTCTCAAAATGCTCAAGGATACGCTCTCGTTACCCGCCATTTATGTTTTATGGAGGGTCTAAGGACCCCAAATCCACTGAGAAAAAAACTTTATCCGTCGCTGCAGGGTTAAGGTGAAAAATCAGGTTTGGCAACCTGACTATTATATTTTTTTGCATGATGATATTTGGTACTAAATCGATTAATAAGCAATGCACTAAGTACATGACATCACCAGCATTTAAGCTGCCCGATGATGTCACAAACCAAACAATGGCCAAAAAAAAGGTATTGTTACGTTATATCCATTGTTGCTGCATGGTGACGCCACATTTTGTATTGGCAAAAATAGTCTCTGTTTATAAATAAAATTTGAGTGAAAAACCAGGTGATAAAAACAAAACAAACATTCGTCAGCACACTTTGTACAATATCACCCGCAGGGCTCAAGTGATATTAAGTCACACAACAGCGAGTGATATTGTTATGCCCCATTCTCACGGCACGTTACGGAGCACTTTAGGCGTCGGCAAAATGGTATTTCCTGGTAATTTGGATGAATTTGGGGTGATCCGCCGTCGACTTTTCACATCCCTCAGGGGTAGTTTTTGCTTCCCTCAGGGGTTCCTAGAAATGGAAAAACTGCGCCGTGGATGTCAAAAAAGATTCAACACGTTGAAAATTTTTTTCCATGACGGTGGAACAGAGCCCAAAATTTTCTTGATTTTTGGATGTCCGGCGGGGATTTTTTCAGTGAGAAAGTCTCAAAAACATCTGCGGCAGGATATTAGGACATCCCCTGCCCCTGAGGGGACCTCTCCTGCCCCTGCGGGGACCTCTCTTGCCCCTGCGGGATATTTTTACTTCCCCTGCGGGACATTTGCAGCCTCGCCGGCAGTTTTTGACATCCCGCCGACGGTCTTTTGACATCCCGCCGACGATTTTTGACATCCCCGCAGGAATTTAGATCTTTCTCACAGGGATATGATCTTGTCTCCGCCAATTTACGATCTTATCCCGCCGATTTACGATCTTATCCCGCCGTGATATGCTTTTAATTAATTATATAATCGTTTTATAAACATTGTATGTCGCCCGGGTTGGTCATTTTTTTCCTTTCCTAGAATTCATCTCAAGCTATCCCTCAGCGGAAAAAAGTTCTCCGTAATGTGCCTTGAGACTGTAGCATAATTACTCAGTGACCCTGACTTGGGTTGTTTTGTTATATTATCACCTGGTTGGCTGTGAACATCACCATTTACAGTCAAAATATCAGGGCCTATGATATTGTAAAAAATACCACCCTTCAAGGGCAATATTTTTTAACAATGGTTATGAAATCACCAGCATTTCGGTTCCCTGATGACATCACAAACCAAGCAATGGCCAAAACAATAAGATTGTGATGCCATATCCATTGTTGCTCCATGGTGACATCACATTTTTGTAATGGCAGAAAATAGTCTCCCTTTATAACTAAAAATCTGAGGTAAAACCAGGTGACAGAAACAAAACAACCACGCGTCAGGACACTTCGCACAATATCACTCGCTGTCAGGTGAATTAATGTCACTCCAACCATCGAAACATTTCACTTGGGATGCTGCCTTCGGGCTCGAGTGATATTAATTCACACAACAGCTCATGATATTGTTACTCAGTGACCCTGACTTTGTTTTGTTATAAAGTTCCATTGTTAAAAAATATCGCCCTTGAATTAATTTCTCTGCTGTGTGCATATACCTTTACAGCTTTCAAGCGGGGGATTATATTGGTATTCTTTGATTACCTTTCATTATTATTATTATTCTAATTATTCACCTCAGAAAACAGTGATTGCTTCAAAAACTGTTTTTCTAAGTTACAAACGATTAAAATACTTAGAAAAAAATATTATTAAAGTTTAATCGTCGACCGGTTCAACTGGCACCAGGCTATTCTTTGAACAGAAAGAAATGTGTGAGACATGTCAAATTTAGCCAAAACATGCTATGCTCCTCGCTAAACTTGTTAGCAAAAATAAAGGACTGCATCCCCGAACTTCACCCATCATCCTTCCAATGGTTCAACTGGCCCCAATGGATGGTTCAACTGGCCCCAATGGATGGTTCAACTGGCCCCAATGGATGGTTCAACTGGCCCCAAGGGTGGGGCCAGTTCAACCAATTTTTAAGCATCAGCTACAACATTAGCTGATCGCTTATTACAATCGTCCGTTTCCATGCCGGCAGGCAGTTTTTACCTATCGACGATGATTTCTCTGTCAATCTACCAAGTAAACCAACCAAACTCCTCCCGAGTCTTTATTAGCCCCTAACCACAAGACAGGGTTATATTTCGGACATACCGTGTGGCTATTTCTTTTGATTCAAGCCATTTTGTTTCATTCCCCATGGCGCACAACCTTCCGCGTCCGCCATTCTTTCTAATCTGGATGTCGGCTAACTCCGGCGTCTGACGGAAACACCCTAAGTATCAAATGCTCTTTTTTGGCGGTTCTCATTTGCTGATATTAAATATTTCCTCATTGACACAGTCACTTTACACCTACTACGAGTCATTTACATACCTGTTTTCATAATTTGCAGTCGTTTATGGAAAAAATAATAAAAAAATTTGGTCAGCCAATCAGGTCACGGCATTTCGTGGAATTCCAATATGGAGGACGAGAGGAACAACAATTTATGGTTGCTGACAAATTTCAGCTGGATTGATAATATACGGCCGTACGCGTGACTGTCAGGTATTTAAACTTATGAAGTTAGGCGTAATTGGCATTGTACCATAGAAAAATATTTTTTCAAAGCAACTTTTGGTCTATTCAGCCTTGATTTGTCATTGTTCTATAATATCGCTCACGCATAGATCGCGGAAATGCAGTGTAGCGGTTGCGGTAAAAAGTGCGTAAATCATCTGGAACCTCAATCAATGAGGTTAAATGACCACAGTGATACAGCTGTTAGGTGTACAGAAATGACAGACCCCATTTTGGAAAGCTCAGGTGAATATCTGTTTTCTATGGACAATTTAGTTGTTGTTTTCCTTCTTCTTCTTCTTCTTCTTATTTGCAACACCTTAGAAGACCCACTTGGGCACAAGCCATCTTGAGATTATATAGGAATTAAAAATATTTTCTTAAGTGAATCAACTGAACATTTTGAGGTCTTTCACAGCCTAGGTTCATATGCAGCTTTGTAGATTAGCCATTTTGGTTACATAGAATGAAAATCAAATACCAACAGAATCCCGCCGCAGCAGTAGTTTTTCCTCCTATCATTTTATCTAACATAACATCAAGATCTTTCAATTTTCAAGCAATTTTTATATCTGCAGCTGATGCTTTACATGCTATGCATGGTATTTTTAATTTTTTTGGAGGCTGATATGTTGGCCGTGGTAAGATATACACCAAGACTTAAAGTTGGGATGTTTAGACAACTTTTTAAACTACCTTTTCCTTCTTTGTTCTCCTTGAAAGCTGTAAAGGTATACACACAGGACAGCAATTTCTGAAATTTAGTTCAACTGGCTCCACTCTCCCCTATATCCCCTCACCCCTGGGATTGACAAAATTGCCCTTCAACAATAATTTCTCTACGTTCCGGCCAAAAAGGAGTGGGTTGCTAGGGTGTTGCTAGGGGGCGGAGCCAAGACAGACCACTGCCTGTGCCTCATTCTGACATCACCTGTTTTTTAATTCATGTTGGAAATAAGTGTTGTCACTGAACTAAATCTTCTCAGTTACTTCAGGCCCACTCCGCTTAAGGTCAATGCCTGCAAGGGTTCGAACCCTGGGTGAGAAACCCAACATTTTTGGACTCCCACACTCTTTTCTATTTCTGTCTAGCATTGATTAATTGAATGATTAATTATATCCCCTTTTTTTTTGTTGCAGGGTGGTGGCTGATGGTGATGAAAACAGCTTTTCAACTGGAAGTCCAGACCATTGTCCAATCTAGTTCCTGTCTGTGATTCTACAGAGTAGCAGGGAGTACTGCTTTCTGGGCTCTGATTGGTCGAGAAAAAAATGAAAGTGATGTCACCGATTCAGAAAAGATTCGTGACACAACTCAGTAAGCCACAACAGGTCACAACATGCCATGGAAACCAGATTGGTCCAGACTGCAGAGAATAGCAAAGCATACAAGACATTGAAATCAGTAAAGATCTATTATGGACAGATGAACTTGAGAAAATGAACAAATTTTGACTCAATTTATACATTTCTACATCATGTACAGGCATTATGTAGCCTTAGAAAGCCACTTTTATAAAGAATTATTGAAACTAAAAGTAATGTATTGCATTTCTGCATCATGTCGATTTTGAAGTGTCAACTTTCAGCATATATAAACCATTGACTGTTCTGTGAGATCATTTTGTCTACGGGTATTCCTGGAATACAGGGTACATTT
This sequence comes from Platynereis dumerilii, assembly GCA_026936325.1. Taxonomy (NCBI): domain Eukaryota; kingdom Metazoa; phylum Annelida; class Polychaeta; order Phyllodocida; family Nereididae; genus Platynereis; species Platynereis dumerilii. Next base: position 6,744,900 of record JAPTHN010000022.1, on the reverse strand, counting down.
TTTGTGTCTATGTGTATTCCTGGAATACAGGGTACATTTTTGTGTCTACGGGTATTCCTGGAATACAGGGTACATTTTTGTGTCTACGGGTATTCCTGGAATACAGGGTACACTTTTTGTGTCTATGTGTATTCCTGGAATACAGGGTACACTTTTTGTGTCTATGTGTATTCCTGGAATACAGGGTACGCTTTTTGTGTCTATGTTTATTCCTGGAATACAGGGTACATTTTTTGTGTCTATGTGTATTCCTGGAATACAGGGTACATTTTTTGTGTCTATGTGTATTCCTGGAATACAGGGTACACTTTTTGTGTCTATGTGTATTCCTGGAATAGAGGGTACACTTTTTGTGTCTATGTGTATTCCTGGAATACAGGGTACATTTTTGTGTCACTGTGTATTCTTGGAATGCAAAACGGCCAGTTTCCGTATTCTATATCCATCTAAGAATTCCATATCAATTCTGGAGGCTGTTAAGTGTTTTTAACAAAGCTTTCTTCTGAATGGTAATCACAAGTGTCCAGAATATTAGAAACACTGCCTTTTAAAGAATTCACATTTAAATCAGAGTCAAGGTCAATGAAAGGTGTCACATTGTCATTCACATCTCTGTCTTCAAATAGACTAAGTTTTTGATTCATCATTTCATTATAAACTGGAGTTTGGTCATTAACAGTGTCCAAGAGCTCAGAAACAATTATCTCATTGAAGGGTAATTCCCTTAAATATTGAAACTCATTTAGGGAATCAGCCAAAGTGATGAGAAAATGTACATAACTTCAAAACTAAATTCAATGTTTTATAACGAATATGAAAAGTTATCTTTGTAGGAATAACTAGATAAAAATTTTGTACCAAAACATAAATGGTGGATTTAATATAACAACAACAGTAACAATAAATGAAAAAGGAGAACATAGAACACAATTTATCAAAGCTTACAGGTACATTTCAAGATCAGTTTCTGTCTTAACTTGTTTAATCTGATTTGATCTGTCTTTGAGCATTATTTTGCCATTAAATGACCAACAGTCATTTATGAAATTGTTCTTTTTCTTCTGTATTGCCAGCCATAGCAAATGCGATCTTAGTTTTGTCAAGTCTTCATTGATGAACACCTTCGAGTAATCTTCAGTTTCTTCTTCATTTTCGTCCTCTTCTTTTTCGGCATCTTCTTCAATCTGTATCTCAGGATCCATTTCGTCCGCCAATCTTTCAGCTTCCATCTCTTCTTTACTTTTTCTCAGATTTCTTCGCGATTTCAATACTTTGGCCTTCATGTCATAAGACTTCAACTTGATAATTATGTTTCTTGTGCGACCAGGTTTCACTTGTCCAACTCTGTAGAGTTTTTCGACATCATCTTCGTCAATATCAACATTCATCTCATTGTGGCCATCGTAATAAACCTGTCCATTAACTTTTCATCATTGTTATCAGGGAGGCCAGATATTCGAAGGGAATTGCTCCTGGTGTATTGCTCTTGCTCATCAACATGAATTTCCAGTGACTTGATTCTCTTGCTGAGTTGAACTATTTGTTGATCTTTATTTTTGATCTGCTCTCTATGTGCTGACATTTCACTTTGTAATTGTTTGTTAGTCTCAGTACACTTTTTCACTGCTTCCTTCATTGCTGTTAATTCCTCTTGCAGTTTGTTAATATAAAATTTCAGTGGATCTGTAAGGCATTGTTGAAGCGTGGTGATAACTTGATCACTAGACAAGGCAGCAATTAATCCAGTGACAAATCCTGCTTGCTCACCCATTTGTTTACTTAAAGAACTTGACTACATCAAAACAAAGCACTATATGGGTCATGTACTAGAACAGATTGGCAAGCAATTATGCTGGTGTAAACAAAGTCATTTGATTAATCCACAGTTAAGCCTCAGTCCACTTAAGGCTCAGTCAACTTAAGTCACAGACAGCAGGTCTATAAATAGATTTTGAGCAAAAACATGGTCATAATTAAAACAGTCTTGTCATGATACTTGCTACAGATTCTTTCATTCAAGCATGTTCCCTGTAGCCCAGGTGTGTTCTGCTAGTAGCTCATCAACTTTTCACTCTCCATTGTCTGTCGTTAATCTTGTGAAAAAAAGGATAAGGGACCGTTCAGAATTTATGACGGGGGGGGGTGTGGGAGTTTTGGCCGGGGGGGAATAACTTTTCACACGTGTTTCAAGGGGGGGTATTAATTTTTGACAACACTTGCAAGGGGGGATAAGAAATTATAACAAAGAAAAGATGTTTACAAACACGCATAAACTCATTTTATTTGGACATTTTTACGTGCAAAAGCCCGCGAAATGACGCGAATCTGTACGCGTGGCCGTGTATAACAGTATATATGTGTGTATTGCTTTGTATGTCGAGGGGGGGGGTACTAAAAATACGTGTGAAACCTAAGGGTGGGGTACTAAAAATCTGCATGAAACTCAAGGGGGGTATCAATTTTTGGCGGGAAGTTCTAGCAAAACTCCCACCCCCCCTAGTCATAAATTCTGAACGGTCCCTAATATAGGAGCTGCTCTGCTCCACTGGTGTGCCTGAGAGGCTACCTCTGGTGATCCGATCTAGGGGGGGGGCTGGCCCCTGGACTATTAGTTCCAATACTGTCCACGAGGAGCATTAATGCAGCTCCGGTGCTGAGGCTGGAAGCTGTTCAGCTTGAATTAAACTTGTCTTATTATTTCAGGACAGTTACTGTATTATATCTATGTCCAGTGCATTGAGTGACAAGTGCTGAAAATTTCAAATAGGCATGCTTTTGCTATCACTAGTATCATAATGGGTCAATAAGTCTCTCTCAGTTTTGAATTTTCAAATTCTTCCTCTTATCCCGCTGCCACCGAGGCACCTGACACTCTGGAAAAAAGTCGTAAGACACATTTAGATTATTGCACTTCAGCAGATTCTCTGATGGATCATTGTAAATATAGGGGTTCTTTCGTCTACACACATTATCTACATGTAAGACAACTTTGGTTTTGTCATCTTTGATTTAAAACCAGAGAACTTATGAATCATAGAAATAAAGTCTTCCATTTAATGCTTAAAAGTTGTAAATTATTTCAAGCTATTGCCACTACATTCCTCCTCACTGCCGAATAGCTTTTAAAAGTATAGCTGTAGAAACAATCTATTCAGATCTTTGATATTTCTTTTGCAGATTCTGGACCAAACCGGAGATACCAATCTTCTGAAAACAAGGATTACTTCCTATGTAGTGAAGAACATCCTCTTTTGGCTCCTGGCTGGAAGAATGGTAGGGTACTCCATTATTGTTTCATACGGGATTGAAATAGATAAAAATCAATCCAATAATTCGCTGCAGCTATATTGACTTAGTCTTTAGCTCAAAAGACCTAAGGAGAGGTTTCAGCCATCAGGATTAGATCCTGTTTGACACTTGATGAATTAAGCTAGGTTACACGCTAAAAAATTTCGGGACAAAACTGGTTTCTTGAAATCCAAAAAGGTTTTTTGAAAAACCCATCTTGGTTTTTGCATGGAAGTTTGGTTTTTCAAAAAACTATTTTCCATTTAAAAAACTAGTTTTGTCCCGAATTTTTTAAGAGTGTACCCTAGCCTGCAGAAGGCCCTGGTAGCTGGTAGGTTTGCTAATCCAAAATGTTATAACACAATAATGCTACCATTATTATGTCCAATGATACCACATCAATTAGTGTAAATTCCAAATATTGAGTTTTAACATATTTAGAGGGCTAATATCGACTGGGTCCAACTAAAAATGGTACAGAATCTAATAATATACACTCCTGACAGGAAACAGGTGAATGACAGTCTAACTTGACACCTAAAGCTGATGTCTTAATTAATCAAACTGGAGAATAGTATTGTCTTATGAAGAAATTGGTGTTCTTGAAATTTTATTATATGTCTTTGACACAAAGTGGCGTATGTACAGTTTTATTATTTTATTTGAATGGCAAAATATATGCGGGCACATTATTTTTAATGCTTATTGGTATTTGCAGCCTGCTCATATTCAGCATAACCATGGCAGTATTGGAGAAAGATATGGTGCTTTGCGCCTACAATTGCGCTTCATCACTAAGGACTCTAAGTGGACGACTGAAAAGGATTTAGAAAAACATGCAGAAGATGGGAGATTTTGGGCTGAGAAGATATTTGAGGCCATTCAGTTTCTAGCAAGTGAATACAAAGTGCTGCCTGGAACCTTTTTAGGAGAGTTCAGGCAAAGCAAAATCCTTAATAAATTAGAGGTGGTTGAAGTAATGGATGCTTGTGAGAGATGCTTGGAGAAGTTGAAACCACAAGTCTTCTACACTGCAGGAGCATGTGCTTCACGAGGTATCCATAACAAACATATTTCATTATACCATACCTGTGACCCAATAGCCAATCAGAAGCCTGTATTTGGCTGGTATCCTATATTCTTTGTTGTTCACTTATACGCCCATGGGAGTATATAAAGCCTCATTGTTTAACAAAGCTCATAACACAAACAGCGAAACTGTACCAAACAGTGGATTGCCAACAAAAATAAACATAAGTATTAAAAAACCTAACGCCCATGACAAATCCATCAATCCTTTAATTCGAGCCCAATTTAGATTTTTAATGCAAATATCATGACTCCAGGAGGGGGAGGAGTCTTGAAGGTTATTTTATAAATAATTTCTAGTCATGTTTTGTTGAAATAAATAATAACAATCCAATCAAAAGGGATATATTGTACATTCTCGATTTTTAACTATTTTTTTTAATCTATCTTTTGCCCATTTCCCCTCATCATTTTAAACAACCCCCCCCCCCACAAAATTTTTTCACCAATTATTATTATTAAACTTCATCTATTACATAGGTGAAGTTTCTTGTTTTCGTATTTCTTTTTATTTTTCCATACAAAAATTTCTTCAAAAAAATCTCAAAAAAATCACATACATGGTGTTACATGACCTAATTACACTCACCCAGTTTCGGTGACCTTGACTTATTTTTCAAGGTCACAGGCTACTTCAAACTTTGTTTTTTCATTTACTGTAATTTACTCTATCACATGTAATAACAAGCAAATTTCATTTTCCATTTAAATTACATGTCTTACATGTAAATTACATAATCTGACCCAATTTCATGAAAGTAGGTCAAGGTCATCATTGTACAGGTGCCATTTTACTCCCAGAGGTGTCGGCACTGGAAGTCAGAATCCGCGAGTCACAGAGTCACATGCATGATGCTAAAAGTTACCCGAATGACATACGCATTTCTGCAACTCACTATTGTGATGATCCCATACTTACTTTTGGAGTTACGTAATTGACCGCATCGTAAAAACAGGTGACCTTGGGTGTCTCACCCTGAAATATCGATTTTAGGCCATAACAATGTATAGTGAATCCCCCCAAAGATTCCCCTAAAACCCCCATACCCTCCTTCAAATTTGACCTTGACCTCATTTTTCAAGGTCATTTGGCTCTTCAAAGTGCAAAAAGTGCTTATTTTCAATAATTCTGAAAATTATGTTTTTCTCATGATATCACCTTGATATATTATCTCTAGTAGGGATGTCGGAGATTTTACTAAAAACGGGTGTATATGGGCATATGATACGTCATTTTAAAGCTCTTCCAAAGAGGAATCGGTAACTGGTTACAAAATAGTGATACCCATCATCTTAAAGAAATTATTAGCAAAAAACTGTTTTTTATTCTTGAAAATTTTCTGCACAATTTTTGAAAGTGATGCAGATTAACTAAAAAATGACTTTAACAAGAAATATAAATGACCAGACATGCTTATATCTTATTCCTAAATGTATTTCATAACATCATTTAATGAGCAGATACATAGCAACTTCAATTTATTTGTAAATTTTACAGTTATTCTTTAAAATCATAATTTCCGGCTGATGAAGAATTGAGGGCGCTTCCGTCGTCAGAACCCGCTGCATGGACTTCGTGTTCATAAGGCTTCCAGTATCGCACGTGAAATAAAGTGTATTCTCATATAAGTTTAAGCTTAATTAATGAATTGAAGAACTTCAAAATTATAACTTTTTTTGCAATTTTTAGCAAGTTTGAAAGAGAAATTATTTGATTTTTACATTACATTGTCAGCTTCCCAATAAACGTAAGATCAACAAAATGAAAGACCTTTAACTTGACAGAACTTCAACTGTTCATACCAAAACAAACACATACTAACAATAATAGAAACATATTGAATAGGTATATGAAAGGCTAATATATAAATCAGTCGAAATCAAAGCAAACAATTGTAAAATATAGGTCTACTGGTCAAAGCATCTTGAAGGTATACGAAGTAGAATTAATCTGAATCAAAACATTTTGCGATACCAACTAACAAATCAACTCCAAGGCTTGTGTAATTTCTTGAGTTTAACACCAGAAAATAGCTGTTCCATTTTCTTAAAAGTTTACTGTTTCTGCAGATGATTATATTATTATATATTTTATAATATATAATATATATATTATTCATGTATTATGTATCATGTGCTTAGATGTTTAGCGCTGGTGATCATTACCGTGTTTTACTTGTCACCACAATTCATTGTGTTGAATGCTCATATTTATGAGATGTGTCATTAGACACGTAAAAGATTAAATCATAATATGTTTGCTGCTAAAGGCTTAATTTATTTATTGCGACACCTATTCAATGCCTGTAGGAACATTTAATTGAAATTCTTTTGGTAATGTCAGCAAGAGAAATCATATATTGGCCCATTCTATTTCATGAGCTAATTCACCGATGTCTAAGTCTTTGCAAATGCAACAACAAGTTTGAAGTTAAGAGAAAGATATATCTGTTTATTGATTTTGTCCCGGCAATTAATTACAATTCATTCCTCATTTATTTTTGATTGCTCTCGAATCACGGATTTCAAGTTTCCAGTTAATTACTCAATGGTGAAAAGCTCTTGCTTCTTTTGCTGGCCCCTCATAACCGTCTTCGAAAATGAAAGATGATCTTTGCAGCTTGATGTCTGGCATAGTACATGTTTTCTGAAATTGATTTGAGCTTTCGACCCAAACCTAATAACCCAAAGTACAGCAAAGAAAATTGACCCAACATGTTTTCCTCTCAATAGATGAGAATTCATGCTTCTACGGCGCGTTTGGTTGAGGGTGTTTAGCATTGCGGCAATGACAAAATATCACCCATTTCACCAACTTACAGTTGGCACATGTATTACAGGGTGCCCACTCCTCCTATATTTCCTATAATTCCTATATTTTTTAAGGCCTCCTATAATTTCCTATATTTTTGGAAAAATTCCCATAAATTCCTATATTTTTCAAGTTTTCAAGATATTTCGCGCGTATATGCACGTTTTTGTCCGCGGTAAAAAGCTTAAGAGTCTTTTCCCCACAGATATATGAATTTTTAGACGCGTTTTTGTCCGTGACATGAAGTTTGCGGCTTATGATGTGATTTGCCGATGGTTTCGCTGTCAAATATTTCCTAAATTGTCTCATTAAAATAGGCGAAAACCTCCTATATTTTACGGTGAAAAATTCCTATATTCCTATAATATTTTGTGCGATGTTCGGTGGGCACCCTTGTATTAGTATTCATACTATACTATGGGCCTCCTGCTGCCTGTATGGCTGGCATAATGAAATGGTCTTCTATTGACAAATCAAGTTTACAGCCTCTATAACTATGATTCCCATGTTGAATATAAGGAAGATGAAACTTCATCGGCTATTATGACTCACAGAGTGCAAATAGTCTATCTGTATGATCCAACACTCATTTTTTGCATAGTACCTGCTGTAGTAATTCAAATGAAGCAATTCAGCGAGTGCCAATGCTCCATGCAACGTCTTTTTTGTTTTTTTCCCCCCGCCTCCAATCCTCCGGGCCCTGAGCACTTGCCGAAATTGCCTATAATATGTGAATGCGGTCCTGCCAAAATGCACAAAAATCAAAATTTTCTGCCTGATACTCTATGAATTTTTTTTCTTCCAAAAAACCTGCCTCCTACACTTAGGCCTATGCTGTATTTCAAGTACACTGTAAATTTTGAATTTTTATTTAGCTTAATTGATTGAGTGAGATGGTTGCCCAATTCCTTTGAGCCAAGATAGCTTGTTGTTTGCAATTTATAACAACATAAAGATTATCATAACTCAAAACAGCAAGCTATCATGGCTCAAACAAATTGTGCAACCATCTCACTCAATCATTTGAGCTCACTCAAAATTTCAGAATTTATAGTGTACAAAATGCACAGTGCTCTGTGTTTCATGTACACAACTGCTGTGTATGCCATATACACTGCAGAGCCACACATGTGAGTAATAGCAAATACACACCTGACAGTGAATGTGTATAGGCCTACACCTGCAATATGCATGCTGGCTGCCATTGTTGACCTTCAGAAAGCTATTTTGGTGAGCCAATTTCACCTGTAACTACATAAAAGCCACTTAATTTTTACTGAGGCTTCCAGGTACTTAGTCATTCTCCTTAAGCAAAATCTCAGCTGTATGTCTTTCAGAAGAGACCTTAAATTGGTAGCCGCTTGTATCAGGGTCTGTTCTGGGCAGGCTGACATATTCAACATTTGTTATGACTGTTCAGTTAGGCAGTCACCCTCATCATCTCAAAATAAACATTAGAGTCACCCTCCTCCTCCATGGCAGTCACCCTCGAATTCAAACTTGGCAGATCAATTCTTGAATTTCCTAAAGTTGCCTTTTGACCAAGATTGTTGTACATGTATGTACCTCATTCTACACAACAAAAGACAACTTCTGACAGGCTCAGCATGTATCAACCAGCAGATTAAACACATAAATTGACGGTGAACTTTTGAATTGGAGAAGACCTGTCCAGTGCTCATGCCATCACATAGTACAAGGAGTGCACTCAGTGGCGTCAGTGTAGGTGGGGCTGGTGGGGCATTTGCCCCACCACTTTTTGGCCAAAGTATACACGTTTCTGAACCAAAAAATATATAATTTTTTCCCTGACATCTTCCACGAAGATGTGTCAACAATTTGCCCCACCACTTTAAAATAAAACTGACGCCCCTGAGTGCACTGCTTTATTATTTTTTTCATACTATATATTTATCTTTATAACCAAAAAGAAGATGAAACAGTAATACTGAACACTGTGAATAGTACTTAATTACAATTAATTACATATTTATGAGGGATTTTAATTTTTACTTGGTTGATCAATAATGTAGACAATGTGCATTATTACATCTATGTTTAATAGTTCTGGACCTCAGGACCTAACCCAAATGGCTAGTACCATGCATTGCCGAAAATAAAACTTTTACATTTAGCACTCCCTCCCTTCTCCAATATTTAACAGAGAGAGAGAGAAAATTATTTTATTCGTGAATGGGCTCATAGCTTCCGCTTAGCCCCCAGCCCTCTTGGGCTTACAATCTTAAATTTATGTAATTGGAACATCCCTCCCAAGCAGCTACGTAAATCAAACCTTTCCCTACGTAATTATTTTGGTTAGAATCAAACGTTGGGCCAAACAACGTATGACAAAGGAAGGGCAAAGGTAATTTCCAAACGTTGCACTCAGATGGAAAACCAAACGTAGGTCGCAACCTTAGTAAGAGGTTGGAAGATAGTTTGTTTTATAGTTTGGCCTAACGTTCGAGTCATACGTAAGTCATACCTTTGGTTGAGAGGTTGGAAGAATGTTTGGTCGTAACGTTTGGCTAAACGTGTCAGTCATACGTAAGTCATACCTTTGGTTGAGAGGTTTGAAGAACGTTTGACTATTACGTATGAACATACCTTTGATTCAAAGGTTTGTCGAACATTCATTTGAGAGGTTTATAAAACCTTAGACTATTACGTAAGTCATACCTTTGGTTGAGAGGATTGAAGAACGTTTGACTGTTACGTATAACCATACCTTTGATTCATAGGTTTGTCGAACATTCATCTGAGAGGTTTTAGCAACCTTGGACTATTACGTATGACCATACCTTTGATTCATAGGTTTATCAAAGGTATGGTCACACGTTTGGTCATACGTAAGATCCAAGGTTTCTCAAACGTGTCTTTGATATGTATGGACAACGTTTGAAAGTAATGTTCAGGGCAAACGTCTGATCATACGTATCTGCCAAAGGTTTGTTGAAAGTTTGCACAAAGTTGCAGAACCTAGGATCCTGATTCTCAGAGAGCCTTGTAGCGCCATCTATTCCATAACTATTCAAATCTATCTTATAACTTTGTAATTATAAAAATTCCAACAGGATGCTTGCTGTTGACGATTAGATGAAGCCGTGAAGAAAAGTTGATACACCAGTCACAAAAAAATCCACATATGTACTTTTAAAAATGTGAAAGGTTATCCTGGTTTAAAAAAAAACTAAAATTTTTCCACACCCACAAAGATGCATATGAGAATTGTATAAGACCCAAGTTTAATGGTACCTCATTGCAACTGTCCTAGATGCCGAGAATGTTCCAATTTTATCACGGTAAAATTGCAGTAACATTTTCAATTTCACCATGCAAGGTAAGTGTTTTTCATATAATTTTATCTTATAGTCCCCAAGTGGACTTGTAGACTGCTCAGTAAAATGAGGAAGAAAAGTCTATTAATTTTGGGAGCATCCTTCTTGGATAGCTCTGTTTGTACTGCTTTAATTTTTTTGCTTTATATTTGCAGATCTCAACCAAAATACATAAAAAAATCCCCCGCCCCTGCCAGCCCCCCCGACGCACCCTACCTGGACAAAAATCCTTTATTGCCAAAATATACCAGCATGAATAATAATAATCAATAATAAAATTTTCACAAACTTCATGTCCACATTGGGACACAAGAAGAAGACACATTTCAATGGTCAGGTCGCCCGGTCTGGATCCGCCCCTGAAAACCATATTGAAAACATCACATCAAATCAAGGGACACTTACCTTTCACTCCAGCGCCGGGGTCCAGCGACGAATTCCGGCCATATCCACGTCCGTGTGTCCTCCCGGGTTTGGTAACCGGGTATATCCATCCAGAACGTGGTATATATGTCCATATTCAGTCCATAATTGAATCACAAATACTGAAACAGCTGATCGAGTCATTCCTGGGCAACCATGCCGTTCGATTTTTCACATTGCCGCGGCCTAAATCTTTCGCAATAAAGCGTTACGATCGTCCAAAACATGCTCAAGTCGTAGCGAAGTAGTTAATCTACGTAGCACACCATATTTTGAGGCTTGTCAATGCGTTAAATCCTTCGTTATTAGCAAAAACATCATCCGAAATTTCACAAATTCGAGTCAGCCCGCCATTTTGGCTTCTTGTACGCGAGTGCGCATGCGCAAGAGGGGGCAGGTCGGCTGAAACGCTGGATCCTAGAAGGCGGGAAGACGGTCAAAGACGGTCAGACCAACGTTAAAATACTTCATAGTGACAGATACGGCTTGTATCACTCGTATCAACGTCTAAAAGTACGTATTAACGTCTGAGAAATGTGTCGACAGATTACGTAGTTTCGTAACGTTGGGTCCGATGTGACTAGGAGGTTAAATGCTTCGTTAGACCAACATTAGATCTACCTCAATGTCCGGGAGGGATTGAACATAAATACTGATTTTTTTTAAATGAACATGAAATAGAAAAATATATATTTCATTTATATACTGTTATAGTTATAGTTACATAATGTACAATCATATGTAATGCAATTATATACATTACAAAAATAAGAAAACAAATAATTTTATTGACACTTGGAGCACCACTAATACAGTGGTACCAACGACGATGTACCATCTAAAGTGACACATGTGGCGCCATCTATAATGCTACATGTTGGCTGAGCTGTCACATAGCACCTAACATTTTGGCTTGCTTATAAGTAAATAATGTTAAAATGCATACAGAAATAATATGAAGACGTAGATTTTATTATGTTTGTACACATATTTAACTAATATTACTATAAAATAGTATCAAATTCTTTGCTACGTAGGATAATAATTTTTTCAATCAAGTACCCCAGCCAACATGTTTCAAGGCATTTTCTGAGGGGTATATAAACAAACGCCGGCCGACACATAAGAGTGTATAAATCTCCGGCAGAATTTCCGGCATGCAGTGCGAAAAATTAGGTCAACATGCCCTGGACATGACGTCCTGTACTCAGGCTCGCTCAGCGACCCGTGGGAGTGTGTGGAACAACTACCTATTTTGATTGGCTTTGCGCTAAAATGCGCTATTATATACCGGGAAAAAAATTGTAGAACTTTTAAGATCAGAATGTACACTTAGGGGCCGACCAGATGATAGTTGGGGGGGGGGGGCTATGGATTTTACCCCCGGGACGAAATTTTTTTCGTTCGCGACGCGTCGACGAACAATTTTTTTCGCATGCGCACACGCGACAAACTTTTTTATCAGAATTTTAACATTAGGGTACCCTAGCTACAGGTGGAAACAAACTTTTTTTTTTATTTCCATGTGCCCAACAAACTTTTTTTTTCATTGTCAAGTGGGAAACAATCTTTTTTTTTCACCAAATATCCATAGCCCCCCCCCAAAGATCATCTGGTCGGCCCCTTACCTTCTGTGATATCCCAAATTTTCCCAACGACATTTTTGATGCAGGGGATAACCTTGAAAACTGCCCAAAATTCAGCTATGCACAGGGGAAATTAATTTTAGTTTCTAAAAAAAATTTTTTTACCATTTTTGAAGCAAATATAGTGAAATTTTATTTGCAAGTTCAAAAAGGCAAAAAAAATTAAATTATGTTGGTGCTTTTATGTCATCATGTGGCCCATGTCAACATGCAAAACGGCATCTGAGAAGCACCATGCTGTCATTCACTGTTACAGAAAGTGGATTGTTTAGGCATTAAAATCCACTAATAAATAAATAAAAAGAAATTGGTGTACATATGATATTAATTTATTGATTGGTACCTTCAACTTTCTTTAATATCAAGTGTAACTCTGTACAGCCAGGGTCAAAGTTAGCCATGTTTACATGTAGCAGAATGGCAGGTAAATCATGGCGCAACCTCTGACGTCCCTATGACTCTAGACAGAAAAAAATATGTGCATTTAGAATATGCAACCCAAAGTCCTCTAACATTCTACCTTAAATTTCTACAAAATTCCAAATATTGCAAACCGGAGAATGTTAAAAAATGACAAATTATCGCGTTTTTGACATGGAAATATCGATCTGAGAGAATTACAATAATTAATTGATCCACCCATTTTCACATCCTGATTCCGAAAATCATATTGGTTTTGACCTAGAAACTTATTTTCAAGGTCAAATTCAAGGTCAAACATGATGAAAAATTTTACTTTTTTGACATTTGATTTTTTTACACAGGCAAGGAATCAAAATATTGTTACAAAAATGTCACACATACTTGCTACAATAGTCCAGAGGCATCGTATAAATTTTCAAGGTCCTCGGATTAACCTACGTTAGACCGTAAAGGTCACAAGGTCAAAAAATTAGGGAAAAATTTACGATATTTTTTCACATTTCTCAATGATAGCGTTATTTTGATCGGCTGTAGCTCCGGTCCTAATTAAGTTACAGAGAATCTGAAAACAGGTTTGGAAAGTCCAAATTCTCCTCTAGTTTTCGTTTTCTGAACATTTTGTCGTACCTCTGACGGTTTAAAAGATCGCCGGACCCTGAAAATTTCATGTTTTTTGTCAAATTTTCACAATTTATCTTCATTTTGAAAAGGAAATAATCAATTTATTTCAATGAAGCTATTTGAGCATACTTTCATCATTCGTTGACATAATCCTGCCAAGTTGTATATGTTTTCATTGAACCGTTTTGGTTCTAGAGTAATTTTAAGTGAAAAATAACATTTTTTCAGAAATTTCTGAAGTCCACATTTCTGAATAGCACCATAATTTCAATCGGCCTTATCTCCGGTCCTAATAAAGTTACGTAGAATCTGAAAATAGATTTGGAAAGCACAAATTTTCCTCTAGTTTTTATATTTGAACAATTTCTTGTATCACTGACGGTTAAAAAGATTGCCGGACCCTGAAAAATGTATGTTTTCAGAAATTGCAGTCATTTCGATATGTTTTCAGGACTAGAAGTATCTTAGCCAATGCATTCCTAAAATTCCAAGGTTGATGTACTGTTGATTTACTGATTGATGATCCGGTTGATGCACTTGTTGATGCACTGGTTGATGTACTGGTTGATGCATGGTCAATGCGCTGGTCATCGGACTGGTCATCGGACTGGTCGTCGGACTGTTCAATGTACTGTCCATGTACTGTCCATGTACTGTCCATGTACTGTCCATGTACTGGTCCATTTACTGGTCCATGTACTGGTCCATGTACTGGTCCATGTACTGGTCCATGTACTGGTCCATGTTATTTTCTAATATTCGGCAACCTCAAATTTTCCTCTAGTTTTCATTCTCTGAATGTTTTCTTGTAACTCTGATGGTTTAAAAGAACGCCCAACCCTCAAAATTACATGTTTTCGGTCAAATATTTTTGTATCAGTCAGTGTATCAGTCAGTGTATCAGTCAGTGTATCAGTCGGTGTATCAGTAAGTGTATCAGTAAGTGTATCATCAGTATCAGTCAGCGAATCAGTCAGTGTAGGGCCACAAACCGATTGACATGTTTCAGTAAGGGTTTATCTGTCTGCTGACTATCTGTCACATCACAACTAGTCCACGGACAGATAGTTTATAAGTACTTCCATATATCTGTGCACACTATGTACATTCTAAGTAACATGCAAAATTACAGGTGATAAATTAATATTACATGTGATATGATTTTGCATGATATTGCAAGTGATATTGTATGTTTAATACATTACATGTAACTTTAAATTTGATATTGCATAATATTACATGTGATATTGTGTGTGATATTGCATGTTATAAATGTAACATGTGCAAGACGAATGCAATTGCATGTACAAGTTTATGTACAAGTTTATGTGCAAGTAGATGTGCAAGTTCATGTGCGAGTTCATGTTCAAGTTCATGTCCAATGTCATTTCCAAAATCATTTCTGTGTTTTCTCACATTAATTTCAATGCCAATAATTATATGATAGGTGAAGTTTTGTCACCGCATCGCGGTTACCCGATTTCTAGTTATTATTATTTTTTCACAAAATGTCTTCTTCTTTTTTCACAAACATTATTTCCTTGCATTTTTTTTGCCCTCATCTTTTTCCAAACTTTCCTTTTCACTTTTTTTGTCAATTTTTTTTCCACCAAACATTTTTTAGATTTTCACTCCAAATATTTTTTCTAATAATTTTGCTTGTAATTGGCTTACTTATCTTTCATGAGCATATATATTGAAGTGGGTAATTGGGAGACTTTCGCTTATGCCAAGTATTGAAATCACGAATGCTTCCGCATTCAGATTCTAAAAATATACAGGAAATCTCTTTAGCTTTTTTAGTGTTTGATAGGTAATTTACATACCTTTCTGATGCATTGGCCTTGTTTATCCAAGAAAATGCACAGAATAAGCAAGAATTTCATATCATATATATGTCAACCATGTAGCCTTATGGATTTTTTTCTTCAACTGATACAGTGAAGTTATTAAGTTAATCCCACTTGGCAAATTGTTTGTAGCTGTTTTCAACTTCTCTCAAATCCTTCTTGTTTTATTTTCTTTCAAAAATCTCTTTGTCATTTTGTTTTGTTTAAGGTATAAGTTAGTTATAACGCCTCTGTATATATCACATATTAACTCAAACGCTGGATATAAGTAGCACGTATAACTTTGCAACTTTGTTGTTTGTCGTCTTTCTCTACCAGTTCTTTCACAATCACCACCAAACTTACCATATCTATAGGAAATGACATTTTGCCTTGAAACAAGCTCTGTGATCGCTTGACACCCTCTTCTTCCTTCGAAAATCTGCCTACTTTTGACAACTTATGCAGTCATCCCTCCTTGACTGAACTATGACCAGGATAAAATAGTTCAGAAATTTTCCAATTCAGAAAGTTTATGACAGAGGGCACCACTGTCTACTGTACCAAGTTTGTGGGGAATTTTCTCTTGCATATATCTTTCTCAATTGTCATTTCAACTATAGCTATGCCATTAATCCCAACATATGATGTAGATAGACATATCAATATAGCTCTTCTGGCCGCCACAATATAATCCTCAACAATGTGACATCTAGAAAAATACTGCAATTCAGCGTTAATTTTACATTTTCAATTCAACTCAACATGTTATTCAAGTTCTAATTCTTAGTATGAAAAGTTCATGTTCCCATGTTTAAATAACAAAAACTCACATTTTAATCACACAAATCTACAGATATATCTCAAAGCTAGGACCAGTAGGCTCCCTTCAACTTCTAATTTACACTACAACTGAAGTCTAAAGCATACCTTTAAAAACATTTCTGAGCTCATTATGCTTTACCTGTTTCACACTATTATATTAGAGCCCTGCGCGGTCAGACCGCAATGCGGTCACCCGCAATGCGATCACCCGCAAGGCTCGCAGCGGGGCGGTGCGGTCACAGTTTTCTTGACCGCATGCGGTGCGGGGCGGTCGTGGTCAGGGTGAGACCTTTGCGGGGCGGGACGGTCATGGTCACACTTTTAGCCAAGCAGTCGCTGGGCGGGGCGGGAAATCCATGCTGTCAGAATATGACCGCAATTGACCACAAACTTCAGAATCTGTCAGTATTTTCTGTTACACAGGTATATATATTTTTTATTTTAAGGAAAATATAGTGATATAGATGACATTCAGTAATTGGAATATTTTACATAATGCTTAAACTTGAGCATATCAGTTTATGTAACATCAATAATGTGTAGCACGTGTAGGCCTATTTCTTATTAGTAAATCACACTTGTTGTTCTTTTTCCAATGGAAAATTAATATCCAAAGTTATTGGACCTTCATCTGTTCTCAGTCATAAGTATACCAAAGTTATAAAAATCAACCTTTTGCATTTTTGCAGAATTGTGGAAATATTCTAGAAGAGAATTGCATTAATAACATTGGAATGTGATATTAATAGGCCAACATTACTTAATAGACAAGAAGTGTATAATATATCTGCATAAGGGCACCTATTGTTGGACCACCATTGTTGTCTTAAGACATAGACAATGCAATTGGGTCAATGCCCATATAACAAGTGGCAATTCACCTAAATTTAGAGAAATGAAGATTTAGTGTTTTAGTAACCTGGAAGAAACATTAATAATAACATAAGAATAGCACACTAAATCATAATTGTGCTTGTAAATTATGCAATATTTTATTTGTATAGTTATTGCATCAATTTCCCCACATAAAATGGGAATTCCCCTAACTTAGTAATTAGTATGCAACCTGGTAATAATAAGTAGACATAGACAGCCTAACAGGTAATTGCAATTGCATTAATTGTTCAAATATGCTGATGACACGGCCCTTGTAGCAAAGTGTATAAACAATGACGTAATGTACAGAGAAGATGTAAGCAATTTCACAACTTGGTGTGATAACAATTTTCTAGAATTAAATGTGAGCAAGACGAAAGAAATGATTGTTGACTTTCGAACCTCAAGTACTGAAAGAACACCGTTATTTATTAAAGAACAAATTGTTGAAGAGGTTGAAGAATATAAATACCTTGGGACCATCATTGTGGGGCGGTCGCGGTCAAGCATATTATGTTCGTTTGCGGTGCGAGCGGTCACGGTCAGGCCTCAAGCATGCGGGGTGGTCGCGGTCGTGCTTAGTCCATTGAGGGACGGGGCGGTCATGCTTTTGGGTGACTGCGCAGGGCTCTACTGTGTATATGGCGTGGTGACATATATATTCCAGCTCTCCTGACTTTATGCTTTTCACTTCATTTGTAAACCGTTTCTGCGAATCTTTTAAAATCATGGCTTTAAATTTCAACAAACATTTTCCATCCACAATATATTTTAGGATGCTGTCCAATATGCACTTCATTAATTTTGTTACAAACACGCTGTGAGAATCCTGCAATGCCCTATATATAAACACATTTTTATTCACACAGTGTGTTAAATGATTTCTTAACATAGGTTGAAGAATATACCTTCAGGAGATTGTAGAATTTCTTAGCCAGAATTTTCTACGTCTTCGCAGCTTTTCCGGCAGTGGCATAGTGGGGGGCTGAGGTGTCACATGACGCAAGAGAGTCATGTGAGAGGAGCGAAGTGTAGGTTGATGAGAGCTCAAGGCCTCTGTCCCTGTTAAGGATGGTTTGGTGGCGTTGGATCATTATAATGCCTCTTTTAGCTTGCGTCGGCATTGCGATTTGTGATCTAGGATGATAACATGCAATATGATGATATGTGTAGACAGAAAAAACAACTAAACATAAAACAAAGATGTATAAAAGCAGTAGCCATACAAATGTACAAAATAAAAAGGGAAATGTCTCCAATATATCTACAAACATTATTCACGGAGAGGGTTTCCAACTATAGCATGAGAGACAATGTCGTCTCAAGTTTATCTAAGTTTGTCTTATTTGAGAATATCCACACTATTGGGGAATAGTTAAAATTATTACTTATAAAGCTGTTATTTTTTTATAAATTATGTACTTGCATTGTTAGTCTAACATATGTTTCATCCTTTTAAGTGCATTTACCTGTTTGCTGGTCTTTGTGCATATATCATCAACATGGCTTGTAAAATTTAGCTTGATATCAATCTCTATTCCTAGTATATTAATTGAATTGGTAGACCCTATAGAGCAGTTTGCTAATGGTAAGGTATCACGCATTTCATTTTCGAACCTCTTGAGGAACATTAATTTGTTGAGGAACATTAATTTGCAATCAGAGCTCAGCGTTTGTTTAATGACTTCAAGGTTAGGATTGCTAAGGCTAAGGGTATTATCATCAGCATAATTATAAACATTAGAATTAAACGTATGGTACAGTAAATCATTGATAAAGATATTGAAAAGAAGAGGACCAAGAATTGATCCCTGGGGACACCCTTCCTATTTTTAACCCAATCTGAGAAATTGTCACCTATTTTTACTCTTTGCAATCGGTCAACTAGATACGACTTCAGAAGTGTGCATGCTCCGAGCTCAAATCTGTAGCTATGAGCATTGGCTAAAAGTAATCCATGTGACATACAATCGAAAGCTTTAGACAAATCTATGGCTACTATTCCTACTGTTTCCCCTTGGTCTAAAGATTTACGCCAGTCTTCAGTCATTCTGATAAGAATATCTTGGCAACCATGTCCTTTCCTAAATCCAGACAGGTGTAAATGAAACATTGATTTCATATGATCATAAATTTGGTTATAAAGTATTTTTTCAAGAATTTTGGAGAGGGCTACAAAGATGTTTACTGAGCGTTAATTTTCCTTATTCAACTTGTCTTTCTTTTTGAAAAGAGGAGTGATGTTAGCCTTTTTTCATACAACCTATTGCTGGCTTGATTTCTTATTAGAATAACCTTTCTTAATCTGGCACTCATGCAGTGGAAATCAGTTGCCCTAATTACTTTTCGTTTTTTTGATGCATGTTTGTCGAGCATGTCCTTTAGCATAAAATGCAGCTTGTCGAACGTATCATTAATATTCTCCTCCCTACTGAAGTCAAGATTATATAGGGTAATATCATCCCTAATTTGATTGTAATCGATACTTGATAGTTTCCGATAGATGATAGTTTTCTTCGGTGGAAGGGGGGCCTGAATTTTGAAAATTCCACCAATGATGTTATGGAAATCAAGTAGCAAACGGCAGCCAGTTTCTACTGCCACATTACAAGTGGCAGAGGGTGCATCATATTGTGATGCAAAGAAATCTCTCCCTCCATTGAAATAACATTGCTGATTTGGTACGACTACCTCTGGATATGTTTGCCGCTCCACGGCATCTGCAGCGGCCGTTGGAATTTCCTGCTCTTTTTGTGACGTAAAGTTGATGTGATCAGGGGCGTATCTAGAAATGGCCTGAGGGGGAGGGTTCATTACATGGGGTGAATACAGGGCACTCCGCAGCTTTTCCTATCTCTTCCATGTTAATTTATGGCCTGGGGGCGGGGGGCCATGCCCAATGGCCACCCTTAAATACGCTACTGGATG
Source organism: Platynereis dumerilii (assembly GCA_026936325.1). Taxonomy (NCBI): domain Eukaryota; kingdom Metazoa; phylum Annelida; class Polychaeta; order Phyllodocida; family Nereididae; genus Platynereis; species Platynereis dumerilii. The sequence goes on along the minus strand of JAPTHN010000022.1, from coordinate 6,724,802 downwards.
TGATTTTATAATTACATACTTCGTACACAATTTCCATGAGGTTAGCATGTAAAACTTGCCAATTTTTAGATCATCCCCATGTATATTTTGCATTAGGTGTACTCACTTATTTTGCAGCACAGTTATTTCAAACACTCACAACTTACAAATACGTAAGTCTACACCATTGAAATTACAAACACATTTTCTTAGGTCCAAGGGATATCGTATGCTGGTTAAGTTGGATTACTTAAGTTAGTTCCTGACTTATAAGCAAATTAGTCAATATGTCGCTCTGGTGTACTGACTTGGGGATACTGTATGTTCATCAATCTATATGATTCTGGAGAAAGATAATCTACACTCAAGATTTCTTACTGCAATTTCAAGAAGTATGAGTTTCTGCAATATGACAGTGAAACGTAGCAAATACAGTTCATGTGATTGGTGGAGGCACTGGATTACACAGCATAAATTTAATTTGAATACCATGAAACGTAGGTCAATGCCAGTTGACGTGTCTTAGGTCAGTTAAACTGTCAGTTCTCATTTGCTAATCTTGTACATTTATCAAACTCAGCTGCTCACTGAAGCAGAATGTTATGTTATTCATACTGTCATACGTTCAACTATGAGATTTGGAGGACGTTTTATTGCTTACCAGCCAATCAGTCAAGCTGATTATACTACGTGAATACTGAGAAAACGAGCCAGAGAAACTCATACTAAATGAATCTGCAGTAACACTTTTCCAGCAAGGATATTTCTCCTCACAGCATACATGGTATAGTCCATCTTGCAGTTCATGATCTTCCATAATCTTGATATTATGGCTTCAATACTACCATGCAAGGCAAATATCACTAAGTCACATGTGCCTCAAATCTGGGAACAATAACTTTTCTTTCACATTTTTCCGAACTTATCTATCATTATGTAATCTCCATTTACCCAACAGGCATTCTAGTGATTATATTATTGCAGTAAAAAAGAGTGTCGTACAAATTGATAGTAAAGCCAGTGTCAGTGTGTAATTAAAAATCTTTGGACTCTTGGTTGATGTTTTTGTCACTGTGTATCGTGTAGACCACATGACCAAGAGTGATGTCCAAATTTCCTCTCAGAAAAAAAAACTAACATTTTTTCTATAGCTTCCAAGAAAACCGTCTCCAGGTTATACCCTGTTATCCAGTGACTAAATCATCTCCCTTTATTTTCATGTGTTCTAAGCATTTTTTGGCGTCCAGTAGTGGATCCAGAGGGGGGGGGGGAGTAGTTTATCGGGTTCAAACTCCCCCCCCCTCTTAGGCATGTACTTTTTAATGTAAAAATGAATTTACATTTTCATTTGTTAACCCCAACATTTGGCATTTTCTTATCCCTATTCACCCTTATATAATGGAAATGGTAGCTCATGATCTGACTCTTCCCATGGTTTTCCTCTGCAACAGTCCGTTTTTTATTTTCAACAGTTAACGGAAGTGCTGACACAGAATTACGGGCAAGGTTGCAGGAAGTCATGGACATGTTCAATAAGGAAGCATCTGCAGTTCCAGGTGGGCGTTTGTGGAAAACGGAAAAAGAATTGGAATGGCTGAATATCTCCATAGAGAAGATAAAAGCTGCTGAGGCTAAGATCGGTATTGAGTTGGAAAAACCAGAATCATTGAGATGCAAGAAGCTGAAGGTAGAGATTGGCAAACTCAAACTGGAACATACCAGTCGGGCACAACAGACACAATTGGAAAACAAAAAGAAAGAATATAAAGCGCATAATTTGGAGATTGACAATTTCCTTACGGATCTGAATGAGTCACTTCTCTCTAGAAATGCTGAATTGGAAAGAAACACAAATGATGGTCTAGTGAAACAGGAATCTGATGAAGCATTCAGAAGACATCAGTCAGCACTGGCAGAGAGGGTTGAAGAACTTCATAAAAAGTGGCAACGGCGTTTGGAAAAGCTGGAAAAGGTAAGAGGAGAAAGAGGGGAATAGATGACTTTCAATAGTGAAAATTAGTGATAAGGTATGTTCAGTAAAATTACAACTTTCAATAATTAGTACAACCAGACATTTAAAGAATAGGTTCATTGGTACTATTTTATGATCCGGCTGTAGGATAGGTATTTACTGAAATAACATCAATAGATCGGCACAAGATCGCGACTCATTTTAATATCTTAAGACAAAGAGGTTTATTGACCATCATTCTTTTGAAATGCATTTCCTACTGGCTGAGCAGCTGACAACTGTTAGGCTGCTTTAACAATTTATCAATGTCAGGGCAAGTATTTAGTTGTTTTGTTCCGTGACGTGTTGTTGATGACCCTGTGCTTTGAAATAAAATATTTTGTATTTTTCTTATTGTGCCAACACAAGAATGATGCTGCAATCCAACTTCCGGAGTCCACTGATGAATCATTGCAAGACACTGTTGATACAGAGAAAAATCCTGCCCAAGATGATATGAGTAGAACTTCGAGTGAGGGTAATTATTTAGAAGGATCTTGAAGATCCTCAGAAACTGTCTTCTAGTCGAATATGTAAATTTCAATGGCGTGATGATTGTCGTCACATACTAACTTCCACGCAATTAGGTGTAGTATTTATGAAGATATAGTACTATTTAGTGCTTACGCAGGTGAATCAAACTGGGACAGGAAAACTTGAGATTCTGGAAGCCACAAATAACCCTGGTAACTTTAATCACCTTGCACAGATTTCTCACCAAATTTCAGTATCATGTTCCATGTAGAGGAGGATAGGATGAATACAACAATATTTATTTGTTAATATTATATTAATTGCGCACAGAGTGGTGACCCTGAATGGCTCAGTTCCCACTCACACTGTGGCAAAACTGGACGAGGGTAACTGAGTTACCCTCGTCCCTAAAATAGCCTTAAATTTTATGTAACAATGAATATGCATGCGCAGATGGGCCATTCTCAAATTTCGGGACAACGGGTATAGGAAAATTGTCCTGTAACGGAGGGGACAATGTGGTAACGGAGGGGAATTTTGATGTAAAAAACCAACTGTAGGAACAGCAACAATAGGAAAAATGATAAAAGATTGATGTAACTATTATTTTCAGAAGTACTTCATCTCATATCAGTAGATTTTTTGGTCCAAATGTCGATTTCTTGCTCATGATTTGGTAACGGAGTGGACGGTAACGGAGGGGAACAATTTTTTGCTTTTCGTTCATTACAGCTTTTTATTTTGGAGATTAGACAAAATAATTGCAGAATATTAAAACCTGCCACCCTCAGCAACATATACATAAAATCGCTCTGTAAAATTATCATTGGTAAGCTTGGATATGAAGGAAACGGAGGAGACATTTTAGTGGGACCAAAAACATTTTTTATGAACATTATGTCATAATTTATTGAATACATGTTTTATGAAGTCTGCAAGGCAGTGGTACTATGGCGCACATGCGTCTGATGATATTCAGTGAAAATAGCACTTAAAAAACAAAAACGAACAGAGCTATGTCAAGTAACGGAGGGGACAAAAAAATTGACATAAATTAGTGACCCGACTATTGTATCAATTTAATCAATGAAATTATACCAAAATAAATTGAATATGAACTAAATATAAATTCAAGTCTATATTCCCATGAATCTTGCAAAGAAACTTTGAAAATAATGGTATATTAGGAGGAAAATGAACTCTTGATTTTGTCATGTCAGGTCCAGTGACAGGGAAAAACCATTGATTTTGCACGGATTTCTGGACATAATGCATTAAAAAAAAGTCTAATGAATGACTTTTTGCTCCAAATGCAGTGGTTCTAAGTAGAAATATGAATAACAGATGCAGAGTGACGCTTCAGATATTTATCGCATTCATATTAATGTCAGGGAGCTAGAGTGATGCAAATTGTCCCGAAATTTGAGAATGACCCAGATGAGCAATGTTAGAACTTATCCAAGTATTGTATGGCCATTATTAGAGACCGAAAAAGACACTTCAACAAAATTTAAACACTTTCAGAGGCTCTGTGAGCCAGAAAATGACTTAAAGCACTGCTAAAATGACGAGGGTAACTGTTTCTCGAGACGAGGGTAATTGTGATCATGCATTTGCTATGACGAGGGTAACTGCCCTATTTTGATTTACACTCATCAAACAAAATACAAAGTAATAAGCTACACAATTGCTCAGATGCACAAAACTACATACCATTTCAACTGAAAGCAATAAAACCCATTTGTGGACAATCTTTGGACAAGTTTTGGACATTGAGGGATCTTTATGTTGGATACACTACTTGAGATCTTCTGCCTATTGGAAAGCCTTTTTTGTGGCACTATATCATCTATTTCTGCGTAAACATGTAGGCCTAGTTATCTATCTGCTGGTTTGAACAACACGTTTATGGAATATTCAATTAATGTACAAGTGTTTTTCATCTGGTTCAGTTTGTGTGCCTTTTTTCATAGTCACTGACTAATTGGGAACTCAAGTATACAAGCCAAGGTGATATCTTACACCAGTTGCAGTTATCTTGATGTAACTCTTTTTCAATAAATCAGCCATGATTCAGCAACCTGTCCTATCCATTTTTTCTGAAATTTATAAGTTTACCTGAAAAAAATTGAACATTTGAGCACCCATTTATACACATGAAACAGTTTATTATACCTTCATTGCATGGGATATTTCTTGAGTGGGCTAGCACTATATCTCACTGAAATAGTTTCCAGTAGCTGACTGCAATTTGAATTTAATCATTGGATTTTTTTAGAAATGTGCACCACCTAACCAAGTCATCAAATTAATAATACCATTCGATACCTCTGTCAGCCAATCACAAGCCTGTATTTCACTGCATCAATCCAAAATTCTTTGTTGTCGACTTATCGCCTCATGTTTCACTGTTCGAGGGTTTGTCTCATGGTATAAGCACAGCAGGTTATTCACCATCGGATCGGGAATGTGTTTATCACACCTCGGGCTGAAGCCCTTGGGTGATAAATCATATATTCCCTCTCCTGTGGTGAATAACCTATACTTGTCTATTCCACAGTTCAAGAAGAAAGTGAAGGATTATAAGGTATCGGAAAATTTACACTGATTTAGCCCACTTAATCCCTTGCTGAAGGAATTGAATTTGTGCATCATTCATTGGCTGACATCACTGTGCATTAATATTGGGAAACTGGCTGAGGTGCAAAATCAAACTGCATGAGTGGTCTCATGCCCGGACATTAATTATGCAGACAAGCCCCCAGAGCTCATTCGACGGCGTGCTAACATTCTACGCTCCGCCCCTTCCTCTGATTGGTCAATGCCCAACGATCGTCAGAAATAGGACGATGCCATATTTGATAAACAAACACTTGCCCAATTTCAACAGGCAGTTAAAAAATATCCCACTAACTGCAAAAGGTGTCAGTAACGCAGGACTGTTTCCATGGGCCTATTTCGCAAATTTCAATACTTGTTCTGCATTGTCATGGCAGCAAAGTCTCTGTTGCAGTAGAAAATGTGGTCGAGCCACCATTTTGGATTCATCAGACACGTGAATAAAGTCAACTGGATGTCTCAAATTATCAAAACATTTGCCAAGTGTCTAAACAACACAAGACTGATGTTGAAAGTTTACCTGATAAATCCTGACTGTACACCGGTGCTGTCAATGCATTTATTCCAATTTGTGAGCAATTTTCCAAAGTGCACAAAGTGGCGCCGACATGTTGATAATGGCTGCCGAACAACTGCTAGATCTAGATTTTCCTAATCCACACATGCATCTGAAATTACCGATTGAATCCAGGCTGCATGTACGCCAAAATGAGTTATTTTACATGCTTAATACAGCGGTGTACAAGCCTTGAACTAGCAAACAGTTGCTAATGTCGTACCAGTAAAAACTTTGAGAACTATTTGCGTATGAATTCACGAGTGATCCACTCGGTTAAATTCTAGTTCCTGTTTTCTGCAGGCATGGAATTCTCTCAGCAGGTTGGGCAAAATGTGCACGCATAAGTTAATGTAATTTCACCTTGAACACTGCTGAAATTGAAACTTAATTTTGTATATATATCACTCATTTGCTGTGCAGTCTTTTTCATAATCCAGTTTGAGACTTTGGATTTGCATGTAGTCCAAAAACATTGACAGACTCAGATAAAATTTTGCCACCTCAGATCACAATTGAAAAGTTGGTCAAACTTTCAGCATTGATGTCCTTTTTAAGGTATCTGCTGTGCATACAAAGATAGGACATTAAATTTCTGATACTTCTGAGAGACAATGTTTTTGTTCAAATATGTTTAACTACAAAAGCTGATGAGAAGGGTTGGGTAAGATAGAAGGATCATATAGACAGACTGACAGCGTGGACTGATAAATAGATAGATAGATAGATAGATAGATTGATAGATCGCTAGCTAGATAGATAGATAGATAGATCGATCGATCGATCGAGAGATATATAGATAGGCAATTTGATGGAGATAAATATTTATGTGTCTGTTTTGGAGAACTTGTTCACTTTTATTGTATTCAATTTGTTTTTACATATTTTCTATTTGCAAGTTTTGTTCTAATCATCTGCGTCATTCAAATCACTGGTTGCTTGCAAAAAGTGCTCAGCAATTGATATGTCCTCATTCGATGCTGCCTAATAAATGGCAGTTACCTTAGTCATCATTCACAGTTACCCTCGTCATTCAATTATTAGAAAAGCAGCTACCCTCGTCCTCTTTTAACATGGGATCCAATGGGATGACCTAGATTTTTCAATTTATTTTGACAAATTGAGACGAGGGTAACTCAGTTACCCTCGTCCAGTTTTGCCACAGTGACTCAGAAAATTTAGCGTTTATCTTTGACATTTGGAGTTTTGCCATGTGACACGGTAGCTACCTCAATTGCAACAATCTATAGGCAACAATTTTGGCCAAGGTTCTTGCATCTCAATGCAGTTTTATCTTTCTTGTCTTCAGAAGCACTGCAAAGCAAAAACCAGGATGAAGAACAAATATGGAAAGTATCAAGAAGATACATAAGGACGCAGCAAAAATTTCTTGAGAGTCCTTCAAGAAGCAGGCCTCCGGACGACTACACAATAGTGATTTTATCAGATTCCCGTGGCGATGGCCTAGAAGACTTCATAAAAAAAGATCCACGTTACAATGACTGTAATCATGAAATCAGAATGTTCCCACGTGAAGACCTCAGCCATATAGCAGCAGAGGCAAAGGAAATAACTTCCAAATTAGACACACCATTCTACTGTGTTATCTTTGCGGGGATTTTCAGTCTCATTGAAGAATCTTTTTTGCCTAATGAAAGAAGGTTACACTACCCACTCCATTCACGCCAGGACAAGGTTACAAAAATCCTTGATGTCATCACTGATCTTAAAAGTCAACCAGATGGTTTTTTTAACATCTGCTTCTTTGTGCCTGCCAGCCTCCATAGATATTTCAAATATCATAATCCTGCACTTGACCCCCCGGATGGTTTGGCTGAGGAACAGCAGGCTCTTAATGATGACATCAAGCAAATAAATGAAGCTATTAAGCAACACAACACCAGAACCTCAAACATAAATTTTTTCACATTGTTCTTTTCGAAGAAAATGAATAAATTCAAAGAAGAAAGGCTGGTTGACGGTGTGCATTTTTCTGACGGAGGAGAAACATGCTTTTCATTAATCTACAGAAAGGCAATCAGAAACATTATCAATCTTCATAATTCACAAAGCTTGCCAGATTGGGATCACGAATGAAGACATTTTTCATCACTTAGCAATGTTATTGATTTTTCACGGAAAATGACTGTTATTTTTGCTTTACCGACATTTAAACCTGCTGATGCCTTCGTGAAAGCAAGCGTTTATTAGTGTTGACGTTGATTTGGTGTTTATCATTCCATGATAAAAAGTATATATGACGCAGAGAAAAAAACTGCAATATGTTCACGACCACCTTTGATGTGGTGAAAAATATTGTATGTTGTGCCAAATTATAATATGAACAGTTTGTCTACGGATGTAAAATTATTTGTTTAATGTTTTTTTAAAAATATATATTAATGTATATTGAATTGTTTGATACATATATATACTGAATTGTTTGTATATCTACTCTTTATTGCTTTTGTATTTTGTGCTTAATACAGGGCAGAATTGTACTTTTACTGGATATTTGACACTGACAGAAATGGGGGAGGGGGTAAACTCAAGGAGTATAATGGCAAAATGGCCATACATGTACATTTTATGTGATGGGGACTTGTGTCACACTATTTATCCCCCTTCTAACCAATTCTTTTTGTCATGTCATTTTCCACTCAAAGGACAGATGTGGGACTTACTATTTTGAAAAAAGATAGGCCTATGTCAAATATTGTAAATATGACAATTTTATGTATGTAACAATGACTTGTACATGAATATGGAAAATATTATTTATTTGAAATTGTGTATACGTACTATTACGTTGGCCAATACCTGGATAGTTCGCTATCTTTGACTGTATTAAAGCTGCTGTCTGGTGCATGACTGCAATTGACTGGGGCTAACCATGAAACATAATTTTCTTGTAAGTGCAAACTGATATATGGACATTTTGTAATTTGTATACATGGGCCTGCATATATATTTAGGTATTGTCGATGTCAGTTTATTGACAGAATATTGAAGAACTTTGCTTTAATAATATATGATTTTGAATAAATCAGTCAGATTTTGTCTGGAATTCTAACCTTAATTATCGCTCTTTGTCTTTGTTGGATTATCGTGTGGAACTTCTAACATTTAACAGTTATCAGACCTCATCATGATATTTTTGATATTGGACAGGCCATGATCTAATTGACAATTTTTCATGTTAACATCCTGCTAAGAATTATAGAACCACAGTCAGAAATTCTGTCTATTTTGAAAAATTAAGGCTTAAAAATGTGTAGTTAAAGCTAGGGCTCTATAGTGGAGAGGCAGGTTATTTGAGACTTTTTCACAAAAGTTGGCCTGCATGCCAAATGGAGAATGATACTGAAATGATGAAAGTAGGTCATGTCAAACGTATCAACTAACCCTACTGGGCAGGTTAGTTGATACACCCAACCCAAAGGTAAATGAGCTTAAATGTGAGGAAATGGTCTCATGCTACCGCCTATGTAGGAGGTGCTAAGGTCATAAGGCTTCACCAAGTTACTTCCTGTTCCTGTAGAAGCATCTTGGTTCACCTTGTGAGTTGAAAGTGATGGTCAACCTCTTCGATCAAAGAGGATTTAGCTGAGATTCTCATGTACAGTGGGGAGTCCACTTACTATTATAGTTCCACTCACAAGTCAGGGCTGTGATTGTGACTAGGCCACCCAGCAGAACCTCTTTAAAATGCCTTGAGCAGCCATAAAGATGGGTCATTCTGACCCAGGACTACTATCATTACATTACCTTTACTACCATTCCCACAGAAAAAATTAACTCAGGTTTATTTCGCAATAGTTCAATCATGGAGGCTACAACCCTCAAAGAAAGTGAACTCCTCGACATAATTATTAAACCAACAAAATTAGTTCTTCATATAAGTAATACCAAAGTAAACATTTTGGCTCTGTGTCGACAGGGAAGTAAAAACATAGGCTGCGCAGCAGCAAACCTTCAGCGAATAACACCTTTAGAAGATTACAATAATATCATAAAATTGGTGCGTTTACGAAATTGCTTATAGGTATGCAATAGCGGTAGAGTAGTGGCCTTCCATTATCTCTATTTTTCCAATGATTCATAAAGTGTTATACGCATCAAAAAGCACTGCTAAATTAATTGCATAGGTGATTTGTTTAGAAAAATGCATTACTGCGCATGCAATAGTGGGGAAGTTTTTTCTCCGATATAAAAAAAATCCTTTTAAATATTTTTTCTCAATATTACAAAAACTATAGAATAGCCATCTGTCAGACCATGAAAAGGCACAACTAGACCATACAAGCCATATGTGTACCAAACTTCATCCATGTATATGGAATAGTGACCGGATGTTGGGCCAGAAACAAAAATAATAATTTTTATGTTTTTTTCAATATTTGAAAAAGTATATAATATTTTCCATCAGACCTTTCAAAAGGCAAAACTAGACCATATTGACCATATGTGTACCAAAGTTTATCCATGTACATGCAATAGTGAGCGAGTCTTAGCCCAAAAAACAAAAAAAATATGTTTTTATATCTTTTCTCATTTTTTCAGAAAGTATAGAATATCTGTCAATTAGACCATCAAAAGGCACAACTAGACCATATAGGCCACGTGTGTACCAAATTTCATCCATGCACATGCAACAGTGTTAGTAGGCCCCTTAAATGTGGTATGGTACACCGTCATCTAAAATAGGTAACGGTGAATTTTCCACCAGATGACAGCACAAGTCAGTCTATTCTGGCCTACAAACAGACTGCACAGCTGCAGCCAGCAGGCTGGCTGGCTAACCAAAACAGGTGGTGCAGCACATGCAGTGCCCCCTACCCCCTCCTTCACTGAAGTGACCAGTCAGGGAAATTATACCAGCTCATGATAATCAATGTCCTCAGCCCAACATGACACTCAGCCAAGCTCTGTCATCACCCTCCCATGACCCTCTCAAAGTGTCATGGCCCAGCCATGACTTAGGCAATGTTCAAAATTGTCTTTGGCAGGCTATTTAAAAATAACTACTGCAGATATCACTTTCTTGGCATAAAGTTGTATTACAGTATCAACTAGCTCTATAAATTTTGGCAGACCTATCCATTACATAATGAGGAAAATAACCCAAAGGCTCCAGAAAAAGATAAGGGTAATGTCATCAAGGGCTGTTGCCTCACCCTACATGGGGGTATGTTCTGAAACCAGGAGAGTGGTGAAGGGAGCAACTTTGACACTTCCATGGATAAAGATGTATACATGTAACCAGCACCTCATAACATCCATTGTTATAAGGCATTGATGTAACTGCTATTCAAATAATGACCTGACAATCACACCTCACAGCATATAATGCATAGTAACTGCCATCATTTTGTTTATAACAGAATGCCTAACATGCCTATAACATAAATCACTCACCTCTAATAGTCTAAATGTCATTTTCTATTTAATTGAATCACTTTTGAACTTTTCCATATATTTCTTCCTTGACTTCAGCAAAATTATTGTCAAATCCAGTGTTATCCCGCCCTCCTGCACCGTGTTGGAGGATGGTGTTATCCACTCCATTTGTAACTCCATGTATACCTGTCAAACTTTGCATTGGCCATCTCAGATATTATTTCACAAGTATTTTCCCTTGAGATGCTATCCATATATATATGTCAATGCAGTTTTTGCTTTCATTTTGTGTGTATCACTTGTCACCATAACAAAGAAATCCTTATCCTTATAAATGGTGTGGCATAATCCATTCATTCTGATGTATTTGACATTCCTAGCCTTTATATCATTTGCAATCCACGTACATATTAAATGTATGTGTCCATGTGACTGGCATTGACATGCTGTGTGTCTGGTGGTCAGGGCAATGTGTGCTCAGTCATTCCTGGTCCCCAAGGGCCACCCTCCCCCCCCCCCCAGGAGGTCATTCTTATGGCCAATCAGACACTCCTTAATTACCCCTGCCAATATTCCACTGCATCTACACATATCTCTTTGCCCCCCCCCCCCACTCTCCTACCCTCACCAAATAAAATGGAGGAAAGGTCCAAAATTGAAATAATGGATCTGTAACTTATCAAGATGGTGTATTCTGTTGGGGTTCAACTTGGTATGTTTCATTGGATACTTTTGAGTACACCCCAAGCCCAGGGAGTGTCCCAGTCATTTAGCCTGATTAATTAAGAAAGGCCCAATAGTTATGATTAGGAATTAATGATTATCTTTTTTTTCCACTACAGCCTTTCAAGAGCTGAGGTGATTATCCAATTGACACCTCTCCTTATATTAATTCATGTAGGTTGGCAGAGTGTCTTAATGATACCCTTCCCCCATTACACTGTATTGGAGAAAATAATATGGATCTCAATGATTGGAGGAAGGAGAGCACCACAGATAGTCTGACCATAGAAGCTAATAAACCCCACAATTATTTAGCCATGGTCTGCCTGGTTGTCACATACCATTTTGTTAACCCCCAAACCACATTTTCCTATAAATGTGCTGGGGTACAAACCTGTGTCTGTTTCAGATGCTAAGATGCTCACTATAAACATACAGTCATATTTTATAAGGGAGTCACAGGCCTGTCTTATGAAGAAACACTATATTATTACACATCATATGTGACTGCAGTAATCTGCAAAAAAAAAAATAATAAAAAAACCAAGCTCTTATCTATGTACACATTCAAGTCCTGCTTTAATACAATTTCATTATTTAGATAGCATAATACAACCACAATGATATTTTTTTGGTAAGTTCCCCCCCCCCCCTCCCCCCAAGTGGCACCCAGAGCTCTGCATGGCTCTCTCCCTCTGGCAAGGCCAGCACCAACAGCCACTCACAGGGAAAGTAATGATTCTCAGAGTGCCAACAGCATCCACTTGTGGCCAAAATAACAAAATAGGAAAAGTGCACTTACATGAAAGTGACCCACTATGGCACCTGGACATCTTAGTGACATTCATCTTAATTGGGAAGAACTCTGATTAAATATATCTCACCCGCCTCACTCAAAATTTCAATTGTAATGTAACTTTGGAACTACAGCACACACAAGCATGCAGTTTTCAACATCTGAATATAGAGGTCCAAGGACCTGAGTTCAGTCTATTACTAGGGTGTCCCAAAAACTTGAAAGTATTAAATTCATTGGAGCTAACCACTAAATGTGTTCTATAGCCCCTCTCTGACTCCCATGTAAAATTGCAGCTCATTTGAAGGTGTGTTAGGTGTTGCTCAAGAGCTCCAAAGATAGATGGGGGTTTAACATTGGATTTTCATGCGAAAATGGCTATTTTAGCTAATAGCTCATAGATTATCAGTTTCAGTCCACCCAAACACATGAATAGTTGATACAAAGATGTATAAATTATACTGCACACTGTGGTACCACTTTCATATTTGTAACTTGCTTGGGTATTGAGAAAATCTACATGTATGGGATATACTTATTTATGCGATTTTCTGTCATTTAAAAAAACTTCTTAGATTGTTTCAATAGTCTCAAATTGATTGTAAGACATTGGTTGATGTTCTCGTGTCTCTGTCATACTATGGAACCAGTTTGTGATTGTCTCATGTTTAAAATTCAAAATTAGACTGCAATTAATCTTCATAAAGAAAGGTACTTCGCCTTGGTGTCAATTTTTCATGCAAATTAGTATACATTTGCCAATTACACAAGAACCAAGTAAGGTACAGATATGAAATTTGTACCACATTGTGCAGAATAATTTATATGTCTTTGTATGAACTATCCATGTGTTTGTGTGGACTGAAACTGATTATTTTTTAGGTATTAGCTAAAATAGCCATTTTCTCATGAAAATTAAATGTTAAACCCCCACCTATCTTTGGGGCTCTTCAGCAACACCTAAAACACCTTCAAATCAGTTGAAATTTTACATGGGAGTCAGAGAGGGGATATAGAACACATTTAGAGGTTAGCCCAATTGAATTTCAGACTTACACTTTTTTTGGGACACCCTAGTCTATTACCTATCATTACCTCATAGCAAAGGAAATTACACCATGGAACAATCACACCCTGTGGTTAGTTCATGATTACAAGATAAACAAGAATCCGCGGATTCAAAACCGACATAACGCAATGAAATTGAAGGTGCCATTGCTTAAACCACTGAGCAACTGATATTGGGAGATAGGAGAAATAGTTGATTGGAAGATGCTAGACTATTAGTATATAGAATCAATGCAGTTTGAACAGATTTCTAAAAAAAAAAGGAAAGATGGCTGCCAAAATGGCTGCCATCTTGGATTTCTCAACATGTTCCTCATTCATACCCACAGGCCAATACCTGTACCAAATTTCATAACTGTAAGTGAAATATTAAGGACACAATGGTCAGTTCAAGAATGAAGAAAGATGGCTGCCAAAATGGCCACCACAAAATGGCCGCCATCTTGGATTTATCGACATGTTCCCAATCCATAAGCAGAGTCCCATACCTGTACCAAATTTCATAACAGTAAGTGAAATAGTAAGGTCACAATGGGCAGTTCAAGAATGAAGAAAGATGGCTGCCAAAATGGCCACCACAAAACGGCAGCCATCTTGGGTTTCTCGACATGTTCCAAATCCATACCCAGAGTCCCATACCTGTACCAAATTTCATAACTGTATGTTTGATGTAACAATTGTGACGTCACCAAAAACACCTATGACATCATAAACATTTGTTGTAACATCACTCTCTCTCACCCAATGAGGAGATGCCATTTCTTCAATGTTTAAGGAAAAAAAATCATTTCTTTAACTTCGCAGGGTGAGTGTTCATTTATTTCAACACGTAGAAATATAGAAATAGGTGCCGTCAGTAGGAAATGTTGTCTATTTTCAAATAATGTTTTTGGTTTTGCCATGACTATAAAACTAACAGACCAATCTAAATTCTCCCAGACCCTTTCTGTAAAATCTCATGATTTTTCAATGCGACGATTCATGACCCCTGTCCCACAGGGGTCCAGGGCTAATTCTGTCTAGAAGTTTGAACTTGTATTACAAAATGCTCTAGAAATGTGAGCAATCTATGATTCAAGATAGTTATGTCAGACCATGAACAAAGTCAATGTATCTGGCCAATTTGCTCAAGAGCATGTTCTCATTTGGGGGTTTGGGGGGGATGGGGGGTACAAGATGAGTATTCCGAAAGTATCAACCATCCACTCAATGTGCCAAAACTAGGCCTGATTGCAGTGTGATAATTAGACTACTCTGGATAATCTTGTAATAATATACAATATAAGAGCTATTCATCCATCAAACCATTCTCCTCCTCAGAATGAAACAGCAATGTATACTGATTGCAAAATACTGCAGTAACAGCCACATTTATACAACTTCTACCAAAATCAGAGTTGTTCTAAAATGAAAGCTATAGGCTATATCAAATAATCCTTTATAAGTTTTTCCCCACATTTTAAAACTTATCACCCTTTTCTTGATAGATTTCCTGATCTAAGGAGTAAAACGGACAACAAAACACACTTGGGAAAATGGTTATCTGGCCAACAGTTTTAGGGCTGTTTAATCATAGAGAATTCTCTATGGTTTAATCCGCTCCTTTACACTGTGTATCACTATGACACTTCCCAGATTTTGTTGAAATTGCAGAAGTATGGCAGCTATATGTAAAATTTTTCCCTGCACATTTATTATTTGCTTAAATACTAAAAAAGAAATAATACATTTTTTGCTTCAATAAGTGTATACTATGGAATCTGAGTATTGATTAGTCCAATCTTTTACCAAGAATATGTTAAAATGTCAATGTGAAGTTTGACACAAATCTGCTGACATTCCAGCTTTAATCTGCATTGAAGCCCTGCATTTTATCAAAAATTGAAACTTTCTGTGTTGCAGGATTTATAAGCTTTGAGGGAAAACACGGTTCAAATTGGCCAAAACTCAGTTCAGCAGAAAGCAGGTCCATTTTGGGAAATTACCCATACTCGTGATGCTACTACAGGTACCAAAGGGGGGGGGGGGTTATCTGGAGGAGAAAATGCTAAGTGTGTAAGCAAAATTTGTATCTATCCATAGAAAAGGCTAATGCATTACTTTAATAATTAACGTCAGTATTAAAGGATAAATGTACACATTATAACACATATTCCCAGTTTATGTTGATTTTGAAAGAGAATCCATTTCCTCAATGGAAATTTCCACTGGCTATTGAATATTAATTTGGTCACTCTGGTGATTATTCAAATGATTAACTTGAGACACATTCCCCTGTCAAGTTCCATTAAGACTCCAAAGGGTCTTAGTAGACCCTTACCCCCCCCCCCCCCCCAAGTTAGATATATCAGTGATTTAAAGAGGGTCAATTGCAGAGAAGGCTTATCATAAGGATTTCTTGCTTAGAACTTTAAGACAAAACATCTTCTCTCTGTTCAGGGAGGTTGAGCTGTCATCAAATACTCTCACTGATTCAAGTTACACAGAAAGGAACTACAATATGATCAATTGAAAGTAAACAGCAAATAAATGTGCCTTGAAAGTTGAGGAAGTCTGACTTTTCAGAAAGTAAATTTGTTTAACATGACACAGTAACAAACCAGTGCCACACTATATGGAGTTATTTTGTTGATCAGTTTCTCATGCTCTGGTGACATCTTTTTTGTTGTTGATAAAATAGCATTATGTTTGAATAAAGTTGTGGTACTGACAAATAGAGAGAAATGGTTGTTGGGAATCATTCTGGTCTGATTTACTAAAATGTGTTGTGTCCAGGACACCTGTGAATTGATCTTTACTTGCACATCACTTAAGCATCATACCCGTGAAATGGGGGAGGGGAGGGGAAAATATTAGGTCTATCAGGGGAAGGGTATGGAAGTGCATGAAAAGAATCTCAAAATTTTGACTTAAAAAACTCAATATTTTATCTTGTAAACGCAAAATTTTGACTTGTAAAACCAAAATTTCGACTTCTACACTCAAGAGACTTTTTAAACTCAAAATTTTGACTTTTCAATATTGAGTCATGAAACACAAAATTTCATGATAATAAAGCGAAATTTCGTGATTGCAACAAAAATTTTTTAGAAAGCAAAACAAAATTTTGAGAAATAAGTTTATAATTTTCAGATGTTAACTCAAAATTTCGACTCCAAAAGTAAATATTTCGAGAATTTACATACAACATTTTGAGTTTAAAAGTCGAAATTTTGAATATATCACAAATTTTGAGTTTGCAAGTCAAAATTTTGAGTTTAAAAGTTTTTTATGGCCCTAATATGCTTCGGTAGAAGAGGGCCTTCTAGGGACTGCTTCATGGGTCTAGAGAATCTTTACGGAGGTTTTAGGGCCTTCCCTAAGCTTAATGTGTCTTAAGGAACTTTTAAGGGACCCTCTCTGAAATCTTTTTGACAATTCGGCGAAAAACCCTAGTTTAATAACAAGCAACTGGCAATGATGGCTTACAAGTAAACATTATTCTTGTTATTCAATCAATTTAAATTACTTTATTAATCCATAAAAACAAGAACTCCAACCACACATTATAGAGAAAACATTCATTCTCCATTTTGTGAGTTTATTTTTTGCATACTTGTTGGCGCTCATTTGCATAACCCATTCCTATAGACTGCAATGCAGTGAAAGCAGTCTTGTAAATGCAGTACAATCATACTACACTAGATAATGGACTTCATCATTCAAGAAGATGATACTCCATCTAATACTACACAGTACAATGAAAGCAGTCTTGGAAAGACTGGCATTACAATCATTCACATATAAGTCCCAGTTTGAACCTACAGCTAAGTCTATAGGCAAGAAGTGTGCATATTATTGTCTATTCATTTGCTAAAAAGTAAAGTAATTAAAAACTTCATTAAATGCTGTGATATCACGAAAGCTTGAATGGCACAACATATCTTGATGACATATATAGGCTATTAATATAGGCATTAGAGGTAGGCTTATTTCCCTGTGAATAAATAAAATAAAACACAGAATTATGTTCTGACAATTCTTACTAACTGGTACATTTAGATATTTATATTTTAAATAATTGTTAATACTATGACCTGATGTTTTTAGAATCAACAATCATAAATTTATACTAATTTCAAAATAAGAAAACAACACATATTATAAGCCTTAATTTTAATTCAGTTTGAGTAAGAATGCTAACTCCTCTTCCAGGCATATTTAATCCCAAATCAAATGTTGGAAATTTCAACAGGGAGTCAATCTTTAATAAGCTCAGTGCCCTGTATCTACCATGCAAGCTATTGAATACTCATTTTGTCACCCAAGAAATCCTGATAGTGATAACTCAGCTGATTAACATGAGAGGCATTCCACTGTCAACTTCTTAGACCCCCTGATGTGACCTCTTTGGGATATAGAGAGGGCTGTTGTCTTGAAGTCAGTCTCCCAGAGCTCTTTCATCTGGGAAAATAAGCTACCACATAATTTCAACAGTGAATCATTGAAGATAAAATCCAGAATATTGATTAGAAAAGCTCTTCAGTGCCATGCAAATCTGATGGTGTGAAGTGACTTATGGGGTACTGGTACACAATAAATTAAAGATAGAGATAAGTATAGATAGATAGATAGATAGATAGATAGATAGATAGAGATAGAATGAAAATAAGTCCATAGATGGCCGATGCATGGGTGATTTTGCTGGTTTGTATTCACATTTCACACCTATCTGGCCACTACACATGGTATACTGGTTGTCCAGTGGAATTTCACTTGCCCCACACACTTGTCATCTGTCAGCCAGGACTGAACCCTGTCCTCTGCCAGCCAGGACAGTCTCATGCTGATCTGCTAATTGTCAGTTGAGTATTGTGAGCCATTCGTTCTATGACTGTGAACCTATGACCTCACATCAATTGAATTATGGGCACGCAAATATCTCAGACAGAAAGCTATTCTCTAAACAGGTAAAAATTAATTAAAAGGTCAGTCAGTTTAAGAAAGTCTTAACATCCTAAAGAGATAGGTGAGATTAGGACAACAGTGTTATAACCCCAAATTTTAAAGAACAAAAAGTCACACAATGTCCTGGACACAAATGGCCTTACCAGTTATCACTTTTATAAACACCTATGACATTAATAAATGACCAATGAAAAGTGAACAATAATTCAATGCACTGGGTGTTGGTCAGGAGTCGTGCATTGATGAGATGAGATATATACAGAATATATATATATGGCCTATAGCCTACAATATGTATGTGTGGCTACAGTCAGCAGGGGCGGATCCAGGATTTTTTTAAAGGGGGGCGCAGCAATACTTACCTAACATTGGAGTCTCTAAAAATCTTTTTTTGCCAAATAGCATATGAAGTATTTATCTGACAAAAGGGGGGGGCGCTCCTTGTGCTCCTTTTAGTTACATTATATTCGCGCAACGAAACGGCCGAAGGCTGTTTTGCTAAGCGAATTGAGCACAAGAAAGGTTTCAAAAATCTGTGCAGTGATGGTCTAAACATCAATGGTCGAAAGCAGGAAATTAGGTCAAGTAAAGCTTCAATGATTTAGTTTCGAATTTAATGATACATGACATATTTATATTCAAAAGTGTCTTAAGAAATCTATTTTCTCCAGTAATATTCCCTGTATCTATAATTTTTATGGAATAGTTAATTATTAGCCTTGACAAGCTAAATTAAATTATTAACATGTGATTCAATTTCATTTCAAAACAGACAACAAAACATGACAAAATTAAAGTTATATAATCTTTGTCAAATGATGATTATGTAACAGTTAGCAATTTATCTACTTGCAGATCATGTTATTGTTTTTTTTATCACTTTTATGTAATATCAACAATATAGCCTAGACTTAAATTTGGCAGCTTTCAGTGTTGTCTTCCTTTTTACTATTCAGTTGATTTTCTATCAATTCTATTTATCCTTAATCCTATTTATTTGCTATCCCATCTATTTATCTATGTATCTATGTATCATCTATCTATCTATCTATCTATCTATCTATCTATCTATCTATCTATCTATCTATCTATCTATCTATCTATTCTTTATCCGTTTTATATTTCTAATAGTTTCTCGTCTAAGTTTCTCTATATCAGTCTTTCAAAGTTTTGAAACAGCAACATAACTGCCTTTCATACATTGAATATTATAAATTTAATGAAAGATATATGGTAATACTATAACTAAGTCCTTAAAAAAACACTTCTTGGTCCTGCGCGAATTTCATGGCTGTGCCATTTATAAATACATAAATGACAGATCCCTTTTGGAAAGCTGAGAAGTTGGTCTATTCTTTGGAAGGATTTATTTTGGAATAAAAAGATTCTATCTATCTAATCTATCTGGCTATATAATGCCATCATCCTTCTTATTTCCATCTTTGCTAGTTTTCTTCCTTCCCTCTTTTTCTTTTCTCCTATTCTTCCTTCCCTTTTTCCTTCCATTTATTTCTTCCCTCCTTCTTGTCTTTCTTCCTTCTTGTCTTTCTTCTTCTCTTTCTTGTCTTCTCTTTCTTCCTTCTTCTCTTTCTTCCTTCTTCTCTTTCTTCCTTCTTCTCTTTCTTTCTTCCTCCCTTCTTTTCCTTCTTTTCTTCCTCTTTTCTTCCTTCTTTCTTCCTTCTTTCTTCCTTCCTTCTTCCTTTCATTCATTCTTTTCTATCTTCTTCCAATTCTTCCTTCATTTCTTCTTTATTTTGCTTTTTTCCTTAATTTCTACTTTCCTTCATTCTTCTTTTCTTCCCCCTCCTTCACTCTTTCTCCCATGTATGCTCTATTTCACTCTCTCTTTCTCGCCACTGCCTTATTAATGACGGCATTAAAATTATTTAAAGCATTCATTGCATTTTAGGCAGAATCAGCAGTCCTATTACCTTTATAATTCCCAGACCACCCTTCTCCTTTAGGTGAAGAACTGAATTTTTTCTGCTCATTCAGAGAAAGAATATTGATTCAGAGTGCATAATAAGGTATTTGCACCCAGATAATCTACTGAATCGGTACTGGAGTGGGTATTTGTGCCTGTGCAGTTGTTTTCATTACAAAATACAGCCTATTCAGAAAATCACCAGCAGCTTTTGTGTTGCATGTGCAGAGAGCTCAGCAGAGCCAGAGAGCTCCGCATGGCACTCACAGTGGTGCAGGTGCACCGAATGACCCATTGCAGCTCCACTAATGAAGACAGACAACTTTGTTTTGGAACAAGGTAGAGAACTCTAGTTTTTTGCATACACATTGTATTACACAATAACTTGTCAACCCATCCTCATTTCTCATTGTAATCTTGTGAAAGCTTACCCTGATCTCACTGAATGCACAATCTGATCTAGAGGCAGCTGAACGCTGTGAGGCTGCAGACTGATGAAATTCATGTCGAATTGGGTATCGAATTGGCTTCTAGGTCACTAGAACTGCTGCCTTTCAGGTCCGCGCTGCTCAGAGTTGCATAAAAATCCAATTTAAATAAAAAAAAATTTTTAAAAATCAAGTGATTTAAATCGAGCAACTCTGCTGCTTTGGTACTGTGTTAGTCTTATTTGTTGACAAAAAATGAGTACTACTGAGATATATGCAGTAAAACTGAGAGATATTCCAAAAATGCTAGGTTCCAATTGACAAGTTATAAAAACATTCGTAGAATGAAAATGGTGAGATATTTTGTATTTCCGACTTCAGATTCAGATACCTGGAGAAATTGTACACAAGATAGGCTATTTTTTAGATTAAAATTCCAAAATATAATTTTGGACCAAAGTGTCACAAATATGTGACTCAAATCTTGAACCTTGTCTTAACTTACTGTGATGTAACCAAGCTGCTCACAGCGCCTCCTCTCCTAACGATTGAGGCAGACACATGCGCACCCTTGTGAGCAAGTTGTGATGTAACCAAACGGGGGGGGGGGAGTTCCCCCGCCTCCTGTAGCCATGCTTACCCCCCCCCCCCCGGTCCCCCCATATTCCAACTCCCAAGAAAATAAATCTAGAAGTGTAAAAATGTTTATCTTTCAATAAAATATAATTTAAAAATTGATCAAGGTTTTGCAGCCTACATGTACTTCTAGCATCATATCAGTTGCATCGGCTGCTGCAGTACTCTATGCTGTCAAATTAATGAACTTAGGGGCCACTAGTTAGTAATCAGAGGGGGCTTGCAGTTTTCCTCGGTGGGGAATTATTTATTTCATGGTGACAGTGACAGTAACTATTTCTTTCAAGAGCTTGAGGTCCCCAAATATTCATTCCTAAATCAAGCAACACCTTCTTAAAAAATATTGGTGAACCCCCACCAGAAATTATTATTTCAAGACTGCCCAAGAAGAATTTATTTATTTCATCAGAACTGAGCAAGAAATTATTTATTTATATAAAAACTCCAAGCCCCTCCCCCTGACATCAAATGGTCGCCTCCCTTATCTTTTCCTGGTCAGTGTATTTTCAGTTTCTGATGCTGAAGTTTAAGGAACTTTAGGACCAGGATGTGGATTTAAGTTTGTGGATAGGATTGTAATGAATACATGGGGCTTCAAGTACTGGCCTAGAAACATCACCAAAAATAGCACGCAATGCATGCATCGGGTCCTTGGTCTATTTCAACAAGTTGGGCCTCTTCAATATTCTACCAACAATCTATCAAGTTAGGTATAAGAAAGCAGTATATTATGACTATGCACAAGAGGGCAGCACAGTCCAACTTTTGGTGTGTATACAGAAACCAGTTTTTGTGTGAAGTGCTGACAGCTCAGAAGAAATATGTTTAATAGAAGAAAATTTGAGCACTGAAAAACACAATATTGTAGCCAGGGGTGCATAAGCACCATCTTGATCACAAGGGCACATCTGTTGGGGTTGTCATTTTGTCTGTGAAATGTTTTAGTGAGTACAACAACTTTGCCTGTTCACAGGAAATGAAGCTGACGACAATGGTCTTGGAATGAATTCCAAGGACCCAAAAAGGTTAAAACCACTGCACTGTTTTGTACATACTCTGTGGTTTTTGCCTGTTCCGCAATTGATTAATTAACCAGTCATTAACCCTGCCGACGGGTAAAAATTATGGCGAGATAAGCAAGAGCTCCTCAGGAGCAATTCTTTGCCATCCTCCTATGCAGGTTGTCTTGGCAGGGTGTTCTGTGCAGGATTTTCTAGGACTGATTGAACAAAAAGACACACACAGTGATGCACTATTAAGCAAGATATTGAACAAATCCACAACATTTTTCACAATTTAAGTGCCCTTCACCATGTTACATCTTGGTGTGTTATCAAGGGATAAATTTGTATAATAATTTGTGAAACAACCTAGACTCTGAGTCTTTCAAAAAGTCAAGATTGAGACAGGTTGCTTTCTGCTGGTGTGACTGAAATGAAGATGATATTTGCAATCCAGGTGATATTGCTCCCTTGATGGCAAAGAAAATTGTATACGTGTACACTATAATTATAAAGAAAAAAATTATTCCAAAATCATGCCTTACAGATTTTGAAATTATGAACTGAAGAACAAATGGCAAGGGTCTTTACCCTCGTTGCCAGACCTATATATATACAATGATATATATCATATGCAACCTTCATATCCAGGATGATCTAAAAACCACATACTGGCTATCAAATTATAATATTTAAGATCACTTTCCACAGGACCAACGACAAATATATAAAGATTTAAGAAATTTATTTCAAAATTTCCAATATTCCTGCAAAAATTAATTCCCGAAAATTTACTTTGGAAAATTTCTAATATTCCCGGAAACTTTCCCAGCCTTTGCATCCCTATATTCATGCAAACCTCTGAGTTGCTCAGTGTTGTCAGCATTGAGTAAAATCAGAGGATGTGAAAACCGTCCCAATGTGCCCCGGTTCCCGCTACTTTGCAGGCCAATTGGGGGTGGCAGAAGAATGGCACAGCAGTGAGGCAAAGGATATATCTCATTCTCACAAGTTATAAATAAAATATATTGGAAAATGATTTTGGTTTGCCATATTTCAAGGTTAGCCCATTACCTTTTGACCCAAAAAATAAAAATACAAGTGCCTTTTATTTTCTTAAATTTCATTGAACAGCTGTATC
Organism: Platynereis dumerilii; assembly: GCA_026936325.1. NCBI lineage: Eukaryota > Metazoa > Annelida > Polychaeta > Phyllodocida > Nereididae > Platynereis > Platynereis dumerilii. Next base: position 6,701,099 of record JAPTHN010000022.1, on the reverse strand, counting down.
TCTCCCCTCCCAGGCTTGTTTTACTTTTATTCCATTGCATCATACATATTAGAGGGCAATTAAAGCAATACTGTCTATGTAAGCATGCATGACAAAAATATTCCCATAAAACTATAGACTGTAAATGAACATATACAGTGGACATCAGTGTACGCATATTTCTTGTTCTGGCCCTATTTGTGCTGGCATTGGAAGAGAGTACTCTATCTCGGCTTAATGTATTAAGCAAAGCTTATCTTAGTGGAAATTTCCACTGGTTGACAGTGGCCATTGTATATTCATTTAGTCACTCCAGTAGTTCTGATAGCCCCAATTCAGACAATGCATCAAATGATTAACATGACACATTCCCCTGTCAAGTTTCATTAAAACTCCAAAGGGTCCCAGTGGACCCCCTCAAGTGACCTATTTGGTAGATTTAAAGAGGGTTAATTGTGGAGCAGGCTGATCATAAGAATTTCTTGCTTTGAACTTTCCGACATGAGTGGACACCTTCTCTCTTTTCTCTGTTCAGGGAAGTTGAGATACCATCAAATGAGAAATGTAAAGTAACTTATTTCAATTTCCAATATAAAACAGCAATACATTAAAGCATATATAAATAGTATGTCAACCCCCCCCCCCCCCCACAAGAGCTACTGAAAATACCCAAGGCAACATTAAATTTTGAGGAAAATTGTGTCCTATAAAACTTGCTTCCAAGAGGATAACACCATGGATCTATAACCCCATATAGCTCTATGATAACACCATCCCCTTATAGCTCTGTGATAATACCATAGAGCTATAAGGGGTCCATGATAATACTGACACTGGTCTCTGTCCAGCAACTCTCCAACAGGTGCAGGGGGTGCTGCCCATGTGCCCCCCCCCCCCTCCTTGCTCCTTTCTGAGAAGTTCAGCAGTGACACCTGGTGGCACATTCTCCCACCACAGAGCTTGACTTCATTCATTGGTTAGGGAGCCCTGAGTCATGAGGATGGGCACAGAGGCAAAGTGCATCAAAGGCCAACTGGGGAATGAGGGGGGGGAGATTAGCAACGCCAGCTGACCTCTGGTGGAAATTGGATAAACTTCAAAAGCCATTTTTGGCAAGAATGGGGTAAAATATGGCCACTGTCATCAAGATAAGATCCCACGGCCCCAAGAAGGAAAAGTTACTATCGGGGCTTTTTGCACATTTTTGAGATTACAGACCTGAAAAAATTCATAAGGGTACAGAAGAATATGTAAGGCCAGGATTACAAGGTCAGGTGGTGACAGCTGCAGCAGTTTGTCTGTAATTGAGCTGCAAAGTTGGAAAAGGGTGAAAAGTCAGTCTGATTGTGTCCCATAAATAAGAGGACGACATCAACCATGAGGGATGGATGTACCACAGTTAAGGGAACAGTTGACTGTCACTGCCCTACGTCTCTACTAACACTGTGCAATAGTGACCGAGCCTTGGCCCGGAAACGAAAAAAAAGAATTTTTATATTTTGTTAATTATTTCAAAAAGTATTTAAGATCTATTCATCAGACCATCAAAAGGCACAACTAGACCATACAGGCCAGATGTGTACCAAATTTCATCCCCATACATTCAATAGAGGTCGAGTGCCGGGCCGGAAACGATCTATCCGCCCGCCGCCCGACCGCCCGCCGCCCGACCGCCTGCCGCCCGCCCGCCCGCCCGCCGCCCGCCCGCCCGCCCGCCCGGCGGACGGACAGCATTTTTACCCAAGTGATTACAATACCTTCTTCGAACTTCGTTCGCTGAAGGTAAAAATCAAAAGTACCCAAAAGCCACTTAACTAACCCTGCCTGTTCTGTCTCAACTGATGCATCCCCGCCATGTTTAAGAAACATGCTGGACTCGGGACCATGTATGAAACTAGGTCATCTTAAATAGCATATTGGATAACTAGTTTATAAACTATACCAAGGTTCTAATTTACTCTGAGATATCCTTGATCCCTAGCCAGAACAAAAGCATTTACCTGCTGAGCACAAATTCACTCAGAACAGTGATTTTCCACGTTTTGTCTTCACTCCTCAACTTTTATTCCAATTTCCTATTGATTTAAACCACAAAACACAAAAAGTTTTTTCATTCTGCTTCTCACACATGGCACAATTTTCTCAAATGATGATTTGTATCACCTGGACATGTATCCTGCCTCTCCCTGAAGAGATAAGATTCACAAAGATCTTTATAAAAACTGAAATATATCCTGCTACTTAAAATTCTCCCCATCTAAGAGCCCGACATTCAACTGTCTGTTGCAACTTCATCAGTAGTCCTTTGTAATGTCATCAGAACAACATTGTGATGTCATGACATCAACAATCAAAGCCCAATTTTTACATGACACAGGATAATTGATTTCATTGTGTTCACAAGGATGGACTCCATGGAGGATACTATACTGGTCACTCTCCTTTTCACCATCATCAACCGGGGGCACTCGGGCAGTGCTTTGCCATTAACACATTTGTTACCGGACGCACCAATATAAGTAAAAAATGGCAATAAGAACTTCATAGAGTGTTTCCAAGTAAAGAGAAATAAAGAGATCTATGAGCCCACAGTAAGTAAGCATCAGTCACAGGTAAATATTCGCAGTCGGTGTTCAAATGGAGTGATGATGTAATCATGAGGCCTATAGCATGTACGCTGTATGCATTGGTCACAGAACCGTTTTGTCCGTTAGGAACAAGTGGATACCCATTGTAGGCATGACAGGAATTAGTGCAAAGTGTCATGAGGAATCAGGCCAAATTTAATGGCAGACTGAGATCGAATAACTCAACATGCTTAAATGTGGCTGCCTCCACCTTCACTAAAAAGTATTTATTTCGGGGCTACTGGCATGAATATACTATATTGCAAAATGATATGTAGACATGTGCAAACTGCAATATACCTGTTCTGTTTCAAGCCAAACTGCATGAAGTGTTGAAATATGCGAAAATAAGATTACTTGAATCAAACGACTCTTTATTTGCAACAAATACTTGATAGTTACATCAACCACCATGAATCAACAAATTGCATGCTGTTCATTTTGAATTAATCAATAAAAGAAAGATATATTTATTGGCAATTCAAATTTTTTCCCCAAAAAATGGACAATTGTCTGGTTTGCCTTCTACAGTTTCTCTGAAATGTTTTCAAAAGCCTTACCAGTGTGCCAATCTCAATCAGTTATGTAACTTATGTCTACCCCAGTCTGCTCACAGACCCTAAACGAACAGCGCAGCTGGAGAGTCTGCCAGAAATCGGATTACCTCCAGCTGACACATTTATTATTATTCAAGTAGGTCAGGGCATGTCCATGTAGAGGGACCTCTTCACTTGTGCTCATACGCACAGCTGAGCTGCCAGCAAAACATAAACAAATTGTAATCAACAATGTTAAATGATCAGTGAGTGCACAGTACTGCCAATGAGAACCATAAAATTCTGAAGATTTCAAAACCTTTAACAGCTTTTTCCAGCATGATTTAAATGATAGTTTATGGTTTTCTCCAAAGAAACCAATTAAAACAACAAACATACAACAATGAAACACTAAAGCATTCATTCAATTGCTTTGAGAGATCTGAAACAGTTAATTATGTCTGTCACACCAAAGAAAAGTTAATCTTTTTGTTACAACTTCACAAATAATGTATGTTGTGGTCACTGGTCAGGGCAAGCTTAACAACCTTATACTGAGAAGTGAGGGTGCTCGTGCGTGGCTGTCTGGCTGGCTGCCAAACAGGGACTACTCACAATTCCCTGGGCAGGAAAAATCATGACTCCGCCAAAAAAAAGTTCCACAACAAGTACCACTTTGCAGCAATAGCAGCATTCTAATAATAAAGTGGCCGATTAAAAGTTATTTAATATTCAATTCTAGACCTAATTCAACAGACCAAGTCGTCACTCCACTTCCCTTAAAAAAAGTGGTCGTTACTGCATCTGAAATCAGGCAGAGTTCACTACCGTGGCAGCTCACTGCTACTGTCTTTTATGCATGACGTAAAATATGAACTCTGTTGTGCAGAGTATGTCTACCCAGTCAACATTTGAGTCTGCACAGCACTCACTGTGAGATCACAAGAAACTCACATTCCCTTGTGGACAATTTCCTTTGAGGAACGTTGGTCTAAGGAAGCATTAAACCTCCAATTCGCATCGGACCCAACGTTTGAAAACTACGCATTTTGTCGACAAATGCTTATGAGATTATTACGTACGTATATATCGTATTTATTGCGTATTTCTCACACCTCTAATGTTAACGTACCCCCCACGTTGAAGGAATGGTCGATATACGCCTCTGGGGTGTCAGGCGTGGCAGGCCAGCCCAGCGCGCTGTGTCTTGCGCATGCGCAAACATCGGAAAAGGAGGCAGGTGAAGGCTGTCTGATCGTATGGATTACATTTATTTCGGTCCAGAACAACTTCTACTCCACCGTAACAATCGAATTAACCATGTCCGATTGATTCTAGGATGTGTCTGAGCCAAATGACTCCTTCGGGTGGTCTCTAGCTGCTGTGTATGCTTCACAGTCACACTGTCAATCGGCGATGTGAAATTTGTGGATTCGTGGACAACGCTGGCAATTCGGAATTCAACGGACTATTTCTAGTGGAATACGCTCTGAAATGACTTGTTAGAGGATGGATTCCATGCATAAGATCAAGGAGAGACTGGAATAGTTTGTTACGGTGGAATACTGGTGTTCTGGACTGATTGCTGGTGTGCGCGATGTACATGAATTTGTCATTGCAAAAGGCAGGCAGGGGGCGCCGGCCAGGGGCGGAGCGCTCGGATTTCACTGGGGGGCCGCAGCATTGGTTCTGGCAGTCCAGCAGGCTGCTGGCCCCGTGGAAAAACAAAAATAAATAAATTAAATAAAGCCCTCATACAGTAGCCCTTATTATGGTTGACTAGAGATAGTTCCCATTTGATATTTTGATTTTACTGCAGGGATTTTTTTTTGGGGGGGGGCTCAAGATTTTTTATTTATTTTGGGTTGTGCTTGGTTTGGATTTTTGTTGAACACCTGCAACGAGAAAACATGAAACAGTGAAGAGAAGAGAAAAAGAGAAGAGCCAGGCAGCAAGCACTGAAGGTGGCTCCAAAATAGGCAGACTTTTCTTCCTTGTTTTACCAAGCAGTCTGCTGTCCATTTAAGGACTACAATATATAAATAACAAAATTCACTTACCTTGTGAGGGATTAATACTTCAACTCTGAAGAGTTGGAAAAATTCCAACCCAAATTGGCCTTGGATAGGTGGCATTCAGGAGAGCTGCAAGTAAGCTCACTTCAACTCCGGTCTTAAATGATTCTCTCTTAGTTGTTTGTGGGTGAGCAGTACTTGGGAAATTTTTCTTTGCCCAATCTAATCTTACACAGTTCAAGAGATATCTATAAGCTGATTTTTGTAACTGGTTTAGCTACTATTTCTTTATGGCTCCATCCAATTACCACCAGCAAGCATCCTGTTGGAGGTTTTATACTGACAAAGTTACCTGATAGATTGAATTAGGTATGTAATAGATGGCGCTACAAGGCTCTCTGAGCCTCAGGATCCCAGGTTCTGCAACTTTGTGCAAACCTTCAACAAACCTTTGGCAGATACGTATGATCAGACGTTTGCCCTGAACATTACTTTCAAACGTTGTCCATACATATCAAAAACATGTTGGAGAAACCTTTGAACTTACGTATTGCCAATGTGCTACCATACCTTTGATAAACCTATGAATCAAAGGTATGGTCATACGTAATAGTCTAAGGTTGTTAAAACCTCTCAAATTAATGTTCGACAAACCTGTGAATCAAAGGTACGGTCATACGTAATAGTCAAACGTTCCTCAAACCTATGAATCGAAGGTATGACTTACATAATAGTCTAAGGTTGTAAAAACCTCTCAAATGAATGTTCGACAAACCTATTAATCAAAGGTATGGTCATACGTGATAGTCAAACGTTCTTCAAACCTCTCCACCAAAGGTATGATTACGTATGACTGACACGTTTAGCCAAACGTTACAACCAAACGTTCTTCCAACCTCACAACCAAAGGTATGACTTACGTTTGACTCGAATGTTTGGCCAAACTATAAAACCAACTATCTGCCAACCTCTTACTAAGGTTGCGACGTACGTTTGGTTTTCCATCTGTGTGCAACTGTTGGAAATTACCTTTGCCCTACCTTTGTCATACGCTGTTTGGCCCAACGTTTGATTCTAACCAAAATAATTACGTAGCAAAAGGTTGGATTTACGTTGGTGCTCGGGAGGGTTGTGATGTCATGCTTTAGAGTGTCATAAAGACATCCCAGTGACCTCACACCTTGTGATCTCATGCATTGCTACCTCATGCAGAGCTCTCTGAAATCTCACCTACTGAGCTGCCACTATGAGATCTCACAGAGAGCTCACACTGTGAGCTTTCTGTGACAGGAAGTGACATCATATGGCCATAACTTGCCATAACAACATTCCATCCACCATTTTGAATCAACATGTAACAGGGAAATTTGGGAGATGAAATAATGCATGTAAGTACACTTTTACATAGTTTGTAGATTTGAAAATTATGTTAGCATAAGTTTAAACACCTAGTGATTCCACAGGCATAGAAATTAAACATCTGGAAAATGATGACTATATGTGTTTTTACAATTAAAGTTGCTCTGAATGATAGGTCAGGATTCGACCAAAAGTTTTCCTGATTTTAGCATAGTCTTGTGTTGCATGATGATACTGTACAGTATGTAAAATTTCTTGGATATTGGAGAATTTTTCTTGTCCTAATGAGGCTGTGAATGCACCAAATGACCCCTAGATTTATTTCGGGTACGCACGGAAAAAATCAACAGTCCTGCTTGCTTTCAGCTTTGTGGCGTCATCACCATTGTTAGAATTAATTAACTTATAACAACATATTTATAACAATGGGCATTGTGACGTCATCTACACTGGCTGTGTTGTGCTGTGCTGGAGGTTGGAGGCACTATCAAGAAAAAGTAGAACAAAATAACTAAATAATTTATGTAATCAAAGAAATACTTCAAGAAAATAGTTGAAAGTGCAAATAATCACACATTTATGTTCTAATGCACAGGAAATTGTCCATATTTACCAAAATAATATATCATTCTGGGTAACTTTAAATTATACAGCAGTTTTGCCACCATCTTTTAACTGCCATTTAGTATCAGGAGCCATTGCACTAAACAAACACATACAGTTTTGATATGTATGAACTAGTAATGTTTTCCATTTTAATTGAAAATTTATCATGAAATAATTAGATAATAGACATCAACCACATATACAGTATAGGATAATTCAGCCTGTATATATATGGGACATTATTGAAGTTGCCGATATATTACATGTAGCACGTACATGTATTTGTATTATTTTTATTTTGTTTCAGGTTGCTGGTTGATATGTATTGGTTAGACTACAGGAATGAAAATTGAAGAGATATGAAAAACGCCCCCCCCCCCTTCAATCCAGCAATGTGATTTGACAAATAAAATGAGTGAACAAACTTGTTGCACAGATACCATTTTCTGAAAATGACCTACAGTACAACCCAAAATAAAGTAAGAAAATTTTCTGTCAGAAGTCCTCTGTTTACCTATTTTGCCCTCTTTTCTCCTCTGCACCCCAAATCACCTTACAACTCCCTTTGACTCCTTACAACAACCTTAGCCCACATTAAGAACTCTATTTAGACAGCTACCAATAGGGTGCATCATCTGCCCCTATATCTTCAAAACATCATGCACTTTTGCATGATTATTCCTTAGTATCATAAAAGAAGCCCTGTAAAATTTTAGGAAAATATTCCAATGGCAAAGGGTGGCACAACAGCCTTGAAATTTCAGTATTAGGTCATATACTAGCGATTCGCGGTTATAAATAATATTATCAATTTTTATTGAAATGATTTCTGGATGGCACAGTTAGATTCCTTAGAAAGAGAGCTTAAATTTGAATACCAACATCAATGGTTTCCATTGAGTAGAAGTCACAATTGTGCCGAGAAATTTTCTTTTTGATCGGGTAAAATGTGATAAATCAAAAAAAGGATGTTAATATGACTTTGGGAACTCAAAGAAGTTTACAAAGTGAGGATATGGTCAACTACATCATCTGATGCATTATGGTGTAGTCAGAAGAAAGACAGAGGCGGAGCGGTGTTTCAATGAACTGTTGTATTTCTCATATTCACATGTCATTTATGGTAATTGGCACATTTGAATTTGATGAATCACTATCCAGAAAAAACATTACATTTTCTATTTTCTTCAGTGAAGTGTTCCTTATGTTTTATTCTATTGATTATGTGAAAGTTAGGCAGAAGTTGACCTTTTAAATGGATTTTTCCAAACATTTTGTCGTAATAGTAAAAAACTTCAAGCTTTCAATAACACTAAAGCATGAGAAATTTTCAGAAATATAGCTTTCTACCATTCAAATTAAAGAAAATTTTGTTCTAAGAACAATGGTATTTGAATTGAAGTCATACAACCAACCTTAAGTTAGATATTCCTAACCGCGACTTTTAAAAGCATCATTTTTTTTACAATTTTGGACTCAACTTTAACACAAAAGTGCCACCCTAAGGCCACATCCGATCTTATTGAAATTTTGCAGAATATGTTTTTTTGGGCATAGGCAGTGGCGTCCCTATGGGGGTGCACGGGGGGGGGCACGTGCCCCCCCATATTGGACCTGTGCCCCCCCAGGTGCCCCCCATATGAACTTTCCAACTCTGGCTAAAATATGCAGTTAGTATAGAGGGTGCCCCGCCCAAAGAATCGCGTGCCCCCCCAGGTGCCCCCCCCCGCTCGAGACCCCCCAGTTACGCCACTGGGCATAGGTACAATATGGCAAAAGTGCAAATGAATATTTAAATTTTTTCATTTTTAGGGGGCAGACGATGCACCCTAGCTACCAATGTAACTGAAGTTAGCAGAGGTGTAAGATATCAAGTAAATCAAACACAATGGAGGTGCTTGGGTTTAAAATGGTGCTGTTTAAATGTGATTTTAGTGTAATTTTAAGAGGTAGTTTCAAGTAGGTAAAAGTAGGAAGTGATTCAGGGGTAGTCAAAAGGTGTGAAAGGGTAAAGTAGTGGCTGATTCTTCCTTCCTGCTAGGGTAATCTTACTTTATTTTGGTTTGTACTGTATGATGCCAGATGAGCTGAGAATAGCAGAATTCTTCAATGCCTGTGATACAAGGTACAAGGGCAAATAGCCAAGCCACTCCAATCAGAGCTCCAATTTTGGCAAACACCATCACCATGTTGCGGTCCGAGGCAGCAGCAATTTCTGTGTCACTTGGGAGTAGGCGGTAGATGATTACAATGCTCCCAAGAAAATATATTGCATTGATAAACAAAAGGAACAGAGAAGGACCAATGAAGAAACCAATCTGATACAGTCTGGGTCCAATGAAACATATGCCACTGCTTGACCTATATTCATTGGGTAAATTGGTGAAAATATCGAGGCAGATGGGGATCGACACCAACACAAGACCAAGAATCCAGCAAGAGCTCAAATTACGAAATGACATCTGGTTTGTTTTCATGTACCATGGCTTATAGATGTTTGAAAACCGATAACAGAAATTCACAGAAATGAATGTCATAATCAAAAAACATGTCAGCCAGAAGTAATGCTGTAACACTCCGATGGCCCAACAGGCACAGGATCCTAAAGTGAAAGTTGGAAGGTGGGCTGATCTGTAATAGTAAATGAGTAAAAACAGTTATCACATTGTCATAGTGGCCCTTATGATTATCCATGCATTTTTCTCAAATGGTCTTGGTGGGCTTCATACTAATTTCTGTGCCTTTTAGCTTACTTTAGGGCCTAGATGAACATAAAATGGCCTGAAATCAACATAGACAATGCATCATGAGCACTGGTGGCCCCTCTTTTCGCTACCTTCCACTACCTTTGCAAAGGACATTGCATTCACGATAAGACATATTCTCGGATTTTTCTGTTGACAGAAGTTCCATATTAGCTTATTAACCCACCAGAGGGAGCATTGCATTCAGAGGCCCCTGGCTTTAATAACAACACTAAAATGAATTCAAAGTTGCCATTTTGGACATGGTTTCTTGTTATGGATCAATCTATGTACTAGAACAAGCAGGTTTCTCAGTAAAAAATAAAGAAAAGATATCTCCAAATAAACATGCAAATAAAGTAAGAAAGCATGTCTCCAAATAAACATGTTTAATATATTATGATGATGATGCTACATACCTGGAAGAAAAGCTGAGCCAAGTGCAGGGACGTGGAAAGCTGAGGGACGGAGGCAACCAATTTTACACGAAGACTTTTTAGCATAGCATACAGACACACAGTTGTGAAAAGAGCTATCATTGATATGGAATTGCAAACAAGTGTTAAGAGCCCCATTAATCGTGCGCTAGATGTAAACTCAGCAACATTAAAAACGCACACTTTTAAATAGGCTAAAAATAGTACTGCCTCTTAAGATATCAAGATAAAAATTTGCACGCTTCTAGAAGTTGCCATCAGATATATTCACGAAAAATTTCAAATCTCTAAGTGCAGCACTTTTGTGTCAAATTAAATCGTCGTGGTCAAGGTCGAAAATGGAAGTCACAAAATCCACAAACTTTTTTGATAGGCCAGGAAAGTTTATAATTTTCCTTGCTTGATGAGTTAGGAAAAAGGGATATTTGACCCAACCACAATTAAAGAGGATGAATTAAAGAAAAATTAAGTGTCAATGCTGACACGCCCCCTACTGGAGCCTTTTGTCAAAACCTTAAAAAATGATGTTTTATTTAGATTTTTTAGAAAATTGATGTGGAATGATTGTCTGCGCGTGTATTTCTACCCTTGGCATACATAAAACCCATATTATTTAAGACTTCTGGTTCACATGCTTCATTTGAAGATGTGAACTCGTAAATTTACCCCATCCAATATGCCACAAAACCAATATTTCCAATTGTGCGTTTTGTGTTGAAGTGCAGTTTGTGACTTGCATTTTTGACAACAGCCACGACGATTTCATTTGACAAAAAAGTACTGCACTTAGAGATTTGAAAATTTTTGTGAATATACCTTATGGCAGCTACTAACAGTGTGCAAACTTTCATTTTGATATTTTGAGAGGAAGTACTATTTCAAGCCTTTTTAGAATAGTGCGTTTTTAATGTTGCTGAGTTTAGGAGTTCTTTTGCAGAAAAAGGTGATGGCTGGTCCTGCCATTTTCTTCAATTCTTCATCTTTCTTCAGCTTAAGAAGAAATACAGACTTGTGCAATTTAGTTATGTACTTTTTTCTGCCGACATTTGCAGCCAGCATAAAATCACCAGAAATGTTGAAAATGTTTGCCTTTGCAATGAACAGTTTATCAGACCCTTCACAATAGTCGAGGTCTAGATTTAAGTCAATGTTGAATACTATATGTTCATTTTTCATCTTACTCTGTGTCTGTACAGTTCCCCAGGTAGCAATGGCAATTGATAAGTTTTTTAATGTTTCTGTGCCTAAGAATATGTCCATTGACTTTGAGACAGTTTTCCACAGTTGGTCTATGATTACATTGCCTATATGAAGATTTGGAATGTGGTTGTAATCAAGCAATTCTCTCTCTTCTTGGTTTACTGTCGAATTCCCTGTTGGTTGTTGCACGACAATGTTCATATCGAAAGTTCTATAAATATTAGATGTGTTACCTTGCTTTTGCAAATAGATTGGTCCACTGTTGCTTATTAGTATTGAGTTACCCAAGTTGAAACAGGATTCTTGAAATAAGTCTACTTTCCCCTTCCTTCACAATAAGTGTCATAATCATCCTTGGTTCTTGATTGAAATTTTCTTATTCTCTGAGTTTCTTGCCCTTCTGCTGAAAACAGCAATGAATAGGTGGGCCAGTCCAATCTGATAGTTTTTGGAGATGAATATGTGCAGTTCTGATCTACAACATCCACAGTACAGCCTTTGTAGAATGGATTGATAAATTTTCCAGAATCAACACGCGTAATAGGAAAAAGAAAAGATGTGCACAACACTTCACACCCATCGCATGTACGACTCCTTTTGACACAACTCTGTCGCAACATCCAGTCAGGATCTAATCCTGGTGTGCCATGTAATCTCATATTCTTAACCACTTCTACACTAAATTTACAACCTTCAAAGAGTAGTTTCCTGATGGCTGTGATATTTCCTGTTTCTGATTGCAAGTTTATTAATTTCTTGAAATGTCAACCACAGGTAAAGCTCAGTGACAACGGATTAAACTGAGAAACATTCAATCCATGACATGTTGCACAGTGCTTGTTTTGGAAAATCCCCACATCATATCTGAACACAGGAGTAAAAGAAAGATAGGCTGGCCCCTCACACAGCTCCTTAATATTAGTGTCTATGAATGTAGATGGATAAATATCTATAATTTTAAAGTACCATGGGTTAGTAGTCGCAAAGGACTTACAACTAGCATATGATCTAAATGGCTTCATACTATTTTGTAAAATAATAGGAATATGGTATTTTAAAAGACTTGACACTGTATTATTAACATAATTGAGGCTGATTAAGGAGTCCTCAGCCCAAGTAGAAAATGTTAGGTTATCCTTATGTACTTTTAGATTAGGAGAATCTGTACAAACATGCCAGTAGTCAAAACATCAGTCTCCGAAATCAACACATAATGCATCACATTTACACTGATGTGCGCATTTTTCAATATTTGTTGGTTTTAATTTAGGCTTCTTACAAAATTTTGGAATGTCACAACCAATTTCTGAGCAAGGTGAACAATCTTTATTAATCATGGCACTATGCAAGGCCAAATCCAAAGACTCCAGATTAACATGCTTGCGTTTAGTAAATCGACTGAAATTAAAAAAAAAGAAATTGAATACCATTTTTGCACATTGTATTCTTTCTACTCGGTAATCTCTGTATCGAGGAATATTTCGTTCTGTGAAACCAATAAAAAGTGGGAAGTTTGCCATATTTGCATGAATGTTAAATCTGCATTTGGATATAGTAAACATTAATAACAATCGTTTGGCTGTTTAAATGTGTCACTGAATGTTATTAAATGCATAAGATGTCTCTAGTACACTGTATATCCTACTTTTATTTAAAGCTCTTAGAAATAGATTAAGATATCATTGTTATTACAGATCTCTTATTGGTGTGCCATGTTCTTTTCAACTGCCACAGTGCTCTTGTGATGTCAGTATCAGCATAATGATTTCACAGTTGGTATTATTTGCAGTTTCATCCGTGTCACTTGGAACACATACTGATCACACCATCACAAATCCACAATAAGCTGTTAGATTGTTGCTCAACATTGAGTATTCAGTTAGATGTTTTGAATAAATCCAAAAGTTACAATAACAAGCTATATATAATGCATGGATTTTGTGTATAACTGCTATCAGTTTTAGCACTTTTACAACAAAACACAATCATTCACTCTCACATTCATTTGTTGGTCTGAGAGGTTATCATGTGCTGCTCTGTCTTGGCAAAAATGATATACTCAGAAACCATTCAGAATTTAAGACATAAGAGGGGAGGGAGTTTTTCTCGGGGGCATCCTTATCACTGATTTCCAATAATGTTTATTTGATGATCAAATTCTTAGCCTCCTTGTCCGGCCTTTTCCCAAATTTTTGGGGAGCAACTACCCCCCCCCCCCATTTCTCATCCCCTGGTATGCCCATGCAACATCGCCATGTTCACTTCCAAAAAATCTCCCCATCATCCCCATTCTAGTCATCAATTCTGAACAGTTTCTTTGGTGAAGATCTCATCTAAAAGGCTGAAGAGCCACAAGGTGCTGCCTTCAAGGAGAATTTCACAACAGGACACCATAAATGTCCATGATGGATCAAGTAAGTGGCTCAAACATATCAGTTTCATCTGCTCCAACTGAATCAAACAACCATACCAATGAATGCAGATTAATCAATTGTCATTCACACTTAGACAGCCCATAAGCCTGACTTTTTGGTACCAGTTGGAATCAACACTTAGCTTGGAGTGCCAATAGTGATGTCAGTATTGCAATACTGCCATCATCTGTGCATATATTCACATGGAACATGGCACACTTATACGAGATCTGTAATAAGTCCCTATGAGGAACAGGAGGCTGGAATGGGGGCTCTATAAATCAAAAGAATAAAATTTAATTATATATTATAAAATCGAATTTAAATGATGAGTACAATATTACAAGGTGGGGTGCCTTTTTTAGGATTTTCGTTTTGCATGCAAGTTTTTAAATTATACATAAACTTATGCACTGATTGCACTGTATTATTTAACATTGTGGTCTTGGGTTTGCGTTGGATCTCGAGTGGCTATTATAGGGATATACTGCCTCCAGGCCTCCGCCTGTGGTCATAATGACCTAATAATATGTATACATTAAATAATTACTTGATAAACATTTAATAATAACAATTTGAGGCATCCACAGGTGTTTTTTTCTGTGACAAGGTGGGGTGCCTTTTTTGGAAGCTGAAAATGCTCTTTCCTGTCAGCATGTAATTGAAGAAGAAATAATTTGTACTTACAGACTTTTCCAAGATTGAATGGCTGAATTGGCATATCACTTTGGAAGCAATAAGCCACGATATAAAGCTTGAAGCTCACTAGACTATGAGAATATAATATTATTTTGTTTTTGAAGTTAGGATTCATGTTGTTAAAAATGTATGGAATTTTACAAGAAATAGATTGTCTGGCAAATTCGTGTTTTATTCTAGGTAATGTAAATAGATCTGATTATCTTAGAGGATAATCATGAGATGCTGATCTTTTCTAAAAAAACTGAGAGTGAAAGTAATCAGGTAATATCCCATTCTCCAGCCTACAGCAAACTTTAAAACCATGCAGTGCACATCTCTTTTGATTTAACAAACCTAGTTCCTTAAATAGCGGATCAGTGTGGGCATTATACTTACTTGATGTGACAGCCCGAATGGCTTTCTCTTGTAAAATGAACAGCTGATTAGAAAGAGTTTCCCATAATATAGACCAGTTATTTAAATGAGGAACAATCAAAGAGTTAGAGACCATTAATAGGATATCTCTAGGGAGGAATTGTTTCAGTCTGTTTAATATGCTTACAACTTTAGCTATCTTCCTAGAAGTCTGGTCAATATGGGATGTCCAATTTCAATTATTATTAATATAGATGCCTAGAAAATTAAAGGAATTAACATACTCAATTGTAGAACCATTAATTATATTATAACTTCTGGATAGAATACCTGTCTTTGTCGAGAATGAAATATCATAGCTGTGCTTTTATTACAGTTCAATGATAGTTTGTTGACTTTCAGCCATGTGCTAAATTTTGTTAAGTTATTATTTATGTTTTCTGAGAGGTTCAGAGATGTACTGTCAAATTTATTTGATGTTGTTGTTAAAGTAGAATCATCAGCGTACACAATAGGGTAAAATGAGTCACTTACTATTGACATTTCATTCAAATAAATCAGAAACAAAAGGGGTCCCAAAATTGACCCCTGAGGGATGCCAGTTGTGATTAATGATGGTACAGATTTTATATTGTCAATTTGGACACACTGGTGTCTATTAGTCAAATAACTGGTAAAGCCTGGGGAGCGGCAAATCTTCATCAATAACTTCACAATACCAAATCTGGTTTTCAATTGTGCCAAGGTGATGGATAGGAAGACAGGATTGCAGTATAATGTTAGGAGTTTATGAAGAGTTAATTGATCCGCACTCCCAGGGAGTCACAATAAAATAACAATAGCTATGTTATGTATTGCAATTGATACTTTACTGACATTATCAGTAAGTATGATTAACAGTATGAACTGAAACATCAAGGCCCGATTTCACCAACATGGTATTAAGAGTTAAGCCAGGTCTAAGCCTGGTCTGGCTGAGCCAATCACTCAAGCGGAGCAGGATCAAGGAACATTTACTGAGTGAAAGTCTACACATAGTATCTAAACAACTCAGCTGCTACAAACACAATTAATCTCATAAGTTCCAAAACAAGGCCAAATGATATGACAAGAGCAAGAGAGGGGTGGGCTTATAGAATTATAAAATAAATGGCTGCCTGTCTGAGTTGGTGACAAAATTAATTTTCCTAAAGATCAAACAATCAAACACTAATAAGCCAGATAGTTAGTCATGCATTTCTGCACTACGAAACCACACTTAAGGTTAAATCCCTATGAATATCAAAAAAAATTATACGACTTTTCAGAAGCTTGTAATATGAAATGGCCGTTTCGACTTTATTTTGATAATTAAAAGAAAAAAGCCATTCAGATTCACTGAATGACATCTCGGGGCTTTTGCCGTTTTGCAGCCAACTGACATAAAATTGCCGCTATGGTATGACTATCATAGGCAAATGCAACAAAATCATAGTTTTATAAAATAAAACATCTTTTATTCTTATGCATAGCCAGTTTATTCCCAACAGCTACTTCAACAAAAATATTGTCAAGGTAGACATGGGTTTTTGGTTTAGATCTAGTGATGTGACATATCTACCTTTAAAAATCTTTGATATGAGTGGTAACTGTTGAATAACAGAGAAACCTGCAAATATACATGTACTAAAAAAAGCCAAAAAAACTGATCTGCCATGCCAACTCATAGAAAACTTATGTTCTGTTTTCATTGGCCATATCAGTTTGACACCATATCAGTTTGAGATTGCTGATCCTTCAGTTTAGTGACAATGTGTATTATTCACAGAACCTTGACAGGTTTACATGCTTAGCACACTCTTGGTGAAAGGGACTTAATTAAACCAGGTTTAAAGGAGCTGAGACCAGGACTAACTGTTAATACCATGTTGGTGAAAACGGCCCCAAGTGTTATCCTTGTTGTATACTGACATTGTCACCAGGCAAAGCAGTTCACCAATTGTACCCTTGAAATTGTGTATAGTTTTATTTTATAATCATAGACCACCTCACAGTGAACATAAAATGTATTAGGTCAACAATTCTCTCTCTTCCTTTCTTGCTGCAACCTTTTTCTTCCTTTCTTATTATCGTTTTCATTGCTATGTGTTTTTTGTAAACTTTGTTTTGCAGTTAAACCGTGACATCATCGGGTATCTGTCAATGTGATTGGTCCAATCTTCAATCTGTGACATATCAGTTCAGAGTTTGACATCACAGTTAATGACAAAGGAATTTAAAACTGTCAGGCAATGTCACTATTTGTGTACAACCACAACAAACAATGCTGGTCTGAGTTGAGTGTTGCCCCTCATTAATTGTTTTCCAAACAATATGCGTTACTGTTTTTCACAGGACAGCATTTGTCACAATTTCAAACAACATTTTTTGTCAGTAATTGCAACTTTCCTATAAGGCTAAGTAGTCTGTTTGGTTCAGTTACAGTGCATAGTGAAACATACATCATCCATGTGTCACTGCACTTTGTCAGTTTGCTGAAATCAGTGCTTGTAATAAACAAAATTATTCAACTTAATCTCTGACATCACAGTTTTGGAATGAAGCAAATTGCAAACTTGAAAAACATGTAGCTATGAAAACGATAATAATCACCATCATGTATCATCACAACCATGTGTCATTGCTTTGTAATAATTTATTCGTATATTTTGTATATATTATTTCTTCCTCTCTTGTTATAATCTATTTTATTCTATTTTCTAGCTAAGTACCTATACTATTTTTTTCTCTTTTTATACATCTACATCTTTTTTTTTTGCTTGAAATAACATTCTTTCCGAGTGTACCATAATGACTCACTCTTAAACTTATTGCCTGCTTCTATAATTATTGATACTTGTATTTGTATTTACATTGGGTTATTATATTCTTGACTTTGAAATTTTCATATTGGTAAAGGCACATATAATTTTGTAATTCTCTACCTACTTTTTTTCAAACTCATGCAACAACAATAGATGATCAGCTAATGTACTTTATATTAATACAGATCTCGTATGAGTGTATATGCACAGATGATGTCAGTATTGCAATACTGACATCACTATTGGCACTCCAAGCTTGAGTGTTGATTCCAACTGCTACCAACAAGTCAGGCTTACGGGCTGTCTACGTGTGAATAACAATTGATTAATCTGCATTCATTGGTATGGTTGTTTGATTCAGTTGGAGCAGATGAAACTGATATGTTTGAGCCACTTGCTTGATCCATCATGGACATTCATGGTGTCCTGTGGTGAAATTTCTCCTTGAGGGCAGCACCTTGTGGCTTTTCAGCCATTTAGGTGAGATCTTCGCCAAAGAAACTGTTCAGAATTGATGACTGGAATGGGGATGATGGGGAGATTTTTTGGAAGTGAACATGGCGGTGTTGCATGGGCATACCAGAGGACGAGAAATGGGGGGGGGGGGGGATAGTTGCTCCCCAAAAATTTGGGAAAAGGCCAGACAAGGAGGCCAAGAATTCGATCATCAAATAAACATTATTGGAAATCAGTGATAAGGATGCCCCCAAGTAAAACTCCCCCCCCCTAGGTCTTAAATTCTGAATGGTGTCTGAGTACATTTTTGCCAAGACAGAGCAGCACATGATAAACTCTCAAACCAACAAATGAATGTGAGAGTGAATGAAAGGCCTCATGACAGGATACACCCCCCAAACCCTCTCATAAACTCGGCACCCTCAACTTAACCTCTTTTACCCTCAACTTACCCCTTTTCACTTCCGCCACCCTCATCTACCCTCGACTTAACTCAACTAAACTCAAGTAACCTCAACTAAACTCAACTAAACTCAACTTACCTCAACTAAACTCGCCTCCCCTCAACTAAACTCGCCTCCCCTCAACTAAACTCGCCTCCCCTCAACTAAACTCGCCTCCCCTCAACTAAACTTGGCTGCCCTCAAGTAAACTCGCCTCCCCTCTACTAAACTCAGCTCCCCTCGACTAAACTCACAGCCCCTCAACCAAATTCGCCATCCCTCAACTACCCTCAGTTACCCCATGATAAAACAGTGGTAACCCCAGGGGGTTGAGGGTGTATCCTGCCATGAGGCCTAGTAGGTAATCCGCATTGTGAGGACACACAATTTATAAGTAGGTCATCATATTGTGAGGACATTGACCTCTCATATGGCCACTAGGGGGTCACATATTTCAGAAGTAAGATCGTAGATGGTACCACCTCCTATAACGTTGAGATATGGTCAAAGCATTGTGGGGACATGTCCTCACAATATCAATACAAGTTTTCTCGGCATTTCAAAAGCTAAATATTCAAACTAGACAACGTCGTTGTGAGGACACACATTGTGCCCTGACAATGCACAAACGTCCTCATAATGTTGGTCTTAGGCAACAATTTGTCCTCACAACACACCCAATGATGGCACTACTCTGTCTCTCTCCCTCTCCTGATGAAGGAGAGAGAGAGAGAGAGAAGGGGTCGGGCCGGGCGACCCAGTATGGAAACAAACTTGATTTTTAAAATATTTTTCAATCGCATGTCATCATTACTCCTGTTGCATCCTTGGTCTGTGTGACCAATATCTTAGCAAAGGTGGTCAGTTTAGGTGTAAGTTTGAAAACATTCGATACAGTTTTGAAATCATTAGGTCCTAATTTGGAATCAAATTGCTTTTTCAAATACCTGTCTTCTATCATGTCATCATTACTCTAGCCGTCTTTCTAGTCGGTGTACATATAGTGACTGAACGAGCTCAGTCAGTTTATGATGACTTGATGCAGATTTAGGATCATTGTAGGCAGCTTTTTAAATTTACTGTGATTTTTTAATCGTTTCTTCGGTTTTGTGTTTCCACTCATCTTACTAATAGCTACTCATCCTTCCATTACATAAATTCATTTGATCCATTAGGAGCTGGTTATTATGTGGTCTGGTTGTCCAAACTCAGGTCATCAAAATGTTCTTTTTTTTTGGGATTCATTTACCTCTGCTACCTTCCTTGTATGTGTAAATTTACCACCTGCACAAACTTAGTTTCTGCTCATTTTAAGCAGACATGAAATAATTAAAGCTAATTTTGGCATGAACAGTTTTCAAAATATTTTTTCAATTCATGTCATCACTATTTCTGCCATATTTCTGGTCTGTGTATATTTAGTAACTGGACAAAAGTAAACAGTCTAGATGTAAGTCAGTGATCACTCAATACAGTTTTGAGATTGTTAGGGGCAGTATCGCAATTAACTTAGTTTTTCGTTTTTCAACACCAAAAAAAAAAAAAAAATTCTCATGTCATCCATATTTCTGGGTGAATGTTTGGTAGACAAAAAATGTAGTCAGTCCAAGTTTGACCATATGATGTAGATTTTAGTTTTAGGAATAGATTTTTCATTTCACATCAATCTCGGGGAAAAAATACATTCTCATGTGATCATTACTTCTAATGATTTACTCGTATGTGTATATTTAGTTTAATAAACGTGTAGTCTGTTCATGTGCAAGTTTGTTCTACTCTAAAGCCGATTTGAAATTAATAGAGTCAGTTTCGCTATTCGCTAGTTCTATGAAGTCATTTTTCCTTGTCATGTCTTCATTTTCTGGTGTCTTGCTGGTCTGTGTATATTTACTGACTGAACAAACTAAGTCAGTTTAGTGGTAAGTGTGTAGTCACTTGATGCTGATTTGAAATCATTTCAGTGGCTTTGGATTTTGTTTATTTATTTTTTTTACCTTCAGCGAACGAAGTTCGAAGAAGGTATTGTAATCACTTGGGTAAAAATGCTGTCCGTCCGCCGGGCGGGCGGGCGGGCGGGCGGGCGGTCGGGCGGCGGGCGGATAGATCGTTTCCGGCCCGGCACTCGGCCTCTATTGAATGTATAGGGATGAAATTTGGTACACATCTAGCCTGTATGGTCTAGTTGTGCCTTTTGATGGTCTTATGAATAGATCTTAAATACTTTTTGAAATAATTAACAAAATATAAATTTTTTTTTTTTTTCGTTTCCGGGCCAAGGCTCAGTCACTATTGCATGTGCATGGATGAAATTTGGTGCACACGTGGCCTATATGGTCTAGTTGTGCCTTTTGATGGTCTCATTGACAGATATTCTATACTTTCTGAAAAAATGAGAAAAGATATAAAAACATATTTTTTTTGTTTTTTGGGCTAAGACTTGCTCTCTATTGCATGTACATGGATAAACTTTGGTACACATATGGTCAATATGGTCTAGTTGTGCCTTTTGAAAGGTCTGATGGAAAATATTATATACTTTTTTAAATATTGAAAAAAACATAAAAATTATTATTTTTGTTTCTGGCCCAACATCCGGTCACTATTCCATATACATGGATGAAGTTTGGTACACATATGGCTTGTATGGTCTAGTTGTGCCTTTTCATGGTCTGACAGATGGCTATTCTATAGTTTTTGTAATATTGAGAAAAAATATTTTAAAGAATTTTTTTTATATCGGAGCCAAAACTTCCCCACTATTGCATATACAGTAAAGCATTTTTCTAAACAAATCACCTATGCAATTAATTTAGCAGTGCTTTTTGATGCATATAACACTTTATGAATCATTGGAAAAATAGAGATAATGGAAGGCCACTACTCAACCGCTATTGCATACCTATAAGCAATTTCGTAAACGCACCAATTTTATGATATTATTGTAATCTTCTAAAGGTGTTATTCGCTGAAGGTTTGCTGCTGCGCAGCCTATGTTTATACAGAAATTTTCAGTTTGGTGTCACCATTATTTCTACCACAGTACTAATATTGCCTTATTTAGTAACTGAGCAAGCTTTGTGATTTAAGTGTAAGTTTGTTGTTATTTCATATAGATTTGATAGCAGAATAGCCAAATTAGGAATAAACTTTTGTTTTGAGCATATCATTTATCATTATCATGTTATCACCTTCATGGTGGGTGTATATTTAGCAACTGTAGAAACTTATAGACAGTTTGTGTTGCAGGTTTGATATCCTTTGATATAGATTTAAAATTTTGTTTGTCTTTAAAATTATTTTTCATTCTTTTGTCCGTTTATATATAAGTTAGTGATCACTTCATGCCATTTAAAATGATATATGAGCCAAATATGGAGCTAACCTATTTTTTCACAAAAAAAAATCCTTTTCATGTTATCAATACATTTGCAGCCATCCCGATTTGTGTATATTTAGGAACTGAACAAATCCTACTCAGTTTATGTGTAAGTTTGTGATCATCTGATGCAGATTTGAAATCACGATAGCCATTTTATGAATTAACTCTTTTGTTTTAAAATAATTGGTCATTCTCATACCAACAATACTTCGCCGTGTTACAGACACTTGTGTATATTTAGTAACTGATAAAACTGTTTATGTGTAAGTTAGCGATTAATTGATGCATATATTAGGTCACTAGAGCCAATTGTTTAATTTATTTATCTTTTAAAAATTTCATTCTCATGCCGTCATTATTTCTGCAACCTTCCTG
This sequence comes from Platynereis dumerilii, assembly GCA_026936325.1. Lineage (NCBI taxonomy): Eukaryota > Metazoa > Annelida > Polychaeta > Phyllodocida > Nereididae > Platynereis > Platynereis dumerilii. The sequence goes on along the minus strand of JAPTHN010000022.1, from coordinate 6,678,630 downwards.
GTGTGTGAACAGATGTAGTCAGTTTATGGGTGCGCTTGTTGTAACTTGACGTTGATTTGAAATTTTAAGAGAGAATTACTTTTCAATTCACTGTTTAAAATTTAAATGATGTTTCATTCTCAAGTCATCATTTAGTCTGCAATATTCCTGGTGTTTGTATATTTGAAAAAATGAAGTCATTTTATGGTTTGTGTTCATTTTGATTTTGATTATTCTTATTATGTTATCGAACTTACAAAGTGCTACTTCATATTTCAAAAGTTTTTGAATCATGAGAACATTTTTTGCAGTAACTTTGTTTGCTCAATAATTTTTCATTCTCATGTCATCATATTCATAACTTCTCCCATCTTACTGCTGTGTGTTGTATTTAGTAACTGAACAAACTTTGTCACCTTATTCGTGAGTCTGTGATCATTTGAGTTTTAAAATAATTTGAGTCAATTTTGGTTTGTGCTTAATTTTTACAAAATAATTTTTAATTTTCTTAGTCAGTTTAGTGTAATGCTGCGATCACTTGAAGCAGATGAGAAAGCCTTAGAACCAATTTTGTCATTCATTTAGTTTGTAAATAATTTTCATTCTCATATCATTGTTACTTCTGCTGCGTTCCAGGACTGTGTGGATTTAGTTTCTGTACACCCAAGTTTATTCATTTTATGTGTAAGTTTGTTTTTCCTTTGCTGTGGATCTGAAATCATTAGAGCTTTTGTTGGAATTCACTTTAGTTTTTGTAATGGTTTTTCAGTTGTTACTTTACCATCTCACTTGTGCACATATAAAACTCCAGATTACAATAACATGAATAAATAAGTATGCGACCGTCAGGATTTTCTTAATTGGAACATGTTCACTGGCAGTTAAACTTCTTCTGTTTTAATATGAGCATCAAATTTTGGTGAGGAAAATGCCACAGAGGCTTACTAGAAAAATGGGAATATTCAGGAAAAGTGAATATAACTCATCTTGCTAATAGCTACTCATCCTTCTATAACATAAATTCATTTGATCCATTAGGCGCTGGTTTTTAAGCGGCCCGGTTGTCCAAACTCAGGTGTTCATAATTTTTGTGTTTTAGGGATTCATGTCTGACATGTTGCACTTAGCATCTGATGTGTCAATCTGTTAACTATTGGAGCAGGAATTGGTCATGTCAGGTGAGGTTATGGACACAGGGATGTTTTTTTGTTTGCGATAGGCATTGGCTAAGGCTCCCACTCCTGCCTTGCACACTGATGAGATCTGATATGGCTGTTTTTTCAAGTTCCAGATTGTGACTGGTGACACACACTTCATCATCAAATTTCCTGTTTCAGGATCTGATCTCTCACACTCATATTTTTGTCCTCCTTCTACAGTAGTACAAAAATGTAATTCTAGTAAATACTGATATTATAGCAAAAAGCTTCACAAAAAAAAGCTTTTCAAAATTTCAAATTGTCTATTGCTATTCTCATTTGGTGTGTTTGAAATATGCATTATATTGTTATTTAAATTTATATATATCTTACACAATCATGTTTTGTTTTTTCTCACACAATGAACCCTGAAGACAGGGGGCTGCAATTGTTTTATCATTATAGTTTGCAATGTGGACCAAAAGGGCACCAGCCCAAGCTTTCTACTTCTTCTACTTGGATACTGGACTAGGGCAGTTGCATCGACGTCCAGGGTGCAGGTCACGTGATCAGTGCAGAGCAGATAAAATTATTTAAAATCCTTGAAATACACAGTTAAAATCCATAATAAAAACAGTTCGGTTAAGCACTTTAAAAGAGGAAGACTGTGTTGTTTTGGAGATGGTTGTTTTCGAAGGTTATATTTAAGCTTGCCCCTTTTTCTATACCAGAGTCTTGGTTCTATCTGTCATTGCTTGGTTTGTTCTGTGTACATGTGTAATATTAATAAATAACCAATTCTAAATTAGTGATATGTTTCAATATATTCTGAGTGATGGCAACATAGTCATTTTTTCTTTTATTAGGTGAAGATTAGTAAGAGAATATGGAAGATTCAGGTTGTTTTTTAATCTTGTGTCAAAACATTAATTTTTGTTTTGACATAATCTTGGTAATAAACTAAAATCTTAATTCATATTTCATTTGATGGATTGCCAATGTAACATAACATATTCCATGGATTTAAGGACTATTTTTGAGTAATTTCCAAATTGCCTTCACAGTCAAAATGTTACTTTTTATACCTTAAAAGATTCCTTTAACACATTACATAACATTTAAAAAGTTAACTTGAAAAAAAAAATATGACGATTTGATCATATTTGAATATAAATGACTTTTTTTTCAATTCAATTACTAATTTAATTATTGTTTGATCAATTTTTTGATTAAGAATAAAAATGCAATTTTTATGTCCAATAATGCTTGTGTTGTCACTAAATGATACATTGAAATACAATTTTAATTTGGCCCAAAAAGTTTTAGGTGACTACCTAGTACCTATAGTCTTGATGGAGGATTGTATGGCTTTAATTTAAAACCCCCTTCCTGTCCCACTGATAAAAGACTTCACACAAGCCAGTAGACTTTGAAGACTTTCATAAGTTGGAATAAAGAATTAAACATACCCAAAAGAAATAACCCATGGTTAAATGGCCTTTGCATGATTACCAACAAAGATAATATTGACTTCGGCTGTAATTTTGGTGGTATCTAATCAACATTGTGATAATGCTGTGACACTCTAGCTGTAGGACAATTTTGGCCACATACCAGATCTACTTCATTTTGTTGGTCCAGGGTATGATATAATTATGGAGTAATTGTAGGGAGGGCTAGAGTAGAACTGAGAATTTTTTACCACATAATTTATATATTTCACAATGGTAATTCAACAGAAACCATTATTTATGCTTTTGAGAATATGACATAATTAAACTATTTTCCTGAATAAAACAATTGTCTATAAGTCTTCCATACACCAAAAATACTTTATTTACTGATTGCTGTTTTTTTTTGTTTATGTCCTTTAAAACTGCAACTTACCATTTTGTGTAATTAATGTTTACACACTCAGATAAAGTTTTCTAATTTTTTAATTAATCACAAAAGGGGGGGGGAGATGGTCTTGCTACATTGTGACCAGAATTACGCACTTTCTACTTTCAAGCTACCACCATGATGAACGTCTTGTAACTCCAATCAAATAATGTTGTGTCTGACTTTAAGAAATAGATTCCTGGTTATGAAAGGCGGTGATTTGTTAGGAACTCTACATGACGGTACATGTATATGTTGTCTTTTGCGGAAAATTGTTGTGTACTGGACAGGTTTTTCAGTGTGTGGTTTGTGTATATTTTGTGACTGCGTAATATCATAGTCAATTTATGTCTATATTTGTTATCATTTGATGCCAAATTTGAAATCATGAGAGTCAATTTTTAAATAAACCTTGTGTTCTGTATAATTTTTAATTCTCATGCCATCATTATTTCTACCACTTCATTGGTGTTGTAGATTTTTAGCAAAATCCAAAAAAAACAATATCTCTATCATGGACTGTACTCAATTAATTTATTGAAACTTTAAAAGTGTATGTTCCTCCTTGTACTACTGAACTGGCACTGTGAAAATTGTTTGATATGTTCCCTTCATGTATCACTGTAGTATTTCATGGTGCTTTTCATTGTGGTATTTTTATTATTTTAACGTGAGTTGAAATTTCTATTGCAGCAGCTATTATCTTGCTTTAAAATGGAGTATCACAATGTCATTGCTGCTAAATAACAGCTCATTCTTATCAGATGTAGTCACCATCCCCTTTTTTTATATTCATCTTCATATACATGTATACAAATATCATTCATTCCAATGATGAATGTTGTCTCAAAGATATCCTGATTATTAACTGAACTAACACAACAGTTTTTTTTTGTTCAGGGGAGTTTTAATTGGATTTGATTTATAACATAAATTAAATTTTTTTTAACTTGAGAGATAGTCGAGGTAATTACACGATTTTGTAAAGGATCGGTGGCACAACACGTTTGAGGCACGGTGTCAAATTTAGAGGCCATCAAAATAACCCCGCAGGGCACAATAGGAAAAAAAACCAAACGTCTAGTGTGTTTACTAAAATTGGGATAGAAGCATTCTGCCTTTAGAGATTTAACAAGGTAAGAAGAGAAATACTTTTTATCTCTCTGATTGATAGGTTGCAGTGCGGTAGCTATTGAAAATTTTTAAGTCTTACTCAACAACAGCCAATGTGCTGTTTAGAAGTCAAACACCCCAGTAGTCACTGGTCATGGTCTGGCTGCACACCTGTGAGAGGTCCTAATTGACACATTGGTTTGACAACTCAGATGCCATTGAGGGGTACTTTGAGTTGATCAGCAATGACACTGGAGAATAAATCAGAGTTTGTATTGCATAATGATAAAGACTTGTAATACCATAGAAAGTATTTATTTGCAAACCAATATTGGAATGAGTGAATTCATTGGGACTGTTTTGGAAAAAAGGCATGTTCAACATGTTTGGATACCTACCAAGAACTACTGGGGACTTCCTGATTTCCCTTTTGTCAAGTGATAACAGTCAAATATGGTCACTACTATCATTAGGTAGGACTCATAAATGCTTGTTAATTTGTCACAAATGACAGGATCAAGGAATGTAAAGTAAAACATATGTAAATTGGAGGAGGAAAGGATGTTATTCAGATTGGTTCTGCATTGATCCAAGGAAAACGAAACTGTTTTTGTCTTTCCTTTAAATATTAATTTCTGGTTTGCATTCATGATCTGCAGAACAGCATATATGTCCATCAGGAAAGGTTAGTAGATTTTAATTATGTAGAGATTTTGTATACAGAGACTGTCCACTGTGGCATTAGATTGTGCTAAATGTTAAAGGCCAGGATTGGATGACCTGGGAGTATTACTAAAATAGTGTGTGTCATGTTATGATTTCTTTTCAGCTGCTGTCTCATTTTAGCAGCTCCAGTAATCATTGAACATGCAGCACATAAAACACTCAGTAGGTGGTAAATGGGAATACATGTACATGTGTCATGGCCCAGTGCAGTCAGCTAGGCACTATCACCATCCCAGGAAAAGGTAAAATGTTAATAACTAAGCTGAAAAAGTAGTGAACAGTCTGCCACAAGACTGTTACTGGTGTGATTCTGAAGATTATCACATGTCAATCATACAGCCGAGTATTTCATTGATTGAGTTAATTGGATCCTTTGAAGGTGAAATGACTGGGTCTATCATAATAATATTATGAGAAGTAGAGACTGCATATCTGGACCAAAAGTGAATAATCATAAAAAATATGATTAATACCAGGTCCACTTTGTAAAGGACAGAAAGCTAGGTCTACTATTTATGTATGTCTTGCTATAAGTTGAACAAAAAAAGGTAGATAGATAGGCAAAAAGATAAATTAATTGTGAAAGTTGCCGATTAAGTCCTCTGAAAAATGAGGCCCATGGTGATGAACACACTGAGTGGTTGAACAGGAATCTCAAAACCTGTTATAAATTCACAGCAGCATTGCAGAAAAATTCTGTATATAACTTGCTGTCTAGTTAAAAGTGCTGTATATCATATTGGTAAATCATCCCTGACATTCACTGTGGCAAAACAAGACGAGGGTAACTGAGTTACCCTCGTCCCTAAATTAGCCTTAAATATTATGTAATGTTGAATTTTAGCTTACCGCTTAGTTTAAAACATATCAAAGTGATGTATAGTCACCATTAGTGGCCGAAAATATGATTTCAAAGGAAAGTAACCCTGTATGTGAGCTGTTTGGGTCTAAAATTGACTTAAAGCACACCTCAATTGACGAGGGTAACTGCATCTCAAGACGAGGGTAACTGTGATCCTGATATTGATATGACGAAGGTAACTGCCCTTCCTTGGCATAAAGTAGATGGACTGCAGACAGTCTCTATATGATAGTGATCATCTAAAATTTTCTAGATTTACTTATCTGCAACAAACTGTGTATTTTATTATCACTGTAAATTTTGGAATTCCAAAAACATATATAGGCCTAGGCCCAGGTAGCTTAAAACAAATCCATTATGTCTTTTACCTTACCTTTCCCAGAATTTACTGCAAAATATGATAACATCAAACATTCTTGTTTCACTATTTATGAAAAGAGAGAGGACATTGTCAACGTGCAAAATATGCATTATGACTCATGATAGCTAATGATTTAACATGATATTACTCTTAAAATTCAACCATAGAGGCTGTTTGATTCGAAAGTTATAAGTACACTGTAAAACCCGCTGCATCAATTTAACAACAGCTAACACAATGAATATTAAGAATTGCCACTTTACCGTTGAAAACCATTTTTTTACGGCATGTATTGTTGTTTTAGTGGTTACTGCCACATATTTTTAAAAAGTTGATCTGCTGTTATGCATGTGTTAAAGTTTTCTTATATTTAATCATGGAAACCTTTACTTGTAAGGCCATTCAGATTGTCTTTTTACATAGGCCAATAAAAACATTCTGAACAATGACACAAGATTTAATTTCCCTCATGGTTATAAATTTATGAAATTCTAGACATTCAAGTGCTGCACACATCCCAAATTTTTTTCAGATAGCTTTTTCAAAAAGCAATGAAAGCGTGTTTTTTTTTTCTCTCAAAGCATAGTTTCTGAGTTGGTTGTGGGAGAGCCATACAAATTTGGCATCAACTCAGGGGCGTGGTACTCTGGTTTAACAGGCATTCCCAACAGGCCAAAAATCACAGTGACTATGCCCAGCAAAATTCAGGACCTTCCCATGAACGCAGTGCTCAACAATTTAAATTTTTCAATATCACAGACAAGATCAAAGCAGGAATGACAGCAAGACAAACTAGGGATATCAAGAATTAGAATACCAAGACCATGACAGGGGAAGATAATGGGGGAGAGGACAATTACTTCTACAATTTTGGAGTATTGGTCCCAATACGTACGCAAAGATGTTACATAACTAGAACTTGCTGTATATAGATATATGAGTGGAGATTGGGATTTGCAGGTGTTTGTGTTTGGACCTTTTCTGTGAAAATAAAGAACTGGAAACTTTATCAAAGTTGGTGATATGAAGTCATAGTGGTACCAAGGTAGTGAACACTATTTGAGATAAATACTAATAATAAAAACCAGTTAATATTTGACTATCTAAAACTTGGTTAAAGTGTCTGTATAACTTTTAGTTCAATAAAAGTGTAACTCTTCTCACCAGATTTCTCGCCATATTGTAATAAATTTGTTTTGGATATTTTTCCAACAATCAGCCTCCCATTTCTGTGCACAGATGTGGTCAGTGAAGGAATTCGTCCATCCTCTTTCTGCACGGCCTTTTCCTCTTCACCTCCCAGCCTTCTTGTTTTCACCTTCAAATCTCCGTCTTCCTTTTCTGTCCATTATCCTACTTCTCATCTCTCCCTATAATCAGATAATGTCCCACTGCATGCCCCCCCCCCTCCCATCACTTCCTGTTCTCTCCATGGTCCCTATACCCTTGTTATTCATGTTATTATGATGTATCTTTTCATATTTCTCTTTTTCTCCCGACTTGGGATTTCAATTATTTCCAGATAATGATCTACCTGTCAACCTCCATCCTGCCTTTTTACCTCATTCGCAATATATTGGTACAGAGGCTGGTAATATTAGGAAATTTTGAAAGAAAGATAAATGAAAACGCTTCAATAGAAGCGTAAGAAGTGTGTACCTTTCATGTTAATTAAACGACAAATCCATCCTCCATATAGTGAGGATGAGTGCCATGATCCTACATTCACTTTTGACAGCAGTTCAATCATTCTTTCCAATGAAAGTATTTGAATTTAAGGCTAAAACTCTTCGCACATGCTCTCCTGTTGACTAGGATATGACCAAGGGAAAATATCACAAAAACTAAGAAAAATCAGGCAGACATGAGGTTATCAGCAAATTTTCAGAATGAACATTCAGAATATTAAAGGCTAAAACAAAGCATCACAAACCATCCAAATTGGTATTCAAAATGAAGCTCTGATTAATACCATGCAGTCCAACCATTCTATTTGTATGGTTGTACAGCTTGATTTGCCTGAATATTACAGAGCGAAAGTAGAGTAGTACTTTCATTTTTTGCTATGCTTTTTATAGAGCCACTCCAGTGACTGCCTTCCTCATATTCAATCAACCTTGGCCAAATTGCATTGGTTTAATACTATACACAGTTTAGCTGCAAATACCCTCGTCACCTTATGCAGTTACCTTCGTCTTTGTACTATTGGAAAAGCAGTTACCTTCGTCTTCTTTTAACATGGGATCCAATGGGATGACCTAGATTTTTCAATAAAATTTGACAAAATGGGACGAGGGTAACTCAGTTACCCTCGTCCTGTTTTGCCACAGTGACATTGGTCCCTTTAAAGTCTAGAGTCATGTACACATTCTCCAAATAACCAAACTCACTCACTGCACATGTACTAAGATGATATGGAAGAAATAGTGAAGAAGTCAATTATGGCTTCTGCTATTGGTGTTATTTGGTTGGATTTGATTTGTTGACATCATAGTAGAAGTATTTCTGCATAATTTGGTCATGTGTGGTGACTGCTGTTCTTGTATTATCAGCTATTATCTAAATAACATAACATAATTAAACCTCAAGAACAGTTCTGAATTTTTTCTCATATCCTGACTTGGACATTGTCCATGAAATAATATTTTCAAATAACTGATGAGAAGAGCATTGACTTTTGAAAAATATAATTTTATCCAACTTTCGTCTTTGCTTTGCCCTCTTTTGGTCCTGAAGCTTGTGCGAGTGCCCCTAACTACTGTCATTCTCTTATCCATTCATATGTACTCCCATTGTTACAGCATTGTGTGTTATCAGATCAAGTATAGTACACCCCTATTGAATTGATAAGACACAACAACAACAGAGGTAAGTTTGTAATTTACAAACTTACCTCTGTAATATAGAATCTGGTGTAATCCTATGTTTTGGTTGACAGTCAATAAAGACAGGGTAAGCAAGATTGTCATCATTAATGACTATCCTAGCCTTGTTTTTGTCCAAGTATGATTGGGTGTTTTGAAGGAGTTCAGAAAACATATCATGGAGATCTTCTCTAATGTCCATAAGTTGTTCTCCATGTTTATCCTCATTGAATTTAACTTTATATGTGGTCTCCTGGACTGCATATGTCAAAGATTTCCTTGTTTAGACTTTTTGAATGGTATAATGCTTTTCCTCACTGGGAGTTGTTTTGCTGCTTTGTACATTGTCAGATTTATTCCTCTTGCTCGCAGGTTGTGGAGTGTCTTGTGAATTTTTCGTCACTTGGATGATTCTCTGATTCACTGTCATCTGCAGTCTATAGCAAATGCAAACTCCTCTTCCTGGAATTATGATCCATAATTAAAAGGTGTGCATATCCATATGTAGGTAGTCTTGTTTGTTTGAAAAAATGTTGATAGATATGTGTAATACCTCCTTAAAATCACTATGTGGGAGATATGCTCAGCTAGCAGTCCTATGTACTTTGTGGATTCATGAAAGTCTCAGTATTATGCGAGTATCAAGTTTGTGGTTGAGTGCACATTTTAGAAGTGTGTTGTCCTAGTTCTTGTCATGATTTGAAGAAGGCGGGTTGAACAGGCTTTGGTCACCAAAAACATAACATTTTTACAGTCTATTGCACTAAAGTCATATGCTTTCCTTATTTTTCCCATGATACTCATTCATAAAAAAGTATATGAACCTTTTTAGGACATTACTATTACGCTGTAATATAGGAAAAGGAAAAGAGTATACAAGAAAATAAAAAAGGCCAGTCTGTATGTTGACACAAAATAAGTACAGACTGACAATGAATAAGCAGTATATTTTGAATGCTAAAAATTGCTTAGTAATATAGGTTATAAATTTATACAACTAATTTGAATAAATAAATATATAAATGAGAATAAATCTGATTATAAAGACTGGAAAAAGCACTAGATATTATAAATTATCAGGTATATTTAATATTATGAAATAAAAATGAAGGCAAAAAATTGCTTGGTAATATAGCTCACAAATTGATATAACTCAAAAATACATTATTAGTTCAAGGATAAAATCTAATTATAAAAGTAAGGGAAAAATGCATATAGTCATTACATAGCATTGTTTATATATTTCATAATTATCAGTTAATTTTAATGTTATGAAATAGAAAATAAAATAATTAGTATTTATGAATTATATATAATTTATGCTAAACCTTATGTTTTGTTAAAATATCTAGGTTAGTACATCTAGAGCTATACTATCACATGACTAATGACATACTTCTATAATAATAGCAGAACATGTGAGCATGACGTCATAGGTCACAGGTCATACATGCCTTCATTTGCATATAAAGCCCCACCAGTTGGACTATACAGATACATAGAAATACTACTTGTGCGCAGGCAAGGCCACTTGGTTGGCCAACAATCGTGGGTAGGTGGGTGGGTCTAAAGTAACAAATACATCCCAAGATGCTATGACTTGCCTTAACTCCTCGCCTCCTGTGATTGATATGCCATCGGGTAAGTTGGTGACTTCGATGGCGTCCAGCGTCCGTGATGAGGCAGGGTTGGCAAGCAGGCATAGCTTGATGATCAGTAGGTAGACTTGTGTTGACATTCTGACAAGAATGCCTTCAGGGTTGAGATGGCAGCCAGGCGAGCACGCTTCTGCTCGGCTTCCGAGGGTGTTGGCACTTCAGGCTGCTCCTGTTTGGCAGCTCGGGTAAAGTACGTCCTGGGTTGCTTCAAGTCCGGGGGATGGTGTGGCCGCTGGTGGTCCGGGCACGGCTGGGGCTCGAGGCTGCGTCTGGGGGCAGCTCTGTGCAGGCGCTTATGAGGCGGGGCACTCCGTGGCGGTAGACTGGGGTGCTTCTTGCTGCTTGAGCGAGGTGGACGGGGGCCCTGGTCCTGGGCTTGGTGTTTCTCGGGCTGCTGTCTGCTGGGCAGGTTGTGTTGGGCCTTCTGGGCTGCCAGGCGCCGGTGTCGCTGGGCTAGGATGTGCCTCGGGGTTCGTGCTGGTGCTTGGTACGTCCGAGCAGGCTGGTGGTCAGCTGCAGAATGACCAGGTGGGGTCTGCTCGTGACCAGCAGGACTAGGGGGCGTTGCAGGGCGTCTGATTGCGTGGTTTTTGGGGGGGGTCGGCTGATTGCTATGACATCGATGCATGGGGTTTTGATCATTGTCCCTTTGTCTTTTCTTGGACAGCGGCTGTTGCTCTTGCTCTGATGTGCCTGGCTGTTGGTGTCGTTGGTCTGTTTGATCTTCTGTTTGATGTTGAGGGTCAAGGTCAGCCGGTTGTCCTAAGCCTGTTTGTCTGGTTGGCTTTTTGGGATTTCTAAGTGGTCTGGGATTATACTGGTCCCAGACAATATTGGGATCAACGACTTTCACTTTGTTCCTGTTGACCACTTTCTGTTTCCCAGTTTGTTGATGGACCACCCAGATGACCTTGCCCCTGACCTTTGTGACAGTATATTGCGGGTCCCATCTGCTTGTCAACGTCATTGGTTCATTGGCTTTCAGTAAGACGCAATCACCTGGTTCGATCTTGCCTGCATTTGCTTGCCTTGCCAGCCTTTCCCTGTTCCATCTGCGGGCGTCCTCGGTCATTTGTGATGCCGTTTTCAGGGCATTTGACAAGTGTGAGAGTCTTTCATCCAGTGGCTGTTCTCGGGGCAGCATGCAAGATAAGGGCAGTCTTGCCCGTCTGCCTTGGTGCAGAAAATACGGCGTGTGGCCTGTCACATCACTGACACTGTTGTTATACGCCAGTAGAGCTGGACCGAGGGCCATTTCCCAATGGCCACGTTGGTTGTTGATGAGCGTGGTGACGACGCGTTTTAGTGTGCCATTAAAACGCTCACACTTGCCGTTTGACTGGGGGTTATAGGGCATCGTGCGTCTATGTTCCACTCCTACTGCTGCTAAATAGTCTGTCAGGGCCTTGGCATTGAATTCGAGACCTTGGTCCGTGAGCAAAACATCACAAAAGCCATGTTTGCTAAAATAGTAGCTGCTTAAGGCTTCCCAAATGGCTTTGCTTGATTTGCTTGGTATAGCAAAAGCCTCGGCCCAGCCGGTGCAGTGGTCCAGTACAGTCAATGCATAGCAGTTTCCTTTGGGTGATTCCACCAGTGGACCAATTAAGTCTGCAGCTATAAAGGTCATGGTCGACTTGGGGAGCGGCATTTCGCCCATGGGCGGCTTGACTTGACGTTTGCTGTGTGTGACACAATGCGCACAGACTTTCACAAAGGCTGTCACTTCTGCTGTCATGCCGTGCCACACAAAAGCCTCCTTGATCTTCTTGATCGTTTTCCTGACAGACATGTGGCCTACTTCCTCGTGGGCTCTTGATATGACGTCTCGGCGGTGTTGTGGTGGCAGGACTAGACGAGGATATTCTTCTGCATATTTATATGGCACCTTTGTTGAATATAGGAGGCCATTGATGACTTCATAATCATCGTCGTCGTCATCCTCATTCTTGTCTTGCCACTCCTGCATTGCGCGCTGGTCCTGGGCCACTTTCATGAGGTCCAGGCCATATGAGACGGCCTGTGCTTGATACAGTACAGCCAGACATTAATTTGACAATGTCACCCGACACAGTGTGGACACTCCAAGGCTGTCGGCAAAAAGGTTTTCGCTATGATAGGCAGTCAACTGTGTCGCCCTTCCATATCATGTTGCCCCCTCCCTACTCAGAGGAGGGCCTTCAAGGGGACCTGCTGTCTCCTTGTCTACTGACAGCAAGTTGACCCCACTGACCTATACAGGTCAGTGGTTGACCTCCCAACAGGGTAAAATTTCACACATGTGTGAAATCAAGCTTCCAAGCTCTGCTCTGTGGGGTAAAGAGAAAACCCCTTTATACAAAATATCTTTATTTCACATTCCATGTCAATTATATTGTAAAAATTCTTTTTTTCCATTCGGATCTTTACCGTATATTTTTCATTATTGTCTATATTTAGATAATGGTTGTTAAACACTTTCATTGTTTAAGTGCTGGCAGCTAGTCCACTGCCCAGTGCCCACTCACTTCACAGGAAACTGTTTACCCCCTTTCTGCACAAATGTAGGCTTTTTCTGGTGATATTACACATTTTCCACCCGATAGTACACATTTTCCATCTATCTATCTATCTGTCTATCTATCTATCTATCTATCTATCTATCTATCTATCTATCTATCTATCTATCTATCTATCTATCTATCTATCTATCTATCTATCAAGTATGTATCTAATTAATATCCACACATCATGTAAGTATTATATCTATCTTATAAATATCAGTCTATCTTGATCTTTGTATCTCAGTCTCTCAATCTAATAATCTGAATGTACATGGATAGATTAATCTGTGATATATCAATCATGTTATAATTATCATAATCACTATGTTATTATTGCATTGTTTACATGATAACAAGTGCTTCATGAAGTGTGACATGATAGCCAAGAATACACACAGCCACCTTGGACCTCCCAGGGGCCACTCTGGGGTGTGCTTGGCTGGCCAGGCTGCCCCCCTGGGCCACGGTCATCTGAAATTACCTGAAGGCAACTTACCTAACTCTGCACCTGGATTTTGAAATAAGCCCAATGCCTATCAATTGAAAAATCTTGTTGCAGGTATATTAAATGTGTACTATGAACATGATGAACATCCAATGAAATATCTTTCTATAGATTAGTGCAGAGAAACTAACAAGCTATTATGCATTCTTGCTCTTAAATATGGAATATAGGAAAAAAAACAACAACTTTGAATTGTGACTGCTCATTTGAATTTAAGAACCTATGTGTTACTTGAAGTCCTCACTTGAATATTTGCTTGCATTTTTGAAAATGTATAAATGATGGACTTTGATTTCAGTATCATAGCACTGTACATGCATGAATAAATTCATTGGCCTTGAAATTACCAATTTAATATGTGAATGAATTTTTGCATTTCAATCGTGAATCATTTATGAAACAACGTGAACCATTTTGCAAATATTTTGATCCATTGAATCAATTGTTTATTTTGATAAATTGCTAGGCCAATATGGAATTTTTCTCTTATTCAATTGGTTCTAAAATATACTTTTTATTGCATGAGTATATAATATGAATGATTTAATCAACTTAGCAAAAAACCGCTTCTTCCTACCTATAACAGATCTCCTGCAATCTGAGAAATAAGATTCCATTGGTTTACTTTTCTTAAGCAGTTTAAGAAGTTTGTCTTTAAGTTAAAGACAAAGGTTCAACAAGTGCAGTAAGGCCAAGGCAATGCCCAACAAAGTAGTTTCACAATAGGCCAAGGCAATGCAGCAGGGCAGGGAGTGGTTTCACTTTTTGGGCTGGCAGATGTGGCAGGCACCACAAATAGAGAGGACCTCTGATAAATTATTATGGCAGGAAGCAAAGTATGTCCACCAAGCACCACAAAATAGGGAGGTTGCACTGTAGCAAATAGATATGGACTACCTCAAAGCCCGCCTTTCTGTTACATATATATACAGTAAAATTTCAAATTTGTGCTTCACAAATGTCATGTTGTTGTCCAATAAATCTTCAATAAAAATAAACAGAAAATAAATATCTAGATAGCTTTACAGATCCATTCTGACTTGACACTGGGCCAGAGCAGAGATCAGCTTCACAAGGAAATGACCAAGCATGTGTTCACCAAGGGAATCCACTCCAGTAGCGGATCCTGGGGAGGGGGGGGGCTGGTCAGGGGGCTCAGCCGCTCCTTCTTGCCCTGAAGTGTAGAACATTAAAATTCGATATTGTTAGAGCACTTTCATAACCCCCCCCCCCCATCCAACATTTTCAGGATCCGCCCCTGCAGGCCTGCACTCTGCGATGATACCACAGACATTGGAATCACAGAGTCTTTTAAATTAAAAATGGGCCAAGCCAAGTGACCTGCCTGGAGAGGGGCACTTGGTTAGCATGGACCTTGCTTTGCCCTTGAAATAAACTTTGCCAAATAATCCCAGCACAGACAAAACAGGTCATATTTGTTCTTGGAGCAATCACCAATGGCACGGTTTTTTTTTTACATTTTCTAATTCCGAGACTGCATGCTGCCCCCCCCCCCTCCGATACGCCTATGATTGTACAGGGCCGCAGGCTGAGCAAAATCCTAGGGGGGGGGACAGTGACTGGTACCGAATCATACATGCCCCAGAAGTGTTAAACACCTTACTTTGTAAAATTCTAGCGGGAACCTGCCCCCTCCTACCCGCTGCAGGCTACGGCCCTGATGTATATGGAACCCTGAAAATTAGGACAATTTCCTCCTGCCCCGAAACAAGGAAACAAATTTCTCAAAGCGATTCTGGTTATTTTCGATATATTACATAATTATTTATAAGCAAGAGTGTATGTGCACCATACATAAATATGTCAAAATATTAGTTTTATATTTTGCAATTTTAGAGGGGAGGGTTTAATAATACTGGTACAACAAAAGTTATGACATTGCATTCCCATAACTGAATAGATCATCAGCATATTTCGTCAAAGGTCAAACAATCAATATCTCAATTATAACCAATCATAAAAATATCAAGTTAAAAAAACCCAGCAATATGAACCATTTATACCAGTCAGTTGAAACCTAGTATCAATTATTAATCCACAAATCAATCAAATCAAATCAAATAAACAATCAATCAATCGGTCAAACAATCTATCTATCTATCTATCTATCTATCTATCTATCTATCTATCTATCTATCTATCTATCTATCTATCTATCTATCTCTGCTAGCTAGCTGCCTGTCTATCTTTCTGTTTATTAACTGTCTATTCAATATTATATCCCTTCATATACTTATATAAAAATAAAGTCTGACTCACTCATAATATTTTTCTGGTAGTTCTTTCATGCTCTCATTAGGTAAATCCATTTTAGGTATCCAATCCATGCTTGCTGACTTATAATGTTCATTTCACTCAAGCTTCATTTGATGCCAATCTGTTTTGGCTTCTCTCACATTGGAGGAACATGTTTATATGTGACCTGTCTCTTATTATCTCCTGTGCCCTAATGAACTAAGTATCCACTATGCAGAAGTCTGCATGACCCCAAGTAGGTCAACTGAGATATGTTTCCAATTAGAGCCAGCCCTCTCCAACCTCCCTCCCCCCACCCACTTACTCACCTCTGAAGTAATGCTACCCCCCTTCAAGTAAAATAGTTGAATGGGACAGTAGATAGAAAGCTATAGAAAAGACAAGCAGAGCAAAGGATGGGTTGTTTGGGAACATGTTGTCTGTCCATATTTTAAATCATCAATTTTATATGTATGTATTGGAACCACCTCCCCCCCTTCTCCCTCTCCTCTCACACCAGGTATATTATTAAAACAATTTTAGATAGATAGATGGACAGACAGCTAGACAGCTAGACAGAAAAACAGATATAGATAGATAGATAGATAGATAGATAGATAGATAGATAGATAGATAGATAGATAGATAGATTATTATTTTTATCTATCTGTGTAGATAAAACTAATAAATTGTTGATAGATTGCTTTGATTGATTGATTGCCTGATCTAATAAATTGATAAGTTGATTGACTGCGGATTGTTTCATTGATTGACTTTAATTTTTTGATTTATTGATTGATTGAGTGATTGATATTATAAATTCAGAACTCTACAAGCAGGTTGGACATGGCTTTTAGTTTGTTCTATCCGTACATTACAGTTCTGGTAACTAGATTAAAACTCCATTAAACGAGTGAAGCTCACTCTAGTGGCCAAAAATGTAACTATGACCTGTGCCCTTGACCTGCATGACAGACACACTGGCCCAAAAGTGAAACTGCTCTGAACTGTGTTGCCTTGGCCTATAATGACTTTGACACTTTGTGAAACTACTTATTGAGCATTGCTTTGGCCTTATTGCACCTGTTGAACTTATATGATTGTTTTTAACAAAAAGACAGACACCTTAAGAAAAGCATAACAAAGGAAATTATTTTCTCAGATTGCAAGAGACCTATTATAGATAGGAAGATGGGTTTTTTTTTGTTAAGCTAATTTAAAAATCAATCATATTTTCAAGAGCATAAAACATCATTGAAAACCAAATGAATAAAGAATAAATAGTCAATTGAATTCCCAGTAATTTTGTCAGTTAAAAAGTTGAGATAACTAAAAGAGAAATTAGTAGGTAAAAAAGGAAATTAAAAAGGTAATGCAAATTGGACAATTATACAACGAAATATATATTGCATATATATATATATAATATTTGATATATGCAGGGGCGTATCTAGAAATTGCCTAAGGGGGGGGCCATTACATGGGGTGAATACGGGGCGCTCCGCGGCGTTTCCTATCTCTTCCATGTTAATTTTGGGCCTGAGGGGGGGGCCATGGCACCATGGCCCCCCCCCTAAATACGCCACTGGATATATGAATAAGATTTACACTGTATATCTATATATTTAATGTAAAGTGCTATTTTTTCATTTGATTATCTCTGACTGAATCACAAAGCAAATGTTATTTTGTGTATGAGGCATTGAGGGCTTGGTCCATCAAACCTAGCCCAATCAATTTTCCACCAATTACCTATCTGTCTTAGGTCTATTAACTGTAACATAATTGATTCAGGATGATTCATTTCAATTCAATCAATTGTAGTAAAGGTTTACCATCAGATTTGTTTGTTTAGCTCTTATTGTCCCTCTAAAGCTAACCCTATCAACAAGAAAAGGGATTTTTTTAGAGATGCAACTTCAAGAGAAGGGAGGGGGTGGTATAAGGGTCATTTGGGATCACTTTCCCGGGAAACATGTGTTCCCCAGCTCACTCTCCCCAGTCAGTCTACTTGATAAGTCAGGGAGAGTGGGAGGGGGGGGGGGGGGTTGGCTTGCAGCACGGCAGAGAGATATCAGGAATCAGAAAACAGAAACCTGTTTCCAACAAACCATTAATTTGAAATAATTAGGTTAGCAGGGAATGAATAGGACTATCATGAAGTAAAAGTTTCAAAGGTTTTATAATCTATTTCATAGATAGATAGATAGATAGATAGATAGATAGATAGATAGATAGATAGATAGATAGATAGATAGATCGACAGATTGGTAGATAGATACATAGATAGATAGATAGATAGATAGATAGATAGATAGATAGATAGATAGATAGATAGATAGATGGATAGATAGATTGATTGATTGAATTTGAATCATCAATAGTAAGAAATATTACATCGATAGATTGAAAGGCCTGCATGCTGTATTACCATGCATATTGTAAGTACAAATGAAGCTGTAAAGAAGAAAAGTTGATGTACATTTTGTGTGAAAATAGTTCTTTTTGACACACAACGACAAAATTTATATGGGATGGATTCTTAAAGCAAGTACATTCAACCTGCATCAATTGCAAATTCCTAATGTCTTAAATAAAAAAAGATTGTTTGTGTCTCAAAAAAGGGGATGAAAGCTGCTCTTTGATCTCATCTAAGCCAGTCAGCCTGACAGCTGACTGCTACCAGCAGGGCACAAGTCACGGGTTGTTAATTGGATTGACAGACAAGACAGGTGCCATATGTTCTTAGGGCTAAGGGTTCCATTGAAAAAATACCGACTAAATGACACGAGAGCAAGCGAAAGAGTCTATTAAGATTTCATGGTCAATTACAACACAGCAGGGGGTCACAGAATGAAGCGATATTTCGTCAAGAACTGACGAAACGAAACGTGACAAAACAATTTCTGACAAGTGAGCCCCTGGTGATACTGTAGGTGTCGGCAAAGTCGTCCTCGAGATCTGGTAGTTTGTCGCCCAGTTGCCAGTAGCCCACGTCAAAGGTCCCAATGCAGTCGATGTCCTCCTGGGGTTGGTCTTTGCAGTCATGTTGTTTGATCCTCGAGAGCATGTCGGATCGCACATTTAATTTGCCTTTATGATACTCAACTTTGCACCCATATTCAGCCAAAAGTACAGCCCACCTCTGTATTTTGGTGTTGTTGAGGTCCTTGGTAAATAGGCTCGTCAAGGGCTTGTGGTCGGCAAATGTGCGATATTCACTGCCTATCAAGTAGCATCTCAATTGTTTCAAACAATATACCAAACCCCAGGCCTCCTTTTCGATTGTCGCCCAACGTCTTTGAGTGGGGGTGAGTTGTTTTGACAAATAGACAATGGGGCGCTCAATTCCATTTTTATCTAATTGACATAATATGCCGCCCATGGCATAATCGCAAGCGTCTGTATAAAGTAAGTAAGGCTTATCTGTCTGAGGATGAGCCATGATGTGTTGACCACAGAGTTCCCGCTTCAATAGATCAAAGGCCGTCAGATGCTGATCGGTCCATTCAAACTTCACATTTTTCCTTGTCAGATTCACTAAGGGTTCGGCTATCTTGGCATAGTCCTTGATTAGCTGCCTATAATAATTGCACATACCAAGGAAGCTGCGGGTGTGATTAACAGATGTGGGCGCTTTCATCCTGTCTATTGCTGCGACTTTGTCCGGGTCCGCCGCCAGGCCCTCGTCGCTGACTATTTACCCCAGCAGCTTCACTTTGCGCAAGCCAAAAACGCACTTCTGTGGGTTGAGTCGCAGCTGGTATTTCCTCAGACGATCAAAGACCAGTTTCAGGTGTTCTAGATGCTCTTCCTCTGTGCGTGACCAGATCACCAAGTCGTCAATATAGCACATCACGATGGTGCCGATTAGCCCTTTCAAGACAATTTCCATTGTTCTCTGGAACAACTGAGTTGCGTTCGATAAACCCATAGGCATGGTCCTAAACTCAAATAGTCCCCTGTGGCAGACAAACGCTGTCTTCTCCATGTCGTCGGGGTGGAGGGGCAGCTGGTGATATCCAGACTTCAAGTCGAGTGTTGAGAATATGCGTGCCCCCTGCAATTGATCAAATATGTCTCTGATGAGGGGTATGGGGTACTTATCTTTCTTCGTCACCTTGTTGAGAGCAGTGTAGTCAATTGTGAAGCGTGGCAATTCTAAACTGTCTTTCTTAGCCACGAGTACTACAGGTGACGCCCATGGTGATGATGATGGTACTACTACACCTTGTTCAATCAACTCATCAAGTTTGGCGTCCAGGGCTGCTCTCTTGCTAAAGGGGAGTCTATAGGCCCGGCGCTTGATGGGTGGGCCTGTTGTTTCAATCCTAATCTGGATGTCAGGGTTGAGACCTAAGTTCTCTCCACTGGCAGCAAAGAGATCAGCATTGGCGTTGACGAGTGCTTCAATTGACTTGTCCTGCATGAGGGGCGGTTTATCTCCCAGGGATGCTGCTACTTGTCGACGAGGTGTGAGCTCATATGCGCGGCCTTTCCACATCAATAGGCCCTGTTTATAGTCAATAGTGGCTCCATCTTTTCTTAGCACATCTCGGCCCAATATCATGGCGTGACCAATGTCTTCTACTACAATCACATTAAAAGATCCAGCTCTCAATTCTGTCACTTCAGTTTGACCCAACACTTTGATGCTGTCGCCCGTCACGCTATATAGTTCAACAGTAGGAGAAAGTGTGGATGATGTGCCAGTCAATTTACAATAATTGTCATATTCTGAGCGCCTTAGTACGCTTCTGCTGGCCCTGGTATCTAATAAAGCATATGCATGACAGCTATTAAATTCCAGTTTGACAAAGACCAGTGCATCTACGTCTAAGGCGCTTATTGGCCCCCCGAGCCTCTTGAGTAGCCTTGCTGGTTAATTCGATGGCCTTGTCTTGAGCGGCATTGTTTGGCAACATGACCCACCTTCTGGCAAAAATTACAAATTGGGAAGCCGTCCTCGGTAAAGGAGTTCTCCTGTGGCTGGGCATAAAACGACTGGCGTGGGCGTCTGTGCTTTAGGTGTGACGTCGATCGTGTCTGATGCGAGCTATATCTTTGTTGCGTGTGATTGTGAGACTGTGATGGCTGGGATTGGCTCGATGTCTTGTGGTCGTCTCTAAACCCTTGGACAATTGAGGTCAGCTTGGTAAACTGCTGAGCTAGGCCTGACATTTGTCTCTCCATGGCCTTAAGTCTTTTGTCTGCTTCAGACTCTTGTGCGGCTACTGCGCCCACTTCCATAGGCTCTTCTTGACGTTTTGGCGTCTGTGAGAGGATTCCACGTTCTCTGGCCATCCTGAGTCGTGTGCGGGGTAGCCCTTGATTACCAGTTTCTCCGCAATGTCTTGATCTGCCAGCCCTCTGATATACGAGTCGATGAGCAGGCGTCGTTCTGCGTCTTCTCTCTCGTCACCCACGTCCAAGGGATAAGCAGCTTCTACAGCTTTTCTAAATCGTCGGCCATAAGCTGCCGTGGTTTCATAGGCTGTCTGTTTGATGTGCTGCACTTCGTGCTTTAATCGTTCGTCTTCTTGGGGCGATAAAAACTGGAGTTGCACATGCTCTTTCAACTCAGCCTAAGGCGTCTTTTCTCGCTCTTTTTGCTTCTTTAGAAAATGTTCCATCTCGTCCCTTAGGGCCGACGTAGCTGAGGTTGTGGCAATTAAGACAGTGTCATTGCTATAAGCCAGAGTCATTTCTACTTCTCTGATCCAATCTCTTACTTTTTGTGATGATGAGCCGTCACATGCTGGGATGCGTTTTGCCAATTCTATGGCTCTGTGTCTGTCTTCGGCTTCTTTCTGCTGAGCCAGGGCTTGGAGCTGCGGCCTGAGGACTTCTTCATGTTCGTGGCAAGCTTCTTGTCTGTGCGAGTCTCTGATCTGTCGTTCCTGCGTGAGATATTGCTGGAACGTTATCGTCCTGACTGGCTCTTCTCGAGGGTCCTGGCGGGCCCCAAGTTGGTCGTCATTCTGCTCGCTGGCCGCGCCGTTTTGCAGGGCTGCGAGACGTTGTCTCTCCTCCTCGGTCGCCATTTTAAAAGTAATCCAGTGACAGTAAAAGTGATTTCTTCGCCTAACTTTGAGCTAAATGTGCATGGTATAAAATTCCTCTTCACGACCTACTACTTCCAGCTAAAGGTGGTCTCGTCGATCTTGGTGGTGTTTGGTATAATTTCCTCTTCTTGCCTACAACTTCCAACTAAAAACGATTTTGTGCATGGTAAAAGTTCCTCTTCTTGTTTCTTCCAATTTCTTCAATTCATACAACTCACTTGGTGAAAAGTTGACTCTGTAGTTCAAAACAGTCAGGGACACCAGTCTGGAAACACAAGGCCTGTTAAATACAGTTCCCCAAATTCAACTCCTTCCCAAATATTCATAAGAGCAATGTGGGGTGTTTCCTGTCAGCATAAGCTGTCATATCCAAAGTGAGTATTATAAGTTATTCATGATGTTACTTCCTTGATGGTAAAAATAGTACAAACAAGAGATGTGTGGTTAACACAGTGCAAGACAAGTCCAAACTGAGTTTATTCAAAAAGCCAGATAGTTTTGTTGGCAGGTACAATTACAATCATTGGCTAATGGCCACAACCAATCACCATCCAATTCAGGCTTGAGCAATTATGCATTTGGGGGCTGCCACCAATGACTGAGCAGATATCAATTATGGGGGTTGGCTTGATATCCATTAGCCCTCACTAATTACAGTGATAGTCTTGATGTATTTAAATCCAAGACAAAGATTTATTTTAGCTAGATTTGTTTTTATGTTTTCTTGTATTTTATTTTTTACATTGTTGTTTTTATTGTAATGGGCCGCCTGAAAAACGGTTTTTACTGAGTGTGTTTACCCATATAAAATATATTCAAAATAAAAAAAATAAAAAATTACATTAAAGAAAAACTGAAAACTTAATGGAAATGTATTTACAACAATTCCCTTCTAATATTATTTACAATGTCATGGTAACGATACCGTAACATGCTTTACATTAAAAAACACTAGATCACTTTTTGACATTCCTTGCATGACTTGCTATGAAGAATGGTTGACCATCTTTCAAAAACATAAATTTGGGCTGGGAAAATGTAGAGTAGGGCGGGGCAAGAAGCCGGGGTTAGGTGAGAGGCCCCCCCAGGGTTACATCTAAACCTACATTTTCGGAGCGTTTTCTTGTTGATAAGATTGAACTTGGGCCTAGAGGCTTTTCAGGTGATGTTACATATTTTCAGGGCAAACAGCACCAAACCATAGCGGAAATTAAAGACACAAGAAAAATTTGCATGGTTTTTGTAACTTTGATTAATTCTTTGAAAGGGGTTGTCAGAAATAACTTTTTTATAAAGTATGATGGATATCTGCATTGCTCCACTTTACTTGATGACCATCACATAAATATGATTTGGTGCATTTTTTTGCCTTTTAGCTTAAAATAATGAGGTCAAATTAAAAGATGTGTGTGTGACGAGAGGCCCTGTATGGTATGAGGCATGAGGGATTAAGGCTGGGGGTCGATGCTGCTTCAGACACCAGTTAATGATGTTTAATTTCCTTAAATATTGGCAGAATAGTCAATTAAAGTAGAAAAAAATATGCCCCTTGACCGAAACATGGCAAAAAATTAGCAAAAATTAATAGTCAGAACAGAAAAACTCTGAAATTCAGAAAAAGTAAATAAGGGTAGTAGAACCCCAAGAAATAACTTTCAAGCTGAATGTTCTTGCAAAAAAATTGCAATAGGATTATAAAAGGGGGGCTTCTTACCCAATGTGTCGGGTAAGAAGGCCATTTGCAATTTTTACAAAAATTACCATAACTCCTATATTCAAATTGGTAGGCATTTGTTTCACTAGTTATAAGAAGAGTCAAGTGATCCCTTCCTGACTGCATGAGCACTCAAATAATCGACCATAAAAAGTAGGTCGAATAGCACGTCGAAGTTAAGGAGGGCTGCATGCCCCATCCTACTCTTTTTCATTGAGTGATGGAAAGACTTGGCTATTTCATTAAATTTCATTTGTTGAAGACGGAGTCTCTGGTTAAACAAAGCAAACTCTTAATCAAGCAGTTTAGGGGGCCAACCAGAAGATCTTGGGGGGGGGGGTTAAGGATTTTTGGTGAAAAAAAGTTTGTTTCCCACTAGACACTGAATAAAAAAGTTTGTTAAGCACATGACAAAAAAAACCAAAACCTGGCTTCTGTAGCAAGAGCGACCTTTAAAGTGCCTTGTCCACCCTATGTTGTTTTTCTGTCACCAGAAGAAATTGTCGGATTTCATCTTCATTGTGGAAAACTTATTTTCAAGCCTTACAAATAAGACACAATCAAAAAATATCCACAGGCATTTATATTGCTGCATTTTAAAAGTGGCTGTGTTCTTGTCAGTCATGTTTTATCAAAGAATGATATTCACGATTTGTGTAATTTAATGTTTCACTTCATTTAGTTTTTTTTTTTTGTAATTTTGCCATATTCTCGTGAAATATAGATAGCATTTGTGATAGATCATCTAAATTCCTGGTTTTGAAATGAAACATTCCTTCTCCGGTACAAGTGCTTCTGCCTGCTTCAACAAAAAAGTCACAATTGTTGTTCTTTTGCGCGTATCTTCTGATTTTTCGATAGTCCCACCTGAAACAAAAAGAACAAACATCAGAACCCCCATTCTATGAAGGCAGGAAAAATCTGAGAAAGATGGCTGCAAGTTTCATGTGGGTGCAGTTGGTGTTCAACGGTGACTTCGACCACATGAAATAACTGGTAATAAACTTGGGTACAGATTTTCTGGTGAGTTTATTGAGTTGAGAACCTTTCATGAAGCACAGGCAGCAGCCATTGAGGTAATGAGGCAAGATAATATAGTCTATATACACATAGAAGGTGCCTCACATGAGAATTGGTCAAATCAACAGGGCCAGCTTGCAAGGCTTCCCACATCACTATTATTTAGAGAAAACATTTAACCTGCCTGGCATGAGTTCATCACAATATTTGACAAGTGTTAAATGCATATATTACATCTACAACATCTTAGAATTCCTGTTTAAAGTGCTGGGTAAGGCTCAGAAGCTCATGAGAAATTCAGAAGCCCTTAGTGACATCTGCACGCTCCAGTTAAGGCAGTCGACCTGGGGGCCCTGAGAGGATTTCCTTGTCTATTAATCAGAAATGGCCTTAAACATGAAAACAGCAATTGTGATTTGGCAGTTTAAGCAGGCGTTAAGAGCTGTGGGCATGGTTGAGAGACCAAGCTGTGATTGACATTGGATCAATGTATTGACTAATGCACTGAACAATTTGCAAGGCCTTCCTATGTTTCAGTTTGTCACAGTTGTGTTTTCTCTGTTGCTTAATTATTTTGACAACAACAGAAACTTACAACACCAAAGCAATAACTGTCAATTTGGGGATTATGTCAAGGTTGATCAATTTTTAAAACACTCGACCATTGGTTGAATGCTTTCATGACCTTTAATGGTCTGATTACTTGGCCCAGATCAGATAAACCAATAAGATGAGACACAGAGGTCATCCAGGGCTTCTGCTAGGATCACCAATACTGATCAGGAGTGTGACACCTTCTATGTGTAGGGGAGACCGGGGCTGGTTGTCACAGGGGCAGGTTGTCACACTTTTTATTGCACTAAACTATGGAGTCACACAGCTCAACCAATCATTGTTTATTGCTTTTATAACCCACTGGAGTCTTTTTGAAAAATCTTGACCCCTGGAAGGGAGTCTGGTAGGCACACGGGTCTGTTAAAAGTTTCCTGTCACAAAAAGTAAATTTGTACCTTCAACTTGCATTCAATGCTAGTCTTTAGCAAATAGTTGTTGAAAAAGGTACCATAAATACACTTACCATACAAACATTTCTTTAAATCATCATTAGAACAAATAGTGAAAATTTTGATAACAACGGCCTTGATCACCCGTTTTTGGAATTTTCATCAGTCGGGGCAGGTTGTCACAAAAAGGCGGGGCAGGTTGTCACACTTTTTGGAGCTGGTTGTTAACCTATTAGGAGTAGGCTTTTAAACCAAAAAACTAACAAAAATATAAATTTGTGCTTTATACTGCTATTGATGACTGAAGATGTATGCAGATATTGCATTGTGCTTAAATAAATCAATTTCATATTTATATGTAAAATTTTCAAAAAAAATCGTAAAAATCCTACTCCAGATCAGAATGCTTTCCTGCTGATTGGTAAGCCTTCATTTGTAGCACCCTTGTACACAGTAGCATGTTTGTTAAGGTCTTCACTGGGCAAGTAAAGGATTCCTCATATGTCCAAAATAACTTTTCTTGGTCGAGATCTGCCATACAGAGTTCCACTTCCTGCATTCGAGCTCATAACCAAAAGTGTGACAACCTGCCCCGAGAGTGTGACAACCTGCCCCGAAAATGTGACAACCTGCCCCGAATTCTGAATTTTAATAAATGTCCAATAGGATATCAAGATTTCGAATGATATAGGTATATATTCACCAGATAGGTTTAAGTCGCTCCCCTTTTGCCATTCATACAGAATGACAGTGCTCCTGCATGCTTTATATAGAAATAGTAGCATGTTTAAGTTTTACACACTGTGACAACCTGCCCCTGTAACAACCAGCCCCGGTCTCCCCTATATAGACTATATCTTGCCTCATTACCTCAATGGCTGCTGCCTGTGCATGAAGGAATAACTTTTGCTGTCGATTGAAAGCTAGTGGTAACTAGGATCCCGTATACTTGCAAATGAGAATTCCAATTTCATTTACCACCAGCTTATATTTTTCCAGCCACATTTTCACTGGTGAAGATAATCAAATGATTTAGAATCATGCAAAATGACATTATCTGGGAGTCACCTGTTCCGGATTGTATCAATACATGTTTTTTTGAAAACTCTGTATTGCAGTTGAACCGTGACATCATCAGTACCTGGGGCATTCCACAATAACTAAGACAAAACTGTCACCGTTGTTACAGTACAAGGCTTGTAGCATGGCTTTTTACAGACTGAAAAGCTTATTATTTCGACGTGACACGTCTTTTGGACATGGCATGTATCTGACTGACTAGAGGAGAATGTGTAGTTTTCATAAATATATGGTTTGAGGAGTGTTTGTTGATTTGCCAATCACCATAAATCGAAATTTCGCTCAAAAAACACATTTTTTGCTTTGTTTATAGCTCATTCACAAATAGTATTGCTAATAAAGGGCGATGCTTTTGGTATTCAGGCAATTTTCAAAATGAAATAATTTGTTCAGTATCACAGACTGAAGTGCAAAGAACATATTTAGCCAAAAAAATTATGGTTTTACAGTGTTAGGGTTCACCAGCAGAATTTTTTACATGAAGATGTCTCTTCGTGTGAAAACCATTAATTTTCTTACATGCACTTATGATCTCACCTGGAATATATATACACTATATATCTGGAATATGCTAATGGCTGTGTAGAAGCCCCATAGTATTCCTCTTCCAGACCAACACTTCTTCAGTTCCTGAGACCATTATAAGAGCACATTTAGGATACTTTTGCATTGCCTATGCAAATGTTGACAAGTACGACACGTTTTACAATTTCGAAGGTCTAGGTGTCAAACTTTTAGAGGTAAGGTTGACAATTTTTTACAGATATTTATGTATCAAACTACAATACCTGACAAAATATTAAGTCTCTGACTATCATATTGAACTTGTTAGTGCTGATTTTAGTGTGTTCCCAAGTATGACACGTTTTTGAAACCGACACTTGCAGCTGCTACATCACAACAGCTGTGCCAATTTGCATGGATAATTGTAAATAATCATTAGAAAACATATTTAAGAAGCAAAACATTTTTTTTAGAAAAATCCTAACTAAATTAAGCGAAAAATTAGCATAATTTTTAAAATATGATAAATTAGAGAAAATTATCAAAAGCCATATTTTTCTCTTAATTATGCTATAGACAGGTAATTCTGGATTAAATTCAATATCAATATTGCCAATTTGAACTATTTTCTTCAATGGACTATGCATATATGTTCAAATGAAAAGGAGAAGGGCTAGCTTAGGGAGAGTCAAAAGTCTGCTTTTAACTTGGAACAGAACCCAAGGCCCAACATACAAAATCAAACACTACGTCTTATAATCTGGTTCCCTGGAACAATTGCTAACTGATTTGGAAGAGAATTTCCTTGTTTTGATACCTTCATCTCTATATTATGTCACATGATTTCTTGTTAATTTCAGGGAATTTATCCTTATCACAATATTGAAGTGTTTAGTCATTATTTACCAATTTTAAAAGGTTAAATTGATTTTCCACTATGTTTTAACCATGTTGATTATTCATTTCATATTACTTGACCCCCCTATTTGGTTTTTGTGCTGCTATTAATCATTTATTTTCATCCAAAAATAAAACTAAAATTGACTTTGGCTTGGTTTTTGTTGGGTATAGTCAATGCTGTTATGGCTATGGTTACCATTTTTCCGAAGTTGGTCAACACTATATCATGAACATTTCCTGTTTGTTTGGTGGCTTTAATACCTATACTTTTTGTGGCACAAGTGCTTTGACCAGCTGTGGAGAATTCAATTTTTGCAAGGGGAAGCTTAAGGTGCAGCTCCTCACTGACTACAATTAAAAATGTAAAACCCCATCAAAATATACTCCAGTATGTGTCTTGTAAGTATGCCAATAATTAACTTCCTGGATTAAGTGGAAGTAGTTATTTTTCTGAAGAAATAAACCAGATTTCGGTTCTGTCATGATTCAACCCAGTGCACCAATTCACCCCATATTACGGAACAACGAAAGCACATTAAGCTCAATCCTTATAGATTTAGTTTCCCTAATATATTAGCTATCAAAATATAAGAAGTAGTTAATTGTGCTATAACTTTCATTTTTCATCATCAGTGGCCAAAATGTGTACAAAATAGTGTGCTACAAGCCATAAGTAAAGAAACTCCATTGACTCAAAGTTAAACTAGTGACCAAATTAATATTTCTTCGAAATCTTTCCGAATAAAATAAGAATTACATTGGATTTTCTACCATCATTGATCACTGGTGTAACCATTGGACTCCAGTGTTAACCATTTTTATGTAACACCAGTGACGGTAACACCAGTGACAATTTGGACTGAAATACCAATTGCTCCCACAGTGATGCATTGATTTGAAATGGTGTTGCGACAGGTTGATTTCTGTAAACAGAACATATCCTATGACAGAGGCAGTTTTTGAAAATTCTAGGATAAATGACCATTTTTTAAGGTAACACCAGTGACACCGAAAAAGAATATTCTTAATTTCAGCACACTGTGAAGCCACCCTGCACGCTAAAAATATATAAATGCCAAATTCTGCAGTTATCATGGATGTCTGTCCATCAGAAGATGCCCCCTGGTATATTTGACCAAAGATAGAAGGGAGCGTTCCTTTTACAGGCATGCTTTATTTACTGAGTAGCACCAGTGACATGATTTCTGGTGACGAGGTCATTTTGTTTTCCACAGTATACACAGGAGAGGAAAAATTCAGTCGGTCTTAGGATATAAGTATGTGGAGTAGTTGTCTAGAGATTTAGACCCACCTTAAATATTTATATTGATTTGAGATGGTGTAAAACGTATGGTAAATGAAAGAACAATTTTCTGTGACATCACCTTTTTGATATATTTCGAACATTGTTAATGTTTCACAATATGAGCACCTACTGATAATTTCCATTTTACAATGAAAATATCTTCTTTAAAAGAGGGGGAAGGCATACGATTACAAAGAAA
Source organism: Platynereis dumerilii (assembly GCA_026936325.1). Lineage (NCBI taxonomy): Eukaryota > Metazoa > Annelida > Polychaeta > Phyllodocida > Nereididae > Platynereis > Platynereis dumerilii. The sequence goes on along the minus strand of JAPTHN010000022.1, from coordinate 6,648,951 downwards.
ATCATAATTTTATGATTTTGCTGAAAACTGCTTGAGTGACACAAAAAGCTCAGTTACTGTGGAATGACCCAGCGGCTGGTATCTACGCTTAATAAGGTTTATCCTGAAGTGGTAAAGTTATTTCACTAATATTGCATCAGTGCTGAACATGAGTTAGATAACTAGTTTTAATCAACTGAACTCATACTACAACATGACAACATGTTTTGCCAGTAGCCCCATCAGAAGATGAGTTACAGGAGTTAACCACTTTAGAATAACCCGTGTTGAGCGTTCATACAATCAGGTACAGGAGTCTGTGAATGTGATTGGTCTAACCCGAAACCTCTGTCACTAAATTTAAAGTTTGAGTGGGAAACTTTTCTAAAATTTTATGTAATGACATTGAATTACCTAGAAGCCAAATTGTCTTCTGCTCACAGAGCTGAAAACTTAGGTGCAAATTAGTGTAACGAATAACCCAATATACATAGCGCATAACTCAATGTGTCAAACCTCACCCATTCCCAAGCCATCTCGTCTTTTTGTACACTCTAAAAAATGTTGGATATTAGTGGTATTGTGCAAAACCAGTGTGTACAATAAAAAAACAGTTTGGTATTTTTCAACTATATTTGGTTTTCTTCAGAGCAAGTGGTATTTTTCTTGAAAATTGGTTTTGGTCATAGGGAATTATGGTATTTATAAAAACCAAACTTCTGGAAAAGCACCTTTATTATGTTCAATTTTTAATATACTTGTGGAGCAATGATTTGAGATGTTTAAAATGTCAATGTTTTGATTCATGTTTTTAAAATTCATGCATATCACTTTATTTAGAAGTTTTAAGAGAGAGGACTGACTATGCTGTATATCAGTCAAGGCTACTGGAATATCCGAATAGGTACTTTACTAATCCCTCAGGGCTCCGGTTGACCTCATCTACAAACACAAAACTGCTAACATGTCGTCTGACAAGAAAAGCTGTTTGTTTATCAATCAAGACTTAAGAAGGTTTAAGAGCGATTATCTGAGAAAATCAACCCGTGACCGGAATGTGGTGCATCACAGAATCATTTTATATTTTGTGGGAAGGAAGTACTATGGCATGAGATGTCAGAAAAATTTTTTTGGTCCGGTCAGATTATTGGTTGCCATGGTAACCATGGCTTCATTATTTTGGACCAAATCAGCAAATTTGCAGAAAACGAAAAGTCAAAATTATGCATTTTTGCTCATATTTCCGCCTGTAAAGTGGTAATATATCCCTACATTTCCCATTCTGTCTGGAATAGTCACTCTTGAACTGAGTAATGTCATTGTAATTTTAAATCTGGGGTCAATGGGGTCTGTGTAATTACTGCCTAAAAAAGGTATCTTCGAGGCTAAGCAGAATTTCAAATATTTCCCTTATTTAAGGGCCTCATATCTTCTATGGAGGTACTAGTTGAGCAAAGCCAAGGATACACATGTTGAAACTGACCTGTCCTCTACAAGAATCAAAAATAAAATCACGGTGCAACCATAGATTGAGCGTATGAACAAAGGTGGCGCCACCTACGTTTTCGGATATTTTGAGATTTGGCAAAAAAGGCTTTCAATTAAGTCCAAGTGAGCATGTTTGCCAATTTCCTCAAAAACGCCACTTTTTCATGAAAATAGGCAAGTTTGAAGCCACTGGTACCTGGGAAATTGTAATATATGGCTATATTATACATTGTGCCTGGATTGGTCACTCTTTAACTATGAATTGATATTGTATTTTGAAATTTTCGATTAATAGGGTCTGTGTTGGAAGGGCCCAAGAATTCTATGATTGAAGCCAAGAAAATTGAATAAAATGTCACATTTTTAGAGCTTTTTAGGGGCTCATATCTTCTATGGAGGTATATAAAAGTGGTGGAAACAAAAGGTACACACTATGAAACTGACCTTTTCTCTAAATGAATCAATTATAAAATCACGGTGGAACCATATATTTAGCTTATAAACGAAGGTGGCGCCATCTATGTTTTTGCATATTTTAAGATTTTACGAAAAAAGCTTACAATGAAGTCATGTCACAGTCATATACAATTATTGTGTCAGAAATCTCATATTTCTTTTTAGTACATTTTAAGTGTAACTCTAACATGGCAGGCCTCACTGTTGCCATGGCAACATTGTAAAGTCAGTAGCAGCGCCCCCAAGTGAGCATGTTTGCCAATTTCCTCAAAAACGCCACTTTTTCATGAAAATAGGCAAGTTTGAAGCCACTGGTACCTGGGAAATTATAATATATGGCTATATTATACATTGTGCCTGGATTGGTCACTCTTTAACTATGAATTGATATTGTATTTTGAAATTTTCGATTAATAGGGTCTGTGTTGGAAGGGCTCAAGAATTCTATGATTGAAGCCAAGAAAATTTAATAAAATTTCACATTTTTAGAGCTTTTTAGGGGCTCATATCTTCTATGGAGGTATTAACTGGTGGAAACAAAAGGTACACACTATGAAACTGACCTTTTCTCTAAATGAATCAATTATAAAATCACGGTGGAACCATATATTTAGCTTATAAACGAAGGTGCCGCCATCTATGTTTTTGCATATTTTAAGATTTTACGAAAAAAGCTTACAATGAAGTCATGTCACAGTCATATACAATTATTGTGTCAGAAATCTCAGATTTCTTTTTTGGTACATTTGATTTGTTACTCTAATATGGTAGGCCAGCATGGTTGCCATGGCGGCATTTGTATGCCAGCAGCAGTGCCCCAAAGTTAGCATATTGCCAGTTTCCTCAAAAACGCGACTTTTTAGTGCCTTTTAGGTGCTTATATCTTCTATAGAGGTATTAGCTGGTGAAAACAAAGGTACACATTATGTAACTGACTTTTCCTCTTATTAATGATTCGATAATAAAATCATGGTGGAACCATATATTAAGCTTACAAACAAGGGTGGCGCCATCTATGTTTTTGCATATTTTGAGATTTTGCAAAAAAGGTTTTCAGTGATTTTGTGCCGCATATATAATTATTGTGCCAGAGATCTTCAGTTTTTTTTATGGTACATTTCATTTTAAGTCCTAACATATATGTGGGTGGTCATCAATGTTGTCATGGCGGCATTACTAAGTCAGCCGCAACGCCCCCTAGCGAGCATTTTGCCAATTTCCTCAAAAATGCCATTTTACATGAAAGTATAAAATTCCTTGAGTCGAACATTTTGGAGGTATCACTTTGAGTCGGACACTTTATCCCATCCATTAGCAAAGAGGTTGCTATCCAATCACTGTATTTGGTGCCAGTATTTTGTTCATGACTTCCTTTGTGATCAAAATCATCAGTACTGATATTATCTTGGCATACATGTAGGGGAGACCGGGGCTGGTTGTCACAGGGCAGGTTGTCACACTGTGTAGAATTTAAACATGCTCTATTTCTATTTAAAGCAAGTAGGGGCACAGCCATTGTATATGAAAGTCAGTACAGGAGTAACTTAAATCTATCTGGTGAATATATACCTATGTCATTCCAAATCTTGATGTCATATTGGACATTTTTTTAAAATTCAGCACTCGGGGCAGGTTGTCACACTTTCGGGGCAGGTTGTCACACTTTTGGTTAAGAGTTTGAATGCAGGAAGTGAGATTCTGTAAGTCAAATCCTGAATGAGACAAGTTATTTTGGACATGTCAGGAATCCCCTACTTGCCCAGTGCAGACCTTAACAATCATGTGTCTCTGTAGGCCTACAAGGGTGCTACAAATTTTGACTTATCAAGGCAACATAAATGCATTTTGATAAGGAAGAGGGTGAGTGCAGACTGTAGAATTATTCTACAAATTCCTTTTGAAAATTTTAAATAGATCTATTTAGACGCTATGCCTTTTCTGCTTACATCATAAATCATCCGTAGAATGTACTAAGGATATGACAATTTAATATCCATGAGAGCGTGACAACCTGCCCCGAAAGTGTGACAACCTGCCCCGAAAGTGTGAAAACCTGCCCCGAAAGTGTGACAACCTGCCCCGAAAGCGTGACAACCTGCCCCAAAAGCGTGACAACCTGCCCCGAAAGTGTGACAACCTGCCCCCGAAAGTGTGACAACCTGCCCCAAAAGTGTGACAACCTGCCCCGAAAGTGTGACAACCTGCCCCTGTGACAACCAGCCCCGGTCTCCCCTACTCATTGTGTGTTTTTCACAGCCTTAAATTTATGTTAAAATTACCGCTTGTGTTCAAATCGTATGCTGATCATCGTTAGACAACACAATTTTCTGAGTTCTAATTGTTCAATAATTTTCAAATCTATAACAAACCACACTGATGGTCTTACATTGCATATTGGTAACTTTCGTGAAATATGATTCAATTTTGGCTACGCTGCACTAATTTTAGTAAGTTCTATTTGAAACTTCAGTTCACTCCTTGCACTTTAATGGAAAACACCCCGATGAAAATATTGGTTTTATGGTATATTGGATTGAATTATTCTTATGAAATTTTCACATAATAGGTACAAGACTTTAAAAAATTCTCTGGTGAATGTTTTTGGAAAAAATATTAAGGATAAAGCAAATTTTGATGAAGTTTTAAGCCATTTTGCAATGTTGCGTTTTTAATGGTGCTCATTGTATGGCAGAAAAAGTTGTATTTCAGCCAAATTAGAGTCAAATTGAAGGATCTTTCACAGGCCTGTGGTGATGATTTGACTTCAATTTGTATACCACTTAGTTGGGACTAAGGTCAATCTTCCTCATGCTCTAGTATGGCTTTTTCAAAGGAATAAAAAGTTCTTGAACAGCAGCAACTCCAATGTCTTGTTAAAAGAAAGAGCTGTCCGATGCAAGCATACCCTGAGCCTCATATGATTCATATCTGTAATACTCATATTGTCTGTTTGTTTGGAAAATGCTAAATTTTTTACTGATTAGAGTCAGAGGAAACGTTTCATTTGATGTGCAGGTTGATTTCTACAATACACAATTCAGACTCCATGAATCTCACACAGTGGAAATCAGTCCTCATAAAGAACGCTTTGGCCAAATTTTATGAAATTCTAATCTACTTGAAATTTTGTGTGAAGTGTCAGATTAAACTTCAAGAATATCTAAAATTACAAGAGCATATTTATACATACAACATATTGATGTGGGGTAACAGGTCTCAATATAAATTAAATTGAAAATATTTTTGGAAAGAAACCGTTTTCACTAAAAAATTTTAATTCCAGTTATATTCGTCAGTGAGAACCAGTGTCTCAAATTCGGCCATTTTCAAGATAAAAAAAAAGACATTTTTGAATTTCCAAACATGTTGTCTTGGGGGAATTGCTGATAGCTACAGGGATAGACTGCAATTTTAGGGCAACAAAGGAAATGTAGGTACATGTACCAGAAAATTATCTAATATTTCTATTTCTAACACAGAAAATAAAATGTATGTGGTACCACTATATTGCGAGCCTTTATTGCAAGATCTGAAAACATGCAAAAACATAGGTGGTGCCACCTTCATTCATGAGCTCAAACACCATGATTTTATAGTTTATTAATGTGGAGAAAAGGTTAGTTTCATCATGTATAATTAATTTCCCCTTACACCTCCATAGAAATATGATGCCTGAAAAATGTGAAATTTCATTTACGTTTTTTAGCCTCAAACACAAGACTTTTTAGGCCCTTTTTACGCAGACCCCATTAATTCTAGAGTTCAGAATACAACACAATTACACTGTTAAAGAGTGACCAGTCCAATTACAATGGATAATTTAGCCTTGTAGGCCCTATTACCATATTCCAGGTAGCAGTGGCTTCAAACTTGCCCATTTTCATGAAAAAGTGGCGTTTTTGAGGAAATTGGCAACATGCTCACTTGGGGGCGCTGCCGCTGATTTACCAATGTTGCCATGGCTACAGTGACAGTCTGCCATATAAGAGTAACAAATGAAATGTATAAAACCAAATTTTGAGATTTCTAAACCAAAAATTGCATATGTGGCTTGACTTCATTGAAAGCCTTTTTTGCAAAATCTCAAAATATGCAAAAACACAGATGGCGCCACCTTCATTTGTAAGCTCAATATATAGTTCCACCGTGATTTTATTATTGATTCATTTAGAGGAAAGGTCAGTTTCATGAGGTGTACCTTTTGTTTCCACAAGCTAATACCTCCATAGAAGATATGAGCCCCTAAAAAGCACTAAAAATGTGAAATTTTATTCAATTTTCGTGCCCTAAAACATAGATTTCTTGGGCCCTTCTTACACAGACCCTATTAATCCAAAATTTCAAAATACAATATCAATACATAGTTAAAGAGTGACCAGTCCAGGCACAATGGATAATATAGCCATATATTACCATTACCCAGCTACAAGTGGCTTAAAAATTGCCTTTTTTCAAGAAAAAGTGACTTTTTGAGGAAATTGACAAACATGCTCACTTGGAGGCACTGCTACTGACTTTACAATTTTGCCATGGCAACAGTGATGGCCTGCCATGTTAGGGTTACACTTAAAATGTACTAAAAAGAAATATGAGATTTCTGACTCAATAATTGTATATGTGGCACCAGTTAACTGGAAGCCTTTTTTGCCAAATCTCAAAATATCCAAAAACGTAGGTGGCGCCACCTTTGTTCATACGCTCAATATATGGTTGCACCGTGATTTTATTTTTGATTCTTGTAGAGGAAAGGTCAGTTTCATCATGTGTATCCTTGCCTTTGCTCAACTGGTACCTCCATAGAAGATATGAGGCCCTTAAATACAGGAAATTTTATTAACTCTCCTTAGCCTCGAAGATACCTTTTTTAGGCCCTAATTACACAGACCCCATTGACCCCAGATTTTAAAATACGATGCCAATACTCAGTTCAAGAGTGACTATTCCAGACACAATGGGTAGTATTGCGATATATTATCACTTTTCAGGCAGAAATATGAGCTAAAATTGCATGATTTTGACTTTTCGTTTTTTTTCAATTTAGCTCATTTGTCCCAAAATACTGGAGCCATGGTTACCATGGCAACCAAGAGTCTGACGGGTCCAAAATTTTTCTTGACAACTTCTATCCCATAATTCTTCAATCCTACAAAGTTTGAAACGATTCCGTGACGGGGCACATTCCAAACTTTCTGGAAATCGGTTGATTTTCTCAGATAATTGCTCTTAAGGCAGAGTTTATTAGTCTCTACACAGCAGTAGAAGACTGTGCATGTTAGTGTGCAGAAGACTGAGAAGAACATAGTAAGTTTATTTTTTAAATTCCTTAATTAAACTCCTATGAAATATGCACTATGAATGCAATTGTGTTTATTTGGGTAAGGTTTACGCAATGTCTAGTTCATATATATATGACATTATAGTGATTATACATAAATCAAACACATGGATAGTGTTGAGCCACTAATTGTTCTGATATACTGTGAATATTGCATTCTGTCTGTAAAAGGATTCATGATAATTTAAGTCATGGAATTGTGGTTTGGCATATGGAATACCCGTTCCATAATTTTCACCATTCCTCTGCTGTAGGGGAGACCGGGGTATTGTGCCACCAATTGCAGGGTTGAATGAAGAACCATCAAAATTGTTAACAAAAAAAAACTGACAAATATTATAATGTGAAAAGTGCCTATTAGAAAATTAGTACTTTTGGTTGAATGTACTCTGAGGACCAGCATTATTGTTCTTAAATTGTGTAATTTAGCAGATTTCCACAAAAAAAGAGGTATTTTGGGTATGATATAGGATTTTAATTCTCTTTTGTAACATTTTTGCTTCTTTTACACATAACCCTGTAAATGTGGTGAAGAAATTATGGCTAAGAAGAATTTATTATTACAAACATGTTCCAAAAAGCATATATACTTTTAAAGTTTTTGTTTATGTGGGCTATCAATGTTCTGTGATAACTTTTATTTTACGTATCGGAGCATCATCGCATCAGCAATAATTATGTCCTACACATGACACATATTTTATCCTTGACAAAATCGGTAAGATTTGAGGTCTCACCAAAATAGCTTGCCAACTTTACCCGGATTTACGGTACTTTTGGTGATATTTTTAAAATCTTTTACATTTTAAAACAAAGTTTTTTAATTTCTGTTTCAGATGAAGAATGGCAAGTTCCTACTGAGGCCCTTTATACAAAAAACTACCTTTAGAAGAAGTTTGCGCCATAAAGCAAGTTGGGAAAAATATAGACAATGCTTCTCAAGGTACGTTAGTTGTATAACAGCTCTTCTTATCTTTTCCAATTCACAAATACTTATGTATCTGTCTTCAAGTTGACTGCTATTTGCTGCCACCTAGGGTGGAAAATTTGCGAGCTCCTTTGAGTGGTCATCAGAATTTCATTGTCTTGAAGGAAGAAACCAGGACAGTTCCATCATTTAGTCACCGTGGTGGTCTAGTTTATTTCCAAAAACTCTGTTAGTGTCTAATCTGACTTTGGTTGGCTTCAATTTTAAGTAGACAGTTGTAAATACCAAATTAAGTTGGAACTATTTTTTATCACGGAGGATGTATACATTGTAGCCCACATACAATGCCAGTAAAGAGGGGGCCACTTGTGGCATAGACAAGACATTTTGTTGAGTGTAACACAGCTGTAATGAAATTGTGAATTATATTGTTGCCCTAGTTAATAAATCTCCATAAAGTAACAAAATAAAAACAAATGAATATTTTTGATATCACAAAGCAAAAACATTGGCGTTGCATGGACACGTGAATATGTGAGAGAGCATTCTTTTTGGACACTTTTCTGACCACAATCTAACATGCAATAAAAGGCATAGGTAGATTGAATAACATCAAACTTCTGATGAGTAAAATCATCCCTTTCACAGGCAAAGTTCATGCTTAAGTTTCAAAACCTTCTTTTGTCTCATGATTTCCAAACATTTTCATTTAAAGCAGTGCATGGGATCTTTGCCAGCAACCATGCTTTGTGAAAGTAGTTTGGCGTAGTAATATGGACAGCTGCTGTGCGGCCTGATCCTGTGATCTGTCTAAAACGGATCAAATTGATCTTGATCCAATTCGATTTTCCAGGAACTGTCAGCATTCTGCTTGTGTATAGTATTCTGATATTCTCTTGTGTTAAAATGTGTTCGTTTTGACCAATCTTTAGTCAAAAAATGAGTGAACAGGGGATGTTGCACAACCAAGGCATTGATTTAATTGAACAAAGATATTGGATATATTTGTTGCATTATCCTCCTCATCGATGCATCTACCTGCTATTTCAGATCTCACCAGGAAACCCTGATAAATCCCAAAGATTTCAAATTTCAAGGAATACAAAACCCATTGCGTTTTGTATAAATGTATTTCTATGATGGAATTACAGTATCTGCAATTTGAAACATTAATATTCACTACTGACTTCCTGCAAATTAAATAAAAAACCAATACTGATTTTTTCTTGTAAAAATGTAACTGGTTTTTGAAAATATCAATTGCTTATGGTTTTTACCTTCAGCGAACGAAGTTCGAAGAAGGTATTGTTATCACTTTGGTCAAAAGTTGTCCGTCCGCCGGGCAGCCGGTCGGGCGTCCGGGCGGTCGGGCGTCCGGGCGGCGGGCGGATAGTAAGTTTCCGGGCCAGTACTCAGCCCCTATTGAATGTACATGGATGAAATTTGGTACACACGTAGCCTGTATGGTCTAGTTGTGCCTTTTGACGGTCTGATTGATGGAACTTTTGTAATTTTTGAAATATTGAGAAAAATATTAAAAAATCATTTTTTTCGTTTCCGGGCTAGGACTCAGCCTGTATTGCATGCAAACAGATGAAATTTGGTACACATGTAGCCTGTATGGTCTAGTTGTGCCTTTTGATGGTGTCATGGATGGACATTTTGTACTTTTTGAAATATTGACAGAAATATTAAAAACTTTTTTTTTTCATTTCTGGGCTAGGACTCAGCACCTGTTACATGTACATGGATCAAATATTTCACACATATGGCCTATATGGTCTAGTTGTGCCTTTTCATGGTCTGATTGATTGATATTCTATACTTTTTGAAATATTGAGAAAAATGTATTAATTTTTTTTTTCATTTAGGGCCAAAAATTTGCAGGTACATGGATGAAATGTGTTACACATGTCACCTATATGATAAATTTGTCTCTTTTGTGGGTGTGATTCATGGATATTCGGTACATCTCGAAATATTGAGAAAAAATATTAAAATTATTATTTTATTTTTCCAGGCCAAAACTTGGCCATCATTGTATGTCCATAGATGAAAGTTTATATACATTCCTTATATAATATTTTAGTGCCCTTTGTTGGTCTGCTTCATAGTTACTCTTAATGCTTTTTGAAACATTATTACCCATGCCTCACAACTTATTCCTTGTTTATGCATGAAACTGGTTCATATTATGCGTATATTGGTTTAGTAAGGTCTTTCCATCGTTCCACATACCCTGGCATGCAGGTGGGCATATGGCGGGGCACATAGATAATTTCAGAGCAAGATCAGGCCACTATTGCAAATATTACATGCGATGTGGTTCACATCACTTTTGTGGTGTAATGGTGTCCTTTTAAAATGTTGTTTTTTCGCTGAAGGTTTGCTGCTACGCAGCCTATGTTTTAACTAATCAAAAGGTGTTCAAAATACGGGACAAGCTTAAATACCAATATTGGTATCTTATTAGAACTTTAGTTTTAGAGTGCAGAGGCACTTCATATGAGACACCTTGCATTTGTATACTCTTTGACCGTCCTTCGGTCCACCACATTTTGTGACACAAACGGTCCACAGGGCCTCCGAGGCCTCCTCTATTTATGCCCAGAAGCGCTAGAAATTTAGATTCAAGAAGTTGAAATACTATTCTTGTGATTCATGACAACTCAACCTCATTATTTAAGATCATTTGGGAACAGTCGTACAAAGATTTATGGGCTTTAACATTATTGTGAAATAACCTGTTTTAGCTTTGACTTTGCATGGTATCATCCAAATTGATATTTCTAGATTGATACTATTTGTGTTTTTTGCCTTATTAAACTGAATTTGTGCACAAATCTATCATGAATCTTTGTTTTATAAGACCTAAGGAATATTTTGAGCAATTATCAATGATTAGAAATTCTAGATGGTAAACATGGAAGGAATGGGCCAGGGAAGGGGGCCTCCAAGGCCCCTGTGGACTGTTCATGCCGATCTTTTGGTCAACTTCAATTTATACCGACATACTCATGGGATACTAACATTAAAACTGCATCAGTGTCCACTGAGACATAATATGAAGTTACATTTGCAGTCTCTCTTATTTTTCCTTTTTAAAAATATTTTATAGTTGTGAAGATAACTACAAATGTTTCCAAACAAGTATTTTAAATGTATTTTATCTAACACATATCATTATATTTTGCTAATGTGTTTTACAAAGTGCCAAAGTCAGCATGTCACATGATCAGTAAGTTTTGCAGTCCATTATTGTCCTTATGAGAGTTAAAACATAGGCTGCGCAGCAGCAAACCTTCAGCGAAAGACATCTTTAAGTCATAAAAGTGATGTTGACAAAATGGGTATAATGCTATCGCGGCCAAATGTTGGCCTGAAATTATCCATATGCCCGCTGCCCTACCATCTGCCCTCCTGCCTGCCAGGGTATGTAAAACCATGGAAAGGCTGAACTAGATAAAATTTACACATATCATGGTGCAGTTTCATACATATACAAAGAATAGGTTATGAGCTGTGGGTCAAAAACCAAGAAGTATATTAATTTATATTTTTCAAATTTTTTCTAAATATTTAAAAAGTGTTAAAACTACCTATCAATGAGACCAGTTATAGATCTTTAAAGGCAATATGGGGATGAATTTTTATCCAGGTACATGCATGAGAGGCTAAGTTTTGGGCCAGAAACAAAAAATTATAATTTGCAATATATTTTGTCAATATTTCAAAAAGTATACAATGCCCATGAATCACACCATCAAAAGGCACAACAGCATCATATAGGTGAAATGTGTATGAAATGTCATCCATGTACCTGCAATACTGGGCAAGCCTCGGGCCAGAAATGAAAAAAAATTGTTTTTATTATTTTTTCTCAATATTTCAAAAACTATAGAATACCTATCAATCAGACCATCAAAAGGCACAATTGGACCATATAGGCTATATATATATGCGTACCAAATTTCATCCATGTGCATGCAATAGTGACCGAGTCGTGATCCGGAAACGAAAAAAATAATTTTATGTCTTTTTGTTATATATTTCAAAAAGTATGGATTACCCATCAATCAGACCATCAAAAGGCACAACTAGACCATATGGGCTATATGTGTACCAAATTTCATCTATGTACATGCAATAGGGCCCGAGTTCTGGCCCGGAAACTATCTATCCGCCCGCCGCCCGACCGCCCGACGCCCGACCGCCCGCCCGGCGGACGGACAACATTTTACCAAAGTGATAACAATACCTTCTTCGAACTTCGTTCGCTGAAGGTAAAAAAGGATTTTTTAAGAGCAAAAACTAATTTACTACCTAATGGGCTCATGTGCTTCGGGAAGCAACAGATAGATAATTAAACATAGGCTGCGCAGCAGCAAACCTTCAGCGAAAGACATCTTTAAAAGTCATAAAAGCGATGTTCACAAAATTGGTATAATGCAATTGTGGCCAAATCTTGGACTGAAATTATCTATATACCCGCTGCCCTACCATCTGCCCGCCTGCCTGCCAGGGTATGTAAAACCATGGAAAGTCTGAACTAGACAAATTTACACATATTATGGTGCAATTTCATACATGTACAAGGAATAGGTTATGAGCTCTGGGTCGAAAACCAAGAAGTATATTAATTTATATTTTTCAATTTTTTTCTAAATATTTAAAAAGTGTTAAAAGTACCTATCAATGAGACCAGTGAAAGGTCTTTATAGGCAATATGTGGATGAATTTTTATCTAGGTACATGCAAGAGAGGGTAAGTTTTGGGCCAGAAACAAAAAATTATAATTTGCAATATATTTTGTCAATATTTCAAAAAGTATAGAATGACCATGAATAACACCATCAAAAGGCACAACAGCATCATATAGGTGATATGTGTATGAAATGTCATCAATGTACATGCAATACTTGGCAAGTTTTGGGCCAGAAATGAAAAACAATTGTTTTTATTATTTTTTCTCAATATTTCAAAAACTATAGAATACCCATCAATCAGACCATCAAAGGGCACAATTGGACTGTATAGGCTATATGTGTATCAAATTTCATTCATGTACATGCGATAGTGACCGAGTCTTGATCCGGAAACGAAAAAAATAATTTTTTATCTTTTTGTTCAATATTTCAAAAGGTATAGATTATCCATCAATCAGACCATCAAAAGGCACAACTAGACCATATGGGCTATATGTGTACCAAATTTCATCTATGTACATGCAATAGGGCCCGAGTTCTAGCCCGGATACTATATATCCGCCCGCCGCCCGGACGCCCGACAGCCTGGCCGCCCGACCGCCCGCCCGGCGGACGGACAACATTTTACCAAAGTGATAACAATACCTTCTTCGAACTTCGTTCGCTGAAGGTAAAAGGTGGCAGAGTTTAAGATACTATGTGTCATAGTATGTGAGCACATTTTCGTGAAATCTGCCCTCGTGTAATATTATTGTGTCATTGTTTGTGCCTAATGTTTGCAAAACACTATGTAAAACTTGCCTGACACCAAGAGGCTTCCAATGCCAAATTATGTTGTATATTGGAATCCATGCTATCCAATATTTCTGTAAACTTTATTAGTGTCAATGAAATCCCAGGTCCCATTAATGATTAATATTTTTACTCAATATGGATTTTTATCCGACCACCAAGGCAAATGCTCGATTCTGATTGGCTGAGAACACTGCAGATATATCCTGTATTTGTCAATAAATCACAAGAAACTGTATCTGTCAAGCAGCCCCATATAATATTTTCCGTATCCTGCAGTCGTGACGTCATGCCACGTCATGCTGCTCGTCACTGCTTGTGACCTCATGCTATTGGAATCCACGCAGCATGACGTCACAAGCCGCATCATATCGTTCCAGTCCAAGTCCTGCAATGGCAGCATCTTCAAAATAGTCTGCAAAACGGGATTTTCAGGCCTATAGTACCAGACAGGCTGGTCAGTGAACATGAAACAGTTGGCCCACTTTACAGATGAAGAAATAGAGAACAAGAGGGCTAATGTGACACCAAAGAATACTAAGAAGGCGAATGAAAAAGCTGCCAGAAGTTTCAAATGTTATTTGAAGGAAATTGGAAAGGCCGAAAATTTTGAGGATTTTGACACAAATGAACTGGATGAGCAACTGGGCAAATTCTACCTGAGTGCACGGCAAGTTGATGGAAAGCTTTACAAAGTTTCTTCACTAGAAAATTTCAGACATTCATTGAACAGGTATTTAACAAGCCCACCGTTCAATAAGATATTTGACATCTGCAGGGATAAGGAATTTCGTTTGTCTAATGACTTGTTCAAGACTGCAAAGTGTGAGCTGAAGTCAAAGGGGTTTGGAGCTGTAGAACACTTCCCTGCAGTCAGCGACAACGACCCGAACAAATTGTACAGCTCAGAAGCAGTATGTGGATTTAATCCTAGAAGCCTGCAAAACAAAGTGCAGCTCGACATCAGGTTGTACTTTTGTCGACGAGGGGAAGAGAATATGCACAGCATGACGAAGTCTTTCTTTAAAGTGATGACGGATCCTGAGACAGGTTTAAGATATGTAATCAAGGCAAATGATGAGCAGCAAAAAAATCACAAGGAAGACGACAAAGAATTCTTCAGCGGACGCATGAGTGAAGTGCCTGACATTTTACTTGTCTCCTCCTGTTCCTGATACCTTGACCAAACAGTTTCATAAACGTTAGGACGTATTGGCATGTTGTAGCTATAGTTTTGAGGTATAGTCAGTGATGGTAAATCCGTCCAGGAGGGTAAATCCGTCCACCCCCTATTATAGGCATATAATTACATTGGTTACAGTTATGTGGCTCAACAAATTTTGCCGTTTTTATTGTTTTGACAGCATTTTAAATGATATTTCAGGTCCATTTAAAAGATGAAGACAAAATACAATGAAATCCTGTGACGTCATCACAGCCATTTTGTACATTACAAGCTGTGGGTCTTCTTGGCCCATTTCTATAAAAAAAAAGTATTGAAGGTAAAAAAAAATTAGTGCATGAGACGAAGAATTTTATTATTTTTACAGGATTTCTGTAATAACTGAATTCCAACACATGGAAAGGAGAGACAATGGAAATAAAAGTGGACGGATTTACCATCTCTTTTTAAAAACTGGGTGATTGTAAATCCGTCCACCCCCTTCAAATGGTCTTTAAAAGTACTTTTGAGACTTTTATTATTTATAAATGGCATAACACTGATTTAAAAACTTGGATTGAGCAATTATAGCACTTGCTCGGGTTAAATGGTTTTTTCAAGTGTGATTGAGGCAGTCAGTTGAAAATTCTTGAAAGTTAACTCAACATGTGTTATTTGATTCTTCTATTATAAGTTCAATCAGCACCCCAATGTTCTAATATCGACAGAAAATCCTTTGTGAAGGATTATAGATTGCAAAACTTTAAAAAATCAGAAGATATAATTGATATGTGCTGCATAAAGCCATGTGGACGGATTTACAAACCTTGCTGGACGGAATAAGCAGCCACCTGGACGGATTTAGGTGTCCTAACCTTCAATTTTTGTTGCCATGGTTTCAACAAAAATTATTTGAATATTTAACTTTTTTGGCTGTTGATGGCAGTACGGAAAATACACATTCCAGTGGGCTAATTTTTATTTCTTGATCAATTGCTATTTTCCTGGAAATACAACTATAGCCAAAAGTGGACGGATTTACCCTCCTTGACTCTAATCCCATTGGAAGACATTGCTGTCAACACAGCTCAAGAAGCCATTTTCTTCTATTGCTGCTGTTGTGACGTCACCATTGTTTCAGTGATGTCATAGAGCCAACAATGCTGATGACGTCACAACAGAAGGCTCTAAATGTGTTGAGGAGCAGCAGCAATTTAACATTGTAAGTGCCTGTATGATGAAGCTTGGGGATTAGAGGACACGTATTTAATCCAAATCATGCTTGGTCATGGTGTACTCAGTCTAATAAACCAAAAATTAAACATCAGACTTAATCATGGATTGTTTCATTGGCTAAAAACTTACTGCCGAAATAAAATGTCTCGACTTTAAATTTATAGCTCTAAATGTGTTGAGGAGCAGCAGCAATTTAACATTGTAAGTGCCTGTATGATGAAGCTTGGGGATTAGAGGACACGTATTTAATCCAAATCATGCTTGGTCATGGTGTACTCAGTCTAATAAACCAAAAATTAAACATCAGACTTAATCATGGATTGTTTCATTGGCTAAAAACTTACTGCCGAAATAAAATGTCTCGACTTTAAATTTATTTCTGTTATATAGTAAAAACGCTTTAGTTGAATGTCTTTTTGGAAAATTTGGCTTATTCTTGTTAATTTTGTTTGCAGGCAGAGCTGTTTTGGAGGAGAGGAACCAAGCTCGTCAAGTGGAAATGCCTTCATGTACTGTAAAATCAGCATCCCAGATTGAAGATCATCCCTGCCCTCCACCAATAACACCAAGTGAGCACAATTGTTTGTAAATATTTGGTCTGAAATTTTTTAAAAACCTTTGAATTGATGCAGAGAATTGATGAATCCTGTCTTTTTAGGTTATTACTTATAGTTTTGACTAACACAGAATAGGTAAATTCTGTATCCAACAAAATTGTAAAATTAGAATATTTTCGCACTTTTCAGTCAACACAAAAGCGTCTGCTGTGACTCCCACGATCCCGACAGTAATTTCTCCCAATGTAATTGCCCCTCCCCCCTGTCTTTGGATGCCTGGGACTTGGACTGGAACGATATGAACTTTGATGTTGGCTTTGATGACCTGTTCTCTTCAGTTACACAAGGTATGCAGATACAAGGTCTAGTTACTTTATTAAAGATATACATAGTTTTTGGTGTAATTGTCTATCATGTTAAAGATATACAAATCGCTGTATTCAATTGATTTTTTAATCTACTATTGATTTTATTGATTTTACTAATTTTTAGTGGTACAGGAGGATGTGACAGTGACAAGGCAGAATGAGGAAACAGCGACTCGACAGATGAAGACTGTCTCAAAGGTGGTGAATAAGTCTCCAAGAACCCCAATTTTCCATGGTTGCAACATTAAAACAGTAAATTTGTCTTTAAAGAAATGATGAGTAAATGGTTGCAACATTAAAACAGTAAATTTGTATTTCAAGAAATGATGAGAAAATGGTTGCAACATTAAAACAGTAAATTTGTATTTCAAGAAATGATGAAAAAAATATTGGATTTGAGAGATGTCACGTGGTTCTCAGCTAATATATTTGGTGAAACAACATCGATTTTAATGTATCAATAAAATTTGTTATTCGAAAATATGGCTTTGTTTTCTTTCTCAATTTGAAGTGTGATCGGATAAATTCGTAATTTGTTGTTTGCTTTTGGCAGATACAGGATTTACCTTCCCTCAGATAGCTGTATCCGGGCTCAGCTTCGCTTCGCCCAGATACAGCTATCTTCGGGAAGGTAAATCCTGTATCCGCCAAGCAAACAACAAATAACTAATACTAGTAATAGCACTATTGAAATAATGATCAAACATTTTAGTTCTAAACATATTATTTCCCTAGCTCTATGGCGTCATTTAGACAAAGTCAAGTTTTACTAAGCATTTTGGGTATTACATGTATGCTTGGGTAATATCTTAAGATGTTTTCTCCATCACAATTTTGAAGAAACTTATTTCTCTCCCCCCTCCACCATTTTTAATGGCCTTTCTTATTTCTTAAATATAGTACACCTTCACTGAGAAAATGCTTGAGTGTTAAAGCTGTCCTGATTGGATTAGTAAAAAAATAGCCTTCAAAAATAATGTCATATCATGTTTCAAGAGCAAATTTGTACGGAAGTTATTGTTATTCAGACAAGGTTCTTTCCCCTCATTGCTGATGTGCCCATTCAGAAACTGAGATATTCGGTCGGAGCTGCAAAATGCTGCAAACAATGATGAACAGTGCAAACGATCTGGTGAGGTACATTGCCCTAAAAGGTTTAAAATGTGCAGACTCTATAATTTGCCGGAGTGTGAGACTGATAAGTCGCTCGTGTGGGATAGATATTTCGAAGCTACCATTAATTTTGTGCAGACACTTGCTAGTCTCCGGCTGCGCTGTTCACAAGAGGACAGATGTACGGTCCAGGCAATCAAAGAATTGAAAGACAATTAAATTTTTTCTGAATTTTTCCAATATTTATGTATTAAATAATCTTCTGTGACTTACGCGATTGCCTTCACACCATAATTTGTGTCTGAAATAAATGTTTATATTCTTCAGTTGAATTGTGTCATCCAATCACAGTCGATTATTCTTGTCCGACATTACCGTTATATTAGGCAGCAAAAAGTTATATTGGATCCTGAAAAGTTATATTGGATCCTAAAAAGTTATATTGGATCCGTGACTGTTTTTGAATGAAGAACAATCACCTCACTACCTGTTTTTCAATTGTGACGTCACCAATGGTGATGTCATAATGGTCAACTTGTTATTGTGACATCACAACTGATGGCGTCATGAGAGCAAATTAACAATGGTGACGTCACCATTGCCTCTTCTTTCATAGTTTGAACTTTTAAAATTACAGCTGTCTTTAATGTGAGCTTGGGTGGTATTTAGAATTAGAAGCTTCCTACATTATGGTTTTTTATTTTTTTTCAATTGAGAGGGGAAAAATACTGACTTAGCAGCAAGTCATGAAAGTTAAAAACATCTGAATGCATATTGTTGACCATTTGGCAGCAAATCAACTTAAAAGGAAAATATAACTGATATTGGATGAAGAATATAACAGATATCGGATGGTAAGTCGTCCAATATAGAGTATAATTGGATTCAGAAAAATTATATTGGATTCGGCTGCGCCTCATCCAATGTAACTTTTCTTCATCCAATTATACTCTATATTGGACTCCTTCCCATCCAATATTTGTATAATATTCTCCACTCAGATTGTGTCAGCCAATCAAAAGCGAGTATTCTTGGATAACATCGTTGCTATATTATATGCTGAGAAAAGTTATATTGGATCCTGAAAAAGTTATATTGGATTCGAGACAGTTTTTTAATGATGAAGAACAATCACCTCCCTACTTATTGTTCAATTGTGACGTTACCACTGGTGATGTCATAATGGTCAACTTGTCATTGTGACATCACAGCTGATGACATCACGAGAGCATACTGACAATGGACTTGGTGACGTCGCCATTGACTGCTCTTTCATGGTTTGAACACTAAAATTACAGCTGCCTGTAATGTTAGTCTGGGGTGGTATTGAATAGCCTTCCAAAAATTTGGCAACTTTTTTTAATTTCAATTAAGAGGGGAAAAATACTATCTTAGCAGTATATCCTGAAAATTCATAACATCTGAACAAATATTTTTGACCATTTGGCAGCAAGTCAACTTAAAAGGAAAATTGAACTTATATTGGAAGGAGAATATAACAGATATCGGATGGTAAGTCGTCCAATATAGAGTATAATTGGATTCAGAAAAGTTATATTGGATTCGGCTGCGCCTCATCCAATATAAAACACAGTGGCATCGCATTTGACCATAACGGCAAAAGGTCAGTTGCTCCTTGTTTTTCATTTTTCTTATTTTTTCAATTTTTAAGTCTATTTACAATTTTTACAAGCAATGCTGCTGTATGGTGAAGAACTTCAGCAAGTCAGTTATCAATTATTTCTCATTACTACTGGATATGCCATTATCTCATCACTTGATAATTTTGATTTATTTAAATCACTCCTTTTCATGCAAAATAGACAATAAATTTTCTCTCTCAAAGCATTGGATTTGAAGGCAACAGATAAGATTGGAAAACTTACCGTGTGTCATAAGACTAAGGATTTGAAGCATATGACTCCTAGGCAGGAAACATAACATGCTTTTAAGAATTTTGAAAAGCATGGTGATATCAGTCTACCTACATTTAAATACAGATGGGAATATGATTCTTCAAATCATCTCAAGATGCGTCATAAAACAAAGTTAACACTCTAATAATTTATCAGAACTACAGTCACTTCCCACTTTTGGAGTTACATGTATACTAAGGTGACATGGTCAATTTGATTAAAATAAATCGCTATCCAACCTATGGGCTTTCAACAATGACGTAAAGTGCATTTGTTAGACATTCTGTGCCAGCACCAAATGACAATTTTTGTAAACTGAACTTGCTAACATGCTTTAAGTGTATCACTCCAAAGAAATTAAAGAAAGTACATCAAGAATCACACACAAGGCAAGAAACATAACATGCTATTGAGAATCAAGAAAAGCATAAGTGTGGCAATATGAGACTACCTATGTTTAAATATATCCTGAATCAAACTTGCTGAGCCAATCAAATGCCATGAAATCAATCATAACGTTATTTGTGTGTAGAGTGTGTTATTGGCTTGTTTTTTGCATGGCTGTCTCCAGTATGTCTATGCACTTAATTGTCAATTGAAGTGGTAAGCTTGGGGTAGGACGAAATGTCTATCATTTTATGAATATCCCGATTTTACATAATGGGGGGTAATTACGTAGATTACATAATTATGAAACAGTAATTTATAGAGAGTTATTACTAGGAAATATTGGTCTGAAATATTTGGTGCAGAATATAACAAATATTCAGAATTTGTAATAAGGTCATTGTAGACTACGCATAACATTTTCCGAAGACATTTTTCAGAAGAGGATAATAATAAATAAATGATAATACTGAAAACAAAAAACTTCACCTATATGTAGTTGCAGTTTAATAAAAAATATTTACGAAAACAAGAAACTTCACCTATGTAGTTTAATAATAATAAAATGAAAGAAAATAATATGATTCTCCTGTCGAATCATAATTATTTTGCAGCATAATCTTTGTTACTAGGGCCATGAGAAAACTTTTTATCCTCAAGGGGCCGTATTTGCCCCGGAGCCTGAATTACCCCATGTTACCCTAGCCCTACATAAGAAAACATAATTCTCAAAATCATAACAGCACAATGTAATTATCATACTATCATCCTGTCCTATTTGTCTTAAGAGTGTAAAAAACAAACAATAGTAGCAGCTGAGCACATAAATTTTCATTGTTACATCACATTATTTCTTCTGCAACATTGTCTAATTAATCATGGTTGACCACTGCCATGCAAATTAGAGCTAAATATGGTATGATTTTGATATTTTACTGCATTGTCATAACTGTTTTTTTTTTTCACACGGTTTAGAAAGAATGAGAAATTCTTACCTGCTATTTCATTGTTATCAATAAGGTTTTACAGCTGAGTTAGTTCCATCATGATTATTTTTTACCCATTCACTGAAGATGCATTAATGGGACCTTACTTTCCTCGTCCAAATAAGATTTTACTGGATTGCATTATGTTTTCTCAGCTTTCTTTAGTTGTTGGTCACAAGTATGATATAATGCTTATTCAAAACTTGCCAATAAAGAATTAGACTGCATATTGTCAAAAACATAGGTATTGTCTAACTTACACTCATATTAACAGCTTGTTGCTAGCTGTTTTTCTTTGAAATAAGCAAACATAATATTCTTGTAATGCTCTTTCGAGTTCACAAATTATAGTGGAAATGATACCAAGGGCTGTTTCAATGGAATTTTCATTCATTATAAGGTATGTAATATTATAATTCAATTTATATAACATTCTTAATATTGACTCAGGCAAATTTAAGTCAATTTGGTAATTTATATGATATCAAAATAGTTAAAGGAAAAAACTAGCAAAACCAAAATTATCAACAAATGCTGATTAACCTGCAATATCACCTTGAGTTATATATATATTTTAATGCACATTATCCTATTCAGTTCAACCCATGGTTTGGGAATACTACATGATTTATGTCCAGCATTGTTTGTTTTTTATACTCTGTAGACAAATAGGACAAGATCATAGTATGATAATTGTATTGTGCTGTTATGATCGTTAGAATTATGTTTTCTTATGTATGACAAATAACAGAAGCATTTGGTAATGGTTGGGGGGGGGGGCTTCATTTGAGATGACCTCACAAAATTGAAAGTCCAGTCATCACTCACTTCTAATTTTTTTTTTTCCATGTAAGTTTCGGTTTTCAATCAAACTTTGAACAACAGACTGTATAAAATTTATGAATGTCCATATGATGGGAGCTTTGCATGACAGGTACTAAATTTAGCATTTAAAACATTAGATTTGCAATTGACCACAACGTAAAATGGTAAAATGCATGCTGTTTTTCATTTTTACTCCAATGGGACACACAGGAACTTAATCTGTGAGAACTGTCTGGCGCCTACACTGTCAGTCTGCAGCTTATTCTTAAACCAACTTTTCTGTCTATCAGAAACACAGAAGTTTCATTTACTCTCTTTGAAGCGATTTATTTCAATCACTGTGGGTGAGTTCTCAATGCCCAGGTCAGATTTATGTATCGGACAGGTGAAGAAATAGTCTGAACATTTAACTGTTGCAGTTGTGGTGGTGTTTTATTGGCTTTTCTTTGCACATAAAGAAATTATTGTGAGATAAGTGCCATTTTCAATGTTCTTGATCAGATAGTGAAATTTTTTTCCTTGCTGGAAACTAATTAGTTTATTGTCAGTGAAGGAAATGAGACTTGATCTTTCTCAGTTTCTAGCGATTTGAATAAATCAAAATTACTACATCACATTGGTATATTAGGTCTTGATTGTACAGTAATATTGATTTTGTTTTAAGATTGCCTTGAGATTATTTCAAGATCGGCATTTTCTAGCATGTTCAGGCATTAGGGGCCGACCAGACGATAGTTGGGGGGGGGGCTATGGACTTTACCCCCAGGACGAACTTTTTTTTTCGTTCCCGGCACGTCAACGAACAATTTTTTTGCTTGCGAACGCGCGACAAACTTTTTAATCGGAATTTTAACATTACGGTACCCTAGCTACAGGTGGAAACAAACTTTTTTTTTATTTCCATGTGCTGAACAAACTTTTTTTTTCAATCTCAAGTGGGAAACAATCTTTTTTTTTCACCAAATATCCATAGCCCCCCCACAAAGATCATCTGGTCGGTCCCTTAATGGTCTGAAATGGCCAAACTCACACTTTTTCACAATTTTTAGTAGTATATATTTATTCCCCAATGTGATTTGCTTACAGTCAATAATCATATGGTAATTGACCAGTTTTCCGAATGGTTCAAAATGCGATTCAACTGTATTCTGAATTTCTTCATCAGGACATTTGAACACAAATTTGTCTCCACTTAGTAGTAATGTCCAGGTTAAAAGTGTCCCACTGCAATGGCTAATATAAATTTCACTGATATTGCATACGTCATTGATTGAGACATGGGATGATCATGGTACACTTATCTGTCAAAAAGTAGCATTTTCTGGGCATGCCCCTGATCCCTATGATGTCTGCTCGTGTATAAGGTTCAGTGATTCATAGTTCTTTAACTCTTTATTTACTTTCTTTGGACTGATTTATTTAAATCACTTTTAGTCATATCACTACGAGGGGTTTTCCAAAAGTTCTGTCCAAGTAGTCATAACTTTGGTTAGATTTGATGTAAAAACATGATATTTGGGTCAGATAATACTGAGGTAATTGACAAATACCTCCCAAAAAATCAGATTATAAAGATACAAATAAATGCCTAATCTGTTGCCATGGAAACCAGAAGTCATGAAATGCGGCCCAGACTTTGTAGTGCTCACTCAGAATGAATAGAACACCTGCTTCATTATCTTTGTCTTGACTTATTTGATTAATGTATATTCATAATTTTTCTCATGAAATACAATCAGGTAATTGTAAAATCATTAATAACAATGGAAACTGGAATTATCATCACATCTCAGTTACTTCACCATTACTCATGCAATCTCTCAGTCTTTTTCTGAGATGAGCATTTTTACAGCTGCTTGCAGCCTGTATTGCGAGAGGAGTTCAGGAAAACTTATGACAACTCCCTTGGTCGTGCTGTTTCACCTATGTCATTAAAACTTAGCATACAGTCTGAATACAATATTATCTTGCGTTGAAAAACTTTTGGTGCCTCTCTGAGATGGAAAAAATCATTAAAGAAAACAAACAGGCTGACTATCTTGAGGTCAAAGGTCAATTGTGGCAACTGGGTCACACTGACCTACTTTTGCTAGTGTTGCTGGGGAGCTCTGTCAAGGAGGGAAGGAAAGGAGGGAAGGGAGGGAGGGAAGGAAGGGAGGGAAGGAAGGGAGGGAAGGAAGGGAGGGAAGGAAGGGAGGGAGGGAAGGGAGGGAAGGAAGGGAGGGAAGGAAGGGAGGGAAGGGAGGGAAGGAAGGGAGGAATGAAGGAAGGAAGGAAGGAAGGAAGGATGGAAGGAAGGAAGGATGGAAGGAACGAAAGAAGGAAAGAAGGAAAGAAGGAAAGAAGGAAGGAACATATAGATACATAGATAGATAGATGGATAGATAGATAGATTTATATAGTAGATTAGTAAATTATAGATACTTAAACTTATATATCTATACAAGCAGCTGTTAAAGTGCTTGCACGTTATTTTTTTTATATGGATGACATCATGTATATCTGTTACATTTCTTCAATTTAATTAGATAACAACTGACAGAGAGTAAGAATCTTTTATCCTACATAAAAGGAAGACAGTATGAGTGACAGAACCAAGTGAAGATAGTAAAAAGCTTTTCTAAATGAAAAGAACACACATTGGAAAACCTAAGAAAAGAAGACTGGACAATGCCAAAACGGACCTTAACATGAGGACTGAAGTATATCACTTAGACATGGTTAAAACTACGAGAAAATGTATTTATAGGATCCCAGTCATTAGTTTAGGAAGTTGTGAAATGGTTATGAATGTTTTGAATATATTCTGTTCTATATCTCTTGTAATAATTATATATTTGGACAAGCTATATCAAGTATGTGTCTGTTAACGAGCTCTCTGTCGCATTTCATGACTTTTGGTTTCCATGGCAACAAATCAACAATTTATTTTTACTTCTATTATCTGATTTTTTCGGAGTTGTTTGAAAATTACTTCAATATCAACTGACCCAAATATCATATTTCTGTATGAAATCTAACAAAAGTTATGACAGGTTGGATAGAACTTACGGAAAACCCGATCATAGAGTAAAAAAAGTCTGCGAAACACCTACAGTGATCTCAATACTAGGACTTTGAGGCATTGACTTTTTGAGGGATATAAGGTTAGAGGAAATGTACTCAGTGTCAGGTTCATTCATTTCAGAACTTGTGACATGTTAGGGATTGTTTTTAATAGGTTTCTTTTCCTGTATCCCTGGTAAAAATAGCATTTTTTGACAAGATATGATGAATCTTTGTCTCTAAAAGTGCCCTGGGCCGCATTTCATGACTTTTGGTTTCCATGGCAACAATTTAACCATTTATTTTTGATTCTATGATCTGATGTTTTGAGGATTATTTGCAAATTACTTCAATATCATCTGACCAAAATATCGAGTTTCTGCATTAAATATTGCAAAAGTTAAGGCAAGTTGGACAGAACTTATGGAAAACCCCTCGTATGTCCACTACTCTGGTGAAAGGTAAAAATTAAAAAGACAAAATGAAAAGCAAGGGGCACTTGATGGTTTGCCAAATGGTCAAATGCGATGCCACTGTCTTATAACTTTTCTTCATCCAATTATACTCTATATTGGACTCCTTCCCATTCAATATTTATATAATATTATATATTTAATCAAAATGTTTGGGTTTAATTTAAGGTAATTTTGAGGGCTTACAAAAAGAGGTGAAAAATGGAAACCATTAAATCTGAAAATCAGCATGCTTTGATTTATGCTTCAGTCTCACGGCACGTTACGGAGTAGAGTCAAGGAAGGTAAATCCATCCATTTTTGGCCATAACTGTATTTTAAGGAAAGTGGTGTAAGATACAAAAATATAGATTAGCACATTGGAAGGGGCATATTCCGTACTACCTCTAGCAGCCAAGAAAGTAAAATATTCAAATAAGTTTTGCTGAAACCATGACAACAAAAATTAAAGGTTAGGGCGTCTAAATCCGTCTAGGATGCTTCTAAATCCGTCCAGCAAGGACGGTAAATCCGTCCACAGGGTATTATGCAGCACATACCTATCATATCTTGTGATTTTTAAAAGTTTTGCAATATATTAAGTGTCACACAGGATTTTCGGTCAATATAAGAACATTGGAGTGTAAATTACACTTATAATAGAAGAATCAATTAAGAGAGTTCCAGTTAACTATCAAGAATTTCAATTGACTACCTCAATCACAATTTAAAAAACTTTTTTAACCCAATCAAGTGGTATAATTGCTTAATTTAATTCCTTTTATCAGTTTTTAGCCATTTATAAATAATTAAGGTCATAAAAGTACTTTTAAAGACCATTAGAAGTGGGTGGACGGATTTGCAATCACTCAGTCAAGCCAGTTTTAAAATAATGATGGTAAATCCGTCCACTTTTATTTGCATTGTATATCCATTCCATGTGTTGGAATTCAGTTTTTAAGAAACCCTACAAGAATTATAAAAGTAAATGTCTCATGCATCAATTATTTACCTTCAATATATTTGGTTTTTGATGGAAATAGGCCTAGAAGAACAACTACGTGTTATTAGAAAATGGCTGTGATGACGACACAGGATTTCATTGTTTTTGGTCTTCAACTTTTAAATGGACCTGAATATCATTTAAAATGTTGTCAACACCATTAAAATGGCAAAATTAGTTGAATACGAGTTTCTCTTGCTTTTACAACGAACACAACTGTAAAAATTGAAATTATATGCCTATATTAGGGGTGGATGGATTTACCCTCCTGGACGGATTTACCATACTTGACTCTACTTTTGGCGTCGGCGAGATGGTATTTCCTGAAAATTTGGATGTATTTGGGTGATTTTGTGACATCCCGCCGATGATTTTTCACATCCCACAGCTCTAGGTACTGTTTGCATCTCACAGGGTTCCTAGAAATGGAGAAGACACCGCCGTGGTAGTCAAAAAATATTCAACATGTTGAAACTTTTTTTCCAAGTCGCCGTGATAGAGGCCACATTTTTCTCATTTTTTGGATGTGCGGCGGGAACGTTTTTCCGTGAGAAAGATAAAAAACATCTCCAGCGGGATAAAAGGACATCCCCTACCCCTGTGGGATATTTGTTCTACCCCTGTGGGATATCTGTCATACCGTTGAGGATTTTTGACAACCCGTCGATGATTTTTGAAATCCCGCCGACGGTTTTTGACATCCCACAGGCATTTAGATCTTGTTCCACAGGCATTTAGATCTTTCCCACAGGAATATGATCTTGTCCCCGCCGATTTACGATCTTATCCCGCCGATTTACGATCCTATCCTGCCGATTTAAGATCTTATCCCGCCAAATTAACATCTTATTCCGCCATGATATGCTTTTAATTAATTATATAATCGTTATATAAACATTGTATGTCGCCGGGTTGGCCATAATTTTTCCAAGAATTCATCTCAAGTTATCCCTCAGGGATAAAAAGTACTCCGGTTCCCGTCGTAAGACAGGGGCATTACTTAAATTAGTTTGTTGATCAATTCTGCGCGAACATGCTTGAACCAGAACAAAATCATGTAAAAGAGCTTCAACGCTTGCTTCTCAATGGGCAATAAAATTGGTTAAAACGCATTGAAATATAACTTGTCTGTATTAATTTTGAAGCTCTTGACAGGGGCTTTCCAAAGAAACCATTATCTTTCATGTAAATCTAATATTAACTGAGTTACGGAGAACCGCAATTTATCGTAAATGAGCAAAAACCAGGATTTCTGTCAAATTTACAAAGCCGCTCAGGAGGCATCAATAATGAAGGTACACCCTTGTGTCATACATCACTGAATTCAACTATGTAGACTTAATCCTGACCTTTGGAGATCCATTTTGGTTAGTTTTCATATCACAAAGGTCTGTATAATTGACTCACCAGGAGCTTTCGCCCTACTCTCAAGGGCTTCCTCAGCTGTCTGAAGTGGCTCAGTTGGTCACATGACTGCTCAGAGTCAAGTCATGTGACAGGAGGTTGCAGTATATGGGGGGGAGGTCCCAGCCTTGGTCCCGGTTGAGTGCTTGAACCAGAACAAAATCATGTAAAAGAGCCTCAACGCTTGCTTCAATTTCAATAAGGCGCCATAAACCATCACTCAACCAGGACCTCCCCCCCATATACTGCAACCTCCTGTCACATGACTTGACTCTGAGCAGTCATGTGACCAACTGAGCCACTTCAGACAGTTGAGGAAGCCCTTGAGAGTAGGGCGAAAGCTCCTGGTGAGTCAATTATACAGACCTTTGTGATATGAAAACTAACCAAAAAAGAAAAAAAATCACTGAATTCGTATTTTCAACCATAACAAAGTTAGGATGGTGGGCCATCGAAATTCTGACATTGATAATTATCACCCAACCCTAATTAAAGTGGGGAAAATTACATAAAATACTTGTACATCTATATTTTTCTATTACGAAACACATGTCATGCTAAGTTGTGTGGCAATTACATATTTTAATGTGCTATGGATTTTAAGGGGTCACCATTTAATCTTAAGGTGGTGTGGGGGGGGGGGGGGGCTTGGAGTATTTTGGAAATAAATAATTTCTTGCACAGTTTCGGTGAAATAAATAAATCCACTTTTGGAAATCTTGAAATAAATATTTTCTGCAGGGGGTATTTCTTAATAAGGCATTGCTTGACTTGGGAATGAATATTTAGGGACCTCACGTGCTTGACATAAATTATTATGGCCGCCATAACAGTGAAATAAATAATCTCCCACTGAAGAAAACTCAAAGCCCGATTATCAAATGGTCGCCCCCAAAATTATAAAATCACTTTTTTTGTCACAGTCGGAGATAAAAATAGGTCTTTGAAATGAATAGAATAATTATACAGATTTAATGGTACTTACAGTGCTTTCATTGTACAGTCTTCTAACTGATTTGACATATATTCAGAGAGTTCAATGATTCCAACTCCATTCTCCGAAAAATTGATCAAATATGTACCTGACTCAAATCCACATCTTTCCGAAGCTGTAGTAGAATTCAATTGTACCTGAAATGTGTCTGAAAAAGAAGAAAACAAAAGTGCTTGTTTCACCAAATTGACTGTTGGCTAGGTTATCAAACACAAAATACAGTTAGAAAGAATTTTAAACTGGTTTCTGTTTGGGTAAAATCCGACTGGCATATCATGAAAATTTGTCTCCAATATAACCTTTTGCTTTTGGTGTTATATATAATATACATATAATTTTATTCGACATCTGAATATCATCAAGACACATGTGTCATATAAGTAAATAAAAACATAAAATAAGATAAGATGTGTATGTACGAAAGTAGGAAGGAGCAGTTATACATTATATGGTACAATGAAATTGATAGATATACATAGATTACTATATATTAATACAAAATTCATGGAAGTTCCCATTCCATACTGTAATTGTGTAAAGCACCATAATTAATAATTTAGAAATAACTTATATCACATTTTAAAGCATATTAAGTATATACAGATGAAAGTCTTTATTTTTCTTAATCCTAATGTATTTGGCTAGCCATGTGCCTATTCGACTTTATGAATTATGACTAGTTCATTTCTCCTTTAATAATCAAAAAACCCATTGACACATATTTTGTTCAGTTACAAGTTGTTATCACCTTGTTTAATATTCTGAGTGGATTGTTGTATCAACCCTTAGGTGTGATAACTTTACCTATTACTTTCTCAATGATAGCAAACCAAGATTTCTTCAATGATTTTGCTTCTATTTATATTCACAAAATCTTAGTTTTAAATTATATTTTATGTTAATTGAACCAAGCTCCTTACTGGATAATGAAACTTCTTTACTTGATCTATTTGCAGGCAGCGGACTGGACTCTCAGGAGGAAACTGATGAACCCACTTTGTTTGAATTCTCTCCCTATTATGACAGTGCAGGTTTTGCAGATTTTATTTCAAAAACTCCTAACAATTTCACCATTTTTTAAAGCTTAAACAGCCAGTCTCTCCCAACTAAATTTGATCAATTGCAAATGTATATTAATCTGTAATTCCACACTCAGTGCCATTTGCTTGCAGGAGACATGGCTCACAGCAGACAGCGACCTTTCTCTGTTTAAAATAGAAGAATATAATCTCATTTCATCCGGAAAATCGAGCAGTGCACATGGCGGGGTAGCTATTTACCTACATGAAATGTATAAATTCAAGACCTAATGAATAAACATTTCCCCACTAAATATACTAGATTTAACAAATACAAACATAAAAAGAACAAATGGATATCAACTGGAATATTAAAATCAATTAAATACAAAGATAAATTATACACATTACTTAAGTCCACCCAACCTAATGACCCAACCTGATGACCCAAGCTATGACAGCAAACTACTAATTTTCGATCATACAGTAGAATTCTGAGGAGTAGCATCAGGGCAGCTAAGAAAAAATATTGCTATAACCAGTTTGAAATGTTTAAGAATGACGTTAGGAAAACATGGACAAAAATTAATGAAATAATGAATAAATTCAAGAAGAAAAACGAATTTCCAAAATACTTTCTGATAGATGACAATGCAGTTTCTAATAAAATCACAATTTCAAATAAATTTAATCAATATTTCGTTGAGATTGGTCCTAAATTAGCACAGAATATAAACATGCCATCAAACAAAACATTCAAAGATTATCTAAAAAACCAAGTGTTACAGCAGTTCAATTTTAGACCTATTGAAATAGACACAATAATCAAAATAATAGACTCTCTAAAACCTAAATCCAGTTGTGGTTATGACAAAATATCTAATAAAATGTTAAAAGTGGTTAAAAAATAATTAGCTAACCCTTTAAAACTTCTTATTAATCAATCAATAGAACATGGTACCTTTCCAAAATTATTAAAAATAGCTTAAGTCACACCTCTCCATAAAAAAGACGATGATAAAATATTTTCTAATTACAGACCTATTTCAATTCTTCCAAGTGTGTCAAAGGTCTTTGAGAGAGTAATATATAATCAAATATATGACTTTTTTTGCAAAGAAATATTTTCTATTCCAGTCAATATGGATTCAGGCAAGCACATTCTACTGGATTAGCAGCTTTTGAATTAGTAGATAGAATAATTTATGAGAAGGACAACAATAGAATTCCTATTAATGTATATCTTGACCTCTCGAAGGCCTTTGATACACTGGATCATGAAATATTAATGCATAAGTTAGCTCATTATGGAATACAAGATAATTCGTATAACCTTTTAAGAAGCTATCTGACTAATCGAATGCAATATGTCCAAATTGATAAAACCAGTTCCGAATTTCTTGAATTAAGATGCGGGCTCCATTTTAGGTCCCCTTCTTTTCATTATTTACATTAATGACATGATTAATGCTACTGATAAATTTTATCCTGTTATATATGCAGACGATACCACTCTTTCTGCGACCTTAAATACTTTTGGAAATGACAATATTATGACAGCAAATATAGATGAAGAAGCCATGGTATTCCATTCTGCAGAGAGAAATATTTCATTGCCTGATCTTTTCATGGATGAAACTCGTATCGAATTTGTAGATGAATTTAACTTTCTGGGCCTTTCACTTGACAAACATTTAAAATTGAAACAGCATGTTGATAGCATTTCTAAGAAAATGTCAAAAACCATTGGTATAATGAATAGGCTAAAACACTTCTTATCATCCAATATATTATGTATGCTATATAATTCACTGATACTTTCTTATCTTAACTATGGTTTAATCATATGGAGTCGGAAAGCTAATAAACTTATAAAACAACAAAAAAAAGGCATTGAGAATAGCAGCTAAGGCGAAATATAATGCCCATACCAGCCCACTTTTTAAGCAATACAATATTTTAAAACTCCCTGATCTGTGTGCACTGCAAGATTTCAAATTCTGCTATAAACTTCAAAATAATGTGGTGCCGTGACTGTCCACTAGGTGTCGTCCTAGTGGACAGCTTCCCACCAACAGGACTGAAGTGTCAGAGTTGATATGGACAGTGAACTGAAAGGACCTATGTCTTAAGTGTTAGCGCTAGTCACCATATTGGCGCAGTTGACGAACCAAAATCTTGTGCAAACGATTAGCCAAGGATATAATCAATGGATTAAACTAAAAAATTTGGATTTTTTTACCCATTTTGAGATGTTTGGAGATGATTTATGGAGTGTGGATTGCCGTGAATGGGACGCCATATTAACAGACTGAATGTGTATTGCATTGCTGTGTGCATTTGAAGCTTCAAATTCGGTATTTGATTGACCATCCGCAGCTATAACCTACAGAATCTCGTTGTGAACTGTATCAGTGAAGGTTTGAGACTTTATTTTAGATTTGTCATCCTTTGAATTTGATGGAAAGTGGACTTCAAATTGCCGAAATATGACTGTCAGATGGATGTTGTCAAATGCCTGTGGAGAGTCTATGATTGCTGTGTGAGTCAATGTGACTCCCTAAATTACGTTTCAACAATATTCATGGAGTCTTCAGACTGTTGAGGAGCTGAGGAGCTGCGTGTTTCACTCATATTTATATGAACTTATTATTTTTTTCTGTGTGTGAATTTTACTGAGTCAGCAGTTAAGAAACATCGAAGCTGCATATGTCATTCATTTATGAAAGTCTACATTTTGCTCTGAATTGTCAATATCATCTGCAAGAGCAAGACTATTCATTTTAAGTTTGACACTTGCTGACTTTATGCACTTGTTTGACTTTTATAGCACCTGTAAAACACAGCTGATTCACACCGAAGCTGTGAATGGATTACAGTGAATGTCTAAATTAGCAGCTCTCTGTTTGGAAAACATTGGAGTTTCCCTGTTACAGTGTTGGTCCTGAGGGTGATGACTTTCTTCTGCATTCTGCAAGTTATCTGAATTTGTCAATTTGTGAGTCTGAACGGGCCGGAATTTTTTCCGACCCTTCCATTACATTTGAGGCCTGCTATCTATTTCTGCCATTCTTAAAAGTTTATTTGGATATTGTTACATTTCCTCAAGATGGAATCCAAATATAACATCAACACAGCATCCAAAGAAGAACTCATGCTGATTGAAGGTGTGAATGAGATT
Organism: Platynereis dumerilii; assembly: GCA_026936325.1. NCBI lineage: Eukaryota > Metazoa > Annelida > Polychaeta > Phyllodocida > Nereididae > Platynereis > Platynereis dumerilii. The sequence goes on along the minus strand of JAPTHN010000022.1, from coordinate 6,615,619 downwards.
GCTGCATCAATCATCATTCAGTATCGGGAAGATATTGGGAAGATTACTTCCTGGAATACATTTAAGACTCTAGCACCCAAAACATCGCTTGACGACATATTGGACCTTCATGATTCAGGGGAATGGACATCAGATATCAATAATTTCCCCTACCACTTTAAGTCTAAGTCACCATTTAAATGTGATGTGACAAAATGTCCGCAGCCAACAGTGACAACTACACCAATCTGCAATATACTACAAAAGGAGGGGCCTCTAAGCTTCATTAACTCTCCTCCTAATGTATTGTCAACTGTTGATAAGGATGGGCTGGATCCCAGCCTTAATGTACCTAATGAGGACTACCAGGAAGTGCAACCAGCTCTATTGCCTGCTGCATCCAATACTCCAGTTGATAGCCGTTACCTGAACTTCGGTCCAAAGTTCAACAGCCTGGTCCATCGGAAGCTAGTCCGAAGTCTGGGAAGGAGAGGTCTTGTCATTTCACCTCGTCTCAAGCATCAAGTGGATGGCAAGTCAGCTGTAACAACTCATAAGCCTGCAGAAAGGGATTTATCTCGAGCTGCAGTGAATAAATCTGTAGATGGGGCTCTTCCTCCAGCTGCAGAATTCCAGTTCATCGACGGAACTCTTACTGTATGCCTGCCTGAGGCCATTATTAATGGGGTGAAAAGGATCCAACTTGTCAAGCCATTCAAATCTAAAATGGAGCCTGAAAGTTCTCCCATCCCATCACCTGTGGATTCTCCTCATTCAGCGCCTACACCATTTGAAAATTCGGGAAGTGGAATATCAACATCTGAGGTCCCAAAGCCAAGGCCATGGAAACCTAGGACTTGCTTCGAGTGTGGAGGTGCAGGTCATCTAGCACCTCATTGTCCCACAAGACGTCGGCGTTCTATTCACTGTTCGGAATGGGGGGGTGTAGGTCATCCTGCAACTCAATGTTCATCCAGACGCCAACTTTCCATCATATACCACCAATGTGGAGGTCATGGCCATATTGTCAAAAACTGTTATTTTCATCAAGATCCTGCATCTCGCTTCACCTCCAGGCATAGACACTCCATCCGATGCTATGAGTGCAGGCGTTATGGTCGCATTGCAAGAAATTGTATCAACACCGCTCCAACTCTCCAAGCCTCGAATTATGGTTCGTATAGGCCTAGTTATGGCTCGTACCATCCTGCCGCCAGTAATTTTAACAGTTCACTGAGAAGACTGCCAAATCAGGACTTCAAGACCGGCAGTGATTCTCAAGACTGGCGTGCCACAATGAAGGGCAGGATTTAAGGGAGACATCTCCTTATTTTTAGGGTCATGTTATCTAAATTAATTTTTTTAATGTATTTTTTTGTCGCCTTCCCTTAAAATTGACTTTGATTTTATTTTGACCCATGTTGTGGTGAGGGGAGTGGATTATTAACTGTAAACAATTTGTTGAATGACTGTTTATTGGATGACCATGCATCTACAATGTAGTTGAAGTGCCTGGCTTCAAACTTATTCTTCAATATGTCATGGAGTTATCATGGAGTTGTCGCCGGAAATAGTCTACATTATGCATCTTTGGGGGCAGAAATTGGTTCCGTCCCTAACGGAGGATTTTTAAAAGGGGGAGGAGATGGTAGATAGGGGGAAGGACTAGTGCAGTGCGCCTTTCCTCTTCGTTAGATTCCTTCCCTTTCGTCATCAGTGAGTCAAGTTAACATCTGCAGCCACCGAAGGGCAGAAGGAAGTGCCTCAAGTCTTCAAATTGGAAGGTCGAAGTGGAAGCCAAAAGGGATAAAGTTGGGAGGAGTGTGGTGCCGTGACTGTCCACTAGGTGTTGTCCTAGTGGACAGCTTTTCGCCAACAGGACTGAAGTGCCAGAGTTGATATTGACAGTGGACTGTACACACCTATGTATTAGTGGTGAGCACTTGGCACCATAATAATATGCTTCCACAATATTTTCAGTCTCAATCGCTTCCCACAGCTTCGATGGCTTCAAATTCTATATCAAGCAAAACCTCATAAATTCTTGTGAAACCAATTGCTCCATTTCTGATTGATATATTTGTGGGCATCAGTCTCCTCCTGACCACTAGCCGCTGCCAATCAATTGATTTGAGTGAATTAGTAAGTTTCATTATTTATTCCAGTTATTAATAATTAAGTTATTAATATTTTTTCTCTATTTATTCTTCTGTTATTTGAAAATGAAAGATATTTTTATAATTATATTAAAGTTACTCTGAATGATGATCAAGTTTGGATTAAAAAATATTCGTAATTTCTACACTGTCATATGGGTCCGAATCTACTAGTTGTGTCCAAAGTGTTACATGGGCAAAAATATTAGAACTAACACCAAAGTTATCATATTGGTAAAAACCTGCAGCTATAATTCTCTTGTTTACTGTTTTTAAAATTTTATATTAAATTTTCATTTCCCCTTCCTGTAATTGACTTTTTCTCAAACAAAGTCAGGTTTCTCACGTATGTGATGAAATTCGGATGGACATGGGAATTACTCTCTTATAGCATAGGTTATTTTCATATTTTATCACAAAAACACAATAAATTAAGAAAAAACCACATTTCTGTCAACAAAAACCTGACATGTATGGTAAACATACTAAGTGCAGCTGAATTGACGCAGCAGCAAAAATGGGCATTTTCGAGAGAATTTTATACATTTTTTGTCAGGAATATGATTTACATTGGCTAAATTATTCATTTATTAATATTAATCTACACTGATTCTCTAAATATTGCAAAAATATTTTAACACTCATTATCACCTAATGCTATACAATTCCACATCTTTGTTAACGTATGTGATGTTGACATTTGACTTCCATTTAACGTATGTGACTTTCTAACGTATGTGATGGTTTGACCTAAGCTTGAGCTCATTTAATTAGTTTTCAGCATGCCTCCTTAATAATGAGGTGTCATTGAATCAAAATGCATTGAATAGACTGACTATTATTCAAGTGTTGGGGATCCGTTCATTTGTGCAATTTCCCTTTCTTAAGCTGCGTTCAAGGCTTATCCATGATGCATAGTTTAACCTAAAATGTCAGTTTTCGATAGTTGATACAGCAGATTTAATTTCCCTTGAATAAAATAATTTTGATTGCATATTTATCAAAGGATAATGTTATTTAACTATTGATACTTATAACCAGTGTTGGTTAATATCTTATGCACAACTTTTCATATTAATTAAATTTTATGTCAATCTTGCTTTTCCTGTCAAATCATCACATACAAACTTATTCAAGTATTCATTTGTGATAATGTAAAAGAATATTATATGGATTTTCAAAGGAATGCATCACAAAATCACATTTTGAGGTGGCGGTTGAAATTTGGCTATCTGCACTCATTTCAAATAGGAAAAAAGTGACAAATATTCTGACAAAATGTATGTGATTATTTGACATCCTTTGAAAATTGTCAAACATCACATACATGTCAATCATCAACATTTTAAGTTTTCTGTTGGTATAGTTGAATCTTTTTATTGTTTCAAATAACAGTAAACATCTTTAAACTATATAAAATCAATGTAGCTGCTTAACTTGTATGTGTTGTCCAGAGAATGTGCACCTCAGAAGTATGTGACAGTTGGACAATCGCCGGTCAACCATCACATACAACACATAAGTGTCAGTAAAAGGCATCAATTGGCGTATAGCAAGTACAATATGCAGTTAACACAATACGTTTCAGCAACTTAGTTCACCTGGTGTTTACTGTAGTGAATTTAAATCAGTTCAGAAGGACAGGAAATCACCATGTTGCGTCAACCATCACATACATCACATTCGTGATTTTGACCACATGGCTGGAAACCACCCTATTTTACATCTGTTCTGACATGAAAGTTGGAGAAAGAACATAAAATTGTTGAATTTAAAATATTTTCCTTTACTTTTCCTTCCAATTTCATTAAAATGGCTTAAAACCTCCTTATTATCTCACGTATGTGATGCATCTCACGTATGTGATGCACCACTTTTTTGCAGGAGAAAAATATTCAAGCGCCCCCTAGCTGTTAGGGTGTTGTTATAAACTCTCCAAAAAGGGCTAACAATGTAGTTCTCCTGGATATCTCCAGATGACACCATCATCCAAGCTATCTTTCCTGTAGAACTAAGATATTTTTAGCCTCATTTTTCTGAAATACGTATGTGATGCTTTGATTTTTTCATAGACCGTCCTAGATTTTAAGGTTTTGATCATCAAATGTCACTCCAGCAAACTATTTTGGATTATAAATAGTAAACTTAATAAATTATCAATAACTTAGAACTCATACTTGTGTTGTATAGCCATTTTAAGGATTATTTATCTCTTCTCGAAATTTAGGGAGAAATGTTTGACCAAAACATACAGAAATGGACCCTTTTTGAATGGGGTAAAATATGAATTCCGAATGGTTATGGACTAAAAATTAAATTTTTGTGACAAAGAAGAATATCTGTACTTCAGGTTACCACTTTGTTTTTAGTGGTCACACCATCTTGGTGCGAAGATTTTATGGATTAAAGTTAGGCAAATGAAAAATGTAACGCTTTGACATGCCAAAAACTGCCATTTTTTGGACTGAAATAATCAATAAAATAAAGACAAATTAATTTACAAACACAATTTTTTCACAAAAACGTAGCAAAAATTGTCTTTTTTGTGCTGCCAAAATTTCAGGAAAATTTACTTAATATCCAGTCAGCTATAGACACCAATGTATGAAAAAGTCAGTTGGACACAGATAGTAGATTCTTACCCATATGTGTTGTGATACTAATGATTTGTATGTGAAGTATTTTTGCAATAGGAATCTTTCCTACTGAAATGACTCCCCAAATGCACTAAATGACCCCTGGATTTATTTCAGGTACACATGGAAAAAAAAAAAATCAGTCTTGAGTGTTATCAACTTTGTGACGTCATCAGCATTGTAAGAATTTGTTAACTTGTAGCTATATATTTATGGAGATCACAGGTCTTTGGGCGCAGCCCCAAGACCGCAGGTCTTCAAATGGTAGGAGATAGAGCTGTACTCACACAGGGATATACTAGGCAAATCTTTAGGATGCGGCAGAACTGTCAGAAAGTGGCACCGTGATTGTGACGTCATTACAGAATGAGACACAATGGTGATGACGTCACAAGAGCGCTAGCCATACATGACGTCACTTATTGCAGGCTATAAATAAAATATGTAGTTTAGGTGGCCCTCTAGCAGAGACAAGTACTTTTGTCTTGAGAGGGTCCCCTGGCTCCAAAGACTGTATAATTATCTATATGCCATGAATGTGATTTTTTATTTTAAGAGCAAATAAATTATGTGTCATTGTCATTGTCATAAGTCAGACAGATAAAGCACCAAATGCTATTCTAGGAACTGGAGATAACTGATTCCTATTCAAACAGCAGTAAATCAAGCAGTTGGTCTAGGTAATATCTACAGCACACAAAATGGTATTAAAAGCAGTTAACCTAGGTAATATCTACAGCACACAAAATGGTATAAAAAGCAGAAGATACACAAATATACATGTACATTTATGTACAGATAGAATTTAACATCACAATAATTGGAAGCACCAATAATACAATGTAGGGGAGACTTGCCTGAGATGAACCACTTAACATCAAACTCTAATTCACTACAAAGAACTTGTGGTAGGATCACGTCTCAATGTAGAACTGAAAATTCTGACATGTAGTTTGTGTTAAAAGCATCAGGATTATAAAAACATGACTCATTTAGGCAGTATAGGGCATAGGTAAATGGTCCGTCTCAGGCACAACTGTGGCTGAGATGGACCACCTCATCCATGAGATGGACCACCTGGTCCATCTCACACAAACGACCTGGTCCGTCTTACACAAACTCATGCCAGGAAATAATAATGGCATCATTGCAGTTATTATGACCTGCAACAGCCAGCTGGTCATATAAGCAGGTTGTCTGGTAGGTCACTCTTTTTTGTGCCAGGGCAAGAAAAACTATGCTCAATGCATAGGCCTAGTCATAGAACCTGCTATATAGTTCTAACTTAACCTTTAAAAAATCAAGTTACAATAAAAAATAAAAAATGTGTTTCATGTATTACTGTTATTTAGGCTTTTTCGGTGGACACCCTACCTATATTGTTTTTGGATAGACACCTCTTACAGTCTTGGGTATAGAGACAGCCTCCAGAAGTTTTGCTTTTGGCTCAGCCCCTCCTCACCACTAGATTACCTTGCCTTACAATGCAAGGGGATGTCTCAAAAGCATCATGACAATGGAGAAGACAGCCAGTGGGGTACCCCTCTACTAGTGGGATACCCATCGACTAGTGGGATACCAATACAATGAGAAGATGGGGGACACCCAGTGCTATTATCATACAATTTGGATACCCTCATCATGACAATGGAGAAGACAGCAAGTGGGGTTCCCACTACTGCTGGGATACCCATCTACTAGTTGGATACCCATGCAATAAGTGGAAGTTGGAGGACACCCAGAAGGATTCTCAGACAAGAGGGAAACCCCCCACATGACAATGGAGAAGACAGTCAATAGGATACCCCTCTAATATTGGGATACTCATCTATGAGTGGGATACCCATACAAGAATGAGCGGCTCAAGGAAACCCAGTGGATTCTCATGCAAGTGGAATAAAATATAACCCAATTGTGACAATGGGGAAGACAGCCAGTAGGGTGCCCCTCTACTTGTGTGATATCCCTCTATTTATGTGATACCCATACAAGAATGAGAAGACGTGGGAGATCCAGTGGGATTCTCATACAATTGGGATACCTCTAATAGTCCTCTATCATGGCAATGAAGAAGACAAATAATGGAGCACCCTCTAGTAGTGGGATAGCCATCTACCAGTGGGATAGAGATCCGGGGGGGGGGGGTGGGGGTACTCGGCCTGATTTTGATGCAGATGTGCGGCACGCGCTCTGACATTTGTACCCTATGGTCAGGTTTCCAGAGGCGGATTTTCATACCCTGTGTTTATGTTATTATAAAGGCCCTATATATATATAGCCTATTATATTGACATACAGAGAAAAAGTCATCAGAAAAGGTGTGAAAACTTAATTGCAATTAAGAATGATACCTAACTCTTGAAAGTTCAATGCAAATTAGACATTTCATTTTTGCAATTTCAAAGGCAATAACCACTTTGTGATAGCCAATTGAGAAGTGTACCCTATGGTCAGGCTCTCCTGGCCTCAGAAAAAGACCCTATGGTCAGGCTCTCCTGGCCTCAGAAAAAGACCCTATGGTCAGGAGATCCTCTCAAAAATCCTATCTTTTGAGAGGCTCATTGGACTCCCAGTGGGATACCTCCCCTAATGGCCATGAGGATAACACACCCAATGGGACTCCCCTCAACTTGTGGGATACCCATCTATCAATGGGATGCCCCAACAAGAATGAAAGATGAACAGCACCCAGTGTGATACTCATTTCAGATGGTACTCCAATTTTGAGAGTGAAGAGAGTGAGTGAGTGAGTTTGTGTCTTACGCCCAATCAGCACCGGTGCGGGCTATTTAGAGGCAATGAGAGTGAAGAGAAGACAGCCAGTGGGATAGCCGTCTATCAATAGTCCCATACAAGAATGAGGAGATGGAGGACACCGATTGGGTTGCTCACACAAGTGGGATACCCCCCCTCCCACCATGACAACGGAGAAGACAGCCAGTGGGGTACTGTTCTACCTGTGGGATATCCATCTGTGAGTGGGATACCCAATTACCCATACGAGAATGAGAAGCTAGAGGACAACCAGTGGGCTTTTCCTACAAGTGGAATACTCCTGTCATGACAATGATACCCCTACTCCTTGTATACCAATACAAGAATGAGGAGATGGGGGACACCCATTGGGGTACTCATACCAGGGGGATACTAATTCCAGTAGGATACCCATTATGGGAATGTGAAGAAGACACCAAGTGGGATACCCTTCTACACTGAAGTTCTACAGTGGGATACCCCTACCCCAACAAGAATGAGGTGTTGAACCCACCAATCGCAGTAGTCAAAACCAAACTAAATTTTTTATTTAAGCTCTTAATTATAAATGAAGACGTTCCCCACCCATCTGCTGGTCATATTATCATTGCTTGCAATTCCAGTTTTAGTAGGAGAAATGCCAGCCAAAGTGTAATGTTTTAAATTTTCCAAACAAACATGGCTGAACTTAGAATTGGTATGGGTCAAATTACAGCAGCAAAGAGTGTAGGGTGGTTAGCAGCAGAGAGCGGAGGCCCGACAGCAACAGAGAGTGGAGGGTGGTCAGCAGAAGAGGCTTGAGGGTGGTCAGCAGCAAAGGGTGGAGGGTGGAAAGGAACAGAGAGTGGAGGGCAGACAGCAGTCCCCTGTTGTCGGATGGCTAAGCAGCTTAGCATGCTTGTCCATTGTTGAGGGTGTGGGTTCAAATCTCACCCCGGGAACTCACTATAAAAGTCCGAGCCCATGAGGCCGGACAGCAGTAGAGAGGGGAGGGTGGTCACTGGTCAGAGAGTGGAGGAACACCGGAAGCTCAGTGATGAGATGGACCACTGGACCATCTCACCCTGGGGCTGAGACGGACCGGTCCATCTCAGACATCCAAGGGTGGTCCACCTGACCCTTTCCAGGTGGTCCATCTCACCCAAATACACGCTAAATTATAAAATTTATGCTCCCTGCCAAGACGTCATGTTGAGAATTGTGCAAAAAGTGCTGAATGATCGTCAATAATCATAGAAAACAGATTATTCAAAGCCAATTTTGTTCAAAATTGCAGTTATTACATGCCCCAACATTCTATAGAATCATAATATAACATTAAAATAGCCGAAAAGGGCCTATTGCCGAAAAAATGCAAAGAAGTTTTCCAAAGCCATCCAAACTCGAGTAGATGTGCTCTGTGTCTCTACAGAAAATTCCAAAAAAATTATTTTAAGGGATCGTATAGTTATTCATAGTTAATGAGGGTGGTCCATCTCAGCAGGTGGTCCGTCTCATACAAGTCTCCCCTATATGTACAAAAGAAAAATTTTAATTATATACAATAGTGACAGCAACAACAACAGCAAACACAAGCAAGTCATCAACATGCCACTGACCACTCAGTCACCGGGAGCAACCAACCTAACCAGGGTTCGAAATTAGCATGAATTTGATGGGAGTCAGTCGGACTCCTTTGTTTCAGATTTTGGGAGTCCGTATGAAGATGTGGGAGTCCAAAGAAACATGACAATTAGTATTTGGATAGGTGGATTTTTTTTTAGAGATTCGATATTGAATATTTCTTTATCTTTGGTCTCCAAAAACATCAGTCTATTAGTTAATATAGATATAGGAAATATGAAATGGTTTACAATCATCCAGAGAAGACAATCTGCCATCAATCTGCATGTGGCTATAGGCTTATTGCATTGTACAATTGGCAGCTCTGTTATTAAGAATTTCAGCATATTTGAAGGCAAGGAAATTAATTGCACTCCAGGATGACACTTCAGACATGGCAGTCCAATATAAATTTGATACTTCCAAAACAATCCTAAAAACAATCACACCCTTTTGAATTGGTTAATTGATCTCAATTGGATTGGTTACTTCAAATTACTTGGGTGACACAAGGGGGTCTGGAACTGAGTGGGATGCATTGCATCTCAGCTAGAGTCCATGGACAAAATCAATACAGTATTGAATAATTTGGTAATTAATTTGTGTTTATATAAGTCAACCCAAACTCTGATATCATTAGATGGACTTGCAAATTCCATTTGCCTTCTAGTTTTCTAGGTTTTTTTTTTACTATGTTCTGGAGAGTGCAAACCTAACCCATTCATTCATTAGCTTGAAGTTACCAAAGAAGCCATTCACACCTCTAATGCTTGCTGAAATGTGAGGATTGCATTTCAATTGATTGCATATATGTACCCCAATCCTATGTGTTGATCCCAATTGGATTGATGGTGTTAATTGGATTGGATGACACTGGATGGCTGAGTGGGCTGCATTCAAAGCCAATTGCTATTCTTCACAGCCACAAATTGCCGTGAATTTGGCTGCTTTCAAAGTTTAGGAGTCCCACGGACTCCTTACTGCTCAGCAAAAGGGAGTCCGTGGACAAATAAAGGAGTCTCGGACTCACGGACTCCCGCTAATTTCCAACCCTGCAGTAACGCATAATTATAATAATAGCTTCAACTCACTCTCAATTTTCAATGCTGTGTAAAGAAATTTGCCAAGAGCAAAATTCAGGTATGTATACCTTTTTTGAGATCAAAATTTCATGAAACTGTTCAGCTTGGCTTAATACCGGAAAATCATTGATTGAAGTACAAGCTACATCATGCAATTCAGTTCTTCGGTTGGTCCAGTTTGGGCGAACCATTAAACAATGGAATTCATCTTCTACAACATTTAAGTTACATTTATTGCAAAAATGATCTTCTGCAGGTATATAAGGACCAATTTCAATATTAAGATTGTTCTCCGTGGCCTAATGGTTTAAGGTGCTTGTTTGTGCTACCAGTCTGGCTTTGAGGTCGTGGGTTCGACTCCCAATCCTCGAACTCAAATTGGTCCGAGTCCATGGGACATTAAATGGAGGTGGGTTGTATCCAGTGTTCTGTGCTGGGGCAACTGAAAGACCCTGGGCATCCCTGAATTAATATGGTATGTGCCAGACTCACTGTCTTCTTATCAATCATCATCATACGGCGCTCACCAACACTGGAGAGTGCTACGGCATGGGAACCTTGGGCAATGTTCCTCTAGTCTCTGCCCATGGGCGCCGTTCTATGGCTGCCCTGAGCTGTATCATTGTGGAAGGCTCACCACGAATTTCATGCCTGCATTGCAGTGCATGACTGAGAGTATTTACAATTACAATTACAATTACAATTGTGAGAACTTAGTCTGAAACGGACGATACTGGTATAAATAGATTTAGGGAGATTGAAGTCAAGATATGGTTCTAAGCGTATATCAGATTTGGAAGTTTTGTACGTTCATAGTTTCGGGTATATATTATGAACTATATACATAAAAAGGTTTCATGTATATAGTTCTTTATTCATGCAAATAGCATACATGAAAACAGAATAACAGTACATAATTAAAAGTCATGTGTAAAAGATAAAATATTAAATAGATAAAATAAAGAAAACTAGTCTAAACATAAAAATTCTAAAATTGATAAAAATTTGTGTTTCTCCAAAAACACTTCATCACAGTTGTCTCTCATATCACAGAGTTCCCGAACCTGTTTACCTATTCCAATATCACAGTCAGACACCTCTTTCTTCCAAGCACTTTCTTTTAATATACAAGCATCGTTAGCACCAATTTTGATTAGAGTCCACACACTGACATTGCAATAATCGGCGGCATACTTGAGGTTTTTATAAAGTCTTGAATTTTCGTATAAGCAAGATTTGAAAATCTCATTCACTCCTACATTTGAGTGATTATAACAGTTTAAAAAGTGTTTGATGAACCTTTTGTACAGAACAACATTACATGGCATGCAGTCACTAATATGAGGCAATTTAAGCTATGAGTCCTGTATGGCAATGACCAAATTCTTCTTTAATACATCGCGTTCCCAATTATTATGCAGCTAATTATGCTTTTTTGCATTGTCTAAAAAAAAAATGACACTATTTGAATATTCTTTTCACATAATGATGAGTGTACCATGCAGCTAATATCCTGCCAATTTTGTCCAATTCCAAAACTCAGTTGGGAGTTATGCCATATCATGATGTTTTGGGGTTTTCCCAATTATTATGCAAATTCTTGGAAAAGCATCCATTGCCACCCAAAATCAACAAAGTTGATTCTGAATTGACATTAGAATATACCCCATAACACTAAATAAAAAATGGAACCATCATTTCAAACGTGGATGCCTTCATGACCGAGAAATCAATTTAATACAACTGCAAATGTTACAAAGAAATACTCATATCCACAATATAAGTGCAAGAAACCGACAATATCGCCAGCCTGCTGTGAGCCACGAATATATGCAAGGAATAGCATTTCATATAAATTTCCAAAAACCTTTAATGAAATGAGTGAGAATATTAGGAGTAAAATATATAGTCATTGTTTGAATTGTTTTAAAAATTACATCAAGCAAATTTTCCTTAATTCTTATAATGTTGAATGTGAAATCGAAAATTGTAACATTTGCAATAGAGTTGGTTAGCTAGTGTTAGTTGTTTCAGTACTCAGCATATTATAAATATAAGAATAAACTTGAAATTATTCTCTTCCATACTCAATATCTGGATAGATTATAAAAACGTAATACAAAAACAAGATTACCACTGTGATATGACCTTCTTGGTGGCTGTGGGAATTACTTATTTTTAGTGTATGATAATTATAGAACTGTCTGGTTGACCCCTTGGTAGCGATACTGGCAGTGTCATAAAGGGGTCAACCAACATAAAGCAACATCTTACAATATTGATTTTTACCCTCAGCAATGTATACATTGCCGACGGGTATTGTAGTTACTTTGGGAAAATTTGTCCGTCCGGCGGGCGGGCGGGCGGGCGAGCGGGCGTCCGGATAACGGGCGTCCCGGATGTGTATTGGGAGTAATGCGAAACTATGGCATGTACATATTTTATTTTTTGGACATTATTGTATCTGTCATCCTAGTTTTACCTTTTAAGGGTCTTATACACATGGCATTAATACTTTTCTCACAGTAATTGAAAAATGTGGAAAATTATTTTTTTGTGTATTGGGCATCACGCCAAAACTATGGCATATTATTTTTGAAGTTTGAGACATTATTGTATCTCTCATCCTTGTAGTGTCTTTTAGGGGTCTAATCTCTTAAACATTGATACTTTCTCAGAATTACTGAAAAATATTAAAAAAAATTTTTTTTCATTTTCCGGATTGACTCAAATACTGTTGTACTTATGTCACCGAAATTTGCATATGGTATGTATTAAATACCCAAGATTTGTCCTTCGGGGGTCTAAATACTCTTAGAAAAACTGACAGACGTAAATTCATTAAAAATGTGATAAATTACAATCTTTTTAAACCTGCATTATTCAATCAATTTTGCAGCTACGTCTATGAAATATTCCAGTTAGGTGTCTAAATTATAGCTCTTTAAACATCCCAACTCAGTTGGAATGTTTATCATATGATTGTTTTATGAAAAACAAAAACCAGAAAAAATCAGGATTTTTGCCAATTTGCCATTTTTTCTGTCTGAAACGCCAAGATAGGCCCAATCATGATTGAATTTAAAGCATATTATAGTTAAACATACAATAAAAGAATACTCACAGCCACTGAATGAATTTTGAAAATTTAAGATTTAAAAAGCAAACAAATTGCTCAAATGTCTATTTCCTCCACAATTTCATTTCTGGTGTCATACTATGCTTTTGAATATTTAGCAAAATAAACATGATAGTGTATCACATCATCATGATGCTAATTTTGAGCTATATGAACCTTTTTAATTCATACCAGAGGTCAATATTTTCAAAATTTAATAAATATTACCGATTTTCAGATTATCACATATCAGTCAATTTTTGCATGGTTAGTCAAAATTTCTACAAACATGTCTAAATTTAAATTTTTACTATTCTTTATCAAATATTATCAATTGAAAATATATAATTGGACTTTAAAGCATTAAGAAAACAATGAAACATGCATTTGCTTGTTACTATTTAAAGATTTTGACACCTGAAATCCCAATTTTAACCTTCTGTAACATGCCAAATAATTTTCTAATTACCCTGTATTCAGTGGTCTAATTCTTAAGCCTCTCTGTCTGATTTGGTCATATTTAATTTTCATGAAAAAAAATTAAAATAAAAGTAGGCTGACATTTCTTTATTTTTTAAATTCAATATCACCAAGGTTAGATTTTAATCCATACTCTATTTCTGCAAGTTTCAATATATGATTTTACATCTTAAGATATTATTTAGATAAATCTGTCTTTTAATTATTAATTCCAAGACTCATCCCAATTTATTTTAGCATTATGAAGAGAACAAATAGCTTCATTGGTCAGGTAGGGGGTAGAGTATTTGTTGAATGGAGCCCTGGTGCCAGGGAGTCTGCATTACATAACATGATGTCAGAGGCTATTGTCTGCCCTGATGATGCTCTCCCATGACCAAAACCAAGAGGGTGCCTACAATCAGTTACATAACATCCTCAACTTTCTAACAAAATTTCCCTTTTTTAAAGAAATGAGTCCAAACTGCAATGATTTCACCTTAGTTTTTAAAATTTTGAACATGAAATTAAATTTGAAATTTGAATTACAACACTGGGCCAAGTAGATACTGACATATGACTTTTGATTATCAAGCCCATGTGAGGTTATGGGCTATGTAACATGTGCAACGAAAGTGTTGGTTACAGAATTGTACAAGACGAAAAAATTAATTATTTAACAATTTTACTTTTAAAAAACACATCTTTATGTTGTCTATGTGCCAGCAGTGCCATTAGTGTTATTTTGTATAGACAGTTCAGGTATGGTTCTTTTGTTTTTTCTTTTCAGCTATTGTTATGCCCCTATTGTGTTACCCCCATGACCATGTTTAAACAACATTTAACCCAATTTAGTGCATGCTAATCAGCTAATATTTTCAAATTTATCAGTTATTGATACAAGTTAAGTTTAAATTTAAAATAGTAATGTTTTGTTTTCTTAAAAAGTATGTACCTTTTTAGTGTTAATACTAAAATAGATTGAATAGGTAGACAGCCTAGCCACTATTTCTGTTAGTCATAATCTTATTCGTAATTTATGATAGAAATGGGTAAATAGATAGATAGATAGAAGGATGGATTGATTAGACAGATAGACAGTCAGATAAATAGATAAGTTTATTGTTTGATTGACTGATTGAATGATTGCTTAATTGATTGTTTGACTGACTGATCCAATATGAATTTCCTTGTGCAAAAATGTTTTTTTATTTCATTAATAAGCTGCAGTATTTGTGTGTTACCATTACATGTAGATCTGAAGAGTCATACCAAGCCACCCATGGAATCTATCACAGATGAATCCTTCCATTGCTGCATATTTGTTGTCAGAGTGTCCAGGCAATCAATGTGCAGTACTTTTCTCAGAGACGTAACAACTATCATTTTAAAGCTCTCGAAGACATCTCTCTATTGCTGTGAGAATCATAACTGTATGAGGTTTGGCTTTATCCCAGTTAAATGGGCAAATTGCTGTCTAAAAAAAGTGAAAAAGTGACCATCACGGAAAAAAAAAAATATTGCTGAATATCTTTCATATATTAGTAGTTTCTCAACTATCTTTCACTAATCTAAAGTTTTATTTTTCAACTTTCCAATGCAATTTTACAGGTTAAAATCAGAAATGGTAACATAATTTACACACTTTGGAACAAATTTACACTCATTTGCACAGTTTTTCCCTTCTCAGTGGAAAAACAATCAAAATGTGCAAGATGGCGGAACAAGGGTGACATGCTGTGCACTGGCTCCACTTTTGGCACTGCCAAATGGATTAAAATTTGTAACTAAGGACTACCTCATGCCAATAACTGGATTATGTTGCTCCTGAGACTTTTTTAATGCTTTAATATGGACTATCTTCGTACCTCAGGTGAGACTGTATCATTCTATATATAGATTGTATAGCAGCTGAGTGGCAGTGAGTGCATGCTGAGTGCACATGTACCTATTAATTCCTTCATGGTGTATTGATAGGCAATCAAACCATGGCTACTCTTGAGGACATATTAGCACGTTTAGATGCCATGAATAAGACTCTGACAGAGGTTAAAGATGAAGTGAGCACCTGCAATAGAAACATTAACACTTGTAATGAGAAATGTGATGCCATTGCTCCGAGACTTAAAGCCCTAGAGGACGATATGCATTTTGTCAAAAATGAAGTTAAAGTCCTAAAAGACAAAAATACTCAACTGGAGCTAAAACTTAGGAGAGACAACCTCCTTTTTGGGGGTATCAATGAGTCTAGGGACGAAAATTGCGTAGAACTGGTAACATCAATTATCTCTGACTCCATGAATATCTCTTGTGATGACATTAAATTTGTTGAAGTACGCAGGCTTGGAAAGAAGCAGCCTGGCAAGTCTAGGCCTATTCTTGCAATTTTTCATTACTTTGGTGACCGACAAAGAGTTTGGAAGGCACGTAGTGAACTTTCAGACACTGAATATTGGGTAGCTGAAGACTTTCCATTTGAAATTCAACAAAGACGTCGAGCCTTGAAGCCCATCCTTAGAAAAGCTGTTAACAAGCTGGGAAAGGACAATGCTTACCTTGTTATAGACCGCCTAGTGATCTCTGGGATCACATACACTATGTCAAATCTCTCTGACCTGCCCCCTGACCTCCGACCTGAAGTTGTGGCGACACCCCAAATTGGCAACAGTCATGTTGCTTTTTACAATGAATACTCTCCTCTGAGTAATTTTCAACCTGCACGCTTTGTAATTGGTAGGACTGAGTACAAACATGTGGAGCAGTACTTTACAGCCAAGTAAAGCGTGGGCCAAGCGTTATTCAAAGCATACCTTTTCTGTAGCTGTTGTCTGTACGAATCTCTCAATCAATCTGTGTAATTCACACACTCGCGCATGCGCATCACAGCCTCATTATGGGTTCCCGCCACATTCTCCCCCTTTCTATTTTTGGGAAGCTGAACTACCATAAAATAAAGACATAAAAGACACATTCTCCCAGTTATCGAACAATAACGGGATTCAAAACGAATAAATATAATTCACACAATATAAAACACAAGCACTCTTTATGACTTCACATGACATCACAGGTGCCGAACAGCACCGTGACTAAAACCGTAGATTAACACATTAGTAATCTAAAACAACACATTAACATTTAACTTGGTCACAGCAACAGTTGCGAAACATGCAATCTTCAGGCATCCGGCCAAGGTGCTTTCCATTATTCTTCTTTCTTGTCTCTTCGCTCTTTCTTGGGCCTTCATCACTTGTTTTCAGGTATCGGGTCTTTTCTCTTGCTCTTTTCTCTGGTCTCTACAGTCAATCTCGCACATGAACTCTCCAGTTTTTCTGATTTTCTTCGTTTTCCCTTCCCTTCTGACTTATTCCTCCTCACTGCTACTTGAGTTTTCATCATTGCCACTCTCCTCCCTCTCTTTTCTTTTCCTCCCTCTCTTTTCTTTTCCTACTTCTCCATACTGTAGGTACATGCCTCCTTCTTCAATGACCCAACAGCCACTTCTACCTGGTATCTCCTTGTAAGTCTCAATTCATCTTTGAAGGACAGGGCACATAGAAGTCATCCATATTCAGTGAGGGAGACAAAAAGAGAAAACATGCAAAACAGAGAAAGCATAGCGACAGTCACCCTAAAACATGAAATACATCTTATATCTATATAGTTATCTTGCATAAGAAGAGCTTCACCCTGGCTATATGAATCATCAAATTCACATCTATATGCTGTTCACCAAGAATATCACAATAAATTATAAAATCACTACAAAAACCCACATTCTAGAACTAAAACATCACACTTATTTAAGTAAGTGCAATTTCGCAGCTACGCTGGAGGTCTACTCGGACTGGTGAGACGGCGCAACCCGACGGAATTACGCTCCTGGCACTGGACAGGGTCCTCTATCAGCCAGAGAGTTGCGTGCTGATGTGAAACTGTCACTGGCCGCTTCTTCGGGACTGGGCACCTTCTCATCCGACACTTCTTCCTCCAGGGGCTGTGAATTTTGTGAGTCTTGATGTCTTCCAGTGGGCTATCATCATCCTCTGGCCACCGAATGTGCAGGGAGGAGACGCCCTCCTCTGGTGGAGTCTTGTCTGAAAACTCCGCCTGCTCTCTGCGTTGCCAGAGAAGTATGGCTCGATCATGGTATAATTTGAGTCGGTCACGGTGGTACACTTGCTTCTCATTGCCTTTTCTTCCCTGGACCTGGATGTCTGAAACCTTGTGAGTCACGAGATAAGGCCCACAGCAAACTGGCTGTAACTGGCGACTGTGGCCCATCTGGTCGGCTCCATTCAAGACACATACCAAATCGCCTGAGAAGTTCTTGACATACTCCAATGAAACGGTGCTGGATTCTTCATCGGGTGGCCGACCAGCCACAAAATCCAGAGGAGCCATCACCCCCCGGCCCAGCATTATCATGTTGGCGCTGTATCCGGTTGATTCACTAATGTAACAATTGCGGCCGTTATGCTCCACAAAGGTTCCCAAAACATGCACGTGGACATGCTCCATTGGAAAACAAGAGTGATGAATCTGAAGATTAGCCAGTTGTGTTTCATTCCCCTTCTTCAAGGTGTTGCAGATCCCGCAGGACTTGACAAACTGACGCACATCACTCATCAGTCCTGGCCAGAAAGACCGGTGTGGAACATTTAGTCCATTACGCACCTGACCTGGATGTCCTGCTGCCTTGACGTCGTGTGACATCTCCAAGATCTGCATACGATGTTGAAATGGGACCACCATAAGCCATCGCGCAGGCTGGTTCACATTGTAAAGCCACTTGTAGTCGAGGGTGCCCTCTACCATTTCCGGCTGAGCTCGACTTGTCCAGAGTCTCTTGGAGGTAGCATTCTGTAAACGAAGCCCATCTGGTGTTGGATCATCCTTACACTGGATCCACTGGCCAACGACATTAATTTCACCATGATCATAGTCATTTCTAGCAAATACATCTTGGAACTCCCTGAAAAGCATTTTCTGTTCCTGGTGTTTCTCCTCATTCAACTGAGCTCCACATTCCTCGAGCAATTTCCAACAATGGTCTGGAACATCTTCTGAAGCGGTATTTGACTTCTGGTCATCTGAGACGACAACTTGATGAGAAGACACTGACAGTGGGCTTCCATGAGCTTCAACGGAGCCGAACAGCTCCATAATTCCCTCATGATCTTCAACGTCACTTCTTCCCACAGTTTCAGTCTCAACCTTTTCTGATTGCAAACTTTCAACAACATTGCTGCCCTTCCCCTCTTCTAAAGCAATGGCATCGCGTACTACGGTTGCGGAAGCAATGGTAGTGTTGTCAGGTAAGCAGATTGTGGCTTCTGAAGCATTGAAGATGTTTAGATCTTCTGAAGCATTGAAGATGTTTAGATCTGCAATATCCCCTTCACTCATCAAGGAGTCTGGGATAAAGAGTTTCTTTGCATTTCCAGGAACTTCTGATTCCATTAAAAAGTCACTACGGATGATTTGGGAAAGGCGACACTGAACAAGACGGCCAGAGAAGGGTTGAAGATCACAGCTCTCAATTGTTGAAACAGTACTTGCCTCATTAGGCTGATAATTGGCTCTAACCTCAGCTGGAATGATGGAATTATGAATTCTGATATGAGAACGCTCAAAATTTATTTCTGCTTGTACCTGATTCAGAAAATCAATGCCCAAGATACAAATTTCGCGAGCTGGACCCACAATCAAATCCCAAATAAATGTTTTACATCCAACAGTTAGTTTGGCTTTTCTAACAATCTTTGCCTGCATTTCCATGTCGTTACCTATTCCCTGAATTCTTATGGAAGAGTTTTCTTCTGGAACCAACTTCAGCCTTTCTGCAAGTTGTTGTCCGACCAATGTTACTTGGGAAGCGGTGTCAATAACTGCCTCTACAAAATGACCATTAATGTAGATTGGAGCTATCATGGTCCATCCCGGGGTATTCAGTGTTGATCCCTGGTAGACTCTCTTGTCTTGATATGGCGACTCGGTCTGGGTCCCTCTTCCAGGATTACTTGGTCGTGAGTACGTTGGCTTCCCTGGGCTGTTAGGTCGCGCAGGGATTGGTCTTCCTGGACTAGTTGCAATCTCCCGTTGTTGCTTTTCAAATCGCGGATTGCTTTGCGGATGGTATGGAGGATGGGGACATTCCTGTCGAAAATGACCTCTTTCCAAACAGTTGAAACAGCGATCATCTCGTTCATCAGCTCTTGAGCGTCTCTCCATTCCTCTGATAGGTGTTGGAGGTCGATTGTACGATTGTGATCTGTCTCGGTAGGGAGAATTTGAATATCTGTCCCGGTAGGGAGAATTTGAATATCGACCGGGAGATTGTGATCTTCGTCGATCGTAAGATTGGTAGTTGTCCTGAGGTGGTCGATAATCACCTCGTCGTGGTCCCTGCCTTGGTGGTACATAAGGCTGACTAGGGGGACGATCTCTGTTTGGTGAATACTGCCTCTGCCGATCAAGGTCAGACAGACAAGATTGTCGAACTGGCATATCTTCATCAAAGGAGACCATTCGGCTTGCTGGTGTGGGACGACCAATAAATGAATCAATGGCAACCGCCTCTTTGACATGCTTCAGTGCTGCCCTCACAGTCTTCGGCTTTTGATGAGCAGCAGATCGTGACGAGTTCTTGTCACGGATTCCTCTCAAAAAGACTTCCACTCCCATCATGTTCACAGTCTTCTTTCCAGCAAGTTTGTAAGCTTTCTGCACTATGTGCTGGATACGATCTGCAAAATCATCCAAGCTTTCTCCCGAATCCTGCTTTAAATCAAACATGTTCTTCCTGAGTATATGAGGTTGGTCATCAGAGCCAAAGCGTTTCTCCAGAGCTTTTAAGAGCTTACTATAACTTGAGACTGTGGAGCCAGACAGAGTACGAACATACTCGATTGCTTTGCCCCTCAAACACTCCTTCAATCTGATTAATTTCATTTTCTTTTTCCCTTTATACTGTTTCGCCGTATTCTGAAAGTAGAAAGCAAAGTTCTCCCACTCATTGATTCCTCCATGGAACATTTGTAACTGTGGGGCTGAAGGGCTCTTCTTCCTTCGTCCATGCTTCCTCCTGTCTCCATGACTGCTTCTTGAAGAGCGATAATCATCCTCATCTGAACTATCTTCATCTGAAGAAGAATCATCTGAAGAATCACTGGATTCCGAAGAAGTTGAGGACTTACGGCTGCGGTGTTTTGTCTTTGTGGGTCGATCTGAACCCCTAGATTCCCTAAACTGGTCATCATAAACACCATCACTAAACTTCTCATGTGACTTGTCACTCCTTGACCGATTCACATAACGACCAGAATCCTTGGAATCATCATAAATTGGTTGTTCAGTAGTGCTATCATAATCAGATCTCTGGTACTGTTCCCTAGATGCCCTTTCAGATCCATCCACAGCAAAACGAACATTAGCATGTGGGGACCTTCCTCGCGATCTGCTTGATGTACTGGATTGTCCACTGGTCCGAGGATTATCCCTGGGATCATAGGATTGTCTACTTGGATCCCTTGGGGCATAGTCACGCTCAAATTGGTGTTCACTGCGCTCATAGAGCGGGGGTCGTTGTGGATCATATGACTGACGTCTATATTGGTCAGAGGGCTGGCGTCTTTGTTGATCTGACGACTGCCCAGCCTGTTGATCAGTAGGAAATCGGCGCTGTCTGGCAGTGAAAACAGGGACTTCTTCTCTAGCTGGATTATTCCACTCCTCTTCATAGCGAGGGATATTTCTAACTTCCCGTCGCGGGACCTGCTTTTGGGAAGAACCAGCCTGTTGGGTCGCCGAACAGCGACTACTTATAGGTCCATTCTGTTGAGAATTTTTCTCTGTTGGCGATCCGGTGAAACGCAGACTGGCCTGCTGAGAATAGACCGCATCATGATAGGACCTCTCTCCATACCCAACATCTTCACCAAGTGAGGCAGAAAAGTTTGCTGCTGGAAGTCTGCTCTCTGGGGCCTGTTGATTTGTCCGTCTGGTCTGGAACACTCCGTTGGTTGGCATTGTAGAGATAACAGCTTCAATTTCAGCAGACTGTACTTGGCCGTTGGGAACGTTGCTCTTCTGCAAAGGGGTAGAAGACATAGGATCAGAATATTGACCATTATTGTCAGCACAATTGTCATTGTCAAAATGCAATCTTTTAACATAAGTGTTTGATGATTGTCGATCCCTACCGTAACCCCCTTGAACATCCTGCTGTCGTGTGGAAACCCCTGGTTGAGAAGATGCAAATTCATTCTGTCGATACTGCGCCGACTCATTAGCTTCTATTTGAGTGTTTAAATTGTTCTCAACAACTTGTTGATGCATCATGTCTATGTACTGTTCAGAAGGATGTGTCATAGACTAGAATTCACTACGTCCTCCAGTC
Source organism: Platynereis dumerilii (assembly GCA_026936325.1). Classification (NCBI taxonomy): domain Eukaryota; kingdom Metazoa; phylum Annelida; class Polychaeta; order Phyllodocida; family Nereididae; genus Platynereis; species Platynereis dumerilii. The sequence continues at coordinate 6,593,432 of JAPTHN010000022.1, read as the reverse complement.
TGACTCATTAATCTATTTTCATTAGTTTGTTTCGCCAATCTAGATTTCCAATTTGCCTGTTCCCTCGTCAGGATAATCAGCTGATTATGCAAATCTTGCTCTCTTGGACGCAACCCATTGACAACCTGTTCTGAAGTAGCAGCAGCAATTAGCATCTTAACTTTGTTCAATTCTCCCGTCTTCTCTACGATTAATTCATGGTACTTGTCTATCAGGCCACGGGTCAAGTGTACTTCATAGCTCTCCCCCGAATCAAGGTTTAAATTTACCATACCATCGAGATACTCATCCATTTGTGGCTGTCCTAAGTTGTTCATTCGGCTCTCAAAATCATATCTCTCTTGTCCGACTGCTCCTGGATCCTCAAAAGTCAGCTGTCCACTTGCGACGAAATCAGTCCAAAACTCAACAGGCAAGTTGAGGTGTGCATACAAAACGTTCGGCGTCAATATCATTCGTTTGCGTAAATCGATTATCCGCCGAGCGCGCCGCTCACCAATTTGATCTAGCTGACGGAGTTCTGTTTCCGTAGCAGAATGAATGTTTATAGGACTCATATTGGGTTTGTGGGTTTGATTAGTTGTTAATTTAAAAGTCGGTTGCAACTTGCAACCTAAGGGATGCCGCACAGCATCAGAATTTTGAAACCATCAAAGTATGCAAATTAAATTCAGTGACTATCAGTGTAAATCTCAACTCCAATATTCAACAAGTGTAATTTCTCTATATAGATTCTTTGTCACACCTCTATGTAACTATGAGATCAAGTAGAATCAAATATAAATAGAATCTACTATAAATAGAATTCAATATAAATCACTTCTAATACAACCTGAGTATTTCATAAGCAGCACTAGTTGCAACATAATTGAATGAAGACCTCTTTTAAAGTTAAACTTTTGACAAATTAACGGTAATTGTAACTTGATTGCAGCAGTAAATAACCGCCAAGCTGTACTTGCTGCGACAACTAAATAAATATTATATGACACTAAAGTTGTCACAAACCCAAAGTAATGCAACAAAATTTCAACGTCACAAACGCACAATAAAGTTGTAAAACGGGGTGTAAAATTTGTATAAACACTTTTTCTTATAAACTATTGTCACTCAATCTTACAGTCACACTCTATATCTGTAGCAGTTACACTCTCTATTATTATGAAACACAAGACCCGTTCAAGAATTCCTCCGAATTCTCAGACAAGTCAATTTTGTTTCACGAGTATTATAAGCTCACATGCACACTAAACACAATGTACACAAGAACAACACAAGAGTACGACACAAAGACAATTGCACAATATAACCTTTCACCCCAATTTTTTTTTTTTTTTTTTTCTAAGTGTATAAACAATAACCAAAATAGGTTAAATTGAGTAAATTAAATAATGTAAAAATAAAAAAACTTTTTTTAAAAAGATTCCGAACAGATTACTAGTATTGCGCCAACACTAATTGACACCTTTGTCACTGTCGAGGCTTATCTTTGTCTTAGCAGTTAAAGTGACAATAAGTTTTCACACCTATTCTGTGTCAATCCACAAACAAGTCTGGCCTTAGGTCATTAAGTACCAAAATTTTAATTTCCCAAACCAGTCAAAATGTGAACCAAAACCTCCAGAAATTGTAAATTAGCACTAAATTGGTCTCAAAATAGAAATTTGTAAATCAAGGATGACAAAAAATTAACTATGACTGCACTCAGCTGTCAATTTCAATCAGAATATCATCCTATTTTGAAAACAAAATTCCAAAGCAATTCAGCAAATACACAACTCAGTTGTTAGCTAAATTATAAATTAATTCCAATTAGACCAGGATTTTTGTGTGATTGAAACAACTTATTATTTCTTAGTCACCAACTTGCTCAAAATTTAAATTGACAGTAGAAATTCCAACAGTGACAACACCTGTCAAAATTATGACAGTCTAGTAAAAAAAATATTTCAACAATAGCAACTGAATAGGTGAACGAACATTCACTATTCAATTTTTCCTCAGGCTTAGGCTAATGCAACATGTATAACAACCCAAAATAGACACAGAATTTGACTATACACAGTTGAAAAAGCAAAAATTTGACAGCAACCAAATTCCACAAATTATAGGCCTACTAACTCAAAATATGTATTTACACAACTAAAAGTGCATAAAGGAAACGAACATTTCCAAAAATACACCCAAACTATGCTAAATTTGTTGCTTCAATTGTCAAAATATCTACTTCAACCATGTGCTATTTATAACTGCAACAGTACTGTGCTATTTATAGAACACTTGATAGGCTGTCAAAAATCACGGCAAAATACACGTGCTTTTTAGGTCAAATAAATTGTTGCTAAGTGAATGACAACTTCTATTCTATGGAAAACATGAAACTATATAAATAATGACATACCTAACCATGTATTCTGTGAAGTATTTACCTTAAATAGACGCTACATTATACTGTCAATTCACTGGCTAGCACTATCCACGCTTGTCAAAAATGTCAGACCGCTACAATGTAACCAATCCACGTGGTTTTACGATGTGAATTTTCGCTTGAAAAACGAAGTGACAACACTCAAAATTGACTAAATAGAACCTATACTAACTATTTAACATGTTACATTACCTATTTTGTTGATATTTACCTATTATTAGCCGAAATTAGACGAGTTATTGCTACGACGTAGCGATCGCTCTGTCAATGCACCGGGCGTCTAGACGCTACCGTATCTGTTCAGTTAATTTGACAACTTTTCTAAAGTCGATAAAACGCTAAATAAAACGTTTTGAAGCGCCGAACAGCACTCAAAACAATTGATACGTCGTATATAACAACTAGTAAGGCTACCAAATAACCACTGCCACCAATAAAGCGTGGGCCAAGCGTTATTCAAAGCATACCTTTTCTGTAGCTGTTGTCTGTACGAATCTCTCAATCAATCTGTGTAATTCACACACTCGCGCATGCGCATCACAGCCTCATTATGGGTTCCCGCCACACAAGAAAGCTGAAATAACTCGTAACCAGGAGGTAATGAACCAAATTTTGAAAGAAACTTCACCCTATAAATGCAAGGCACTTGCCAAGAGCCTCCCGAATTCCATGGAGTGGAAAAGAGCACTTGAAAATGTGATGACTGAGGCATGCACAGCTAAATTTGAGCAAAATGCCCATCTTCGTAACTTTCTTTTGGACACTCAGGAGAAAACTATTGTGGAAGCCAGACTTGATGATAAATTCTGGGGAGCCGGTGCCAAACATGACCGTGATTTGATTTCCACCAACAAGTTTCCTGGCAAAAACAAACTTGGGAAATTATTAATGACAATCAGAGATAGCTTAAAGTAGACACTTGTTGACCTTATTGTATTAAATTGAACCTGCACTGAACATTATGAAATGATCGGCATTTAATCCGCTTGTTGTCCTTGTGTATACATATTAACTGTGTCTATTTTTTCCTATTACCTCGACTGCTCTGCCTTTATTTTATGTAATCCATTTTTGATCTATCATCTTTGCTATTAATAACTTTATTTGCCAAAGACTTTCTGTGCTGTCACAATGAGATGTTGATCTACGTTTTTCACTGTGTCAGCTGTTTAACAAAGGACTGATTTAAAATTGAAGTCATTGACAGTTTCAGTGTTTTATTGATTGAAAGCTAATCCATCTGTTGTAGTTTCATGAATTAATCCATGGCATTTTGCTCTGTATAACTTTGTTATAACATTATGTAATATATCAATTTGTTGATTACTGTACAGTTTCTGCATCCATTAGTAATTTCCAGTGAAATTCAGATGTCCTGTGAACTAGTGTTCGCATTGTTGCCTTTAATTTGCCATTTTGTCTTACTAATATCTTTCACACAGCTCGGTGCAAACTTTATCACCTCTACGCCTGCATATGATAGATATATACTGAGAGGTACTGTGATCATAGGGTTCAAATCGTCTTTAAATATTAGTTATTTTCATAGATGAAGCAGTTAAGACATCCTTTTGCAGAGGGCTTCTCCTATTTGGAAATGTTTTCTATTTCATACTTTATGTGCATTACACTGTCTTGCTTCTCTCTAATGATATCAACTTAAATCCAGGTCCTAATAGCATAACTGATAATCTTACATTAGGCCATACCAACATAAGGAGCTTACTGACGAGTGTTTCCCAATCTTCTGTTTATGAAACAAGTGTAAAAAAAATTGATCTTTTAAGATGTTTTCTGAACAGCCACAGGTTTGATGTTTTTGGTGTTTCTGAAACTTGGATTGATGATAGGGTCAATGACTCAGATATCAGCATTTCTGGCTTTTTACCACCTTTTCGCAAAGATAGGACTAGACACTCAGGAGGTTGTTTAGTTTATGTCTCTGATTGTTTACCTGCAAAACGTCGACCTGATCTTGAACCAAATATTTCAGAAATTGTTTGTATCGAAGTGAGAATCAGTGATGTTCGCTTGCTTGTTTGCAATGTTTACCGTGCACCTAATTATGAGATAGGAACATTTTGTGAGGAGCTGGAGGGCATCCTCGATAGCGCGGAGGTTGAAGGGTTGACTGTGATAGTAATGGGTGACATGAACAGTCGTCATTCAGAATTTTGGGATGGGGATAGAACTACTTCTGATGGAAGGGCTTTGAACTCATTTTTTACTTCTTGTAATTTTGTTCAAATTATTCATGAGCCAACTAGGACTACTGATTTTTCCAATTCTTGTATAGATTTGATATTCATTAACAAACCTGATCTTGTCCAGGATAGCGGGACTTATTGTCCACTCGAGGGATGCGATCATAATGTCATATTTACTACATTGGTTAAGTCCTATCCTAAAAGTAATAGTTATTCCAGAAAGGTTTGGAACTTTAAAAAAGGAAACTTCGAGCTGCTGAGATTTGCCATATTTAATGCTGATTGGGACAGCTGCTACACAAGCAGAGATGTACACCAAGTGACTGAGACTTGGATGCAAAAGCTTCGTCAAATTGCTGAGGAACATATTCCACACTACAGTGTTGTAATCCGACCCAATGACAAGTCCTTTATGACCTCAAATATCAGAAGACTTTTGCGTAAAAAAGAACGCTTACGAAATATATTCAGACGTAGTGGTCAGGATGCTGACTATGCCAACTTTCAGGCAGTTCGTCGGGAGGTGGTCTCTGAAATCCGCAAATCCAAAAGGCAAATTGAGCATGAATTCTCAGAAACCAACAATGCCAAACTCTGGTGGCGCCATGCAAAAGAAAATTGCACTGGCGGTAGCTCAAATTATGATTCTCCTTTGAAAGATGATGACAATATTATCACATCCAATGTGGAAAAGTCTGAACTGTTTAACAAACATTTTGTCCAACAAGCTACGCTTGATGATTCTAACACTGAATCTTTAGATTCACCTGTTATTCCATCCATTTGTATTGAGGCTCTTCACATTCAACCCTTTGAGGTGTATGGAACTTTAAAAAATCTTGACACAAGTAAGGCTACTGGACCCGATGGAATTGGGAATTTCATACTGAGAGAAGCTGCTCTACCACTATCTGAACCTCTATGCAAACTATTTAACTTTTCTCTTGATGCAGGTGTCTTTCCCGATATGTGGAAACTTGCGAATGTTCTGCCACTATTCAAAAAGGGTGACCCTATGCTATGCACTAATTACAGGCCCATTTCGCTACTTCCTTGTATTGCCAAAGTATTTGAACGTCTGGTATTCAATCACATATTTACCTTCCTAAAACATAATAACTTGTTAAATGCTCGCCAGTCAGGATTTATCCCAAAGGATAGCACTGTCAACCAACTAATATACATACTTGAGCACCTGTACAAATCCGCAGATGTGAATGATGATGTTATTGCCGTCTTTTTAGATCTGACCAAAGCTTTTGACAAGGTGTGGCACAAGGGATTATTATACAAACTGGAAAATGCTGGCATCACAGGCGATATGCACAAATGGTTAAGGTCTTATTTAACAGGTCGCAAACAGTGTGTTATTCTGAATGGATCACACTCCACTATGCTGTCTATCCCAGAAGGTGTCCCACAGGGCTCTGTCCTGGGACCTCTACTTTTCTTAGTATTTATAAATGACATTACAGCTAATGTACAAAGTAATGCATATCTGTTTGCTGACGACACTTGCCTTTTCCAGCCTTGCTCTTTCACTGAGCCATCAGCTCTTGAAGTTATTAACAGGGATCTCTATAACATTAAGCTATGGGCAGACAAATGGCTAGTTACAGTACAGTCAATGCAGAGGAGACAGTGTTCATGGTCTTTAGCTGTTCTACTAACACCCAAGTGTCCCCTTGTGTTAAATTTGGTGACTATCACTTAAAGCAGGTTCATTCTCATTCACATATGGGATTGACTTTGCAAAGTGACCTTTCTTGGAGCAAGCACATCTCTAGTATCGTGGCTAAAGCAAACAAACGCATTGGTCTTCTTAAACGTTTAAAGTACAGTGCTTCTAGGAAGTCTCTTGCACGTTGTTATTTGTCTTTCATTAGGCCCATCCTTGAATATGGTGACATATTCTTTGATAGCTGCACCAATGAACAATCTGACCAACTTAAGGGGGTGCAACTTGAGGCAGCCAGAATTGCAACTGGTGCGAAAAGATATACTTCTCATGACGGGCTTTATCGGGAGTTAGGCTGGGTTCCCTTATCCTCAAGAAGGCAGGGACGGAAACTTTTCAAAATGTACCAGATGTTTTACAATCACTGCCCACATTACTTGACATCTATCTTAGACAACCTGAAACCTGCTCACAATTATAGCACTAGAGGGCCATATCACCTTCAGGTGAATTTTCCAATTATGCGCAAAGAAATATATCGTAAATCTTTTATTCCAAGTAGCATATCACTGTGGAATTCCCTACAGGTCCAAACAAGGGCATCCAGTAGTCTCGCTTCCTTTAAGAAGAATGTCACCTCCGTGCAAAATCTGAATGGCCCATCACTGTTGCCTGTCGAACTGTCGCGCAAAGAGGAAGTTATTATCAGTCAATTGAGGTTACAATTTGGTGATCTCTGTGCTCATTTGTTTAACACAGGTTGCATTGTCTCTCCCCGATGTATCTGTCAACATGACTCTGAGACCTCCCACCACTATCTGCTAGAGTGCCCTCTTTATATTGCTCCAAGGCAAAAATTAATAAATGATATTAACAGTTTAACTTCCTTGGAACCAACTGTGAATTTACTCTTATTTGTCTCTGCAACTGGATGTCTCCCTTAGCATTATTAAGTGCACTGCTAGTTTTATTACCGCTTCAAGCAGATTCTAATCATTTGACTCTAATTATTGTGATCTGGTGCGGCTACCCATGGCACTGTAGGCAGCAAGAGCGGCTAACGGTGCTGTGGTATGGCCGCACCATTGCATGTGTGTAACAATTTAGTGAATTATTATGCTTATGCTTGTGTGGGTGATGACCTTAGCCGATAGCTGTGTGTTTTGTTTTCATGTTTTAATACTAACACCTGAGCTTGTAATTGAGCCCACGGCTCGTTAGCAAAGGTAATAAATATGTTTAAACCAAAACAATCATCACAAATTCATAAAATTTGCCAGATCATCTCAGACATTAAAGGCAAAACTGAAATGCAAAATAATTGCTTTCTACCTTTCCTGGTCTTTCCTGTAGGGCATGGTAACGTAATTTACATTGAAAAACGACAAAATCACTTTTCTACCTTCTTTGGCCTCCTGTGAATAGAGTTCTCAATATTCTGCAAAACTGTAAATTGAACCAAAAACTATACTTTTCAAACTTGTTAATAAAGTTCGTAATTTTTACAATCCGCAAATATTAACATGATTAAAATGGCCCTGAATCTTATCTTAATTTACAAGAATTATGTTAATTTTCTACATGACCTTATGACTTTTTCTATGGGAAGGCCATTATTGTGGGGTACATTTCCATGCTCTTCTAATGTTAATACCTGCAAAATTGGTGACACAGCAATTGATTTATATGAAACCCCTCAGTGACCATCATGTGCTATTTTTCCGTTTTTCGGGAATTTAACATGGAATTTAGCCCAGTTGCTACCACAAATTATATGTATATTGTATATGACTGTATTTCTACATACGTTTTCTAAATTGTGAAATCATTCTACTTGAAATGACAGCCAACAATCTTCAAACATTCTTTCTTTTTGGAATTTGCCCATTTAACTGGGATTGAGTCTTATGTGCTCGAATCAGCAAATTCCGCCTCATCTGCATAACATGTACGGAGGCCTGTTTAGCTGCTGATTAGCCGAGGGTATGCTGCCGCGCAGCCTATGTTTTTACCATGCTTTATGTGATTAAAATGACTGAATCTGAATCTGCATTGAAAAACCATTGAAATTGGCTTTTTCTCAATAAAGAAGCCTCCCATGCTCTTAAAAAATTTAATATCAATAAAATTCCAGCTTAGAATATATCTATAGCACACCACGTTCATACTGTGCGATAAAACACTAAATCTGGTATCTCTGCAAAATATGACACCAAATCAAAAACGCACACTTCTGTTTCCCATTGGAATAGCATTGGCAATTGGATGCGTTCAATTGATTTCAAGATATTTCTCAAATACAATGGTGCAACTTAATTGCCATTGGTTCACAGGAGAGTTCTAAACCTAAGAAAAGTGGAAATTGACTTAGGTAATGATTTTTAATTTTGTCTGGCTGACAGAGGCTTTTTATTGCAATAAAACTGTAACTTCAAGACAATTTCAATGCAGGAGAATAACATGAATTTCTTGGCTCACTAAGCAAATCCACACAGTGCAATAAAATGGAAAACATCAGCTCCCCCTGTTGAAAAATCATGTCATATAGTCATTGACTTAAGCCTTGAGATTTTTAAAAGGCTTGTATCTTCTAAGGCAGGAAATGGACCCCCATATGCATAATACCATTGAATTCTGCCGAGTTTCAATGTACTAAAACCAGTCTTGCCTAATAGGTCCGTTTCCTGCTTTGCTCGTAAATCTCAAATAAAGATTCCATAGTTGTTGTAATGTACATTTGGTCTCATGATTTTTTTCCCATTGCACAGACAGGAAGTCTCAGTGGCAGAGTGGATAGCCCACCGGCTTTCTAATACTGAGTTCCCGGGTTCGAATCCAACACATGGCAATATTTTTCCCCAACTAATTTGAAAACAAATGAGAATTTGAGTAGCGCTTGACAGTGCACTGTTCTTTTTTTTTTTATGCTGGTCTGCAACAGGAAAACTAAATTTTAATTGTCATGATGTAATTCTCTGATTGGTCACTCTATTAATAGACTGACATCAGGCAATACATGAAATTGGGCCTCAATAGAATATTTGACCTTCTTCTGCTGTTCTTAAATGTGCATAATCAAGTTACTTCATATCCCCCAAATTCCTGCCTTGCTCTTAAACCTCAATGAAAGATTCCACAATGTTATGATGCATATTGGTGTCATGATTTTTTTCTCACTTCAATGTTGTATGTCTCAGTAGCTGAGTAGTTAGCATGCTGGCCTTGTAATTTTGAGGTCCAGGGTTCGATTCCGCTGCATGCCAAATGCTTTACTACTAAATTTAGATACAGATAGGGAGCCATCTGGTGATAGTCATGCTGCAAAGTGGCCAAGCAAATGGAACTCAGTTAGCATTGAAACTCCTACAGCATCTTTCTATGTGTGGCTGTGAATGCATGTACGTTTGAAATTATGGTTATACTTTTTCTTTTGTGTTATTGGGTATATGTTGATGGCATCTTCAGATTAGTTTATGTCATTTTGAGTGGCCATGGATGCTTTTCCAAGAATTTGCATAATAATTGGGAACACCCACAAACATCATTATATGGCAAAACTCCCAACTGAGTAAATGGAATTGGACACATTTGGCAGGATATTAGCTCCATGGTACACTTATCATTATGTGAAAAGAATATCCAAATAGTGTTATTTCTTGTTAGATAATGCAAAAAAGCATAGTTGTATAATAATTGGGAACGCGATGTACAGCCTTACGCCAATACGCCATGCAAAATTAAGGGCATTGAACGACTTATCATACATCATACATGCATCACTGCCATATACACTCAAACAGTATTGATTGAATAATCTACTTTTCACATAAACAGAAACACTCTTGAAATTTGCAAGATATGTGTTTGCCCTACCAATGAAATCTGTTTTTACATTTTATTAGAGGGTCATTAACATTATTTGTCAGCATATGACCAAGATATCTAATTTCGTTTACAAGTGGCAATAGACCATTTACATGGATATCACCAAAATTTACACATTTACCAAAAACAATAAGTTGGCTCTTCTTACAGTTAAACATTATGCAGTGATCCTTCGCATACTCTTCACATACGCTAATCATATGTATGGCAAGCTTACCTGCAGGCAAAGTCAGTTCCCTGGAAGCATGCGACTCATCTGAAAATCAAACAGAGAATTGATGTATAAATCAAAATGCATCTATCTTTGAATATTGCATTTCTATGTTCTGTCCACCCTTATTTCATTAAGGATTTAATCTACTTAATATGGGGGGGGGGGGTAGAGTTGGTCTAGTGGTAGCATGCTGGACTGCCAATCGCTGGGTCCAGGGTTCAAATCCAGCTCTTGCCGGGTCACCTGGGCCTATGTTGGATGGCTGTTTCAATCATCCTTCGCCTCATTGCCATATCCTCCTCCTGTCCCAATTAGCCTACCAAGTGCATAAATACAGGACGTAAAGCCCCAAATATCCATCCATCCAAACTAGTTAATTTTGTATAATGCTTCTATTTAGCAACTAAACTTGGTTCACATGAATTTATTGATAAAACCGGTCACTGCGTGAGGCTTTACATCCATGTTTCACGCTAATTTGAGCCTTTTTAGGCTAATTTTTACACATTTTGTCTTAAATACCGTTTTGGGGGGACTTTACCTACGTGCTTGCTTTTATGCAAACCTCCTGACTTTGCAGGTTGTGTCTAAAGAACATAACAGCAGGGTTCGAAATTAGCATGAATTTGATGGGAGTCAGTTGGACTCCTATGTTTCAGATTTTGGGAGTCCTTATGAAGATGTGAGAGTTCAAAGAAACATGAGAATCAGTGTTTGGATAGGTGGATTTTTTTGTTAGAGATTCGATATTGAATATTTCTTTATCTTTGGTCTCCAAAAACATCAGTCTATTAGTTAATATAGATATAGGAAATATGAAATGGTTTACAATCATCCAGAGAAGACAATCTGCCATCAATCTGCTTATTGCATTGTACAATTGGCAGCTCTGTTATTAAGAATTTCAGCATATTTGAAGGCAAGGAAATTAATTGCACTCCAGGATGACACTTCAGACATGGCAGTCCAATATAAATTTGATACTTCCAAAATAATCCTAAAAACAATCACACCCTTTTGAATTGGTTAATTGATCTCAATTGGATTGGTTACTTCAAATTACTTGGGTGACACAAGGGGGTCTGGAACTGAGTGGGATGCATTGCATCTTAGCTAGAGTCCATGGACAAAATCAATATAGTATTGAATAATTTGGTAATTAATTTGTGTTTATATAAGTCAACCCAAACTCTGATATCATTAGATGGACTTGCAAATTCCATTTGCCTTCTAGTTTTCTAGGTTTTTTTTTTTACTATGTTCTGGAGAGTGCAAACCTAACCCATTCATTCATTAGCTTGAAGTGACCAAAGAAGCCATTCACACTTCTAATGCTTGCTGAAATGTGATGATTGCAATTCAATTGATTGCATATATGTACCCCAATCCTATGTGTTGATCCCAATTGGATTGATGGTGTTAATTAGATTGGATGACACTGGATGGCTGAGTGGGCTGCATTCAAAGCCAATTGCTATTCTTCACAGCCACAAATTGCCGTGAATTTGGCTGCCTTCAAAGTTTAGGAGTCCCACGGACTCCTTACTGCTCAGCAAAAGGGAGTCCGTGGACAAATAAAGGAGTCTCGGACTCACGGACTCCCGCTAATTTCCAACCCTGCAGTAACGCATAATTATAATAATAGCTTCAACTCACTCTCAATTTTCAATGCTGTGTAAAGAAATTTGCCAAGAGCAAAATTCAGGTATGTATACCTTTTTTGAGATCAAAATTTCATGAAACTGTTCAGCTTGGCTTAATACCGGAAAATCATTGATTGAAGTACAAGCTACATCATGCAATTCAGTTCTTCGGTTGGTCCAGTTTGGGCGAACCATTAAACAATGGAATTCATCTTCTACAACATTTAAGTTACATTTATTGCAAAAATGATCTTCTGCAGGTATATAAGGACCAATTTCAATATTAAGATTGTTCTCCGTGGCCTAATGGTTTAAGGTGCTTGTTTGTGCTACCAGTCTGGCTTTGAGGTCGTGGGTTCGACTCCCACTCCTGGAACTCAATTTGGTCCGAGCCCATGGGACATTAAATGGAGGTGGGTTGTATCCAGTGCTCTGTGCTGGGGCAACTGAAAGACCCTGGGCATCCCTGAATTAATATGGTATGTGCCAGACTCACTGTCTTCTCATCAATCATCATCATCATACGGCGGTCACCAACACTAGAGAGTGCTACGGCATGGGAACCTTGGGCAATGTTCCTCTAGTCTCTGCCCATGGGCGCCGTTCTATGGCTGCCCTGAGCTGTATCATTGTGGAAGGCTCACCACGAATTTCGTGCCTGCATTGCAGTGCATGACTGAGAGTATTTACAATTACAATTACAATTACAATTGTGAGAACTTAGTCTGAAACGAACGATACTGGTATAAATAGATTTAGGGAGATTGAAGTTAAGATATGGTTCTAAGCGTATATCAGATTTGGAAGTTTTGTACGTTCGTAGTTTCGGGTATATATGATTTTAATTGACTCTTAATTGTACCCACACATTAATTTTTTATTATTTTTATTTATTTTTAAAATTTTTTTTTTTTAACTTTCTTTTTCTATTAAGCCTATCTTTGAAGATTCTCAATAATTAATCAAATTGGTAATAATTAATAATTTGCTCTATATAGCTTTGTTTAGTATTGGTGCTTAGGTTGTGTAAATATATTTATTTATTTTTTTTTTCTAATCCAATACTAAACGCAAGATATACACAAGAACTAGTTACAATAGGGAAACTAATTGTTGATACACCTTTAACTGTGAGTTGCTAAATCACTTTTGATTGTTTCAGTGTCAATGTCGAGATGTCGTCACTGACTGCCGTAGTGACAACTCCTATCCGGGTCCTACATCGGACTGTGAGACAACTGCGACGAAGACTCGTCATCGCAGTACGTGAAGATGTTGGCCCTCCTACAGTGTCATCAGTGTCAGATGCTAATTCTAGTAGCATTGAGGTTGTGGAGGCTCCCACTGTCATCCCTGTAACACAGCTTGTGGATGGTAGCCTGATTTTGGATGATGGGGACTCCTCCACGCTATCGTCAGATGTCGAGACTGAGCCAGATGCTGAAGCGAGCAGCATGTCAGTGGAGGACCCCAATGTCATCCCGGAGACCCAGCAAAGTGAAAGCAGTTCTGTGACTGCTCAAGATGACGGGGATTCCTCCACAACAACCATCGACGAAACTCTTGCAGATGCTGCTACGGACAGCATGTCAGTGGAGGGCCCCGATGTCATCCCAGAGACTCAGACTTTTGACGACAGTTGGGTAACTGTCTCGGATGACGAGGATGACGGGGACGCCTCCACATCTACAGACGATGACGGAGAACTGAACAGTATTTTGGCATCTGGCTCGCCATCTCCCGTACCTGCACCTTTAGGGGCTGCTCAGCCAATAGAGACACTTGTAACTGGCAGAGAACCAACCCTTAGCCAGAAAGAAATGCTTCTCTTTCGTGGTCCGAAGAATCCTCTGTCGGCGTTCTACCATCACCCGTTGCGATTGAAGAATCAGAACTATATTTCAGCTGAAGCTGCTTACCAGCATGAGATGCTTCAGCATCACAGATTGTCGCGCTTGGCACATCATGAACTCTTTCGCTGTCGCTCCTCCCATGATGTGAAACGCATTGCTTCAAAGTGGGTGCCTAAGTGTAACAAGACCTGGGAGACCATCAGGTTCAAGGTCATGGAAGACATTTGCACTGCGAAGCTGCAACAGTGTAAGGCCTTTAAGACTGCTCTCCTAGCCAGCAGAGATGCTGTGTTACTACACAACACCGAGACCGATGCTGTATGGGGATGCGGATTGGACCTTCATGGTAGGAATATGATGGGCCGCATTCTCATGAATATCCGGAAGTTACTCACAGATTACCAGCATGACTATCCTTCGCTACCAACCAGACTCCATGATCGCTCGAGTGAACAAGCCCCTTCGAAACAACCAACTGAATCGATTCTCCCGAAGCGTAAAGTCCTTGTCATCGGCAATTCCAACGTTCGTGGGATTGCCAAGGGATTATGTGACAGAGGACTGGATGGCACTGGTTTCGTTTATCCCGGACAGACACTTACTCAGTTAAAGATTCGAACTGGAACTGTGAAGGAGTCGCTTCATGACTCCAAACCTGATGCCATCCTTGTCCACGCTGGTGACATTGAGGTGCGCGACTCTTTCACCTCTGTGCCGACCATCGCTCATGCTATGTCTGAACTGTCGTCCGACCTCCAACAGAAGTTCCCCGGCACCAGAATCGTCGTGAGCGGACTACCAACTGTGCCCGGACAACGGCGGCTAAACGAACGCATTGCCCAGGTCAACGAACACTTTGCCCTTATCTGCAGGAAGACCAAGGGGCATGCGTTTCTGTGCAACAAGAACGCAAGACTACAAAGGGACAACTTGCACCTCACCATTCGCTCTAGAGACACTATTGCTTGGACGACTGCCTGTCATGTGAAGAAATGTGTTTAGTGTGCTGCCTGCTACTCGTGTCATTTGTGCAAATAATGATTTCAATGTGAGCATTACTTGTAACCAAAAAGAATATGATAATGATAAAAATAATCATGATAATGTTGTTAATATGGAAACTCATAAAGATTATGTAATTAATATTCATACGATCCGTGTTCCTGAAGTAGCAAATGTCCAGACTAACCATGTAAATTGCCAAGTTGAAATTAATTCTGATCAGAAGTTTGATGAAATCACTATACAAAATTATAACATTATTGAAGCAGTTGACATTCCTAGAATGTCTGATGAAATAAGACCTAGTTTATGTGCTAGCCATATTTATGGAGTCGCTGATGCAGCTCAGAGTACAATTGATATTTTTGATGATATGCCTCAAGATTTAGTTAATGAAGAACAACTTGACAAAACTTTAAATATAATGGTATGGAATATTCATGGTCTTGGAGATAAACTAAATAATAGGGAATTTCTTGATTACATTGGAAATAATGATATCATACTCTTTCTAGAAACTATGAAGTTAGATAGTTATAAACCAACACTGAAAAATCATATATACTTTCACTTTCAAAGGAAATTTCAGCATCGGCGAGCCCGTAAACCAGCAGGAGGTATATGATTGTTAGTTTGTGCTAAACTATTTGAATCCGGAGTTGTTAGTATTGCTAGAAAGTCTGACTTTGCAGTTTGGTTAAAAATTAAACAGATTAATCGCTGCGATATCTATCTTGCTGCTATCTATATTCCTCCTTTGGATTCTTCATCAACAATTTCTAGTTTTCAGGATAACAATGCATTTCACTTGTTGCAAGATGATATTACACATTTTAGCCAAATTGGTGATATAGCACTTTGTGGCGATTTCAATGCTCGTACTGGTAGAATTTCAGACTTCTCAACGACACTGGGGAATGATAAACATAGTCTAATTGCCAATTATTGTGAACCCACATCCCTTATTTTTCCTAACTATGAAAGGTACTCTGATGACAGTAAGGTAAATCGATATGGAAAAGAGCTGCTAGAGCTGTGCAAATCAAGCGGCTTGAGAATTATGAATGGTTATTTTGATAGGAATAGGAGCACAGGAACCTTCATTTGTTACACTGCAAATGGTAAAAGTTTAATTGACTATCTAATATGTGATTCACAATTTTATCAGAACATGTCTAGTTTCAAGATTGATCCTCTTAATAGTGATTCAGACCATAGGCCGCTATTGTTTTCTTTGAAAATAGTCAATGTTGATGAACTGGTTGCAAGTTCTGATGAAGGTATGCATGCTTCAAATGTAAAGTTTTACAGATACAAATTTGACTTGCAAAAGGCAGCTAAGTTAATACCAACATTGAAGGATGTCCAATGTTTGTCACTTTACGACACATTCATGGATTGTATTGTTTTCGACACAGGGGTAGATAATACGGTTACTGAATTATATAGTTTATTAGAATCTGAAATTTCTAAAAATTTCCAGAAGAAATATCTGAGAGCAGCTGCTGACACATTTCCAAGAATGAATGGTTTGATTCCGAGTGCAAGTCTCTCAAACGAAAACTCAATGACTTCTCTAAACATAATGATTTAAACTCTATACTACATTAAATCATGCAGAATACAACAGTTTAAAGAAGCAATATCGTTCCACTTTGCAAAGAAAGAAACAACTCTATCAAAATAATATAAGGACAGAGTTAAGTACTATGGAAAGTAATAATCCCCAGGACTACTGGAAATTTTGGGATAGATTGAAAAGAAATAATATTCTTTCATTCACAAGCAATATAAATAGAGCATTATATGAGTTCATATAACACCACTCCACACCCGTCATTTATTACTGATGCGCCAATCACTGCACATGAGGTAGAAACTGAACTGAGGAATCTTAAGACTGGTAAAGCACCAGGAATTGATGGCATAAGCAATGAGTTTTACAAATATGTGTCTGATTATTTAACTGAGCCTCTGACAATTACATTTAACTATATTTGGGAGAAAGGTACTTATTCTGATAAATGGGCAGAAGGAATTATCCAACCCCTGCATAAAAAAGGCAGTCAGAGCGAACCAGATAACTATCGCAAATTAACTTTAATGGCTTGTATGGGAAAGGTTTTTGAATCGATTGTTAATAAAAGATTAGTCTTTCAGGAGAACTAATTCTATTGATCCATACCAATTTGGTTTCTGTAAAGGATGTAGAACCAGTGACAATGTATTCATTATAGATACATTGATGTCTTATCACAAGCACAAGAAAAAACTGCTGTTCATAACTTTTGTTGACTTTTCTAAAGCATTTGACTTTGTAAACCGAACCTTCCTATATTACAAATTAATTAAAAAAGGATAAGGAGGCAGGTTGCTAAATGTCATTCAAAGCATGTTCTCAAAATCAGGTGCTAGAGTTAGATGGCAGGGTCAACTTGGATCAAATATTGATAGTACCCATGGTGTCCTCCAGGGTGGTATTGTCAGTCCTAAACTGTTAAACTTATTCATATCTGATATGAATGAGTACTTGGACCAAAGCAGTGGTATTAAAATCAATGATGTCACATTCACTCATCTACTATATGCAGATGATCTTGTGTTGGTCTCTGGCAGTGCGTCAGGAATGCAGAAATTGTCAGACAACCTTGCATCGTACTGTAGGAAATGGCACTTGTTGATTAACTCAGATAAAAGTAAGATAATGGTAGTACAGCCTAGTAGACGTAAGGCAACAAATGATCCTTCCTATGACTTCTCAATAGATGGTGACAGTCTGGAGGTAGTTGATTCCTATAAGTATCTTGGACATATAATCAGCAGCACAGGCAAAATTTATGAAAAAATGTATGACCATCTCTCAACTCAGGCGTAAAGGGCAATGCATGCACTCAAAGAGCGTGTTAAATCTACTGTTGGATATCTCCCAGCAAAAGTCTATCTAAAAATGTTTGATTCTCATGTCATGCCAATTCTTGATTATCACAGTGAAATATGGTTCTCAATGAAAGAAATAGGTGTACTTGAGAAAATCCAATTGCATTTTCTAAAAAATATTCTTGGTGTCAGACTTCAAACTTCCACTGTAGCAGTGCTAGCTGACACTGGGCATTTTCCCCTGCTCTGTAGACAACAGGTATCAGCATTAAAATACCCGGATAGGTTAAAATCAGGCAACTGTCCTACTTTGCTTAATGAATGCTATGAAATACAGAAATTGCTACTGATAAAGAAACAACCTTGCTGGCTGGCGAGAGTTGAACAGATAACAGGAATGCTAAATTTAAATGTGAATGAAGGTATCAATGTGAATAGAACAGTATCAAAATTGTATGATCAAGCACAAATTAAAATGCTAGCTGAAATAAATGACAGTGGTAAAAATCCAAAGCTTAGAACATATAAATTATTTAAGAAAGACTTTCGTCTAGAGCCATACCTGAACATAAACCTCCCAAAATGTCTCTATCAGAGCATTGCTACATTTCGATTAAGTTCTCATAACCTTCACATAGAACTAGGTAGACACAAACGACCGTATATTGTGGCAGACGAACGTCTATGTAAAAGATGTGATGTGAATATGGTAGAAGATGAATTTCATTGCCTCATGATTTGCCAACAATGGAGCTCACTGAGACGTGACCTTTTTGAAACTGCCTCCCACCATATTGAAAATTTTCTTGTATTACATCAAAATGAACAGTTCCTACATATACTTACTAACAAAAACTATGAAGTAAATTTTGGACTAGCAAAATTTTTAAAACATTGTCTAAATCTGATTTTTATGTTACTTTCCTTATTTGTATCACCATTGCACAAATCGCGAGTGGCCACAGGCACTGAACATACGGTACTTACATGTCATGGCAGTGGGCCTATATGAATTGTTCCCTTTGTATATATATATGCATGTATGTCCATAGCTATTGTTCATATCATGATATTTGTATTCATTTCGTATGTGTGTGTATATCATTTTTGGTGCATAATTAGGTACTAGTCATAAAGGATGTGTTACTTGTTCATGGTGCTGAAATTGACATTCTGTGTATATATTATTATGTGCTTGTGTATGGTCATTTTGGAAAATGAATGCAGACTGTGAGAGCTCGGTGGTGCGGACTCATAGCGGTTGCCGCTGGCCCCATGCTTCGGAGCTCTCACGCCAACTTAAATTAATCAGCTTAGAACTTAAAATAGCAATAATCGAAACATTATATATTCTAAATGATCTATATAAATGCAATTGAACTTTACGTATATATGCTGCTACTGATATAATTATATGAAATTGCTACTGATAGAATTCTATGAGACTTTGATATATAAACTGGTTATGTTTCTAAATATTTTATATCCTATTAAATGTGTCAGTATATATCTTTCCATTTAGTTCATGGTGCTTTTAATTGTAGTATTATCATTATTTTATGTAAATTGATACTTGACATTCTCTCTTGATGTAGTTTATAGTCACTGTCCCTCTCTCTTGTATATATATATCTTCTGTCTTTCTTTGTAGTTATTTTACTGTCATCACACATGTATCTTGTTGATATTTCGTTGTGAATAAAAGAATATATATATATATAATGAACTATATACATAAAAAGGTTTCATGTATATAGTTCTTTATTCATGCAAATAGCATACATGGAAACAGAATAACAGTACATAATTAAAAGTCATGTGTAAAAGATAAAATATTAAATAGATAAAATAAAGAAAACTAGTCTAAACATAAAAATTCTAAAATTGATAAAAATTTGTGTTTCTCCAAAAACACTTCATCACAGTTGTCTCTCATCTCACAGAGTTCCCGAACCTGTTTACCTATTCCAATATCACAGTCAGACACCTCTTTCTTCCAAGCACTTTCTTTTAATATACAAGCATCATTAGCACCAATTTTGATTAGAGTCCACACACTGATATTGCAATAATCGGCGGCATACTTGAGGATTTTATAAAGTCTTGAATTTTCGTATAAGCAAGATTTGAAAATCTCATTCACTCCTACATTTGAGTGATTATAACCGTTTAAAAAGTGTTTGATGAACCTTTTGTACAGAACAACATTACATGGCATGCAGTCACTAATATGAGGCAATTTAAGCTATGAGTCCTGTATGGCAATGACCGAACTCTTCTTTAATACACTGCGTTCCCAATTATTAAGCAGCTAATTATGCTTTTTTGCATTGTCTCAAAAAAAATGACACTATTTGAATATTCTTTTCACATAATGATAAGTGTACCATGCAGCTAATATCCTGCCAATTTTGTCCAATTCCAAAACTCAGTTGGGAGTTATGCCATATCATGATGTTTTGGGGTGTTCCCAATTATTATGCAAATTCTTGGAAAAGCATCCATTGCCACCCAAAATCAACAAAGTTGATTCTGAATTGACATTAGAATATACCCCATAACACTAAATAAAAAATGGAACCATCATTTCAAACGTGGATGCCTTCATGACCAAGAAATCAATTTAATACAACTGCAAATGTTACAAAGAAATACTCATATTCACAATATAAGTGCAAGAAACCGACAATATCGCCTGCCTGCTGTGAGCCACGAATATATGCAAGGAATAGCATTTCATATAAATTTCCAAAAACCTTTAATGAAATGAGTGAGAATATTAGGAGTACAATATATAGTCATCGTTTGAATGGTTTTAAAAATTACATCAAGCACATTTTCCTTAATTCTTATAATGTTGAATGTGAAATCGAAAATTGTAACATTTGCAATAGAGTTGGTTAGCTAGTGTTAGTTGTTTCAGTACTCAGCATATTATAAATATAAGAATAAACTTGAAATTATTCTCTTCCATACTCAATATCTGGATAGATTATAAAAACGAAATACAAAAACAAGATTACCACTGTGATATGACCTTCTTGGTGGCTGTGGGAATTACTTATTTTTAGTGTATGATAATTATAGAACTGTCTGGTTGACCCCTTGGTAGCGATACTGGCAGTGTCATAAAGGGGTCAACCAACATAAAGCAACATCTTACAATATTGATTTTTTTACCATGCTTTATGTGATTAAAATGACTGAATCTGAATCTGCATTGAAAAACCATTGAAATTGGCTTTTTCTCAATAAAGAAGCCTCCCATGCTCTTAAAAAATTTAATATCAATAAAATTCCAGCTTAGAATATATCTATAGCACACCACGTTCATACTGTGCGATAAAACACCAAATCTGGTATCTCTGCAAAATATGACACCAAATCAAAAACGCACACTTCTGTTTCCCATTGGAATAGCGTTGGCAATTGGATGCGTTCAATTGATTTCAAGATATTTCTCAAATACAATGGTGCAACTTAATTGCCACTGGTTTACAAAAGAGTTCTAAACCTAAGGAAAGTGGAAAATGACTTAGGTAATGATTTTAAGTTTGTCTGGGTAACAGAGGCTTTTTATTGCAATAAAACTGTAATTTCAATACAATTTCAATGCAGGCGAATAACATGAATTTCTTGGCTATGAATGCATGTACGTTTGAAATTATGGTTATACTCTTTCTTTTGTGTTATTGGGTATATGTTGATGGCATCTTCAGATTAGTTTAGGTCATTTTGAGTGGCCATGGATGCTTTTCCAAGAATTTGCATAATAATTGGGAACACCCACAAACATCATTATATGGCAAAACTCCCAACTGAGTAAATGGAATTGAACACATTTGGCAGGATATTAGCTCCATGGTACACTTATCATTATGTGAAAAGAATATCCAAATAGTGTTATTTCTTTTTGAGATAATGCAAAAAAGCATAGTTGTATAATAATTGGGAACGCAGTGTACAGCCTTACGCCAATACGCCATGCAACATTAAGGGCATTGAACGACTTATCATACATCATACATGCTTCACTGCCATATACACTCAAACAGTATTGATTGAATAATCTACTTTTCACATAAACAGAAACACTCTTGAAATTTGCAAGATATGTGTTTACCTTACCAATGAAATCTGTTTTTACATTTTATTAGAGGGTCATTAACATTATTTGTCAGCGTATGACCAAGACATCTAATTTCGTTTACAAATGGCAATAGACCATTTACATGGATATCACCAAAATTTACACATTTACAAAAAACCAGAAGTTGGCTCTTCTTACAGTTTAACATTATGCAGTGATCTTTCGCATACTTTTCACGTTATGGTAAATGACCTACATACAACACTTCCAATGGTAAAATATTTTGATGATATAACACTATATTACGCTGGAAAATACGGCGCTTCATTAAATCATAACCCTCTTCAACAAGCTGCCAACCATTGCCTTTCTTGGGCTACTGAAAATAATATGAATATCAACACCAAGAAAACAAAGGAAATGATTATCAAATTTTCTAAGGTCGAAACTGACATTCCTCACCTATTTATGAATGGCACAGTTATAGAGCGTGTCGACAGCACCAAACTACTCGGATTATGTGTTTCTGATGATTTGTCATGGGAAGAGCATGTCTATTTTATTTACAAAAGGGCTGCTAAACGCTTGTATTCGCTTGTGATGTTAAAAAGAGCTGGTGTTTCCCCAAATGATATGCTGACGTATTACACAGCCATGATCAGACCTATCATGGAGTACTGTTGTCAAGTGTGGCATTCACGTCTGACTAAGTCACAGTCTGATTTGCTGGAGTCTGTACAAAAGCGAGCGTTACGCATCATTTACTGTTCTCCTCAACTCAAAGAAGAATATGCTACACTCCTGAAATTCAGTAAACTTGACTATTTAGCAGATCGCAGATCTAAAATGTGTGTTAGACTTTTTTCCCAGATGCAGTGTGACAGTCATAAATTAAATAAATTATTGGTGCCATTTATGAATGTTGACAGACAAACCAGAGTCTCAAAGGATTTTAAATTACCAATCTGTCGCACAAATAGATTAAAAGACAGTTTTATACCTTTTTCTATTAACAAATATTTAAATTCCTGATGTTACAATGTTTTTATCATATTTTAAAAATTTCATTATACATGTAATTTTAATTCACTTTTAATCATATTTTTACTCTTGTAATTTTTAAAATCATTTCATATTTTATATTTATTGTGTATTGCTACAATGTATATTTTATTGTACCAATTTAACCTGTGTGGTTACAATGTAATAAAGCTTTATTTATTTATTTTATTTATTTATTATAACATACGCTAATCATATGCTAATCAAGCTTACCTGCAGGCAAAGTCAGTTCCCTGGAAGCATGCGACTCATCTGAAAATCAAACAGAGAATTGATGTATAAATCAAAATGCATCTATCTTTGAATATTGCATTTCTATGTTCTGTCCACCCTTATTTCATTAAGGATTTAATATACTTAATATGGGGGGGGGGGGGGTAGAGTTGGTCTAGTGGTAGCATGCTGGACTGCCAATCGCTGGGTCCAGGGTTCAAATCCAGCTCTTGCCGGGTCACCTGGGCCTTTGTTGGATGGCTGTTTTAATCATCCTTCGCCTCATTGCCATATCCTCCTCCTGTCCCAATTCAGTTCGGCAAAGGTCAAAATACGGCAACGCTGCCGTTTAAGGCATCCCCCGATGCCATTTTCGGCAACCGTTGCCTCATACGGCATCGGGGAGATGCAAAATTCGGCATCTCCCACTGTAAAACGTTTCTCGGCAGGTGGCGCTAATGATCGGCGAAAATGGAAGTGCTGCCACATTGAGTTAATATATATTTCTTTAAATCTATCCAAGGAAAAGATTGATCTATCCCAGCATTTCTGATTAATTGGCAGTTCTTTAGAAGCTACTTAACTAATTTTGACATGAGACTTCTGAATTTGGGTGTTTGACTTAGCTAGTTAATTGTGCACCAATACTTTTAGAAATATAATTGGAGACACACAATGGAATCATACTGCAATTACCAGTTGACATATTATCAGGGCCCTAAAAAGGATTTTAAAGGGTCTAAGGCCCGCTTTGGGCCCTCTGAAACCAACCAATATAATTGAGATTGCATGAGATCCATTATGAGTAATCTGGAGAAATAATGCTTAGTTTACCTGCCTACCATGAGAGACAAGACTTGATATAGCCACTCAAATAAGGCTACCTACATTAAGAGAATTCGTGGGAAAATAAGGAATGACATAATATCCAATCAAATTGCACAAGGCTTATGATTTTATTATCCCACAGCTAAATGAGGGGAACACATCAGAAAATCCAAACTCTCTGCCTCCTGTCTTTCTGACTCCTTCCCAGCTCTGTCCAAATTTTTCTTTTCCTCTGCTGCTTCACTCAATCGTCTCCTCTACCTCTGCCTCCTCTTCCATTTCTTTTCCTCACTGTTTACTCCTTTTCCTCACTGTTTACTCCTTTTCTGCCTCCCTCCTAGCTCTTGCCTCCTCCTGATTACTGGAGCTTAAAATTAGTGTGGGGCTAGTCAGTGGCGTCACCAAGGGGAGGAGGGTTGGTTCCCCTTGAAATTCATTGCCCCCCCCCCACACTCTTAAAAACCCATTGTCCTATAGGTCATTACAAGTATATGGCCTCCCCGGTTGAACAGCCTGGCCTCCCCTACCACCCCCCCCCCCCAAAAAAAAATGCTGGTGACGCCACTGGGCCTAGTGCTCAGTATGCAGAGAAGAAAATAACACAACTTGTATTAGTCTCCTCTGTTTCTGCATTCTCTCATCCCCACCTGTTTGCTACCCGTAATAACATGCACTTACCTCCTCAGTCCTCAGTCTATGTCTTTGTCTTATCCCGTCCTATATCACCCCATGGAAGCTAACAAACCTCAATTGTTTGGCCAAAATAACCCCAAGCTGTTGCCTCCTCCCTATGCCTCTTTCCTCCTCCTCCTGTTAGCGATTTCTTCTCTCGGACCGGGGCTATCTCTGCCTTCTCACATCCTCAGTTCCAGCTAGTACCTTGCAAGGGTGCCTTCTCACAATAACCCTCGTCTCCTCTTTCTTTGTCCTCTCTCTCTGCCTTCCTCTAGCGCTTTTCTCCGAATAGTCCTCGTCTCTTCCATCTATACTCATTCCCTAGCTAGCTCTGATTAGTTTTCGTTTTATGTGTGCTTACTCGATTTTTGCATTCTCTAGGTCTGTCTGCAATGGAGATATTTGAAAGGGCAAGGAACAGAAAGAGGAGGCAGAACTTCACTTTAGAAGACACATTTGTGAATTTTTTTGGTTATTGTCAGCCTAAAGCAAATTGGCCTACGCATTTAGAATTCTCTGATAAAAAGAAACTAAGGCAATTTTCATGTTCTTTCTACCCTATAGCCAGGGCCATATTAACCTATGGGCAAACGGGGCAGTTGCCCCGGGCCCATGACCTCAGGGGGCCCATGAAGAAGCTGAAAAGAGTTGTGTCAGTAAAAAAAGTGCGTTGGGTAACTGGCGCTAATGTACTTTTCAGAATTTAGAGCGTTTTTGGTGCGCAAGGGGGCGGGGGGCCCATTAGAAACAGTTTGCCCCGGGCCAATTAGAAACAGTTTGCCCCGGGCCCAGCAATGCGCTAATACGGCCCTGTCTATAGCCATGGAACGGATAATTTTTCCAGGATACCAGTGAACTAAACATTGCCAACATGGCCCTGTTAAATTAAAATAGTGTGCAAAAGTGTCAGAAGCTTCCCATGTACCAAAGTCCAAAAATTCCCCTTAGACATCACTTGGGTCATTAAGACATTAGCTTTCGGCTGACGATATACAATACATAAGCCTAGTGTGATGTTTAATTATGACCATCTAAAATACACAATTTTTACAATGTCTAGACCACGACTATCTGCCCTGGGGATCTTGAACATCCCTCACTGCATGTGCCACGAATGCATGATACGGGGTCTGATATGTGACATATATACCATGTGATAACATGCATATTATTTTTAAAAGTGGTACAGCCTGCAGTGTGTTGGATTATTCAAGTGAACTTTTAAGTTAATGGTCCCCCACAGATGTTAAGCAGCTAAGCTCACAATTCTAGCTTCAAGGAGCAGTTAAAACATTCAAATTTAAAAGGACATTAAAACATTTTTTTTTGGATATACATGTAGGGGAGTCCGGGGTTAGTTGAATCGCAGGGTTAGTTGAAACTTGGCCTAAATTCAACTTTATTTTAATTTTTTGGCCAAACTGGTACTTTTGGTAGATACCTGTTTATTGGCACATGTTATCATTCTTTTATTCATTCAAATTTTCAAAATGCTAATTCTGTAGACAAGAAAGTTTGTTTTTTGGGTGCTCTAGTAACTTGTTTGCTCAGTCTTCAAGGGGGGTTATTGTATAACTATGATTTTAATCCAGGTGAACTAACCTTATTTCTAAATAAGCAAATCCATGCCTAATCCACACCCAGAAGCTTTTTGTTGTGTGGCTTTTATAAGACTGAAAAATAAGACAATATTGTGTTCCAGGTGTGATGGGGTTAGTTGAATCAGACATGGCGGAGTGGGCCGTAAAATAGATTTCAAGTGTTCAAATTGCCTTGCAAGTCATTGTTAGTTGGAGTTACTGCAGTTAAGAACTACTATTTTGCATGTTTGCATTCCTGAAAGGGAAATACGGAAAAACCAGCTTTTTGGACAAAAATAGACAAAAAATTTATTAAATTATAGTATACAATTTCTTTTCAAATGAGTGTTGTATTGAAGCTGGTGGTCATCATACGGATATCCTTAATGCAAAGGAAACCCCTTTTATAAGAAGTTGTCTACAAATTTTTAGGGCGCAAAATTTTTTCTGGAAGTTTTTGTCTGTGACACAAATTTCAACAATCATTTACAATATCAGATTCTCTAGAGCTGATCATTGAGTTAAACACGCTCACTATCACATGCTAAAATATGGTGTGAATATTTTGTACCGTTTGCTCTCCATAGCAAAAATAAAAGTGAGTTTTTCAACTAACCCCAGTCTCCCTAAGTTGCTGCACCCTTACCCAAATGTGAAAAAATACCAGCTCACTAAAGAGGTATACCCGAACTTTGATACCCCATCATGTAATTAGTGCGATGCATCACACTTACAGCACTGAAAAGAACATAAAACAGTAACAGTTGCCATTAACAGCATCGGGGATGCCTCAAACGGCAGCGGGATGCCTCACACGGCAGCGGGGATGCCTTAAACGGCAGCGGGGATGCCTTAAACAGCAGCGTTGCCGAATTTTGACTTTTGCCGAACTGAATTAGCCTACCAAGTGCATAAATACAGGACGTAAAGCCCCAAATATCCATCCATCCAAACTAGTTAATTTTGTATAATGCTTCTATTTAGCAACTAAACTTGGTTCACGTGAATTTATTGATAAAACCGGTCACTGCTTGAGGCTTTACATCCATGTTTCACGCTAATTTGAGCATTTTTAGGCTAATTTTTACACATTTTGTCTTAAATACCCTTTTGGGGGGACTTTACCTATGTACTTGCTTTTATGCAAACCTCCTGACTTTGCAGGTTGTGTCTAAAGAACATAACAGCAGGGTTCGAAATTAGCATGAATTTGATGGGAGTCAGTCGGACTCCTATGTTTCAGATTTTGGGAGTCCTTATTAGTGGGCCAGCCAAAGTCCAAAAAAGCCTCTAGAAAAAATTTTTCCGGCATTTCTTGTTAATACTTGGCAACCATGGTAGAAGTGGGCTATGGGGGAAGGGATTAAAGGTAGGGGTGGATGCCGGTGTCAATTTTTAATTTTAAGGTCAATTAGGGGTCGTTAAAGGTCATTAAGGCAAAATTACTGAAAATTCATGTTTTTTATCTTTCAGTAGTGTTAATGTTGCCCATGGTACAAAGAATAGCTTCAAAAGGATCAGAGGGGTTGGGCTTTCACACTTGAGACCACATCAGTACCCTTTAAATCATTAATTAGGCAATAATTACTGTTTTGAAATTAGCAAAGGTCGTCAAGCAGTCCCATGTATCACGAGGAAGAAAAATCGCTGAAATTTAATCAGTTACTTGGTTTAGGCACTGCAATGTATTTATATGTGATCTTATATGTTTTTGCCATAGTTTTTATGAAAATTACAAGATTTATATGTACTACAATATATGGGTCCCCCATGCGTACAAGCCAAGAAGACGATCAACAATTGCAAAAGCCTGGAAAATGATATGGCTATTCAACTACTATGTTCAGTCTTAATGATTCATTGTTCAATGGGACTTTTATAAACATTTTTCTGATGGAATTATATCATGTTAGTTTTGATATCATTATCCTTAACAATTCAAATTTATTGAGTGAGTGAGTGAGTTAGTGTTTTACGCCCCATCAGCAATTCAAATTTATTGTCCTAACAGCATCATTAATATTCACATTGAGAAAATGGAAAAATCAATTTGTTCTCATCTTGCCAATCTAGAGAGCACATGACAATCACGAGATAACTCATTCCTAACCAACCAAAAAATATGTGGATGGATAGCCATTGAAGTCAGTTTTCATTTGACACCTTAGTTTCCTTGTTAGTACAACTTACAACCCTCTAAAAGCTAAATAAATGTTGCGGTCAGTGTCAAAATCCCCTCGGAAACACAAAACTCTCCCATGTATTTTCAATTCCGCCTGTCCTAATCACCATATAACTCATTCCTAACCCATTAAAATGGATATGGATAAATAGCCCTTGATGTAAGCTTGCATTTGGCACATTGGTTTCCTTGTTACTACAGTTTTCAACCCTCTAAAAGCTAAATAAATGTTGCAGTCAGTGTCAAAAATCTCCTCGGAAGTACAAAATTCTCCCATGTATTTTCAATTCCATCTGTCCTAATCACCACAAAAATCATTCCTAACCCAACAAAACAAATGTGGATACATAGCCCTTGATTTAAGCCTTCATTTGGCACCTTGGTTCCTTGTTACTACAACTGTCAATCCTCTAAAAGCTAAATAAATCTTATGGTCAGTGTCAAATATCTCCTTGGAAACACAAAATTCTCTCATGTTTTTTTCATTCCGCCTGTCCTAATCACCATATAACTCCTTTCTAACCCATCATATGGATGTCGATAAATAGCCCTTCGCGTAAGCTTTCATTTGGCACATTGGTTTCTTTGTTACTACAGTTTTCAACCCTCCAAAAGCTAAATAAATGTTGCGGTCAGTGTCAAAAAAATCTTCTCGGAAGCACAAAATTCTCACATGTATTTTCAATTCCGCCTATCCTAATCACCATACAACTCCTGTCTAACCCATCAAAATGGATATGGATTAATAGCCCTTGATGTAAGCTTGCATTTGGCATATTGGTTTCCTTGTTACTACAGTTTTCAACCCTCTAAAAGCTAAATAAATGTTGCAGTCAGTGTTCAAATCCCCTCGGAAACACAAAACTCTCCCATGTATTTTCAATTCCGCCTGTCCTATTCACCATATAACTCATTCCTTACCCATTAAAATGGATATGGATAAATAGCCCTTGATGTAAGCTTGCATTTGGCACATTGGTTTCCTTGTTACTACTGTTTTCAACCCTCTAAAAGCTAAATAAATGTTGCAGTCAGTGTCAAAAATCCCCTCGGAAGCACAAAATTCTCCCATGTATTTTCAATTCCACCTGTCCTAATCACCACAAAAATCATTCCTAACCCAACAAAACAAATGTGGATACATAGCCCTTGATGTAAACCTTCATTTGGCACCTTGGTTCCTTGTTACTACAACTGTCAACCCTCTAAAAGCTAAATAAATCTTATGGTCAGTGTCAAAAATCTCCTCGGAAACACAAAATGCTCACATGTATTTTCAATTCCGCCTATCCTAATCACCATACAACTCCTTTCTAACCCATCAAAATGGATATGGATTAACAGCCCTGGATGTAAGCTTGCATTTGGCATATTGGTTTCCTTGTTACTACAGTTTTCAACCCTCTAAAAGCTAAATAAATGTTGCAGTCAGTGTCAAAAATCTCCTCGGAAGCACAAAATTCTCCCATGTATTTTCAATTCCAACTGTCCTAATTACCTTATAAATCATTCCTAACCCAACAAAACAAATGTGGATAGATAGCCCTTGATTTAAGCCTTCATTTGGCACCTTGGTTTCCTTGTTACTACAACTGTCAACCCTCTAAAAGCTAAATAAAAGTTGCAGTCAGTGTCAAAAATCTCCTCGAAAACACAAAACTCTCCCATGTATTTTCAATTCCACCTGTCCTAATCACCATATAACTCTTCTCTAACCCATCAAAATGGATGTCGATAAATAGCCCTTCGCGTAAGCTTTCATTTGGCTCATTGGTTTCCTTGTTAATACAGTTGTCAACCCTCCAAGAGCTAAATAAATTTTGTGGTCAGTGTCAAAAATCTCCTCGGAAACACAAAATTTTCCCATAAATTTTCAATTCAACCTGTCCTAATCACCTTATAAATCATTTCTAATCCAACAAAACAAATGTGGATGGACAGTACTTGATGTAAGCCTTCATTTGGCACCTTGACTACTTGTTACTACAACTGTCAACCCTCTAAAAGCTAAATAAATGTTACGGTCACTGTCAAAAATCATATATTTTCAATTCCGCCTATCCTAATCACCATATGACTCCTTTCTAACCCATCAAAATGGATATGGATTAATAGCCCTTCATTAAAGCCTTCATTTGGCACCTCTGTTCCTTGATACTACAACTTTTAACCCTCCAAAAGCTAAGTAAATGTTACGGTCAGTGTCAAAAATCTCCTTAGAAGCACAAAATTCTCCTATGTATTTTCAATCCCACCTATCCTAATCACTATATTAGGCATTCTTAACACACCAAAATGGATATGGATGGATAGCCCATAATGACAGGTTTCATTTGGCAATTTTGTTTTCATGTTACTACAACTGACAACCCTCCAAACGCTAAATAAATGTTGCTGTCAGTGTCAAAAATATCTTCTGAAAACTGTTATTTGTAGGCAACTTCTGTGAGTGCGAAGTTAAGTTAGCCATTGGTCAATTAATTAATAATTATAGTACTTGCTAATTGGTATAGATAGCTTTACTCTAGGAAAAGGCAGTAGTCAATGCATACTTATTAAGTAGGCATTCGGCAAGAAATTTTTCTCAGAATATTTGAACTGGAAAAAAAGGATGCTTTTTGGAGTAAGCCAATCATTACGTGTCCTTTTCGAATACATCGTTAAGGTGACGTGCATTAATTAAGTATCAAAATAGCAAAGTTCATTACTTTGAGGCATGGTTCTGGCCTAAGCTTGTGCTATTTAGTCACTTTAGGTCATTTTGATTAATTTTATTTTCAATTTTTGCTGAAAAATCACAATTTTCTTGATTTTGACCTTAATGACCTCTAATAAACCTTAAGATTCAAATCTGGAAGTGGCATCCACCCTAGTCCTTTTCTCTTACCTATTACATATGAAACTGGCATATAGATTCCTTCCATTAACAAGAAATGCCTCTAACAGTACATAATCATGTATTGGCTGGTCCACTTCAGTGTTTTGTATTAATTTAATTAACAAATTACCTGTAAATCATTTATGATTGTGTTAATGTTTTTTGTGATTTGGAATCAAAAACACATAACTGAATCCATGTTGTCATTTTGCTTTGCTAAATATTCGTCTGACATTTAAAAAAAAAGTGCGTTCTAAGTTTAACGTATTTGACCTAGAAATGACCTAAAAACCTTAATTAAGGCATTAATTATGAGTATTATCTTAACAACTTTTTTTTTGTTGCTTAAATATCAATTTTGACCTTCAACTATCAATTCTGTCTTCATAAGTTCAATTGAATGTATTTTAACATTGTAAAATTGGTAAAAACCTGAAATTTGTCCGTTTTTGACCTTAACGAGCTCTAATTAACATAAATATGCAAATGTGACGGTGGCATCCACCCTAATCTTTTTCTCTAACCTATGACCTATCTAACTGGCATGGTTTCCTTGCATTAACAAAAAATGCCTCTACCAGTACAGAATCATGTCTTGGCTGGTCCACTATATGAAGATGTGGGAGTTCAAAGAAACATGAGAATTAGTGTTTGGATAGGTGGATTTTTTTGTTAGAGATTCGATATTGAATATTTCTTTATCTTTGGTCTCCAAAAACATCAGTCTATTAGTTAATATAGATATAGGAAATATGAAATGGTTTACAATCATCCAGAGAAGACAATCTGCCATCAATCTGTATGTGGCTATAGGCTTATTGCATTGTACAATTGGCAGCTCTGTTATTAAGAATTTCAGCTATTTGAAGGCAAGGAAATTAATTGCACTCCAGGATGACACTTCAGACATGGCAGTCCAATAGAAATTTGATACTTCCAAAACAATCCTAAAAACAATCACACCCTTTTGAATTGGTTAATTGATCTCAATTGGATTGGTTACTTCAAATTACTTGGGTGACACAAGGGGGTCTGGAACTGAGTGGGATGCATTGCATCTTAGCTAGAGTCCATGGACAAAAACAATATAGTATTGAATAATTTGGTAATTAATTTGTGTTTATATAAGTCAACCCAAACTCTGATATCATTAGATGGACTTGCAAATTCAATTTGCCTTCTAGTTTTCTAGGTTTTTTTTTTACTATGTTCTGGAGAGTGCAAACCTAACCCATTCATTCATTAGCTTGAAGTGACCAAAGAAGCCATTCACACCTCTAATGCTTGCTGAAATGTGATGATTGCAATTCAATTGATTGCATATATGTACCCCAATCCTATGTGTTGATCCCAATTGGATTGATGGTGTTAATTGGATTGGATGACACTGGATGGCTGAGTGGGCTGCATTCAAAGCCAATTGCTATTCTTCACAGCCACAAATTTCCGTGAATTTGGCTGCTTTCAAAGTTTAGGAGTCCCACGGACTCCTTACTGCTCAGCGAAAGGGAGTCCGTGGACAAATAAAGGAGTCTCGGACTCACGGACTCCCGCTAATTTCCAACCCTGCAGTAACGCATAATTATAATAATAGCTTCAACTCACTCTCAAGTTTCAATGCTGTGTAAAGAAATTTGCCAAGAGCAAAATTCAGGTAATTTGCCAAGAGCAAAATTCAGGTATGTATACCTTTCTTGAGATCAAAATTTCATGAAACTGTTCAGCTTGGCTTAATACCAGAATATCATTGATTGAAGTAAAAGCTACATCATGCAATTCAGTTCTTTGGTTGGTCCAGTTTGGGCGAACCATTAAACAATGGAATTCATCTCCTGCAACATTTAAGTTACATTTATTGCAAAAATGATCTTCTGCAGGTATATAAGGACCAATTTCAATATTAAGATTGTTCTCCGTGGCCTAATGGTTTAAGGTGCTTGTTTGTGCTACCAGTCTGGCTTTGAGGTCATGGGTTCGACTCCCACTCCTCGAACTCAATTTGGTCCGAGCCCATGGGACATTGAATGGAGGTGGGTTGTATCCAGTGTTCTGTGCTGGGGCAACTGAAAGACCCTGGGCATCCCTGAATTAATATGGTATGTGCCAGACTCACTGTCTTCTCATCAATCATCATCATACGGCGGTCACCAACACTGGAGAGTGCTACGGCATGGGAACCTTGGGCAATGTTCCTCTAGTCTCTGCCCATGGGCGCCGTTCTATGGCTGCCCTGAGCTGTATCATTGTGGAAGGCTCACCACGAATTTCGTGCCTGCATTGCAGTGCATGACTGTGAGTATTTACAATTACAATTACAATTACAATTGTGAGAACTTAGTCTGAAACGGACGATACTGGTATAAATAGATTTAGGGAGATTGAAGTTAAGATATGGTTCTAAGCGTATATCAGATTTGGAAGTTTTGTACGTTCGTAGTTTCGGGTATATATAATGAACTATATACATAAAAAGGTTTCATGTATATAGTTCTTTATTCATGCAAATAGCATACATGAAAACAGAATAACAGTACATAATTAAAAGTCATGTGTAAAAGATAAAATATTAAATAGATAAAATAAAGAAAACTAGTCTAAACATAAAAATTCTAAAATTGATAAAAATTTGTGTTTCTCCAAAAAAACTTCATCACAGTTGTCTCTCATATCACAGAGTTCCCGAACCTGTTTACCTATTCCAATATCACAGTCAGACACCTCTTTCTTCCAAGCACTTTCTTTTAATATACAAGCATCATTAGCACCAATTTTGATTAGAGTCCACACACTGACATTGCAATAATCGGCGGCATACTTGAGGATTTTATAAAGTCTTGAATTTTCGTATAAGCAAGATTTGAAAATCTCAGTCACTCCTACATTTGAGTGATTATAACCGTTTAAAAAGTGTTTGATGAACCTTTTGTACAGAACAACATTACATGGCATGCAGTCACTAATATGAGGCAATTTAAGCTATGAGTGCTGTATGGCAATGACCAAACTCTTCTTTAATACATCGCGTTCCCAATTATTATGCAGCTAATTATGCTTTTTTGCATTGTCTCAAAAAAAATGACACTATTTGAATATTCTTTTCACATAATGATAAGTGTACCATGCAGCTAATATCCTGCCAATTTTGTCCAATTCCAAAACTCAGTTGGGAGTTATGCCATATCATGATGTTTTGGGGTGTTCCCAATTATTATGCAAATTCTTGGAAAAGCATCCATTGCCACCCAAAATCAACAAAATTGATTCTGAATTGACATTAGAATATACCCCATAACACTAAATAAAAAATGGAACCATCATTTCAAACGTGGATGCCTTCATGACCAAGAAATCAATTCAATACAACTGCAAATGTTACAAAGAAATACTCATATTCACAATATAAGTGCAAGAAACCGACAATATCGCCTGCCTGCTGTGAGCCACGAATATATGCAAGGAAAAGCATTTCATATAAATTTCCAAAAACCTTTAATGAAATGAGTGAGAATATTAGGAGTAAAATATATAGTCATTGTTTGAATGGTTTTAAAAATTACATCAAGTAAATTTTCCTTAAATCTTATAATGTTGAATGTGAAATCGAAAATTGTAACATTTGCAATAGAGTTGGTTAGCTAGTGTTAGTTGTTTCAGTACTCAGCATATTATAAATATAAGAATAAACTTGAAATTATTCTCTTCCATACTCAATATCTGGATCGATTATAAAAATGAAATACAAAAACAAGATTACCACTGTGATATGACCTTCTTGGTGGCTGTGGGAATTACTTATTTTTAGTGTATGATAATTATAGAACTGTCTGGTTGACCCCTTGGTAGCGATACTGGCAGTGTCATAAAGGGGTCAACCAACATAAAGCAACATCTTACAATATTGATTTTTTTACCATGCTTTATGTGATTAAAATGACTGAATCTGCATTGAAAAACCATTGAAATTGGCTTTTTCTCAATAAAGAAGCCTCCCATGCTCTTAAAAAATGTAATATCAATAAAATTCCAGCTTAGAATATATCTATAGCACACCACGTTCATACTGTGCGATAAAACACTAAATCTGGTATCTCTGCAAAATATGACACCAAATCAAAAACGCACACTTCTGTTTCCCATTGGAATAGCATTGGCAATTGGATGCGTTCAATTGATTTCAAGATATTTCTCAAATACAATGGTGCAACTTAATTGCCATTGGTTTACAGGAGAGTTCTAAACCTAAGGAAAGTGGAAAATGACTTAGGTAATGATTTTTAATTTTGTCTGGCTAACAGAGGCTTTTTATTGCAATAAAACTGTAATTTCAATACAATTTCAATGCAGGCGAATAACATGAATTTCTTGGCTATGAATGCATGTACGTTTGAAATTATGGTTATACTTTTTCTTTTGTGTTATTGGGTATATGTTGATGGCATCTTAAGATTAGTTTAGGTCATTTTGAGTGGCCATGGATGCTTTCCAAGAATTTGCATAATAATTGGGAACACCCACAAACATCATTATATGGCAAAACTCCCAACTGAGTAAGTGGAATTGAACACATTTGGCAGGATATTAGCTCCATGGTACACTTATCATTATGTGAAAAGAATATCCAAATAGTGCAAAAAAGCATAGTTGTATAATAATTGGGAACGCGGTGTACAGCCTTACGCCAATACGCCATGCAACATTAAGGGCATTGAACGACTTATCATACATCATACATGCATCACTGCCATATACACTCAAACAGTATTGATTGAGTAATCTACTTTTCACATAAACAGAAACACTCTTGAAATTTGCAAGATATGTGTTTACCTTACCAATGAAATCTGTTTTTACATTTTATTAGAGGGTCATTAACATTATTTGTCAGCGTATGACCAAGATATCTAATTTCGTTTACAAGTGGCAATAGACCATTTACATGGATATCACCAAAATTTACACATTTACAAAAAACAATAAGTTGGCTCTTCTTACAGTTAAACATTATGCAGTGATCTTTCGCATACTTTTCACATACGCTAATCATATGCTAATCAAGCTTACCTGCAGGCAAAGTCAGTTCCCTGGAAGCATGCAACTCATCTGAAAATCAAACAGAGAATTAAAGTATAAATCGAAATGCATCTATCTTTGAATATTGCATTTCTATGTTCTGTCCACCCTTATTTCATTAAGGATTTAATATACTTAATATGGGGGGGGGGGGTAGAGTTGGTCTAGTGGTAGCATGCTGGACTGCCAATCGCTGGGTCCAGGGTTCAAATCCAGCTCTTGCCGGGTCACCTGGGCCTATGTTGGATGGCTGTTTCAATCATCCTTCGCCTCATTGCCATATCCTCCTCCTGTCCCAATTAGCCTACCAAGTGCATAAATACAGGACGTAAAGCCCCAAATATCCATCCATCCAAACTAGTTAATTTTGTATAATGCTTCTATTTAGCAACTAAACTTGGTTCACGTGAATTTATTGATAAAACCGGTCACTGCTTGAGGCTTTACATCCATGTTTCACGCTAATTTGAGCATTTTTAGGCTAATTTTTACACATTTTGTCTTAAATACCCTTTTGGGGGGACTTTACCTATGTACTTGCTTTTATGCAAACCTCCTGACTTTGCAGGTTGTGTCTAAAGAACATAACAGCAGGGTTCGAAATTAGCATGAATTTGATGGGAGTCAGTCGGACTCCTATGTTTCAGATTTTGGGAGTCCTTATGAAGATGTGGAAGTTCAAAGAAACATGAGAATTAGTGTTTGGATAGGTGGATTTTTTTTTAGAGATTTGATATTGAATATTTCTTTATCTTTGGTCTCCAAAAACATCAGTCTATTAGTTAATATAGATATAGGAAATATGAAATGGTTTACAATCATCCAGAGAAGACAATCTGCCATCAATCTGCATGTGGCTATAGGCTTATTGCATTGTACAATTGGCAGCTCCGTTATTAAGAATTTCAGCATATTTGAAGGCAAGGAAATTAATTGCACTCCAGGATGACACTTCAGACATGGCAGTACAATATAAATTTGATACTTCCAAAACAATCCTAAAAACAATCACACCCTTTTGAATTGGTTAATTGATCTCAATTGGATTGGTTACTTCAAATTACTTGGGTGACACAAGGGGGTCTGGAACTGAGTGGGATGCATTGCATCTTAGCTAGAGTCCATGGACAAAATCAATATAGTATTGAATAATTTGGTAATTAATTTGTGTTTACATAAATCAACCCAAACTCTGATATCATTAGATGTACTTGCAAATTCAATTTGCCTTCTAGTTTTCTAGGTTTTTTTTTTACTATGTTCTGGAGAGTGCAAACCTAACCCATTCATTCATTAGCTTGAAGTGACCAAAGAAGCCATTCACACCTCTAACGCTTGCTGAAATGTGATGATTGCAATTCAATTGATTGCATATATGTACCCCAATCCTATGTGTTGATCCCAATTGGATTGATGGTGTTAATTGGATTGGATGACACTGGATGGCTGAGTGGGCTGCATTCAAAGCCAATTGCTGTTCTTCACAGCCACAAATTGCCGTGAATTTGGCTGCTTTCAAAGTTTAGGAGTCCCACGGACTCCTTACTGCTCAGCAAAAGGGAGTCCGTGGACAAATAAAGGAGTCTCGGACTCACGGACTCCCGCTAATTTCCAACCTTGCAGTAACGCATAATTATAATAATAGCTTCAACTCACTCTCAATTTTCAATGCTGTGTAAAGAAATTTGCCAAGAGCAAAATTCAGGTATGTATACCTTTTTTGAGATCAAAATTTCATGAAACTGTTCAGCTTGGCTTAATACCAGAAAATCATTGATTGAAGTACAAGCTACATCATGCAATTCAGTTCTTCGGTTGGTCCAGTTTGGGCGAACCATTAAACAATGGAATTCATCTTCTACAACATTTAAGTTACATTTATTGCAAAAATGATCTTCTGCAGGTATGTAAGGACCAATTTCAATATTAAGAGTCATTGTCAGAGAAAACTGCAGATTTTGAGAAAAAAGTGGCACGGGGTGGTCGACCAAATTCCGCGATACTTGGCTCATTTTACCCCTATAGGTAACTAAATTCCATGGTACGGTCATTTTCTTAATATATCGCCTGGTTGCCATGGCAACCCAGATTGACGATTTGGACCGATTCTGGCCGATTTGCACTTTTCAGCTTTGAAATTTAGGTAATGTTTGAAAATTCCCAGCGGCCAAGCTATTAAACATAGAAGGTTGAAATTTTAGGTAAATTACATTTAGGAGTTGTACTTTACGTATAGCTTTTCGTTTTTGCTATATCTCTTGCAGGTTTCATTTTATTCCACTTTGAAATATGCTAAAATCCCGTTTTTTTAGTTTTGTGGTATAAAAGGAAAATAGCTCACTTTTGATTCAATATTACTGGCTTGAGCATCCCTCTCATAAAAAAGTGGATATACTGGTGAATAGAGTTACTTTAGTACATCAAAAAGCAAAAATAAAATCGTGGTGCAATTCATAAACTAATTTGTGAGATGTGAATAAGTAAACCTTGTTTTCATGAAATGCAAAAGTACCATAACTTTAACAAATTACCAATACACGGAAAATGATTTGAAATGAAAGTCTATAGTCCTGGAAAATACTAGAAAACATCGCCTTTACAGTGAGGGTATATAGGAGCCAATTGTGGGAATATAAATGGTCTTACAGAACCCTCAAAGTTGGCCCTGCATCACAATTTTCAGATGCTGCTGAAATGTGACGTCATCCTGCTGGGCAGAGATTATGAGAGTAACTATAACAAAATGGAGTCTGTTTTTAGCTTAATAATTCAGCTCTCAATTATCTGATCATTTTCAAAGTTTCAGAAGTTGTTGAAAACAATATTCTGGATATTTGTCTTAACATGGCATAATTTTCTGAGTAATAAATCCGATTTGAGGGAGGTTTTGTGAACAAAAGTCGGAAAAATAAAGTGAAAATGCACAAATATAATTATCATGTATCATGTTGTGGTTAGAGCTCAATTTCTGAATCCAGGATTAGCTCTGTTTACAAAGCTATATATGAAAGCACTCAGGTGTAAAAATAAGACCATGTCTAACTATTTATAAGTAAATGAAATATCATTCTTGGGTATTGGTGACAAGGTATCAGCAGAGTAGGGTTGAATTTCCATTCCATCCTATTTCTACTTAAATTGCTTGAAAATATAACGCATGTAGTACTACCACAGCAGCACGATAAATTTAGGGTGCAGCAACTTTTAAGTAATGCAATAATGTTGTAAATTCAATTTCGTACAAGTTGATATAGGTTTCGCCCTGTAGGACAACTATTTCCATGGGAAAACAGCATCTGACACATGTGAAGTCAATGTTTTTCTGCATAAATCGGCCTGACAATACTAGAGCCAAGGAGGGTAAATCCATCCAATTTTGGATAAAGCTGTATTTCCTGGAAAATTGGAATAGGTACAAAAATATTATTTAGTCCATTGGATGGGCACATTCCTTCTATAATTTCATGCCAAAAAGAAAACTATTCATATGGTGTTGCGGAATCCATGAACAAAAATTGAAGGTTAGTGCACCTAAATCTGTCAACCCTGCTGGTAAAGCCGTCCTGTTAGGATTTATCATACTTGACTCTGTAAGAAGTCAAAACGTTTTACTTAGGTACTCTATTCTTAGCATTACATGCCTGGTGGGCAGATGTAACAAAGAGATGGCGAATTATAGTTTTATGCATCAAAAACTTCAGGTACTGTAATATGGGGTGAATCAGGACAGAATTGGCCGTTTTTCTGACATAGCACGGACAAAAATCAATCTAGAAATCAAAATTTGGTGTCAAATTGTGTCTGGACACAAGGTCTAAGTACCCCTAGAAGCTTGAAATGATGTCTTAAATCCCCATTGCTCTAGGCCAAGAAAACCACTGTCCCAATTCACCCCACACTTTGGGGTGAATCGGGACACTCCATTATTTCCACTATTAATACTCTCTACCTGCTTTGAGTGATTGCTTCTTGTAAATAAATATTAGAAAACATGTTTAAGATGCCAGAAAAAAAATGTGAGGAAAATCTGAAATTAATTTCATTGATAATATGCAGATTTTAAAAAATGTGATAAATGACAGAAAACTGTTAAAAACTGCAGTTTTCTTCTAATTTTTCTAGTAATTAATAATTTTGGACTAAATGTGCTGCAAATGATGCTAAGTTCAATATTATTCATCAAAAAGCCACGCCACTGCACTCAAACGAAA
This sequence comes from Platynereis dumerilii, assembly GCA_026936325.1. NCBI lineage: Eukaryota > Metazoa > Annelida > Polychaeta > Phyllodocida > Nereididae > Platynereis > Platynereis dumerilii. Next base: position 6,552,856 of record JAPTHN010000022.1, on the reverse strand, counting down.
ATTAGTATGGTTATTGTGGTTAATCCGGAAAATTTGCCATTGACCTGGATCTGCACCCAGGACCAAACATACACAAACCCATATCCAGTCTATAATTATGGTTCCCCTATAACTATATTAGACTGATTTTAAAGTTTGCTGCAAGTTTGATGGCTCTGATATTTATGCTTTATATAATACAAGGAAAGTTTTGACCAACTTGTAAAAGGCCATTTCTGCAGTGTAACGTTTAAGGTCCTGCAGCTACTGACTGACTGCAGTTATCAATACAAAATTCTGTCACAATATGCACTAATATGTGTACTTTAAGTATGCCAAAACTTAATTTCCTCAGGCAAGTAGAAGTATGTGTTTCTTTAGCAAATACAATGTTTCCCTCATCTGTCCCGATTCACCCCAGTGTCCCAATTCACCCCATATTACGGTAAGTCCAATTTTTGATGATGGAATTTTGATTAAAATTTTATCAAGTGGCGTGCTTTTAATAAAGAAAATACGGAAAATGCCAAATGCTTTGTATATTTATAAGATTAACTGAAAAAAAGTTTGTTTTGCACATGAAAAAAAAGAAAATATTAGCTTCAATCTGTAGCTGGGGAACTGTAATGTTACAATTACGATTAAAATGTTTGTCACTGGGTTATAAAAAAAAGGTTTGTCATCACTTTTTGTGAGAAAAACCAGTTTGTTCCAGGGAGTAAAATCCAGAGCCTTGTCCGACTGTCATAATATTGGTGACCCCTAAGACTTTATTTTGGTGCACTGTTAGGTTAATATTATGGTATCCATTTGCTTTGTCGCTCACCTATGAAGCAGTGAGATGCCATAAAAATCCCTTTATAAAATAAATTATTATTATGATAAAAATGTATTTGTTACCTTTTCTTAAAAAGGTAACCTAAGGAGATGGGTGGAAAAAAAGGGTTGCTATAGTGATGTTACAGAGCCTCACTCTCAGTTTGGCTGAGGTTACTGGTGTGGAAATTTCCCAGTGCCAGCACAAAGATGGATTTTAAATACTGATCATAAATACATTAAAAGATTAATTTGTGACATTTTAATTCTTGCACCAAATCTTGCAGTTGGAAATATCCCAGTGCCAGCACAATGATGGATTTTAAATATTGGACATACACATATACATGTAGTCATATATATATATATTCACAAATGATGATTTTCAGCCCGTTTTGGTGAATAAACAGCTATTTATCAAAACATTATGTGAAACATATTTCTCTATTCAGCATTCCCTGATTTTATACTAGGTTGTGTCCAAAGGTGTCTCCAAGTCAATTGGCAAAAACGTTTTTGTCCTGAGGAATGTCAGCAAATGAAAAATGGGCAAAAACATGAAATTTCATGTGATGTTAAAAAATCTGTGACCAACCCCATTTCAAAATTGTGTATAGTGAGTGCACTACAGCTTCCAATTTCAAAATAGTTGATATGACTTCATATATTTATAATATGTCTTTATTATATTTATAATTTAACACAGATTCACTGGATTACCCAGTGAATGTGTTCAATTCTGCTTTGATGTGATTACACTTGGACATGGATGACATGACTGGCACTTTAGCTGTCTATACTCGTATTCAGTACCTGCTGCAGATGTCACAATAAATGTAAGTCTTGCAATTGGGAAAAAACACATAACCCATGGTTTAGTTACTTTGAAAATAGTGAGCTACTAAAAATGTATAGAAAAAATTTTGAAGACATTTTGTGCTTTTTTTAAAAAAACCGAAACACACTATTTCCAAGGCACTGTGCATACAAAATTTACAGAGTGCACCATTGTTTTATTTTTGGAAATTGGTTGATGCATCTTTTATTTCAACACACTTATACTAGATAATTATAACACATGAATGGATGCTCAATGTTAGCTGTATGCAGTTATATTTCGGTGAAATGGCCAAATATTGAAATCTAACGTTTTTTTGAAAATGCGGAAACACCCAATATTCACGATGGTGTGAATAAAAAGTTTACAATGTGCACCATTGTTTTATTTTTGGAAATTGGTTGATACATCTTATATTTCAACATAGTTATACCAGATTAGCCATGAATGGATGCTCAAGTTAGCTGTATGCAGTTTATATTTAGCTGAAATGGCCAAATATTGAAATTTAACGTTTTATTGAAAATGCTGACACACCCAATATTCAAGATGATGTGAATAAAAAGTTTACAATGTGCACCATTGTTTTATTTTTGGAAATTGGTTGATACATCTTATATTTCAACATAGTTATACCAGATTAGCCATGAATGGATGCTCAAGTTAGCTGTATGCAGTTTATATTTCGCAGAAATGGCCAAATATTGAAATTAAACGTTTTTTTTGAAAATACAGAAACACCTGATATTCAAGATGGTGTGAATAAAAAGTTTACAATGTGCATCACTGTTTTATTTTTGGAAATCGGTTGATGCATTTATATTACAACATAGTTATACCAGATTAGCCATGAAGGGATGATCAAGTCAGCTATATGCTGTTATATTTCGCTGAAATGGCCAAATGTTAAAATCTAATATTTTTTTGAAAATGCGGAAACACACAGTATTCAAGATGCTTTGAATAAAAAGTTTACACAGTGCACCACTGTTTTATTTTTGGAAATTGGTTGATACATCTAATATATCAACACAGTTATACTAGATTATCCATGAAAGCACGCTCAAGTGAGCTACATGCAGTTATATTTTGCCAATTTGCAGACATTTGGAAATTTGACAATTTTGAGAAAAGTAACACTGCTCAGTGGCTACTGCAGCTTTAACTAAAACATTAAATAAGCTGAATTGTTTGTTAGGGTATCCCAAAGCACACGTCATGCCATGTGCAAAAAATGAATAACATAGATTTTTTACTTTGAGAAAAAATGGACAGCAGGAATGGACAAAATGTTAAAATTTCATGTTTTTTGGAAAATTTGGAAACACCCCATTTTCAAGATGGTGTAAAAAAAAAGTTTACAGAGTGCACCACGGTTTTATTTTTGGAAATTGGTTGACAAGGCCTATATTTTACCACAGTTATACGAGATTACCCAGGGACGGATGCTCAAGTTAGCAATATGCAGTTATATTTTGCCTATTTCCGAGCATGCAGCAAATTGGCAATTATGAGAAAAGGACCCCGTTTCAGCGTCCGCTGCAACTTCAGTGAAAAACCCAAATGAGATGAAATTTATACTGAAGTATCTCCAAGTATTAGTCTTGCCACGGGTAAAACATTATTGCCATAACTTAGATACTTTGCGAAAAATTGAAGAGCGGAAATGTCTAAATTTCAGGATGCTAAAAAGTTGAATTTTGTCGATTGGCCGTCATTTGCTCAATTTATTCAAATAGCTCCAGCTCAGAGGGAAATGCATCTGGAAAAAAATCCTTTTGGGTAATTTAGTTTTTCAATATAAGTATTCAGTCCACCGAATTTCATCAAGATCCACTGACCCCCCCGCGCCACCAAATCTGCAGTTTTCTCTGACAATGACTCTTAAGATTGTTCTCCGTGGCCTAATGGTTTAAGGTGCTTGTTTGTGCTACCAGTCGGGCTTTGAGGTCGTGGGTTCGACTCCCACTCCTCGAACTCAATTTGGTCCGAGCCCATGGGACATTAAATGGAGGTGGGTTGTATCCAGTGTTCTGTGCTGGGGCAACTGAAAGACCCTGGGCATCCCTGAATTAATATGGTATGTGCCAGACTCACTGTCTTCTCATCAATCATCATCATACGGCGGTCACCAACACTGGAGAGTGCTACGGCATGGGAACCTTGGGCAATGTTCCTCTAGTCTCTGCCCATGGGCGCCGTTCTATGGCTGCCCTGAGCTGTATCATTGTGGAAGGCTCACCACGAATTTCGTGCCTGCATTGCAGTGCATGACTGAGAGTATTTACAATTACAATTACAATTACAATTGTGAGAACTTAGTCTGAAACGGACGATACTGGTATAAATAGATTTAGGGAGATTGAAGTTAAGATATGGTTCTAAGCGTATATCAGATTTGGAAGTTTTGTACGTTCGTAGTTTCGGGTATATATAATGAACTATATACATAAAAAGGTTTCATGTATATAGTTCTTTATTCATGCAAATAGCATACATGAAAACAGAATAACAGTACATAATTAAAAGTCATGTGTAAAAGATAAAATATTAAATAGATAAAATAAAGAAAACTAGTCTAAACATAAAAATTCTAAAATTGATAAAAAATTGTGTTTCTCCAAAAACACTTCATCACAGTTGTCTCTCATATCACAGAGTTCCCGAACCTGTTTACCTATTCCAATATCACAGTCAGACACCTCTTTCTTCCAAGCACTTTCTTTTAATATACAAGCATCATTAGCACCAATTTTGATTAGAGTCCACACACTGACATTGCAATAATCGGCGGCATACTTGAGGATTTTATAAAGTCTTGAATTTTCGTATAAGCAAGATTTGAAAATCTCATTCACTCCTACATTTGAGTGATTATAACCGTTTAAAAAGAGTTTGATGAACCTTTTGTACAGAACAACATTACATGGCATGCAGTCACTAATATGAGGCAATTTAAGCTATGAGTCCTGCATGGCAATGACCAAACTCTTCTTTAATACATCGCGTTCCCAATTATTATGCAGCTAATTATGCTTTTTTGCATTGTCTCAAAAAAAAAAAGACACTATTTGAATATTCTTTTCACATAATGATAAGTGTACCATGCAGCTAATATCCTGCCAATTTTGTCCAATTCCAAAACTCAGTTGGGAGTTATGCCATATCATGATGTTTTGGGGTGTTCCCAATTATCATGCAAATTCTTGGAAAAGCATCCATTGCCACCCAAAATCAACAAAGTTGATTCTGAATTGACATTAGAATATACCCCATAACACTAAATAAAAAATGGAACCATCATTTCAAACGTGGATGCCTTCATGACCAAGAAATCAATTTAATACAACTGCAAATGTTACAAAGAAATACTCATATTCACAATATAAGTGCAAGAAACCGACAATATCGCCTGCCTGCTGTGAGCCACGAATATATGCAAGGAATAGCATTTCATATAAATTTCCAAAAACCTTTAATGAAATGAGTGAGAATATTAGGAGTAAAATATATAGTCATTGTTTGAATGGTTTTAAAAATTACATCAAGCAAATTTTCCTTAATTCTTGTAATGTTGAATGTGAAATCGAAAATTGTAACATTTGCAATAGAGTTGGTTAGCTAGTGTTAGTTGTTTCAGTACTCAGCATATTATAAATATAAGAATAAACTTGAAATTATTCTCTTCCATACTCAATATCTGGATAGATTATAAAAACGAAATACAAAAACAAGATTACCACTGTGATATGACCTTCTTGGTGGCTGTGGGAATTACTTATTTTTAGTGTATGATAATTATAGAACTGTCTGGTTGACCCCTTGGTAGCGATACTGGCAGTGTCATAAAGGGGTCAACCAACATAAAGCAACATCTTACAATATTGATTTTTTTACCATGCTTTATGTGATTAAAATGACTGAATCTGAATCTGCATTGAAAAACCATTGAAATTGGCTTTTTCTCAATAAAGAAGCCTCCCATGCTCTTAAAAAATTTAATATCAATAAAATTCCATCTTAGAATATATCTATAGCACACCACGTTCATACTGTGCAATAAAACACTAAATCTGGTATCTCTGCAAAATATGACACCAAATCAAAAACGCACACTTCTGTTTCCCATTGGAATAGCATTGGCAATTGGATGTGTTCAATTGATTTCAAGATATTTCTCAAATACAATGGTGCAACTTAATTGCCATTGGTTTACAGGAGAGTTCTAGACCTAAGGAAAGTGGAAAATGACTTAGGTAATGATTTTTAATTTTGTCTGGCTAACAGAGGCTTTTTATTGCAATAAAACTGTAATTTCATTACAATTTCAGTGCAGGCGAATAACATCAATTTCTTGGCTATGAATGTATGTACGTTTGAAATTATGGTTATACTTTTTCTTTTGTGTTATTGGGTATATGTTGATGGCATCTTCAGATTAGTTTAGGTCATTTTGAGTGGCCATGGATGCTTTTCCAAGAATTTGCATAATAATTGGGAACACCCACAAACATCATTATATGGCAAAACTCCCAACTGAGTAAATGGAATTGAACACATTTGGCAGGATATTAGCTCCATGGTACACTTATCATTATGTGAAAAGAATATCCAAATAGTGCAAAAAAGCATAGTTGTATAATAATTGGGAACGCGGTGTACAGCCTTACGCAAATACGCCATGCAACATTAAGGGCATTGAACGACTTATCATACATCATACATGCATCACTGCCATATACACTCAAACAGTATTGATTGAGTAATCTACTTTTCACATAAACAGAAACACTCTTGAAATTTGCAAGATATGTGTTTACCTTACCAATGAAATCTGTTTTTACATTTTATTAGAGGGTCATTAACATTATTTGTCAGCGTATGACCAAGATATCTAATTTCGTTTACAAGTGGCAATAGACCTTTTACATGGATATCACCAAAATTTACACATTTACAAAAAACAATAAGTTGGCTCTTCTTACAGTTAAACATTATGCAGTGATCTTTCGCATACTTTTCACATACGCTAATCATATGCTAATCAAGCTTACCTGCAGGCAAAGTCAGTTCCCTGGAAGGATGCGACTCATCTGAAAATCAAACAGAGAATTGATGTATAAATCAAAATGCATCTATCTTTGAATATTGCATTTCTATGTTCTGTCCACCCTTATTTCATTAAGGATTTAATATACTTAATATAGGGGGCGGGGGTAGAGTTGGTCTAGTTGTCAGGACTGCCAATCGCTGGGTCCAGGGTTCAAATCCAGCTCTTGGCGGGTCACCTGGGCCTATGTTGGATGGCTGTTTCAATCATCCTTCGCCTCATTGCCATATCCTCCTCTTGTACCAATTAGCCTACCAAGTGCATAAATACAGGACGTAAAGCCCCAAATATCCATCCATCCAAACTAGTTAATTTTGTATAATGCTTTTATTTAGCAACTAAACTTGGTTCACGTGAATTTATTGATAAAACCGGTCACTGCTTGAGGCTTTACATCCATGTTTCACGCTAATTTGAGCATTTTTAGGCTAATTTTTACACATTTTGTCTTAAATACCCTTTTGGGGGGACTTTACCTATGTACTTGCTTTTATGCAAACCTCCTGACTTTGCAGGTTGTGTCTAAAGAACATAACAGCAGGGTTCGAAATTAGCATGAATTTGATGGGAGTCAGTCGGACTCCTATGTTTCAGATTTTGGGAGTCCTTATGAAGATGTGGGAGTTCAAAGAAACATGAGAATTAGTGTTTGGATAGGTGAATTTTTTTGTTAGAGATTAGATATTGAATATTTCTTTATCTTTGGTCTCCAAAAACATCAGTCTATTAGTTAATATAGATATAGGAGATATGAAATGGTTTACAATCATCCAGAGAAGACAATCTGCCATCAATCTGCATGTGGCTATAGGCTTATTGCATTGTACAATTGGCAGCTCTGTTATTAAGAATTTCAGCATATTTGAAGGCAAGGAAATTAATTGCACTCCAGGATGACACTTCAGACATGGCAGTCCAATATAAATTTGATACTTCCAAAACAATCCTAAAAACAATCACACCCTTTTGAATTGGTTAATTGATCTCAATTGGATTGGTTACTTCAAATTACTTGGGTGACACAAGGGGGTCTGGAACTGAGTGGGATGCATTGCATCTTAGCTAGAGTCCATGGACAAAATCAATATAGTATTGAATAATTTGGTAATTAATTTGTGTTTATATAAGTCAACCCAAACTCTGATATCATTAGATGGACTTGCAAATTCAATTTGCCTTCTACTTTTCCAGGTTTTTTTTTTACTATGTTCTGGAGAGTGCAAACCTAACCCATTCATTCATTAGCTTGAAGTGACCAAAGAAGCCATTCACACCTCTAACGCTTGCTGAAATGTGATGATTGCAATTCAATTGATTGCATATATGTACCCCAATCCTATGTGTTGATCCCAATTGGATTGATGGTGTTAATTGGATTGGATGACACTGGATGGCTGAGTGGGCTGCATTCAAAGCCAATTGCTATTCTTCACAGCCACAAATTGCCGTGAATTTGGCTGCTTTCAAAGTTTAGGAGTCCCACGGACTCCTTACTGCTCAGCAAAAGGGAGTCCGTGGACAAATAAAGGAGTCTCGGACTCACGGACTCCCGCTAATTTCCAACCTTGCAGTAATGCATAATTATAATAATAGCTTCAACTCACTCTCAATTTTCAATGCTGTGTAAAGAAATTTGCCAAGAGCAAAATTCAGGTATGTATACCTTTTTTGAGATCAAAATTTCATGAAACTGTTCAGCTTGGCTTAATACCAGAATATCATTGATTGAAGTACAAGCTACATCATGCAATTCAGTTCTTCGGTTGGTCCAGTTTGGGCGAACCATTAAACAATGGAATTCATCTTCTGCAACATTTAAGTTACATTTATTGCAAAAATGATCTTCTGCAGGTATATAAGGACCAATTTCAATATTAAGATTGTTCTCCGTGGCCTAATGGTTTAAGGTGCTTGTTTGTGCTACCAGTCGGGCTTTGAGGTCGTTGGTTCGACTCCCACTCCTCGAACTCAATTTGGTCCGAGCCCATGGGACATTAAATGGAGGTGGGTTGTATCCAGTGTTCTGTGCTGGGGCAACTGAAAGACCCTGGGCATCCCTGAATTAATATGGTATGTGGCAGACTCACTGTCTTCTCATCAATCATCATCATACGGCGGTCACCAACACTGGAGAGTGCTACGGCATGGGAACCTTGGGCAATGTTCCTCTAGTCTCTGCCCATGGGTGCCGTTCTGTGGCTGCCCTGAGCTGTATCATTGTGGAAGGCTCACCACGAATTTTGTGCCTGCATTGCAGTGCATGACTGAGAGTATTTACAATTACAATTACAATTACAATTGTGAGAACTTAGTCTGAAACGGACGATACTGGTATAAATAGATTTAGGGAGATTGAAGTTAAGATATGGTTCTAAGCGTATATCAGATTTGGAAGTTTTGTACGTTCGTAGTTTCGGGTATATATAATGAACTATATACATAAAAAGGTTTCATGTATATAGTTCTTTATTCATGCAAATAGCATACATGAAAACAGAATAACAGTACATAATTAAAAGTCATGTGTAAAAGATAAAATATTAAATAGATAAAATAAAGAAAACTAGTCTAAACATAAAAATTCTAAAATTGATAAAAATTTGTGTTTCTCCAAAAACACTCCATCACAGTTGTCTCTCATATCACAGAGTTTCCGAACCTGTTTACCTATTCCAATATCACAGTCAGACACCTCTTTCTTCCAAGCACTTTCTTTTAATATACAAGCATCATTAGCACCAATTTTGATTAGAGTCCACACACTGACATTGCAATAATCGGCGGCATACTTGAGGATTTTATAAAGTCTTGAATTTTCGTATAAGCAAGATTAGAAAATCTCATTCACTCCTACATTTGAGTGATTATAACCGTTTAAAAAGTGTTTGATGAACCTTTTGTACAGAACAACATTACATGGCATGCAGTCACTAATATGAGGCAATTTAAGCTATGAGTCCTGCATGGCAATGACCAAACTCTTCTTTAATACATCGCGTTCCCAATTATTATGCAGCTAATTATGCTTTTTTGCATTGTCTCAAAAAAAAATGACACTATTTGAATATTCTTTTCACATAATGATAAGTGTAACATGCAGCTAATATCCTGCCAATTTTGTCCAATTCCAAAACTCAGTTGGGAGTTATGCCATATCATGATGTTTTGGGGTGTTCCCAATTATTATGCAAATTCTTGGAAAAGCATCCATTGCCACCCAAAATCAACAAAGTTGATTCTGAATTGACATTAGAATATACCCCATAACACTACATAAAAAATGGAACCATCATTTCAAACGTGGATGCCTTCATGACCAAGAAATCAATTCAATACAACTGCAAATGTTACAAAGAAATACTCATATTCACAATATAAGTGCAAGAAACCGACAATATCGCCTGCCTGCTGTGAGCCACGAATATATGCAAGGAATAGCATTTCATATAAATTTCCAAAAAACCTTTAATGAAATGAGTGAGAATATTAGGAGTAAAATATATAGTCATTGTTTGAATGGTTTTAAAAATTACATCAAGTAAATTTTCCTTAAATCTAATAATGTTGAATGTGAAATCGAAAATTGTAACATTTGCAATAGAGTTGGTTAGCTAGTGTTAGTTGTTTCAGTACTCAGCATATTATAAATATAAGAATAAACTTGAAATTATTCTCTTCCATACTCAATATCTGGATAGATTATAAAAACGAAATACAAAAACAAGATTACCACTGTGATATGACCTTCTTGGTGGCTGTGGGAATTATTTATTTTTAGTGTATGATAATTATAGAACTGTCTGGTTGACCCCTTGGTAGCGATACTGGCAGTGTCATAAAGGGGTCAACCAACATAAAGCAACATCTTACAATATTGATTTTTTTACCATGCTTTATGTGATTAAAATGACTGAATCTGAATCTGCATTGAAAAACCATTGAAATTGGCTTTTTCTCAATAAAGAAGCCTCCCATGCTCTTAAAAAATTTAATATCAATAAAATTCCAGCTTGGAATATATCTATAGCACACCACGTTCATACTGTGCGATAAAACACTAAATCTGGTATCTCTGCAAAATATGACACCAAATCAAAAACGCACACTTCTGTTTCCCATTGGAATAGCATTGGCAATTGGATGTGTTCAATTGATTTCAAGATATTTCTCAAATACAATGGTGCAACTTAATTGCCATTGGTTTACAGGAGAGTTCTAAACCTAAGGAAAGTGGAAAATGACTTAGGTAATGATTTTTAATTTTGTCTGGCTAACAGAGGCTTTTTATTGCAATAAAACTGTAATTTCAATACAATTTCAATGCAGGCGAATAACATGAATTTCTTTGCTATGAATGCATGTACGTTTGAAATTATGGTTATACTTTTTCTTTTGTGTTATTGGGTATATGTTGATGGCATCTTCAGATTAGTTTAGGTAATTTTGAGTGGCCATGGATGCTTCTCCAAGAATTTGCATAATAATTGGGAACACCCACAAACATCATTATATGGCAAAACTCCCAAAAGAGTAAATGGAATTGGACACATTTGGCAGGATATTAGCTCCATGGTACACTTATCATTATGTGAAAAGAATATCCAAATAGTGCAAAAAAGCATAGTTGTATAATAATTGGGAACGCGGTGTACAGCCTTACGCCAATACGCCATGCAACATTAAGGGCATTGATCGACTTATCATACATCATACATGCATCACTGCCATATACACTCAAACAGTATTGATTGAGTAATCTACTTTTCACATAAACAGAAACACTCTTGAAATTTGCAAGATATGTGTTTACCTTACCAATGAAATCTGTTTTTACATTTTATTAGAGGGTCATTAACATTATTTGTCAGCGTATGACCAAGATATCTAATTTCGTTTACAAGTGGCAATAGACCATTTACATGGATATCACCAAAATTTACACATTTACAAAAAACAATAAGTTGGCTCTTCTTACAGTTAAACATTATGCAGTGATCTTTCGCATACTTTTCACATACGCTAATCATATGCTAATTAAGCTTACCTGCAGGCAAAGTCAGTTCCCTGGAAGCATGCGACTCATCTGAAAATCAAACAGAGAATTAAAGTATAAATCAAAATGCATCTATCTTTGAATATTGCATTTCTATGTTCTGTCCACCCTTATTTCATTAAGGATTTAATATACTTAATATGGGGGGGGGGGGGTAGAGTTGGTCTAGTGGTAGCATGCTGGACTGCCAATCGCTGGGTCCAGGGTTCAAATCCAGCTCTTGGCGGGTCACCTGGGCCTATGTTGGATGGCTGTTTCAATCATCCTTCGCCTCATTGCCATATCCTCCTCCTGTCCCAATTAGCCTACCAAGTGCATAAATACAGGACGTAAAGCCCCAAATATCCATCCATCCAAACTAGTTAATTTTGTATAATGCTTCTATTTAGCAACTAAACTTGGTTCACGTGAATTTATTGATAAAACCGGTCACTGCTTGAGGCTTTACATCCATGTTTCACGCTAATTTGAGCATTTTTAGGCTAATTTTTACACATTTTGTCTTAAATACCCTTTTGGGGGGACTTTACCTATGTACTTGCTTTTATGCAAACCTCCTGACTTTGCAGGTTGTGTCTAAAGAACATAACAGCAGGGTTCGAAATTAGCATGAATTTGATGGGAGTCAGTCGGACTCCTATGTTTCAGATTTTGGGAGTCCTTATGAAGATGTGGAAGTTCAAAGAAACATGAGAATTAGTGTTTGGATAGGTGGATTTTTTTTTAGAGATTTGATATTGAATATTTCTTTATCTTTGGTCTCCAAAAACATCAGTCTATTAGATAATATAGATATAGGAAATATGAAATGGTTTACAATCATCCAGAGAAGACAATCTGCCATCAATCTGCATGTGGCTATAGGCTTATTGCATTGTACAATTGGCAGCTCTGTTATTAAGAATTTCAGCATATTTGAAGGCAAGGAAATTAATTGCACTCCAGGATGACACTTCAGACATGGCAGTACAATATAAATTTGATACTTCCAAAACAATCCTAAAAACAATCACACCCTTTTGAATTGGTTAATTGATCTCAATTGGATTGGTTACTTCCAATTACTTGGGTGACACAAGGGGGTCTGGAACTGAGTGGGATGCATTGCATCTTAGCTAGAGTCCATGGACAAAATCAATATAGTATTGAATAATTTGGTAATTAATTTGTGTTTATATAAGTCAACCCAAACTCTGATATCATTAGATGGACTTGCAAATTCAATTTGCCTTCTAGTTTTCTAGGTTTTTTTTTTACTATGTTCTGGAGAGTGCAAACCTAACCCATTCATTCATTAGCTTGAAGTTACCAAAGAAGCCATTCACACCTCTAACGCTTGCTGAAATGTGATGATTGCAATTCAATTGATTGCATATATGTACCCCAATCCTATGTGTTGATCCCAATTGGATTGATGGTGTTAATTGGATTGGATGACACTGGATGGCTGAGTGGGCTGCATTCAAAGCCAATTGCTATTCTTCACAGCCACAATTTGCCGTGAATTTGGCTGCTTTCAAAGTTTAGGAGTCCCACGGACTCCTTACTGCTCAGCAAAAGGGAGTCCGTGGACAAATAAAGGAGTCTCGGACTCACGGACTCCCGCTAATTTCCAACCTTGCAGTAACGCATAATTATAATAATAGCTTCAACTCACTCTCAATTTTCAATGCTGTGTAAAGAAATTTGCCAAGAGCAAAATTCAGGTATGTATACCTTTTTTGAGATCAAAATTTCATGAAACTGTTCAGCTTGGCTTAATACCAGAAAATCATTGATTGAAGTACAAGCTACATCATGCAATTCAGTTCTTCGGTTGGTCCAGTTTGGGCGAACCATTAAACAATGGAATTCATCTTCTACAACATTTAAGTTACATTTATTGCAAAAATGATCTTCTGCAGGTATATAAGGACCAATTTCAATATTAAGATTGTTCTCCGTGGCCTAATGGTTTAAGGTGCTTGTTTGTGCTACCAGTCGGGCTTTGATGTCGTGGGTTCGACTCCCAATCCTCGAACTCAATTTGGTCCGAGCCCATGGGACATTAAATGGAGGTGGGTTGTATCCAGTGTTCTGTGCTGGGGCAACTGAAAGACCCTGGGTATCCCTGAATTAATATGGTATGTGCCAGACTCACTGTCTTCTCATCAATCATCATCATACGGCGGTCACCAACACTGGAGAGTGCTACGGCATGGGAACCTTGGGCAATGTTCCTCTAGTCTCTGCCCATGGGCGCCGTTCTATGGCTGCCCTGAGCTGTATCATTGTGGAAGGCTCACCACAAATTTCGTGCCTGCATTGCAGTGCATGACTGAGGGTATTTACAATTACAATTACAATTACAATTGTGAGAACTTAGTCTGAAACGGACGATACTGGTATAAATAGATTTAGGGAGATTGAAGTTAAGATATGGTTCTAAGCGTATATCAGATTTGGAAGTTTTGTACGTTCGTAGTTTCGGGTATATATAATGAACTATATACATAAAAAGGTTTCATGTATATAGTTCTTTATTCATGCAAATAGCATACATGAAAACAGAATAACAGTACATAATTAAAAGTCATGTGTAAAAGATAAAATATTAAATAGATAAAATAAAGAAAACTAGTCTAAACATAAAAATTCTAAAATTGATAAAAATTTGTGTTTCTCCAAAAACACTTCATCACAGTTGTCTCTCATATCACAGAGTTCCCGAACCTGTTTACCTATTCCAATATCACAGTCAGACACCTCTTTCTTCCAAGCACTTTCTTTTAATATACAAGCATCATTAGCACCAATTTTGATTAGAGTCCACACACTGACATTGCAATAATCGGCGGCATACTTGAGGATTTTATAAAGTCTTGAATTTTCGTATAAGCAAGATTTGAAAATCTCATTCACTCCTACATTTGAGTGATTATAACCGTTTAAAAAGTGTTTGATGAACCTTTTGTACAGAACAACATTACATGGCATGCAGTCACTAATATGAGGCAATTTAAGCTATGAGTCCTGCATGGCAATGACCAAACTCTTCTTTAATACATCGCGTTCCCAATTATTATGCAGCTAATTATGCTTTTTTGCATTGTCTCAAAAAAAAATGACACTATTTGAATATTCTTTTCACATAATGATAAGTGTACCATGCAGCTAATATCCTGCCAATTTTGTCCAATTCCAAAACTCAGTTGGGAGTTATGCCATATCATGATGTTTTGGGGTGTTCCCAATTATCATGCAAATTCTTGGAAAAGCATCCATTGCCACCCAAAATCAACAAAGTTGATTCTGAATTGACATTAGAATATACCCCATAACACTAAATAAAAAATGGAACCATCATTTCAAACGTGGATGCCTTCATGACCAAGAAATCAATTTAATACAACTGCAAATGTTACAAAGAAATACTCATATTCACAATATAAGTGCAAGAAACCGACAATATCGCCTGCCTGCTGTGAGCCACGAATATATGCAAGGAATAGCATTTCATATAAATTTCCAAAAACCTTTAATGAAATGAGTGAGAATATTAGGAGTAAAATATATAGTCATTGTTTGAATGGTTTTAAAAATTACATCAAGCAAATTTTCCTTAATTCTTGTAATGTTGAATGTGAAATCGAAAATTGTAACATTTGCAATAGAGTTGGTTAGCTAGTGTTAGTTGTTTCAGTACTCAGCATATTATAAATATAAGAATAAACTTGAAATTATTCTCTTCCATACTCAATATCTGGATAGATTATAAAAACGAAATACAAAAACAAGATTACCACTGTGATATGACCTTCTTGGTGGCTGTGGGAATTACTTATTTTTAGTGTATGATAATTATAGAACTGTCTGGTTGACCCCTTGGTAGCGATACTGGCAGTGTCATAAAGGGGTCAACCAACATAAAGCAACATCTTACAATATTGATTTTTTTACCATGCTTTATGTGATTAAAATGACTGAATCTGCATTGAAAAACCATTGAAATTGGCTTTTTCTCAATAAAGAAGCCTCCCATGCTCTTAAAAAATTTAATATCAATAAAATTCCAGCTTAGAATATATCTATAGCACACCACGTTCATACTGTGCAATAAAACACTAAATCTGGTATCTCTGCAAAATATGACACCAAATCAAAAACGCACACTTCTGTTTCCCATTGGAATAGCATTGGCAATTGGATGTGTTCAATTGATTTCAAGATATTTCTCAAATACAATGGTGCAACTTAATTGCCATTGGTTTACAGGAGAGTTCTAGACCTAAGGAAAGTGGAAAATGACTTAGGTAATGATTTTTAATTTTGTCTGGCTAACAGAGGCTTTTTATTGCAATAAAACTGTAATTTCATTACAATTTCAGTGCAGGCGAATAACATCAATTTCTTGGCTATGAATGTATGTACGTTTGAAATTATGGTTATACTTTTTCTTTTGTGTTATTGGGTATATGTTGATGGCATCTTCAGATTAGTTTAGGTCATTTTGAGTGGCCATGGATGCTTTTCCAAGAATTTGCATAATAATTGGGAACACCCACAAACATCATTATATGGCAAAACTCCCAACTGAGTAAATGGAATTGAACACATTTGGCAGGATATTAGCTCCATGGTACACTTATCATTATGTGAAAAGAATATCCAAATAGTGCAAAAAAGCATAGTTGTATAATAATTGGGAACGCGGTGTACAGCCTTACGCAAATACGCCATGCAACATTAAGGGCATTGAACGACTTATCATACATCATACATGCATCACTGCCATATACACTCAAACAGTATTGATTGAGTAATCTACTTTTCACATAAACAGAAACACTATTGAAATTTGCAAGATATGTGTTTACCTTACCAATGAAATCTGTTTTTACATTTTATTAGAGGGTCATTAACATTATTTGTCAGCGTATGACCAAGATATCTAATTTCGTTTACAAGTGGCAATAGACCATTTACATGGATATCACCAAAATTTACACATTTACAAAAAACAATAAGTTGGCTCTTCTTACAGTTAAACATTATGCAGTGATCTTTCGCATACTTTTCACATACGCTAATCATATGCTAATCAAGCTTACCTGCAGGCAAAGTCAGTTCCCTGGAAGCATGCGACTCATCTGAAAATCAAACAGAGAATTGATGTATAAATCAAAATGCATCTATCTTTGAATATTGCATTTCTATGTTCTGTCCACCCTTATTTCATTAAGGATTTAATATACTTAATATAGGGGGCGGGGGTAGAGTTGGTCTAGTGGTCTGGACTGCCAATCGCTGGGTCCAGGGTTCAAATCCAGCTCTTGGCGGGTCACCTGGGCCTATGTTGGATGGCTGTTTCAATCATCCTTCGCCTCATTGCCATATCCTCCTCTTGTCCCAATTAGCCTACCAAGTGCATAAATACAGGACGTAAAGCCCCAAATATCCATCCATCCAAACTAGTTAATTTTGTATAATGCTTTTATTTAGCAACTAAACTTGGTTCACGTGAATTTATTGATAAAACCGGTCACTGCTTGAGGCTTTACATCCATGTTTCACGCTAATTTGAGCATTTTTAGGCTAATTTTTACACATTTTGTCTTAAATACCCTTTTGGGGGGACTTTACCTATGTACTTGCTTTTATGCAAACCTCCTGACTTTGCAGGTTGTGTCTAAAGAACATAACAGCAGGGTTCGAAATTAGCATGAATTTGATGGGAGTCAGTCGGACTCCTATGTTTCAGATTTTGGGAGTCCTTATGAAGATGTGGGAGTTCAAAGAAACATGAGAATTAGTGTTTGGATAGGTGGATTTTTTTGTTAGAGATTAGATATTGAATATTTCTTTATCTTTGGTCTCCAAAAACATCAGTCTATTAGTTAATATAGATATAGGAAATATGAAATGGTTTACAATCATCCAGAGAAGACAATCTGCCATCAATCTGCATGTGGCTATAGGCTTATTGCATTGTACAATTGGCAGCTCTGTTATTAAGAATTTCAGCATATTTGAAGGCAAGGAAATTAATTGCACTCCAGGATGACACTTCAGACATGGCAGTCCAATATAAATTTGATACTTCCAAAACAATCCTAAAAACAATCACACCCTTTTGAATTGGTTAATTGATCTCAATTGGATTGGTTACTTCAAATTACTTGGGTGACACAAGGGGGTCTGGAACTGAGTGGGATGCATTGCATCTTAGCTAGAGTCCATGGACAAAATCAATATAGTATTGAATAATTTGGTAATTAATTTGTGTTTATATAAGTCAACCCAAACTCTGATATCATTAGATGGACTTGCAAATTCAATTTGCCTTTTACTTTTCCAGGTTTTTTTTTTACTATGTTCTGGAGAGTGCAAACCTAACCCATTCATTCATTAGCTTGAAGTGACCAAAGAAGCCATTCACACCTCTAACGCTTGCTGAAATGTGATGATTGCAATTCAATTGATTGCATATATGTACCCCAATCCTATGTGTTGATCCCAATTGGATTGATGGTGTTAATTGGATTGGATGACACTGGATGGCTGAGTGGGCTGCATTCAAAGCCAATTGCTATTCTTCACAGCCACAAATTGCCGTGAATTTGGCTGCTTTCAAAGTTTAGGAGTCCCACGGACTCCTTACTGTTCAGCAAAAGGGAGTCCGTGGACAAATAAAGGAGTCTCGGACTCACGGACTCCCGCTAATTTCCAACCCTGCAGTAACGCATAATTATAATAATAGCTTCAACTCACTCTCAATTTTCAATGCTGTGTAAAGAAATTTGCCAAGAGCAAAATTCAGGTATGTATACCTTTTTTGAGATCAAAATTTCATGAAACTGTTCAGCTTGGCTTAATACCGGAAAATCATTGATTGAAGTACAAGCTACATCATGCAATTCAGTTCTTCGGTTGGTCCAGTTTGGGCGAACCATTAAACAATGGAATTCATCTTCTACAACATTTAAGTTACATTTATTGCAAAAATGATCTTCTGCAGGTATATAAGGACCAATTTTAATATTAAGATTGTTCTCCGTGGCCTAATGGTTTAAGGTGCTTGTTTGTGCTACCAGTCTGGCTTTGAGGTCGTGGGTTCAACTCCCAATCCTCGAACTCAATTTGGTCCGAGCCCATGGGACATTAAATGGAGGTGGGTTGTATCCAGTGTTCTGTGCTGGGGCAACTGAAAGACCCTGGGCATCCCTGAATTAATATGGTATGTGCCAGACTCACTGTCTTCTCATCAATCATCATCATACGGCGGTCACCAACACTGGAGAGTGCTACGGCATGGGAACCTTGGGCAATGTTCCTCTAGTCTCTGCCCATGGGCGCCGTTCTCTGGCTGCCCTGAGCTGTATCATTGTGGAAGGCTCACCACGAATTTCGTGCCTGCATTGCAGTGCATGACTGAGAGTATTTACAATTACAATTACAATTACAATTGTGAGAACTTAGTCTGAAACGGACGATACTGGTATAAATAGATTTAGGGAGATTGAAGTTAAGATATGGTTCTAAGAGTATATCAGATTTGGAAGTTTTGTACGTTCGTAGTTTCGGGTATATAAAATTTTAATTGACTCTTAATTGTACCCACACATTAATTTTTTTAATATTTATAATTTTTTTTTTAATTTTTTTTTTTTTTAACTTTCTTTTTCTATTAAGCCTATCTTTGAAGATTCTCAATAATTAATCAAATTGGTAATAATTAATAACTTTCTCTATATAGCTTTGTTTAGTATTGGTGCTTAGGTTGTGTAAATATATTTATTTATTTTTATTTTTTTCTAATCCAATACCAATATGCAAGATATTCACAAGAACTAGTTACAATAGTAGGTATGTTGCAATCTGCTGCAATGACCCAGAAAAATTTCTGCCTGCAATGTGCTGGCGAAAATCTGTGCGTTTGAAAACATCCTTCACAAAAATAGCTCTGGCTATGTCTGTACTCAACATAGCTTAATGATTTTAACAGCGAATGTTATTGAGATCATCCTCAATAGCCTAGTTTTTAAATATTTAAATTGTGTTCAGTTGTTTGTATTTTCCAGCCATTTGAAAATGACAGTGTAAATCAACTTGCTACAGCTTTTTTCGTGAGCTATGGCCATTGATTAGAGGTATATGGCCATTTAAGTTACACTTTTACCTTCATCACTGCAAAATTTGAAGGAAATTGTATGGATAGGGGAAAAGTTATATGAGGCCTAAATTTCAAAAGTCACTCTCATTTGGTTAAAAATTTGCTTTGGTGGCCAGGCTGAAAAGCTGACCCTCTTTATGTGAAGCAACTGATTTAATATCAGTAGACCTATTAATTTACTGCTACCTTGTTACTTTCTCGTGTCCCAAGGAGCCTAACAAATGCATATATATGCGACATAAATCCCCAGTCATCCATCCTTGTTTCACTGGCAATAGATGTCCTAAATGAACAGTAGATGCTTTGCAATGTGTTAGATTTTGGTTCACATTAATTGAACTTACCTCAGAACTTTGGAATGCTATTTATTGTTTAAATAAGTGGTATACTTCACCGTGTGGTTGTTGGTTGCCATTAAAAGTCAGGTTCAGCCATAGCAAATGAAGTTATTGGTTAGTCTACAAAAGACACTGAATTTGATAACCATCTGTTGAAAGTTTCATTCAATTATCTTCATTTTCAACAGAGTTATGAAGATCACAATAGTTGATCACAGACTTTTTGTAATTACAATGCTAAAACATAGCTAATTATTACTTAATTTTTGGACTACAAAAATGCTTGTAACTTCTTTAATCATTGACATATTAAGGTGGTTCTGGTGCCTACTTTTCTTTTATTGAAGTGTCTGTCACATAAAAATAGTTTCAATGTGAAATTCCAGATTTAAATTTTTTTGCAACATACCTAACAATAGGGAAACTAAGTGTTGATACACTTTTAACTGTCAGTTGCTAAATCACTTTTGATTGTTTCAGTGTCAATGTCGAGATGTCATCACTGACTGCCGTAGTGACAACTCCTATCCCGGTCCTACATCGGACTGTGAGACAACTGCGACGAAGACTCGTCATCGCAGTACGTGAAGATGTTGGCCCTCCTACAGTGTCATCAGTGTCAGATGCTAATTCTAGTAGCATTGAGGTAGTGGAGGCCCCCACTGTCATCCCTGTAACACAGCTTGTGGATGGTAGCCTGATTTTGGATGATGGGGACTCCTCCACGCTATCGTCAGATGTCGAGACTGAGCCAGATGCTGAAGCGAGCAGCATGTCAGTGGAGGACCCCAATGTCATCCCGGAGACCCAGCAAAGTGAAAGCAGTTCTGTGACTGCTCAAGATGACGGGGATTCCTCCACAACAACCATCGACGAAACTCTTGCAGATGCTGCTACGGACAGCATGTCAGTGGAGGGCCCCGATGTCATCCCAGAGACTCAGACTTTTGACGACAGTTGGGTAACTGTCTCGGATGACGAGGATGACGGGGACGCCTCCACATCTACAGACGATGACGGAGAACTGAACAGTATTTTGGCATCTCGCTCGCCATCTCCCGTACCTGCACGTTTAGGGCCTGCTCAGCCAATAGAGACACTTGTAACTGGCAGAGAACCAACCCTTAGCCAGAAAGAAATGCTTCTCTTTCGTGATCCTCTGTCGGCATTCTACCATCACCCGTTGCGATGGAAGAATCAGAACTATATTTCAGCTGAAGCTGCTTACCAGCATGAGATGCTTTCGCTCCTCCCATGATGTGAAACGCATTGCTTCAAAGTGGGTGCCTAAGTGTAACAAGACCTGGGAGACCATCAGGTTCAAGGTCATGGAAGACATTTGCACTGCGAAGCTGCAACAGTGTAAGGCCTTTAAGACTGCTCTCCTAGCCAGCAGAGATGCTGTGTTACTACACAACACCTAGACCGATGCTGTATGGGGATGCGGATTGGACCTTCGTGGTAGGAATATGATGGGCCACATTCTCATGAATATCCGGAAGTTACTCACAGATTACCAGCATGACTATCCTTCGCTACCAACCAGACTCCATGATCGCTCGAGTGAACAAGCCCCTTCGACAAACCAACTGAATCGATTCTCCCGAAGCGTAAAGTCCTTGTCATCGGCAATTCCAACGTTCGCGAGATTGCCAAGGGATTATGTGACAGAGGACTGGATGGCACTGGTTTCGTTTATCCTGGACAGACACTTACTCAGTTAAAGATTCGAACTGGAACTGTGAAGGAGTCGCTTCGTGACTCCAAACCTGATGCCATCCTTGTCCACGCTGGTGACATTGAGGTGCGCGACTCTTTCACCTCTGTGCCGACCATCGCTCATGCTATGTCTGAACTGTCGTCCGACCTCCAACAGAAGTTCCCCGGCACCAGACTCGTCGTGAGCGGACTACCAACTGTGCCCGGACAACGGCGGTTAAACGAACGCATTGCCCAGGTCAACGAACACTTTGCCCTTATCTGCAGGAAGACCAAGGGGCATGCGTTTCTGTGCAATAAGAACGCAAGACTACAAAGGGACAACTTGCACCTCACCATTCGCTCTAGAGACACTATTGCTTGGACGACTGCCTGTCATGTGAAGAAATGTGTTTAGTGTGCTGCCTGCTACTCGTGTCATTTGTGCAAATAATGATTTCAATGTGAGCATTACTTGTAACCAAAAAGAATATGATAATGATAAAAATAATCATGATAATGTTGTTAATATGGAAACTCATAAAGATTATGTAATTAATATTCATAAGATCCGTGTTCCTGAAGTAGCAAATGTCCAGGCTAACCATGTAAATTGCCAAGTTGAAATTAATTCTGATCAGAAGTTTGATGAAATCACTATACAAAATTATAACATTATTGAAGCAGTTGACATTCCTAGAATGTCTGATGAAATAAGACCTAGTTTAGGTGCTAGCCATATTTATGGAGTCGCTGATGCAGCTCAGAGTACAATTGATATTTTTGATGATATGCCTCAAGATTTAGTTAATGAAGAACAACTTGACAAAACTTTAAATATAATGGTATGGAATATTCATGGTCTTGGAGATAAACTAAATAATAGGGAATCTCTTGATTACATTGGAAATAATGATATCATACTCTTTATAGAAACTATGAAGTTAGATAGTTATAAACCAACACTGAAAAATCATATATACTTTCACCTTCAAAGGAAATTTCAGCATCGGCGAGCCCGTAAACCAGCAGGAGGTATATGATTGTTAGTTTGTGCTAAACTATTTGAATCCGGAGTTGTTAGTATTGCTAGAAAGTCTGGCTTTGCAGTTTGGTTAAAAATTAAGCAGATTAATCGCTCCGATATCTATCTTGCTGCTATCTATATTCCTCCTTTGGATTCTTCATCAACAATTTCTAGTTTTCAGGATAACAATGCATTTCACTTGTTGCAAGATGATATTACACATTTTAGCCAAATTGGTGATATAGCACTTTGTGGCGATTTCAATGCTCGTACTGGTAGAATTTCAGACTTCTCAACGACACTGGGGAATGATAAACATAGTCTAATTGCCAATTATTGTGAACCCACATCCCTTATTTTTCCTAACTATGAAAGGTACTCTGATGACAGTAAGGTAAATCGATATGGAAAAGAGCTGCTAGAGCTGTGCAAATCAAGCGGCTTGAGAATTATGAATGGTTATTTTGATAGGAATAGGAGCACAGGAACCTTCATTTGTTACACTGCAAATGGTAAAAGTTTAATTGACTATCTAATATGTGATTCACAATTTTATCAGAACATATCTAGTTTCAAGATTGATCCTCTTAATAGTGATTCAGACCATAGGCCGCTATTGTTTTCTTTGAAAATGGTCAATGTTGATGAACTGGTTGCAAGTTCTGATGAAGGTATGCATGCTTCAAATGTAAAGTTTTACAGATACAAATTTGACTTGCAAAAGGCAGCTAAGTTAATGCCAACCACAGTGTCCTTGAACAAAGTTTAGGGTTAAAAAAAATGTACAAAGAATCTGTAAACACAGCGTTGTAGTATGTGGTCTCAGCTTCGATTTGATGTAAAGATAAAAAAAATCTGTTGGGAAAATTTTGAGAAAATTGAAATTTAAAATTTCTAGTTTTTCACACCCTTGTTGCACGCAAAATATCCATTATAGAATGTTTAAAATGATAATCTTAACATAGAAATGCTTTGCTTCCCCACCCTGGTGCTAATATATACAGTGGACCAAATTCAGAATTATGATTAAGTGGTTTTTAATGGAATATCACATTTTGAAGGTGTTACAAACTTGCTAGACTATAATCTGCATTCTCCGAGCCCATTTAGAGTCCAATCAACTGAACCTGCACAATGTCCCTAATTCATCGACTGCATTAGCTAAGCAGTAGAATACTGTAGCAATAAAGCCAATAATGAGACATATTTAGGGCTTTACAGCATTTCTATATAAATATTTTGAGATGTATGTCACAACACTTTCAAAGTGCATCTCTTCATATCAATATCAAAACCTCTAATCACAATCTGAAGAAACATGATTGCCTCAATTGTCCATTCCTTAAATTTGAAATTTTTGTTTAGGGTCTTAGTTTCCAATGGTATTTTATTGATTTTCTTCAATTGTGCAAAAGTCTCAATTTTGTAGTTTCTATTCAGATTTTACATTATTAATGCAATGAATTGGCTAGATAAATATGTATAGGATGCTTTTTTGAGTGTTGTCATTCATATCATGAAAGAAAAATAAATAATATCACCTATAAATATAAATTTCAGAGCTTCTGGTTTGAAGTTGACTTTTTAAAATCAAAATATCTCCTAATTCCATCTGGAAAGTTCACAGATAACCAATATTAACTGTATGAGCATGGAAGAGAATCTGTTGAATGATAGTTTAGTACTCTGTTGGTTACACAAAGGCATGCTACAACTGAATTTTGGAAGTCAGCAACCATTAAATTCCATGAAATAATCTTAACAATTGGCAAAAACGGGTAAATAAAGCCCTTAAAATTCTTCAGAAGACCATAAATTGCAACCAATATTTCAATATGAACAGAGACATTGTAATAAAACTTGGAATTGGCCATCTCCGGCATTAGGCCACTTGCATATGTTTTTTGAAAATTGATTTTTAAAAACAAATACTTCTCTCAAAAAATATTATTTCCTTAGATATCAAATACAACTTACATGAAAAGCTGTGGTGAAGATATACACTTGTCGGATGCTGGCAGTAGGTATTTCTACATGTGTCTACTGTTTATATTCCAATAACTTTACAGATGGTTTTGGGAATCCCACTTGAAAAACATTGACTGGTGAAATGCTAAAACTCCCAATTTCCATCATTAATGAAGTTAACAAGGCATTTTCTCTCACCCTGGTGGTTCATTTGCCGCTTTTCTTTGGTTCAAGAAATAATAAAGCCGAAATGGCCATGTTTATATTCGATTTTGACACATTATAAGATTCACTGAGTTTGCAACACCCCTAAATGTTGGAAAAAATTTGAAAATAGGAAATGAAATGCTTTTTCTGGTATTTTTCTAACCTGATTGAGTAACTTAATGTATAGCTAGATAAATTATGATGTTTCAATAACACTGCAATGCCATTTGATATATCTATAACTGATATTTTTCGTGCAACAAGGGTGTGAAAAACTAAAAATTTTAAAATTAAATTTTCTCAAAATTTTCCCAACAGATTTTTTTTATCTTTACATCAAATCGAAGCTGAGACAACATACTATAACGCTGTTTTGACGGATTCTTTGTACATTTTTTTTAACCCTAAACTTTGTTCAAGGACACTGTGCAACATTGAAGGATGTCCAATGTTTGTCACTTTACGACACATTCATGGATTGTATTGTTTCCGACACAGGGGTAGATAATACGGTTACTGAATTATATAGTTTATTAGAATCTGAGAGCAGCTGCTGACACATTTCCAAGAAATGAATGGTTTGATTCCGAGTGCAAGTCTCTCAAACGAAAACTCAATGACTTCTCTAAACATAATGATTTAAACTCTACATTAAATCATGCAGAATACAAAAGTTTAAAGAAGCAATATCGTTCCACTTTGCAAAGAAAGACACGACTCTATCAAAATAATATAAGGACAGAGTTAAGTACTATGGAAAGTAATAATCCCCAGGACTACTGGAAATTTTGGGATAGATTGAAAAGAAATAATATTCTTTCATTCACAAGCAATATAACTCTAAATGCATTTGAGACTTATTTCTCAGGCATTCAGTCTCCGCCAATGGTTGCTCAAGAGAAATTTGATATGCAGTTTCTAATTGAAATAGAGCATTATATGAGTTCATATAACACCACTCCACACCCGTCATTTATTACTGATGCGCCAATCACTGCACATGAGGTAGAAACTGAACTGAGGAATCTTAAGACTGGTAAAGCACCAGGAATTGATGGCATAAGCAATGAGTTTTACAAATATGTGTCTGATTATTTAACTGAGCCTCTTACAATTACATTAAACTATATTTGGGAGAAAGGTACTTATCCTGATAAATGGGCAGAAGGAATTATCCAACCCCTGCATAAAAAAGGCAGTCAGAGCGAACCAGATAACTATCGCAAATTAACTTTAATGGCTTGTATGGGAAAGGTTTTTGAATCGATTGTTAATAAAAGATTAGTCTTTCAGGAGGAAGCAACTAATTCAATTGATCCATACCAATTTGGTTTCTGTAAAGGATGTAGAACCTGTGACAATGTATTCATTATAGATACATTGATGTCTTATCACAAGCACAAGAAAAAAACGCTGTTCATAACTTTTGTTGACTTTTCTAAAGCATTTGACTTTGTAAACCGAACCTTCCTATATTACAAATTAATTAAAAAAGGATATGGAGGCAGGTTGCTTAATGTCATTCAAAGCATGTTCTCAAAATCAGGTGCTAGAGTTAGATGGCAGGGTCAACTTGGATCAAATATTGATAGTACCCATGGTGTCCTCCAGGGTGGTATTGTCAGTCCTAAACTGTTAAACTTATTCATATCTGATATGAATGAGTACTTGGACCAAAGCAGTGGTATTAAAATCAATGATGTCACATTCACTCATCTACTATATGCAGATGATCTTGTGCTGGTCTCTGGCAGTGCGTCATGAATGCAGAAATTGTCAGACAACCTTGCATCGTACTGTAGGAAATGGCACTTGATGATTAACTCAGATAAAAGTAAGATAATGGTAGTACAGCCTAGTAGACGTAAGGCAACAAATGATCCTTCCTATGACTTCTCAATAGATGGTGACAGTCTGGAGGTAGTTGATTCCTATAAGTATCTTGGACATATAATCAGCAGCACAGGCAAAATTTATGAAAAAATGTATGACCATCTCTCAACTCAGGCGTAAAGGGCAATGCATGCACTCAAAGAGCGTGTTAAATCTACTGTTGGATATCTCCCAGCAAAAGTCTATCTAAAAATGTTTGATTCTCATGTCATGCCAATTCTTGATTATCACAGTGAAATATGGTTCTCAATGAAAGAAATAGGTGTACTTGAGAAAATCCAATTGCATTTTCTAAAAAATATTCTTGGTGTCAGACTTCAAACTTCCACTGTAGCAGTGCTAGCTGACACTGGGCATTTTCCCCTGCTCTGTAGACAACAGGTATCAGCATTAAAATACCCGGATAGGTTAAAATCAGGCAACTGTCCTACTTTGCTTAATGAATGCTATGAAATACAGAAATTGCTACTGATAAAGAAACAACCTTGCTGGCTGGCGAGAGTTGAACAGATAACAGGAATGCTAAATTTAAATGTGAATGAAGGTATCAATGTGAATAGAACAGTATCAAAATTGTATGATCAAGCACAAATTAAAATGCTAGCTGAAATAAATGACAGTGGTAAAAATCCAAAGCTTAGAACATATAAATTATTTAAGAAAGACTTTCGTCTAGAGCCATACCTGAACATAAACCTCCCAAAATGTCTCTATCAGAGCATTGCTACATTTCGATTAAGTTCTCATAACCTTCACATAGAACTAGGTAGACACAAACGACAGTATATTGTGGCAGACGAACGTCTATGTAAAAGATGTGATGTGAATATGGTAGAAGATGAATTTCATTGCCTCATGATTTGCCAACAATGGAGCTCAATGAGACGTGACCTTTTTGAAACTGCCTCCCACCATATTGAAAATTTTCTTGTATTACATCAAAATGAACAGTTCCTACATATACTTACTAACAAAAACTATGAAGTAAATTTTGGACTAGCAAAATTTTAAAACATTGTCTAAATCTGATTTTTATGTTACTTTCCTTATTTGTATCACCATTGCACAAATCGCGAGTGGCCACATGTACTGAACATACGGTACTTACATGTCATGGCAGTGGGCCTATATGAATTGTTCCTTTTGTATATATATATGCATGTTTGTCCATAGCTATTGTTCATATCATGATATTTGTATTCATTTCATATGTGTGTGTATATCATTTTTGGTGCATAATTAGGTACTAGTCATAAAGGATGTGTTACTTGTTCATGGTGCTGAAATTGACATTCTGTGTATATATTATTATGTGCTTGTGTATGGTCATTTTGGAAAATGAATGCAGACTATGAGAGCTCGGTGGTGCGGTCTCATAGCGGTTGCCGCTGGCCCCATGCTTCGGAGCTCTCACGCCAACTTAAATTAATCAGCTTAGAACTTAAAATAGCAATAATCGAAACATTATATATTCTAAATGATCTATATAAATGCAATTGAACTTTACGTATATATGCTGCTACTGATATAATTATATGAAATTGCTACTGATAGAATTCTATGAGACTTTGATATATAAACTGGTTATGTTTCTAAATATTTTATATCCCATTAAATGTGTCAGTATATATCTTTCCATTTAGTTCATGGTGCTTTTAATTGTAGTATTATCATTATTTTATGTAAATTGATACTTGACATTCTCTCTTGATGTAGTTTATAGTCACTGTCCCTCTCTCTTGTATATATATATCTTCTGTCTTTCTTTGTAGTTATTTTACTGTCATCACACATGTATCTTGTTGATATTTCGTTGTGAATAAAAGAATTTATATAAATATAATGAACTATATACATAAAAAGGTTTCATGTATATAGTTCTTTATTCATGCAAATAGCATACATGGAAACAGAATAACAGTACATAATTAAAAGTCATTTGTAAAGATAAAATATTAAATAGATAAAATAAAGAAAACTAGTCTAAACATAAAAATTCTAAAATTGATAAAAATTTGTGTTTCTCCAAAAACACTTCATCACAGTTGTCTCTCATATCACAGAGTTCCCGAACCTGTTTACCTATTCCAATATCACAGTCAGACACCTCTTTCTTCCAAGCACTTTCTTTTAATATACAAGCATCATTAGCACCAATTTTGATTAGAGTCCACACACTGACATTGCAATAATCGGCGGCATACTTGAGGATTTTATAAAGTCTTGAATTTTCGTATAAGCAAGATTTGAAAATCTCATTCACTCCTTCATTTGAGTGATTATAACCGTTTAAAAAGTGTTTGATGAACCTTTTGTACAGAACAACATTACATGGAATGCAGTCACTAATATGAGGCAATTTAAGCTATGAGTCCTGTATGGCAATGACCGAACTCTTCTTTAATACACCGCGTTCCCAATTATTATGCAGCTAATTATGCTTTTTTGCATTGTCTCAAAAAAAATGACACTATTTGAATATTCTTTTCACATAATGATAAGTGTACCATGCAGCTAATATCCTGCCAATTTTGTCCAATTCCAAAACTCAGTTGGGAGTT
This sequence comes from Platynereis dumerilii, assembly GCA_026936325.1. Classification (NCBI taxonomy): domain Eukaryota; kingdom Metazoa; phylum Annelida; class Polychaeta; order Phyllodocida; family Nereididae; genus Platynereis; species Platynereis dumerilii. Next base: position 6,523,216 of record JAPTHN010000022.1, on the reverse strand, counting down.
ATGCCATATCATGATGTTTTGGGGTGTTCCCAATTATCATGCAAATTCTTGGAAAAGCATCCATTGCCACCCAAAATCAACAAAGTTGATTCTGAATTGACATTAGAATATACCCCATAACACTAAATAAAAAATGGAACCATCATTTCAAACGTGGATGCCTTCATGACCAAGAAATCAATTTAATACAACTGCAAATGTTACAAAGAAATACTCATATTCACAATATAAGTGCAAGAAACGGACAATATCGCCTGCCTGCTGTGAGCCACGAATATATGAAAGGAATAGCATTTCATATAAATTTCCAAAAACCTTTAATGAAATGAGTGAGAATATTAGGAGTAAAATATATAGTCATCGTTTGAATGGTTTTAAAAATTACATCAAGCACATTTTCCTTAATTCTTATAATGTTGAATGTGAAATCGAAAATTGTAACATTTGCAATAGAGTTGGTTAGCTAGTGTTAGTTGTTTCAGTACTCAGCATATTATAAATATAAGAATAAACTTGAAATTATTCTCTTCCATACTCAATATCTGGATAGATTATAAAAACGAAATACAAAAACAAGATTACCACTGTGATATGACCTTCTTGGTGGCTGTGGGAATTACTTATTTTAGTGTATGATAATTATAGAACTGTCTGGTTGACCCCTTGGTAGCGATACTGGCAGTGTCATAAAGGGGTCAACCAACATAAAGCAACATCTTACAATATTGATTTTTTTACCATGCTTTACGTGATTAAAATGACTGAATCTGAATCTGCATTGAAAAACCATTGAAATTGGCTTTTTCTCAATAAAGAAGCCTCCCATGCTCTTAAAAAATGTAATATCAATAAAATTATGCGATAAAACACCAAATCTGGTATCTCTGCAAAATATGACACCAAATCAAAAACGCACACTTCTGTTTCCCATTGGAATAGCATTGGCAATTGGATGCGTTCAATTGATTTCAAGATATTTCTCAAATACAATGGTGCAACTTAATTGCCACTGGTTTACAGAAGAGTTCTAAACCTAAGGAAAGTGGTAAATTACTTAGGTAATGATTTTAACTTTGTCTGGGTAACAGAGGCTTTTTATTGCAATAAAACTGTAATTTCAATACAATTTCAATGCAGGCGAATAACATGAATTTCTTGGCTATGAATGCATGTACGTTTGAAATTATGGTTATACTTTTTCTTTTGTGTTATTGGGTATATGTTGATGGCATCTTAAGATTAGTTTAGGTCATTTTGAGTGGCCATGGATGCTTCTCCAAGAATTTGCATAATAATTGGGAACACCCACAAACATCATTATATGGCAAAACTCCCAACTGAGTAAATGGAATTGGACACATTTGGCAGGATATTAGCTCCATGGTACACTTATCATTATGTGAAAAGAATATCCAAATAGTGTTATTTCTTTTTGAGATAATGCAAAAAAGCATAGTTGTATAATAATTGGGAACGCGGTGTACAGCCTTACGCCAATACGCCATGCAACATTAAGGGCATTGAACGACTTATCATACATCATACATGCTTCACTGCCATATACACTCAAAACAGTATTGATTGAGTAATCTACTTTTCACATAAACAGAAACACTATTGAAATTTGCAAGATATGTGTTTACCTTACCAATGAAATCTGTTTTTACATTTTATTAGAGGGTCATTAACATTATTTGTCAGCGTATGACCAAGACATCTAATTTCGTTTACAAGTGGCAATAGACCATTTACATGGATATCACCAAAATTTACACATTTACAAAAAACAATAAGTTGGCTCTTCTTACAGTTAAACATTATGCAGTGATCTTTCGCATACTTTTCACGTTATGGTAAATGACCTACATACAACACTTCCAATGGTAAAATATGTTGATGATATAACACTATATTACGCTGGAAAATACGGCGCTTCATTAAATCATAACCCTCTTCAACAAGCTGCCAACCATTGCCTTTCTTGGGCTACTGAAAATAATATGAATATCAACACCAAGAAAACAAAGGAAATGATTATCAAATTTTCTAAGGTCGAAACTGACATTCCTCACCTATTTATGAATGGCACAGTTATAGAGCGTGTCGACAGCACCAAACTACTCGGATTATGTGTTTCTGATGATTTGTCATGGGAAGAGCATGTCTATTTTATTTACAAAAGGGCTGCTAAACGCTTGTATTCGCTTGTGATGTTAAAAAGAGCTGGTGTTTCCCCAAATGATATGCTGACGTATTACACAGCCATGATCAGACCTATCATGGAGTACTGTTGTCAAGTGTGGCATTCACGTCTGACTAAGTCACAGTCTGATTTGCTGGAGTCTGTACAAAAGCGAGCGTTACGCATCATTTACTGTTCTCCTCAACTCAAAGAAGAATATGCTACACTCCTGAAATTCAGTAAACTTGACTATTTAGCAGATCACAGATCTAAAATGTGTGTTAGACTTTTTTCCCAGATGCAGTGTGACAGTCATAAATTAAATAAATTATTGGTGCCATTAATGAATGTTGACAGACAAACCAGAGTCTCAAAGGATTTTAAATTACCAATCTTTCGCACAAATAGATTAAAAGACAGTGTTATACCTTTTTCTATTAACAAATATTTAAATTCCTGATGTTACAATGTTTTTATCATATTTTAAAAATTTCATTATACATGTAATTTTAATTCACTTTTAATCATATTTTTACTCTTGTAATTTTTAAAATCATTTCATATATTATATTTATTGTGTATTGCTACAATGTATATTTTATTGTACCAATTTAACCTGTGTGGTTACAATGTAATAAAGCTTTATTTATTTATTTTATTTATTTATTATAACATACGCTAATCATATGCTAATCAAGCTTACCTGCAGGCAAAGTCAGTTCCCTGGAAGCATGCGACTCATCTGAAAATCAAACAGAGAATTGATGTATAAATCAAAATGCATCTATCTTTGAATATTGCATTTCTATGTTCTGTCCACCCTTATTTCATTAAGGATTTAATATACTTAATATGGGGGGGGGGTAGAGTTGGTCTAGTGGTAGCATGCTGGACTGCCAATCGCTGGGTCCAGGGTTCAAATCCAGCTCTTGCCGGGTCACCTGGGCCTATGTTGGATGGCTGTTTCAATCATCCTTCGCCTCATTGCCATATCCTCCTCCTGTCCCAATTAACCTACCAAGTGCATAAATACAGGACGTAAAGCCCCAAATATCCATCCATCCAAACTAGTTAATTTTGTATAATGCTTCTATTTAGCAACTAAACTTGGTTCACGTGAATTTATTGATAAAACCGGTCACTGCTTGAGGCTTTACATCCATGTTTCACGCTAATTTGAGCATTTTTAGGCTAATTTTTACACATTTTGTCTTAAATACCCTTTTGGGGGGACTTTACCTATGTACTTGCTTTTATGCAAACCTCCTGACTTTGCAGGTTGTGTCTAAAGAACATAACAGCAGGGTTCGAAATTAGCATGAATTTGATGGGAGTCAGTCGGACTCCTATGTTTCAGATTTTGGGAGTCCTTATGAAGATGTGGGAGTTCAAAGAAACATGAGAATTAGTGTTTGGATAGGTGGATTTTTTTGTTAGAGATTAGATATTGAATATTTCTTTATCTTTGGTCTCCAAAAACATCAGTCTATTAGTTAATATAGATATAGGAAATATGAAATGGTTTACAATCATCCAGAGAAGACAATCTGCCATCAATCTGCATGTGGCTATAGGCTTATTGCATTGTACAATTGGCAGCTCTGTTATTAAGAATTTCAGCTATTTGAAGGCAAGGAAATTAATTGCACTCCAGGATGACACTTCAGACATGGCAGTCCAATATAAATTTGATACTTCCAGAACAATCCTAAAAACAATCACACCCTTTTGAATTGGTTAATTGCATGTATGTATGTTTTTATTTCTTTATAGTGGCAGGCACATATAAACGAAACAATAGATCATGTTACAAAAAGATGTCACCCGGGCTTCTAAGGCTTATCTACCACTCCATACCAATCATCTAGAAGTTACACCAGTTGCTTCCACACATAAGTATTTACATTGAGAGTAATTTTAACAAATATAAATAATAACTGAAGTATACAAATAAAAATGAAATAAATGAATAAATATGACTAGTTAAATAAAATTGATTTCCGTTTTGTCCAAGCATTATCTACATATTCAGCCGTTTCAAAGGGCAAGTACTTCATTACATAAATAAAAATATCCTCTAATGATAAGCTTTCAACATTATCCACTCTGTTAAACCGTTTCAATCTAAAATCAGAATAAGCATTACAAACACAGATAAAGTGAAATTCATCCTCAATTAAATTACAATTGCACGCTTCACATATTCTCTCATTGACATCTATATTTCTAAATCTGCCTGTCTCTATACAAATTGGTAAAATTCCTAGTCTAACTTGAGCTAACAATGACCTTCTTTTCCTATTTTTAATTGTGGCATATTTTTCAGTATAGACATCTTCTTTAAATTTAATATATGTTGATCTCAATTGGATTGGTTACTTCAAATTACTTGGGTGACACAAGGGAGTCTGGAACTGAGTGGGATGCATTGCATCTTAGCTAGAGTCCATGGACAAAATCAATATAGTATTGAATAATTTGATAATTAATTTGTGTTTATATAAGTCAACCCAAACTTTGATATCATTAGATGTACTTGCAAATTCCATTTGCCTATTAGTTTTCTAGGTTTTTTTTTTAAATGTTCTGGAGAGTGCAAACCTAACCCATTCATTCATTAGCTTGAAGTGACCAAAGAAGTCCAATCAGCCATTCACACCTCTAATGCTTGCTGAAATGTGATGATTGCAATTCAATTGATTGCATATATGTTGGTGGAACTTGGATTACCAAGAATAAAAGCCCCTGTAACACAGAGACAGCGAGAGTTTTTCAACAAAATGTGTAGTCAAAGATATGATGAAGCCGATGATCCCCTGATGACAACTCTAGATTTAATTAGAAGATCAGGAAGTGTAACTGGGAAATACATTGATGACATTATGAGCCTGAACAGAAACTATGTGGCTGACAGTTTAGAAGAAACTCAGCAATTTGTGAGACAGAGTGCCAATACACGTTCAAAATTTGCTACTTATCTAGAAACTAATCCTGAATTAGTGAGCCCACATCTTTACATTACGGATATACCAGAACATATGCGAATAGCCATCAGCAGACTACGACTTGTATCCCACAACCTCAAGATAGAGACTGGGAGATGGAGTAGGATTGAGAGAGAAAGAAGACTTTGCCAATTTGGAATAATACAGACAGAAAGATATATAGTACAAGAATGCACACTGTTGCAGCATGTGAGAGAAAATTTTGAAAATGTGAATTTTAATGACTATCAATTAGTGAAGAATTGCTCAGATTTGGACAGTGCTAAAGTCTTGTTTGAGCTTATTATTAATGTAAACTGATTAGAAAATTGTAACCACTGATTTCTTCGATTTGTCTCATTATGTGTATTGTCTTGGACCCAATAAACAACTACTACCCCAATCCTATGTGTTGATCCCAATTGGATTGATGGTGTTAATTGGATTGGATGACACTGGATGGCAGAGTGGGCTGCATTTTTGGCTGCTTTCAAAGTTTAGGAGTCCCACGGACTCCTTACTGCTCAGCAAAAGGGAGTCCGTGGACAAATAAAGGAGTCTCGAACTCACGGACTCCCGCTAATTTCGAACCCTGTAACAGTGTAATTTGTAAATTTGATGTGCATAATTTAAATCTATGACCTGTCACTCAATTCAGTCAGACTTAAAATTTACTAAACATTGTTCATGTATTATCGAAAATAGTTATTTTATCATTAGCAGTATCTTCACTACTCAAGAAACCATGATGTATGGATATTTTTATGTTACAATGTAAAAGAGATATATGTTGGTCCTATGCTTGAACACACTGAAAGTAATATTGATAAAGTCGAAAGAGTGCAAAAGCATTTTACAAGAAGATTATTATACTCCAAAAATTTGCATCATTTGGATAGGCTGGAAATATGGAAAATGAATAATCTCGAAGAAAGAAGGTAAAGAACAGTTACTGATTTTATCTTATTTCTTTAATTAATTTAAATTTATGATGTTACTATGGTAGATGTAAATGATTATAATAAATTTAACAATAGGCATAGAGGTCATAAGAGAAATTCATATACAGTTTTACTTCTGTAAATTGTTTAAATAAGAAAATTAGCTTGCATCATCTCCCAGGTAGGGGGAGCCTTATTGTTAATTTTAACACTTGTCCCCTTATGTTTTTATTTTTGTACATGTTTTTATGAATAAACAATAATCAATTATCACTCTGCAGCACGTTGTAAAAAACATTTCACTTCAAAATTCTTAGCATTAATGGGCATGAAAACTAACAAGATATTTTTAATCTGTTCGAAGTTTCCCTATTATAACATATGCCCCTTAAAAGCCCGCTATCTAATTAGCTGAGCGGAAGGGCCGGCTCCCAAGCCAAGTGCTTAGGAGCAACCTGTTATACTCAACGTCCCAACCCACCATACTATATCCCCCAACTTGCCTTAGATTTTGAAACTCCAGTCAACAATCTCACCCCATTGCCACCAGCCACCACCGGGATTCGAACCAGCCACCTCTCAGTAGCCCACTATAGGGAGACCGGGGTAAGCTGTGCTACAGGGGTAAGCTGTGCCGCCAACTGTTGGGGATGAAATGAAGAACTCGGTAAAGAAGGCAATGCATCCAATGTATATAACCTTGGTCAACATAATTATGCACCAACAAAAAAACTGCCAAATATAATGCTATGAAAAGCTACACTCGTAATTTCAGTTTTGTTGTCGAAAAATTTAAGTACTGAGGACTGACATTCTTGTTTCTTGGTCATTTGGTAATTGTAACATGATGATGTCCTTCTAGTAGGATGGAGTTGGACAGTATATCTCGACATTTGTCTTTTTAGATTTAATCTTGCATAGTTGGTTTATTTTTGACAACCGGTTTTTTTCCATAAAATCTGTTTGGGGAAAGTTGTGCGGTTTTGATTGGGGTGAGTTGTGCCAATGTTACAGCATATGATTTAATTTTTTTTTATCCGTTCTGGTCTGAATTATACACAAAGCCTAGAAATGTTGTGAAATTACTTACACTGTGAAGAACATGTGTTAAAAGTGCTATACCACCTTCTTAACAATAAAGAAATACATTTTTTGCAGCCTTTTGAATTTTTGCGTAAAATGGCGGGAAAATGTTTGACAAGTTTCAAGTAACATATCAGCCACATGCTAAACACATGATACAAGTTATCTATCTGAAGCAACAGGTCAGATACAAGTTTTTTTTTGTAATAAACTAAGCTGAACAATTTGCCATGTCATGCGGAACAACTTACCCCGGCACTGTGGGTGAGTTATTGACCTACTTTTTTCAAATGCCTACCACGATCGCCCCAAAGGTCTGGTAACCCAGAAACTTGGCTGGATTCTGGCTAAGGTACTACATTCTGATATCTGATTTTCCGATTATATGATTAAGTTTTGGTTTCTGGCATAACTTACCCCGGTCTGCCCTACTATACTATTCATTGATTTTGCCTTTTGAAAATCTAGCCTCCTCTCCCTACAAAGTGTTGCCCTTTAATGAACAATAGACTTCTTGGCAAAATGAGGAAAGAAGGTCTACGTTCAGCTCTCTCTTATCTCTTTCTCAGTTTTTACTCTTCACTGTTTTAAATCATGTTTTCTCTTTGCAGATGCCCAACAAAAATTTCAACCAAGCACCTCACCAGGTCCCCTCCTGATGTCAAATTAAAATATTCTTGAACACTAGGTTGTCACCGTGACCAGTTCATGACTACTTTAGAGTAGTAATGGGTGCAAAATTTCACTCTCACTGCCCAGTAAGTTATTTTGACTATTAAGGCATGGTCAAAATAACTATATGATACATACATCGTCTTTGGAAACTGTACAAAAAGTATTTGGAAATCTATTACTAGTCTAAATTTCTAAAATGTATTACTGGCTGGTAGAAATGACTATCCCCTTGGTCATTGTATTACTACTCCTAGTAATTGCAGGCTGATGGAAAAGAAAATCTGTTGTCGGCAAATGAAACAACAAACAAAACTAATGCTTAATCTCCTCAAGCTGACTAAGTTCACTGAACTTTTCTGATTAAATGGTCATTTGCCGCTCTGCAATTGAACAAGACTTACCATTTCAAACACAAGATTACATGTCAGTTAGTATGATTATTCAATTACAGTAGGTTCCAAATTATTACGCAAGTTGGTTTTTTAATTATATCTCAAAAACAACTGAACACATTTTAAAATCCTTCCCACATAACAATTTGTGTTCCATGAAGGCAATATCCTGTAAGTTTTGTCCAATTCTGGTGGTGCAGTGAGGAGTTACGCCACAGAGCACCATATACCCTGTTTTTCGATGTCCCAAGTTAATATGCAAATGCAGGAAAAAGTGATCTAAAAGTACCAAAATGATCTATTAATCCTCTAAATACTTACCTCTTAACGTTTAAAGGAAAATAAGACCTTGATTTCAAAAATTGTTGCTTTAATAATAAAGAAATCCATAATATTCTCCTGCATTGAAATAACATTGAAATTACTAACTTCTTTCATTAAAAAGCTTCTCCAAGACAAACGAAATTTTTTCACATTATGAAACTCTCTCTGTGGGTTCCTTAGGTTTAGAACTCTTCCCAAAATTAAAGAGAAGCCATTTCGACCAATAATGGCAATGCTCATTCGATGGAAAAAAGAAGCACTCATTTTTTACTAATTGTTATGTTTTGTAGAGAAAGTGGAATTGGTTCATCTTTACATAGGATAACATCATAGTCTCTAAGGTACATTGTTATGTGAATTGGTTGTGATTTGACATTTATTAAAAACAACAGAGGCTTTATATTCAAGAAAAATTGTCATTTCAATGTTATTCCAATGAAGAGGTTTTACATTGATTTCTTGGTCATGAAAACAATCATTTTTGAAATTAAGGTTCTGTTTTTCATTAAACATTAAGAGGTAGGTGTTTAGAGAATTAATAGATCATTTTGGTACTTTATGATCACTTTTTCTTACATTTGCATAATAATTTGGGACATCGAAAAACAGGGTATATGTTGCTCTGTGGCGTAACCCCTCACTGCACCAACAGAATTGGACAAAACTTACCGGATATTGCCTTCATGGAACTCAAATTGTTATGTGGGAAGGATTTTAAAATGTGTTCAGTTGTTTTTGAGATATCATAAAAAAATCAACTTGCGTAATAATTTGGAACCTACTGTATTTTCATATGAACACGTAGACAGTCTCTCATCTCATTATATGTCAATTTCCACACTATAATTGGGCAAAGTAAACTATTTGTGTTTTTACATGGCTATGCCTCAATTAATTTGAACAACTGATTAAAAATCTATCAACATTGTCCTGTGTATAAGACATTAATGTAGCAACATCAGATGACACTGTCTTCCAGCAAGTAAAGGATCCCACATATGTTGTAATCAGGGCCGGATTATCCATAGAGCAACTGGGCACTGTACCAAGGGCCCCACAGAGCAAGGGGGCCATGCACACAAAAATTGGGAAAAGAGGATTAATCGTCTAAAAGAACAAAAAAAATATTCAAACTTTTTCAACAGAGCAATATTTAGGCCCCTGTATCTATAGGCCGTGCTGACAAGTCAAGCAAGCCCCCAAAATTCCTAATTCTCATTGTTGACAAGAACAGCTACTATTTTGCAAGATATCTAACAAGAAAATCTTGATCATTTGATGGCTAATGCTCAAGGTTCAAATTTAACCGAATTGTTCTTGCTGTTGCTGTTGTTTGAGACGCCACAATGTATAGAAAATTATTGTTTTTCAATCTGATTCACACCCCAAGAACATCATTATTTTGATAGGGCTCCTCAAGTTAAACTTACTTGAATGTCGTTTTTTGCTTTGACATTCAGCTCAAACGTTCAAAAAATCATCTGTCAAATCAATGTGTATTGCGTAAGGCCATAAGCTGTACATATGTATCATCAGCAATAATAGTTTTAGGATTGGCCACTAAAAATTTTAATGAAAAATGTTGGTCAAGTTTTAGCTTAAGGTTTACAATAAGGTGGGGCCTCCTGGACCCTTAATCCGGCCCTGGGCGTAATGTAGTCAAATACTTGACCGTATGCTATGAGACTTAGTATACAGTCAAGGGGTTGCTCATTGGATAGGGGGTCGAAATATTTGTAAAAATGTCAAAACAACAACTTTCAATACTGCTTATATGAAATATATTAAATACCTGCACGCCTGGGCCATCAAGGCATGTTTTGCAGGTCATTCTCCACAATTTACCCACATAGTCAATGCTTGGTGAATCCAATTTAAAGAATTACATCCAAATGTCTGGGGATATTGTGGTGTAAATTACAATAATTTGTGGCCCTCAAAATGGAGTTCCCACCCGGAAGGATATGCTGACGGCAGGGGTGGTCGGACGCAAAAAGGGCAAATCAAATTTGCGCAACAAATTTAAGCAGAGTGTCAATAATAATTTTGAATATTTGCTGAGCAATTTATGCCTAAAATGAGTAAAATAAGGCCCAATAATGTTTTTTTTAGGGACCGTTCAGAATTTATGACTGGGGAGGGTGGGAGTTTTGCTGGAACTTCCCGTCAAAAATTGATACCCCCCCCGTTGAGTTTCATGTGGATTTTTAGTACCCCACCCTTAAGTACACGTGTATTTTTAGTACCCCCCCCCCCTCGACGTATAAAGCAATATACATGTATATATACTGTTATACATGGCCACTCATTCAGGTTTGCGTCATTTTGCGGACTTTTGCGCGTAAAAAAGTCCAAATAAAATGAGTTTATGCGTATTTTTCAACATTTTTTCTTTGTTAAAATTTCTTACCCCCCCTTGGAAGTGTTGTCAAAAATTAATACCCCCCCTTGAAACACGTGTGAAAAGTTAGTACCCCCTCCGCCAAAACTCCCACCCCCCCCCAGTCATAAATTCTGAACGGTCCCTTAGATCAAAAGGGCACACCTTGATCGCCACCCGCCCCCCTCCCACCAGCCAGAGTAATTGATGCCCTGTTCCGGAACCCCTGCCCCCCAACTTGCGACCCCTTGATTATGCTACTGCTTTAAAAACACTCAATTTCAGACTGTAAGAAACCTCAGACACATGTGAATGTCTTACTGGAGTGCAATTCAATTCTATTCTATCCTCTAATTACAGCAGACGAATGACCAGTAATTACATATGTACATTCTGCTGCCAGTGTACATCAATGACCTCACAACAGGCCCTGTCCATTGCATTAAAATTACTTTCAATTTGTCATTGGACAACTTGTGACCTCATTGGACATTGGTGATTGGTATAACTTGGTCAGTGACTCTGATAAATAACATCGGAAGTATAGGATATGACCTCACTGGCTGCGTACATGTCATAGAACTTAACAAGGCTTGGATAGGGCTGTGACCTCACAAGGAACATTTCAGTGATTCTTTAAGCATTCCAGTTCCGTCTACTCTAGCGTTTTCGGTGTTAGAGGGGGGTCTATTTAAAATGCAAATAACTCGAAACGTGCCTAATTTTCTGCTATAGACCCAACTATCAGACCTTTTGGTAAATAAAACACAAATAAAACCCTCCAGGCTACCGGACTAATTGTCTTGTGAATGCTTCCTGGTAGCGGTGCTATTGTTTGCTTCTTTTTTTTTTTGCTTGCTTTTTGTCCATCTGACTCTGAAAGATTTAGCTTTTGTTTTTGTTTTGATTTGGGTGGTCATTGGTTTGGTTCATAGATTTGCTACTTACTGAAGTTTGTCTGAAAAGCGGTTTGGAATAGACAGACATATAGTTTATTCGACCAAAGTAATGCTCTTTTTTTTGACAAGTTAATCACATAACATATATATACATATATAATTGGTCTAGGAGGTATACACGTTGGCTGGAGCCGCTTATGTATATGACCCCCTAATAATTATTAGATCTATAATAATATTTACAAATTTTTGATTTTGCTGCACTACTATTTAGAAAGATAAATATGAGATTTTATAAAATATATATGTACACCAAGTAATTATTCTTTACTAACTTTTAGAAAGAAGAAGAAGAAGAAGGAAAAAAAAAATATATATAGGTATAAATAGGTATAATAGGTTACTACATGATGGGAACAATTTAACAACTTATCAATGATAAATCATCCATATTGTCACTTAATTAAGTAAAAACAAAATGTCATATCAGTGGGCTATCTCAATCCACAAATGTAACAATCCTGAATAGTACAATCTGTTGGATAGGCATCTATCGTCATCCTTTTTATATAAGAACTCAGACCATTAATACTATGGGTATGCAATTTGTCTAAAATTGCTGGTGGTGCATCATTTACTATTTTGGGTATTCGGTTTTTTATTGAACAGTTGGAAAAACTATATTTTAGTCGAGGCATGACTAACTTATGTCTGTCTCTGGTAAGGTAGGGATGAATGTCTGACTGCATTTGGAAATTTAGTTCAAGAAAATATTTTGGGACTTCTCGATTTATGAATTTATGGTAGAATTTCAGTTCTTGCACATATAGAATATCCGAAAGTTTTAGGGCATTCATTCTTTTGAATAGTGGATTAGTATGAGCATTGTACTTACTTTTACTAATAATTCTCATAGACTTTTTCTGAGGTTTTACCAGTTTGGTATGTTTTGGTCCCCTTAGCAGGACACCATATAGTAACTGGGAGTAAATAAGGGAATTATAAATGATAAGTAGAGTTTCTGATGGTAGGTATGATTTCATGCGGTTCATTACCCCTAATGCCTTTGCAACCTTCATTTGAACCTTATGAATATGTTCATTCCAAGTAAGACATTCATTCCCTGTAATACCTAAAAAGTCAAAAGCTGTCACTCGTTCCAGTTTGTCACCGTCTAAAAATAAATCATGTCACTAATAACTTTGTTTTTGGGATGAAAAAGCATATACTTTGTTTTAGAAACATTCAAAGATAACTTGTTAAGCTTTAACCAAGTACAAAGTTTTTCTAATTCACTGTTTAGTTTTGACTCTTGTATGTTTGACCTATTATTTTTTGAGGATAGCATTGTTAACGAAGTTGTATCATCGGCATACATAACAAATCTGAACACATCCGTGGACCTGTCATATATTCCAGAACCCTGTGATTCTCATAAAAAACTGCGCTTTTGGAGATTTGAGTTAATGGTTGTGTCCAAAGATGTGAAATGCGGTTTGGAGGTTTTCCTTCCATTACCCCATGAATTTCATCAAAAAAGGAATTTTTCTCTTTGTATAATATGAGAATGGAGAGCATGTCTTTTAAAGTTTATTTGAAGATCTCGTAACTCATCTCATTCATCTCATTTTCATCCATTTGAATTTGGTGAGCCCTCACATTCTTCTGTTACGCTCTTCCGTCTTTCGACATAGCGCGGCGCACCACAACCTGCCAAACACTTCTATTTTTAGCTAACTGTTCATGATCAAAACATTCATATGTATAATTATTCCTACCATTACCATTTACAACTGTAACATTTATACTTAGCTTATCAAGATCTTTGTCCACTAATTTCAGCCAGGTCTGTTTCTGCCCTCCCCTTGGTTTTTGAACATATTTTCTCGCTTCCCTCAGCGCTCCCTTTGCTGGAGTTTCTTCCGGTAGTCTCAGTAAATGTCCATACCACTGTAATCTTCTTTCTTTAACACTCTTACTCCATGGATTTAATTTGGTTCTTCTGTATAATTCTTCGTTTGATATCCTATCTTGCCATGTTATTTCTAAGATCTTTCGCAGCATTTTTCTTTGAAATACGTCAATGTCATTCTCTAGTTGTTTAGTCACTGTCCATAACTCGCAGTTGTATAAAAATATACTTTCTACGTGACTACGGAAAAGTCTGATTTTAACCTTCTTCGACACTTTCTTGCTTTCCAAGATTTTCTTCAGTTGGTTATACGCTGCTATGGCTAGAATTTTTCTTCTGTTGATGTCATTTCTTGTGTCTAGAAGACTTCCTAAATATTTACATTTTTTCCAGTCTTCATCCTCTCCCCTTTTAACTTCATATTCTTCTGTTTTACCATCATTCACTTGTAAATTTTTCTCTTTTAGAATGGCTGGGACTGTTTTTCTGATATCTTCAATTCTTTCTTTATCATTCGTTATCCATGCTGTATCATCTGCGTATTGTTGATCAATCATCAATAGTCTACTGCTGTATTTTGTATATCTGTGATCTTCAATATGGGGTGGTATCATGATTCCTTGCGTTGATTTCAGAGCTTCGGCTAAATATATGATGAAGAAGATTGGACTCAGACAATCACCTTGCGGTACACCCACATTCGTGACAATCTCTTCTCCTAAAGTTTTCCCTATTCTGACTCTCAGCTTGACGTCTTCAATCAAAATCTTTATCATGTGCAATTCATCTTCATTTAGTATTTCTTTCAAAGTTTTCATCAGTTCAGTTCTCCTTACTGTATCAAACGCTTTTGACATGTCCAACATAAGTAGAATAATTGAATAATCTTGGGATGTTATCGCCTTTTCTGCTAGTATTTTGAAACTGAAAACTAGTTCTGTGGTACTTCGTCCTTTCTGGTAAGCTGCTTGAGTTGATGGTATTTTCTCTAGAAACTTGTTCAGACATCTCTTCAACATACATATCGCAAGAATTTTCCTCAGTATTGATAATAAGATGATTGGCCTAAGATTTCCTGGGGGACCTGCCTTTTTCCCTGGTTTTTGTAGTGGAACGAGAACACCTTCTTTTAATTCCTTTGGATACATTCCTGTTGTTGCGGCATGATTGTAAATCTCAGCTATCTCTTCATATATTTCTTCCGGACTGTATTTAATTAATTCTCCATAAATTTCATCTATCCCAGCACTTTTCCCATCTTTTAGTCTTTTAACAGCTTCCTTGATTTCTTCTTTACTAAATTTTACGGCCATCTCTTTTGGATCAATATTTTCTATCTCTTCTTCCATATCTTTAGTAAACATCTCTTGGAAAAAACTTGTAACAATTCTTGTTTGTTCTACCTCATCTGTTGTTTTTCCATTTTCTCCATCCACCAATATTTTCTTTTTCTCTTTAATTCTTTGCAGATCTTTGACAACTTTGAACATTCTCCTTGAATCACTTTTTGAATCTTCTACAGCTTCTACCATCTCCAATATTTTATTTTCCTCTTCTTCTTCGAGTTTCTTATGAATTTCTTTCATAACCATGTTTCTTTCTTTTCGTAACTCTTCATTCTTTTCTTTACTTTTACTTGAATTCATGTTATCTCTAATCTTCATCTGTCTTTCTGAAAGTTTTTTAATTTCTTCATTTTCACTTTTTTTACTTTTGTCTTTTCTTCCGACAACCTCTTCAGCAGCTTTGGTACAGATCTTGACAATTTTCGTCCATTTTTCTTGACCTGATTCTGATGTCTGTATCTCCCCTATCTCATTTTTTATCTTGTCTTGATATTCCATCTTTTTTCCTTTTTCTCTTAATTCTTCTAGTTTCAATTTCGACTTTTTCCTTTGAGGCTTCATCTTGTACCATTCTAGGTTGAATTTTGCTTTTACCAATCTGTGATCTGTGTAAGTTTCTATGCCACTATAAGATCTTGAATCTTCAACAAATCTTTTCTGATCTACTCTTGTCATGATGTAATCGATTTGATTTCTGTAAGGATTTCTTCTAACTTCTCCATTCTTATCATTATGATCTTGTTTTCGTGTTGGTGCCTCCCATGTAGTTCTGTGTGCCATTTTATGTGGAAATTGAGTATTACTCAGAATAATGTCATTTTTCATCAACATCTCTGCTAAAATTCTTCCTGACGAGTTCATCTCTCCCTTCCCGTAACGTCCTATCACTTCTGGAAAATCTTTATGTCCTAATCCTGTCTTCGCATTCATGTCTCCTCCTATGAGCCCTCACATAACTCTTTGTGGATTCGATGGCCTCCAATATCATATTTTTTGTATGCAAATGTTATTTGGGAAAAATGAAGACCGTGTCGTTAAAAAAAATTGCTATGGGTCTGTAAACTGTTCAAAGTTTATATGTCTGCAGAACATAAATTCAAAATACCTCAACGTTCTTTTTGTTTTCAAATTGACCCTTCTTTCTTTTTCTACATGGCCAATTGTGCAGCGTACGAAAAACATACGTAGCTCTTTTTTGTGAATTTCGAACGTAAATTGGTCGTTTTCACGTAGAAATACGTACGAAAATTTACGTACGTAAAACACACATAAATTTTCGTATGGATTTCATACGTTATAAGTTAGTTTTTGGGCTACATCTCGACTTATTTGCTGATTTTTTTTTTCGATAGGACAAAGCAAGGTTTAAACTTAAACCATTTGTGATAAACGTATTGCACTAAAATGGCCACAGTAGCTGAAAAGTACCTGTGTGAAATTTTTATTAATTTGTACGAAAATGTACGTACGTACTACGGATTGGCTTTTTTGTGAGTTTCGTAAGTAGAATTTACGTACGTAATTCATACGCTGCACAATTGCTAGTGTACAGCTGGAATATAACAATTTCAAACAGCTTCTACATAATCGAGTGTACAATTTTTCCGTCACTTTGGCCCAAAAATGAATGTCAATGTATCTCATCGGTAGCAAGTAACCAACATGTATTTTTAGTATTTTAAGGTATACACCATGAAACAATGCATAAATTCCATTGGTATAAATTTTGGGTCTCACATTTAATGATATTTGCACTTGGGGCCCAAGTTGACTGCTCAAGTTGGTCCTGGTTACCCAAGTTGAGGTCGAGAATTGTGACAATTTTGAGTGTCCCAGTCAATCATTACTCAATGTTTACATTCTGAAAATTAAACGTAGATGGACCTGGTCCATTAATTACCAGGAAAGCTGACAGTCTATGAGTCTACCAGTTATATAACCCTACCTCAACACCGCAGAATATCATAAAGTATCAAAAATGCATGAATTAATTAAACTGACAACTGCATACAAATTGAAACTGCACACATCCTAGAAGTGCTATCAACAGACCTGTGCCAGCCATTACTGCTGAGCTGCTGCTCAGTGACCCGTGAAATTGGCTGTCAACTGCAGTGCCGTCTGTGTACAATATGTGGAAAATACAACCTGCCTGGATCACAACAATCTCTTGAGACCGGAAGTATAGTCACAAAGGGAATGGCTGGCTTGCTTTCTGTGGCATTGCTTGTTATATCAGTCCATGGACATTTGAATCAAAGGTATAAGGCCATCAGGAATTTATTAGCATGTGAATTCATCAGAAGGGCATTACACCTATTTAAGTAGATGTAATCTGCCAAAGCAGGAGAGAGCAGTAAGCACAAACTTACAACACTGTTGAAATATCCTGGCCTATATTCACATTTTGACATTTTTGCAGCCCTATCATCCATCCAGCAAGACGTTTTTGCCTATTTTGTTTCCGGCTGCCAGAGGCGCAACCCTACGTCCATATGCATAAGGGTGGCCCTTTAAAAAAAAGTTTGAAATTTGTATGGGCCACCCCCTCAAATGATGCCTATTATGATAAAAACAGGCTGTGCAAAATCTCATTCAAATTGGTTTACATTTAGAAGCGGCCCACGGGCTTGAAATTCTTGCATTTCAGTCATGATTCCATATGTTCGCTGACTTCGGTATTGTATAACTAAGCCATTTCCAATCATACAACAATATAATTAGATTTTTTGAACAGGGCCGAATGAGAGCTTCATTTTGAATGCCAACTTGGGAGGTCTATGACAATTCTGTATGAACCCCAAGAGCCATACGTCAGGAGTTCTTTTCAAAATTGTTTTGATATATGATGTCTCCAAATTCAATCTGGAGGCATTAACTCTCAACCAGACCATGTAAAATGGATTACCAATGAGGGCAGCTGCTTGTTCTGATCACTGTTTAAGAAAATTAATGAAAACAACCTTTCATGGTCTGGGGTAGGAATAATTTCATGAAAGCAGTGATGATTTTGAAAAATGTACATAAAGAGGTAATGTGTCAATCGTCAATGTGTTGGTTTTGACAAGCAAAATCACAGCAAGATCCAATTTTCCCATATTCTTTTATCAAAATTTTATGATTTTCCAACAGGAGAGTTGGTGATTCTTGTCCCATGGGGCCCGGAGGGATAATTCTGTGTCACATTCAACAGCATTTCTTGTCAATTTTTTTTCACATTTTGGTGTTTATTTGAATCTGGTTGTTCATTACTCCAGACTGGCAAGTCCCTTCTCAAGTTGTACCATAAAAACTGCTGGGCCAGTGGGTGACATGCAGGTTCTGTTCAGGTCTACCAAATATTTGCAAGATATTCTGACATGAACTAATCACATGTTATATAAAAGGGCAAATTCATTAACAATGGCATCGTTGCAGGAAAAATTTCAAAGTGTGACTTTGATATAATTCCCTGAGCATGCATTGGGGGGAGTGTTTTTAGCTCAGTTGGGAGTGCTCTGGGCTTCCAAACACTGGGTTTGATCTAAAATTGGCAGTAAATTGAACCCACATTCAATTTTTAAGGAAGTTTCAACCATGCTGTTCATACTTATCCTGTCCTAATGATTAGCCTACACTGTAAACCCATGCCGTAGGTGCCGTTGAAAAAGTGCCGTAAAACTGACGCTGATCTTACCGTAAATCTTTATAAACGGTAAATTACCGTTAATTCAACAGTACGAGGGGCGTTCAGAAGGTTTGAGGCTTTTTTTCATATGGATACTTATTTTCAATCTAGAACTATGAATTTTTCACAGGATAAAATTCAGTATATTTGGAATGGATTTCCAAAATTTTGGACAATTTGGACATTTTTAAGTCATTTTGTGGTTGCCATGGAAACTGAAAGTTCGGCTTCTTGGGGCAGATAATACTGAAACCACTCAAGCCAATGAATTTTGACTGTGAGAGACCTCTCTCTATCACTTGCACTAGTGAGATTGACAATATTTGACACAAGAAATATAATACTAGCCTTAAAAAATATACCCAAGCTCACCAAAAGTATTGATTCATACACCTGACCCATTGAAGTAAATGTTCCTTGAAGTCCTCCAAACAAAGTTCTGTGAAAGAATTTCGGTCATCCAAAGCCTTTTCTCCTCCAGTGACTGAAACTATAGCCCCCATGGACTAAAGTAAGGGAAAACCAGGATTTATGTAAAGCAGCATGTCACAGGAATAGCAAGGATGGATGATGCTGTCCATTTTGGTCTCTTGTTCATACTAGTGAATCCATGCTTTCACAAGTCCTTATGTAGTCAGGGAAACACACCTTTGCCTCCTGTATTTCCCTCACCAAATCTGGCATGCAGGAGTGCTTTCCTGCACGGGTTCAGTGTAAGAATATACACATTTGGTGTGCTTGAAAGCATATTTAGAAGCTAATACCATATTTCTTGTGTCAAATATTGTCAATCTCACTAATACAAGTGAGAGAGAGAAGTCTCTCACAGTCACAATTTCTTGGCATTCTTGTTTCAGTGTTACCTGCCCCAAGAAGCTGAACTTTCAGTTTCCATGGCAACCACAGAATGACTTAAAATGGTCCAAATTGTCCAAAATTTTGGAAATCCATTCAAAATATGCTGAATTTTATTCTGTGAAAATTTCATAGTTCTAGATTGAAAATAAGTATCCATATGAAAAAAAGCCTCTAACTTTCTGAACGCCCCTCGTATACCGTAAATGTGACATTGACTACCGCAAAACCAACAGGAATGTGCCGTAAGATCAAGAAAACGGCAATTTGCCAATTACTGTTAATTTTATGGTAACTGTTACTTTTACAAAGTTGCCGTATAGGCTTAATTATGCACTACAGCAGCTTACCGTTGAAATTTTATTGCAGCAGGCCAACTGTTCTGAACCACAACACAAACAATGCTGTCAAAGCAGTTTGTTTGTTTGTTTCTGCAAACATGACTCTTAGCTGTTTATGATTTATAACAATAATCTAGACAACTTAAATCTATTGTACTTAAGTCTGCCTTAATGACAGTTTCTGTCAACTATATTGCCGGTTGAACACTGTATGAGAGACTTGAGAAGATCTGTATTCACAAGGAAATTTTAAGTTTCAAGGTAATATCACTTTAAATATACATGTGTCTATTAACACAGGAGTATCAACCCACCCAGAGAATATTGTATTAAGTGAAAGAGGTGGGTGGGGCTGACTGCAAGATAATTAATTCAATATTAGTGCTATATATAAACAAATGAATTTTCTTGTGAAATTATGCATTACTAATATGAATATTTCCAACTACATTATTATATTGTTTTGTTATTCATTTGCTAGCCTTTTACAATATTTTTATGTGCAGGAGTCTAATAGGAGGTACTGGGGTAAATTGTGCTTTTTGTGAGCAGTAGGGGAGAATGGGGTTAGTTGTACCATGGGATAAGTTGTACCACCCACTGTTGTAAATCAAATGAGTTTCATTATTTTCAATGATTCAATAAAGTATTATTGTCGGGGTGAATTGAAGATCTGGGTGAATAGGGCAATGCCACTCCTGTATTCACATTTGGTGAATGTCATTATGAGCCATGGAAAAAAAACTGCCAAATATAATGCTACGAAAAGCAACACTCATAAGTTCAATTTTGTTATTGAAAACTTGGAAGTATGGAGGACTTTCTTGTTCTCAGTCATCTGGTATTGGTATAAGATGATGTCATTCTGATAGGATGGAGTTAAGGTGTATATCTAGATATATTTGTGTGGTCAGATTTTGAAATCTTGCATTGCTGGTTTACTTTTGACAACCAGTTTTCTCCATTGTTGGTTTATTTTTTACAACCAGTTTTCTTCAGAAAATCAATTTAGGGTAAGTAGTGTAATTTGGAGTGGATTGAGTTTTGCCAATGGCATGACATAGGATTTAATTTAATAAGTTTCATATAGCATATCAGCCATATGCTGAACTCATGCTATATCGGAAGAAATAGGCAGAATGATAGGTTTTTATGGAATAAACTAAATCGAACAATTTTCACCATCATGTGGCACAACTTACCCCAGCACTTGGGTACTTGACCTACTTTTTTCAAACACTTGCCATGATCTTCTATATGGTCTGGTCGCCCTGAAACTCACTTAGATTCTGGCCAATTTGTTACATCATTAGTATCTAATTATCAGATTACATGATCAAGCTTTGGTTTTCTGGGAATCTCCCTGAAGCAAAAAATGGCGGCACAACATACAATGGTCTCCCGACACAGCTCAATTTTATGCTCACCCTGTAAGCCTGTCATAAATTATTAGCATACATTATATTAATAACACAGTTACTGTAAAGCTATTTAAAATGTCCAACCATTAAGGAACAATACTAAAACCTAAGTTTTTTTTGTAAAAGTGCAATACGACAGCAATGGCAAGACATAAAATTTTGTATATAGTCATATTGAGTGTCATTAGGTAACAAATATAGTAAGATTTGCAAATGCACTTGGAATACTGGTCATATAATATTATGTTAAACAAGAATCCGCGGATCCAAAAGCAGAGCTTGGCATTTCTGTAAGATCTACCTTTAGAACTCGCTCTGTCCTTTCATTAGGCATGTGGGCCTGTGAATAATAAACAGCTTTAGTTGATCTTCCTGCCCCTGAAAAATCAATCCATTGATTCAAAAAAGTCTGTCAAGATGGAATCATTACACATTTTTCAGCCTTAATGAGGGCTCACTGCCCTCATTTGTCATTAGATGAGGGTGTTTCTATTAATGATAGGGAAGGAAGACTGGGGAAAGTTATTTTTAGCACATTGGAATACATGTTTATGGATGATGATGGTAGGCCTTAGAGAAAAGTGGGTAACGTGGCACAACTACATGTAAGTCGCTGGTACAATTCGTTCTGTCACTTAATGGGGCAATTTGCAGCACCAACTTAATTCCAAAAAAATCTTGTGTTTCACCCATTTCAAGGGATGGATCCTTCAGGTTTATATCCTGTATATATGCAATTATTTAGCTTAATATTAGATTAGGGACTACATCAATGAGGCAAGGTGCACCATTGCACAAGATGAAAGATCCCTCTCACAAGGGTTGCCTGGATTGAGAATCGAACCAGTGTCCCTGAGGTCAGTAGGCCAAACATTACCACTGAGCCCTTTAAATGGATGGCATTGCCTTCTTTACTAAATTCTTCTGAAAGTGAGCTACACAAGTTGCCCTTTGGCACAACTTACCCCCAGTAACCATTATACATTAAAGTTATTGATCGACAGTACTCCAAAGCTTTTTCAATGTAATTGAGGAGGTTTAATATTTTTTGAGAGTTTAAAAAATATGCGGTTTGCCTACAAGATTTAGGTTCCTTCACAGCGTCTTAGTCTATGTTATCTACTGATGTCATTAAGTTTTCAGCAAACAGCTGCCATATTATAAAAATTCTTTTTGTTGCAGGGGACCTTATAAAATCCAGTTAAAGTGACTACAAAATGTTGTCCTTCTGCAACCAGTCAAGATGCAGCACCTTCCAAAACTCTCCTACTGAAGTCATCTTATTCCATCTGATGAGTTAGACAAATCGTCGTTCCTGGCTGAAGTAAACAACTCCAACAAATATCACCATTTCAACCCATACTTTCTCACCAATGACAGCAATATTCATACAAACGATGTGTAAGTCATTTATATAAACATGTGAGAGTATAAGATATTTTAAACTTAATTTTTTCTGAAGAACACTGAATAAGAATATTTATTTATTTTTCCAGAAAGAGAATTGTAAGGTTGCTGCCTGAAACCAGGATGGACAGCTTTAAATTTGGATGCCATTGTGATGACTTGGTTCAGAGATATTGCCCAAATGTATTATACGATATGACATCATAAAAAGTAAAATGGTAAGTTGTGTCACTGTTTGCCTTGGGCTGATACTGCATGCCAAATAAAACAATTTTTACTAGGCAATCTCAATATGAGATATTATACAGTTATCCAGTTGCAAAATCAGTGACTGATATTGAACAGGTGCTGTGCGCTGATAAATAGTATGGCTTTTGGTTGCAAATGCAAAGAAAATGGCTGGAAATCAGACGTGTAAAGTTTTTGTTTCTTTTGGCATGCTTGTTTTAAACATATCTCATCATAACTCAACAACTTTTGCACCCACAATTAAGTAACATAAGCAAAATAAATAAGGCAAATGGGAGAAAAAAAAATTGAAAAACAGAATGTGGGAATGTGAAATGTCAATTCAATCTTTTACACATTGAACTTGCCATGCAAAAATCGGCCGTGCTATCTAAAATATGGCACCGCTGCAGACCAGAAGTCAGATTTCTAGCTTTCCATATGATATGAAAATATAGCATCTTGTGCCTCATTGAGACTGCGGAAGCGTCTTACCGCCAAAGATTTTTTATTTCGGGTTTGATACAAATAAATTTTCAATTTTCATCGGAGTGTCGGGTGTCAGGGAAAGTTGGAAGTGGAGTTGAGAATTGGGAGGGCAGTTGTAGGAGCGTTGGAAGGATATTCGGAATTGAAGATGGAAGGAGAGTTGGAAGTGAAGTTGGAAGGAGAGTCAGGGAAGGAATTTGGGAGAAAACAGGAGTCAGAGACAGGAGTCTGGACGAGTTCAGGTAGAGTTGG
Organism: Platynereis dumerilii; assembly: GCA_026936325.1. Lineage (NCBI taxonomy): Eukaryota > Metazoa > Annelida > Polychaeta > Phyllodocida > Nereididae > Platynereis > Platynereis dumerilii. The sequence continues at coordinate 6,499,438 of JAPTHN010000022.1, read as the reverse complement.
GAGGGAAGTCAGGAAGAGAGAATTGTTGAGAGTCAGAAGGAGAGAGTCATGGAAAGGTGGAAGAAGGGAGTCAAGAAGAGAGTTGAAAGGGACATTGTTGGAGGTCTCGATGTCGGCCTTGTTCTCTAGGTTAGCCTCGGGGCTATGTTTTGATGGCCTTGGCCTTGGCTGGGTCTTGGATGCCAAATCACAGGCTTTGCCTCAGTCTCAGGTGTCTTTGGGCCAGCGTTGGAGGCCTCGAGAAGACTCATCCTCAAGACCCGTCTCTGGGTTATGTTTTGATGGCCTCGGCCTTGGCTCGGTCTCGGATGCCGAATCCTTGGCCTGGCCTTGGTCTCGGATGTTTCAGCCTTGACTGCATCGTTGGTAAGAGAGTCTGGAGAACCGAGTAGGGGAGAGGGGATTTTTGAAGTCAGGAGTTGGGGTTGAGGCGGGAGGTGCATCAGGATTAAGGAGTTATTGAGTCGCAAGAAGGAAATCAGGGAGAGTTGGGAGTTTTGAGTTTGGTGTCCCCTCCCGACTATCCCAACTACTGACTCTACCCAACTCCCGACTCTCCCCTAGCCCCTGACTCTTTCAAATTCCTTCTCCAACTCCGACTCTTAACTCCATCCTCCCAACTCTCAAATCCCTCCTCCTGACACTCCCTCTTCTCCCAACTCTGCTCACAACTCTCACTTCCTGACTCTCCTGACAACTCTATCTGACCCCTCATTCAAACTCTCCTTCTTGCTTCCCCTTTCAACCTCCTCAAAACTTTCCCTGACTCCCTCATCCCTACATTCTCCTGACTGTGCTCGACTCTCTACTCTCCTTTAACCCCTTTTGCTTTTTTGCTGAGATGGAAAGGTTTTTGCATTAAGCCAAAATTTGATTAAACCAAAAGCTTCTTGGATTAAAGTTTTTCATTTGAACCAAAACCCATTTTTTGTTTATTGATTTTACTTTAAAATTATTTTATATGAAAAAGGTTCCTGCTTTAGGTTTGACTGCAAAGTGCTCCTCCTCCTGACTCTCCCCAATTTCCTTCTTCCAACGTTCCACAACTCACTCTTCCAGACTAACCTCCATAGTCCTGACTCTCCCCAGTTTCCTTCATCTGAATCCAGTGATGGAACTGGGGGGGGGGGAGTTCAAGGGAGCTCCCTCGATAAAAAAAACAGGGGGAGCTACGACCTGCTACAGCTCCCCCAATCATCAGAAGAAACAAATAATTATCATGTTCACTTTTTCGGTCCTCCTGGTAGGCCTAATTTTAGCCAAAATTAAACCCTGGTTTGGAATTTGGCTGGACTGGCTCTCTACGGTCTCTCAAAAAAATTGTGAAGGCTACAGAATGTTTCTTGAGAATACTGGCTGAATTCAGATACCAATATGATGCATCTTTTTAAATATTTAATTTCCTTTCTCATCTCAAAAGTCTTAAATTCTTTCTTTCTTTCTTTTTTCATGCAACAATTACAATTGTACAGTAGCAAACCAAATAGTGAAAAAGAGCCAACTCATTTACCTTAGAAACAGATTCCACCAAATTTGAAAAATTCTTACTTGTTTTCAATGCAAAAAAGGCCAGTAAAGTGAGATCACTAGTACCACAGACTGAAGTTTCCATTGTCAAGAATTCTCGACAGTAAAACTACAGTAATGGATCCAGAAGGGGGTATACGGGATTCAAACCTCCCCCATGCTTGAGTCTGTATATTTTAATGTAAAATAAAAACAAAAACTGGATACTTTTAGTACATTTTCATGTGCCCTGAGCGCCACCTGGTGCCTACAGTGTATTAAGGAGTTCTAAGGTCAAATAACAGGCTCTGCTGGCACCCTACGGGGTCTTAAAAGTCTGCATCGGCAACAAAATTTTTCTTGACAATATTGGCTCACTTGAGGCACCCAAATTATACATCTTTTTCAAACATTTCATATCTATGCCCACCTCCAAAGTTTTGATTTCATTATTGTTCAATGAAGAAAGGTAAACACGTGTGTAGAATAGTGAAAAAGAGAAAGGGCATTTATTTTAGATATCAACTCTATCAAAATTCAAAAGATTCTGTGTTGTTTTCAATGCACAAAAGCCTGTAAAGTGAGACCACTATGGACTGAACATTTTGGTGTCAAAATTTCTCCACAAGATGGAACACTGTGATCAGAGCCCTCTTGTGAGCTTGGCATCCCTAAATTGTGACTTCCCTCTCAACTTTCCCCCACTGCATCCTCCCGATTATCAAACCCCAGACTGCCTCCTCATGACTGTTCCCAACTCATTTCTCCTGACTCTTCCTGCTTTTTTGCTAAGACTAGGGTTTCGGATTTTACTCAAAAAGGTTTTATAGATTAAATAAAAAAGATTTTTGGTTCAAAAGAAAAAAACTCTGGAATTAAACAAAAAGATATTTCGATAAGAATCAAAATGTTTTTTGGTTCAAATGAAAAACTCTTTAAATTAGACGATGGTTTTTGGATTACACCAAATCTTTTGTTTGACTAAATGAAAGAGGCTTTTGAATTTCAACCAAAAAGCTATTGGAATAAACCGAGCAATTTTGGAATACAAAAAGGTTTTTCATAAATTATAAAAACTTTTTGGTTTAAACAAGAAGTTTTTGGAATAAACCAAAAATAAAAAATATCATTGGCAGTAATACACCTCCGTACTGCACATTGAGTCATCGGTTCTTGTTGCTTGTTTTTTTTTCAGATAAATCAAACATTGTCAATCTTATGCATATAGGTAATAAAGCTACGGTCTTCAGCTTTCTTGGTCTCAAATGTCAGTGGTCCTGAATCTCTCTTGAGCGTTTTTCCTTGATGAAAACAAGCGTAACTTTAAAATTTCCAAATTACCCAATACTTTACAACTGCATAATGCATATCAAAACTATTACCGAGTGAAGAATTCATTATTATATATTTAGAATAATTACATTTTATGAGCACCCCTCACATACTAAATTTTTATATGGTTTAACATGCACACTCTCTCCTGCTAATTATATAATCAATTATGAACCCTTCTTATAAAATTGACCTGAGAGGAATGTGTCACTTTTCTGAGAATGACAAACAACATGCATATAAATTGTACATTTACTTGTCATTATGTTTGCACATTTCAGGAACCAGGCGACAGAAAAGAGAGATCCATTGCTTCGAAGTTTGGAGGCAAACCAAAAGAAGAAAAAAATCCATTTTGACCCAGGAAAGATCCGATGGACAAAATTTCAATTTCAACTTAGATAAATATTCTTTTAGACTTTTGGATGAATGAGAAATAAAATCAAAATTTAAAATTCATTTTAATAATTGTTTTTTTGTTTATATCTGCTAATAAATGTGTTCTTATGACAAGCTTTCTTTTGTGTTTGATTCTTTCTCAAATTATAATGTTGCAATAAAGTATGAGGCTAAAAATGATCAATGCATAAAGCAGAAATTAACTGTAATTCCCTGAAAGAGCGAAGGTGACATCTGGTGAACTGCAATCACAGGCAAACAATAGCATTAGTGAGGATAGCCGGCCAATTAATTTGAATTACCTTGCAATGAATATACATATTGATAATCCATAAGGGATATTCACTGAAATTAAAATCTGTAGTATGCTTAAATTTTTTATATGAAGGTACTGATCACATATATCATTAAATTTACGGCATCTTGCTGTCATCCCTACAGTAGCTTTGAAAATTTGTAGTTAAATTAAGGCAATATTGCCGTAACATGACGTAACGGCATAATTTGTAATTTACGGCAGCTTACTGTTAAGGCAAAGTGTACGGCAATTTGCCGTTAGCATAAAATTACAGCTACGGCAATTTGCCGTCAGCATCAAATTACGGCATGAGAGTGTTAAATTTACAGCAACTTGTCGTAAATTGAATAACGGCATTACCGTTGATTTTACGGCAAGTTACCGGCTAATTTGCTGCCGGTAATGCCGTTAAACCAACGGTTTCGGTTTTACAGTGTACTAGCCACATAAATATAAATGTGGGATATAAAGCCCTGTTCATTATATTATGAAAGTGTTTTAATCTAAGGCTAAAACTCTCTGCATTTGCTCTCTTGCACTCAATAACACTCCGTTAATTGTCATCTGCCCCAAGAACAAATCATCTGATATTAAAGCAAATCAAGCGAACATGAGGTTTTCAGCAAGTTTGCAGTTGCACATTCCAAATATCAAATCATCACAGACCATCCAAGTTGGTACTCAAAATGAAGCTCTAATTAAGACCAGTTCAACCATACATTTTAAACTTTTATTTTTTACTATGCTTTTAAGGGCCACCCTAATATGCATGGCATATGTGAAACCTAAACAGTTTGTCGTAAAATCAAACAAGCAGTTAATTTCGTTAATTATGCTTTTAAAAAATTTTCAACTGTGAGTATTGAATAAGGAGCATTCTAGGAACACATCTACATGCTTTTTGTTTTGTTTTCAAATTGTTTTCGCTACAGTTTACGACATACTCAACTTTGCAACGTGCACAGCGGCGCGTAAATAAAAAAATGTCAGTGACACATTCTGGATCAGCTTGATCACTAGCATGATTTTTCAATACATACATGACTAGTGTGGGAAGGATCGCTAAACGATCGCAATTTGCCGCATTCAGTGGAAAATTGCCCTCGCTTACCGCTCTATTATATAGTAACCATTTGCTGCCTGACCTTTGGTGGCATCCGGCGTAGTCCTTGTGTCAACTTCAAGGTGAATTGCATCATAATGCCGTGATGTGAAGTTTTCTTGATGATCCCCTTCAGATAATTCTGTATTTTCCAAAATGTCTACAACATGAGAAAAACCGTCTTCTTCTCTTAAACAATCAAGAAATTTAGCATAAGCAGATGGTCCTCTTCGTGGTAATATGTGCAGAAGGAGAATTTCATTCTTGTAGGACCGGGTCTTATCTGGCATTGCCAAAACCTCCATATCATCTCGTGTCAGTATGTCCTTCTCATAAAGGTGATGTCGGATAATATTAGAGTCAATATGGTCAAGTAGGAAGCGATGATGTTTTCGAAGTATTGCCGTTTCTCTTGCATTCATTTTATTATTTGTGTTGATCACCCCAATCGTTTCAATTGATACTGATCTGGAGTACAAAAATGAGTCACAGACTTTTCACTTGTTGAGGAACATCATCAACCTGAAAAAAAGAAAGAAAACTTTTGAAAGATATTCTATTTTGTTTCATAACACATAGGCTGCGTAGCAGCAAACCTTCAGTGCAAGACATCTTTAAAAGACACAGTTACACCATAAAAATGATGTGTACCAAATTGATATAATGTGATCGTGGCTGAGTTTTGGCCTGAAATTATCTGTATGCCCCCTGCCCTGCCATCCACCAACCTGCCTGCCGGGGAATGTAATAACATGGAAAGGCCCAGGGTCAGACTGGCCTATGTGGCAGTGGCAGTTGCTACGGGCCCATCCGCATGATATTGTTCCATTGCATCAATGTTAAACATCCTTAACCAAAATGCTTCTGGAAGGACGAATTCTCAGTTTCTGCACTAATTTTTCGGCTATTATCATCTGTTTTAGTATTATTTAAAATGGCGCATTTATTTTTGGTTTAACTTGTTGGTAAGGTCATATTTTATACAAAAACTAAAATGTGATTAACAAGTTTAAAAGTCCACAGGAAATGGTCACAGCTGAATGATTTTTGGCACAAAGACACTTGCTGATCTAAGGATCAATACTATATAATTTGTGTTGTCTAAAAAAAATCTTTGCAAAATTATAAGCCAACATCAAGTGCTGCGTTTCTTTTGCTGGTGAGTGTATACTTGTCCATCTTGAAATTCTGTCTATCTCAAATACAAGTTGTTGCCATCACAAAATGCTTTTTGACTTGGCAAATAGATTAGATTAGATTAGATATTCTTTATTGACTTGTGACATAACATGGTTCTCATACAAATATAAACTGTATTATTGTCACCCAGCCTTACAGGCTTATAAGTCAATTTTAAATCTGTTGAAAATAGGAAGCTCGGTACGAAACACACTTAACATAATGAAAAAATAATAATAAAATAATGACACCTCGGCCCCACAACACAAACACTGAGGAAGACGATGTGAAATCGTCGAAAATTCTGTTCTAAACTTCAAAATCTCCTGAAGGTAAATTCATCAATCGTAATGAATCCGGAGATAGAGAATCTACATTCAAGATAATGAAAATTGTAGATTAGATACAAACAAGTTCCCAACAGTCTAGTGAGACGAAGCAAATAATAGTTCAGTTCTTAAAGCTAAAACTTTCAAAAGAAATTTACCTAACAGCACTTGAAAATTACCACAAATACAAATAAATTTATCAAACCAATCAGCATTTTGGAAATCAGAATCAATTGATTGTATAGTTTGGAATAAAATTAATCGTAAATTATTGTATAAAGGGCACTCGCAAAGGACATGAAACTCATCCTCAATGACATTAATACAGGAGTGACAGGTTCGGTTTTCAATTGGGATGTTGCGATATCTACCAATCTCAATTTGTAATGGAAGGATTCCTAAGCGAAATTGCGCAATGAGTGATCTTACTCGTTTGTCTAAATTTTGACAGACATATTCTTCACAGCCATAAGTCCATTTGAATAAATTGTAAGTTCAGAGCTTGTCTTTGTTATGTCTAGCAACATCCCAATTGTTTACCTCTTTGTACTCAAGCAGATTCTTCATGTAATCTATATCACATAATTCTCTGTTAGTAAATACATCAGTACATTCACATGTATTAAACAATTGTAACATCTCATATGCCCAGTTTTGATGACAAACAGCTAAATCCTGATTGAAAATTTTCTTTGTTAAACGATGGTCTGGTAGAGAAATAAAACGGTTCCATAAACGCAGCATTTCTATCTGTTGATATTCTTCTCTGTTGATATTCTTCTCAAATATGAGGCAAATTAATAAGTCCCAAATAAAGTCACAAGAACCAGCCAATCAGCACCCCAGAATTTATAATTATTCTTATACCATTCGACACCTCTGTCGGCCAATCACATTACAGTATTACAGGGGAATAATTCCCATATTCTTTGTTGTCCAGTTATCCTCTCATGTTTGACTGTTTGAGTGTTTGTCTCAAGGTATAAGCCAGTTATTCACCATGGGATCAGGAATATGTGTTTATCACACCTAGGCCTAAAGGCCTCGGGTGATAAATCACATATTCCCTCTCCCGTGGTGAATAACCTTTACTTATGATTGAGAGTTGGGCTGACTTGGCTATGCAATAGACCTTATCACCGGCATTTGCCAGATTTTCCACAGTTTCAGTTTGTCTCAAATTTATACTGTCAGCTTTTACAGCTTCATCTCTTTGTTCGTAAAACTTTTCACAGTTAGGCCTCACTGTTCTTTCATACTTTCAGAAGTCATAAAAGGTAATCTATTTGTTTATTCATTACCTAGTCCTATGTGACTTGCTCAATTTCTTCCTACAGGAGTCGCCTTTTCTTGTGCCAATATATTGACCAAAATCGCAACCTAAATTAATTTTTTTCATGGGTTTATTTTGGGAGAAATTCGAAAGGATCACCGTCGTGTTTCTGTAAATGGTACATTTGAAGCTCTCAACTAAAAAAAAAAAAAGCACTATTGTGTGCCTTTTAGGTTAGTACACTATATGATAAGTCAGCTCTTAAATTCATGAAAAATAGTATAATTTTTACACTATCCTGTGTATCTTGTTCACAATGCATTGTGTGTAAACTTTTAATGTTGTAGGATGTTTTTTTTGGGCTTAAATGATCTCTCAAATGCACTAAAATAACCACTAGATTTATTTCCGGTAGGAACAGAAAAAATCAAAAGACTTGCTTGATATCAACTTAATGACGTCATGAGCATTTTAAGAATTTGTTAACATGTTGCAATTTGTTAATAACAATCATTGAAGATGACATAATCAACAATGGACGTGATGGAGGTAGGAGGAACTATCACAAACAAGTTCTTTGCCTGAAGGAGAAGGGAGGTCTGGTAGTTAAAGGTATTAGGGCCACTGATTCTATGTAAGAAAGGATGACAAGGAAGGATGGTGTTTTACGCCTCTGCAACAAATGAAAAGGAAGGAACAAGTGAAGGAAGAAAAGGACATGAGTGAAGGAAGAAAGAGAGTGATGGAAGAAAGAGTGAAAGAAGAAAGGGGAAATGAAGGAATCGTGAAACGAAGGAGAAAGTGATAATAAAAGAATGCAGAAAGGAAGGAAGAAAAGAAGGATAGACAGATAGATAGATAGATAGACAGATAGATAGACAGATAGATAGACAGATGGATAGATAGATGGATAGACAGATAGATAGATAGATAGATAGATAGATAGATAGATAGATAGATAGATAGATAGAAAGATAGATAGATAGATAGATAGATAGATAGATAGATAGATAGATAGATAGATAGGTAGATAGAAAGATAGATAGAAAGATAGATAGATAGATAGATAGATAGATAGATAGATAGATAGATAGATAGATAGATAGATAGATAGATAGATAGATGAAGAAATGTTTTTATCCAGACATACATTATTCCAGAGAATAGAGAAATCGCTCAGCTTCAAAAAATGGGTCTGCCGTTATTATCGTTTTCATAGCTACATGTTTTTCAAGTTTGCAATTTGCTTCATTCCAAAACTGGGATGTCAGAGATTAATTTGAATAATTTCGTTTATTACAAGCACAGATTTCAGGAAACTGGCAAAGTGCAGTGACACATGGATGATGTATTACACTGTGCACTGAAACTGAACCAAACAGACTACTTAGCCTCAAATGAGAGTTGCAATTACTGACAAAAAAAGTTGTTGGAAATTGTGATGACTGGTGTATTGTGAAAAACAGCAACACATTTTGTTTTGAAAACAATGAGGTTCAACTCCAGCTCATAAATGCATTGCTTGTTGTGGTTGTACTCAAATAGTAACATTGCCTGACAGTTTTAAATTCCTTTGTCATTAACTGTGATGTAAAACTCTGAACTGATATGTCACAGATTGAAGATTAGACCAATCATATTGACAGATACCCGATGATGTCACGGTTTATCTGCAAAACGAAGTTTTCAAAAAACACATAGCTATGAAAACGATAATAATATGCACTTAATAGTAATTATTCTGTGCCCACCCATGCCTGGACTAATGAGTGATCTTGTCTCATGGCAAATTTAATGAAATATGTGAGAAGGTGTGCGACAAGTATGAAAATATGGTTATCATAGGGAACTTAAATTTCAACATGTTAAAAGAAAATACGTCATCACGTATAATTCTTCTTCTTCTGTAACGCTCTTCCGTCCGTTAGGACATAGCGCAGCTCCGGAGAGCCATGACTTTTTTGATTATTTAAAATCAGGGAGAATGAAATTCTCCCTGAAAGTAGCGAGGAGTCACCCTACGCTGCCGGCTTTAATTGTTTTCAGCTGTTTTGCCTACTGTAGGGCTTCTTGAAAGTGGATGAATTGTGAAAAAATTGTTGACTGGGCTTTCAAAGTTCAAAATGGCATTCGTTGCTAAGTGCCAGAAAAAGGCCTCCGCCGATTCTTGAAATTTCTTTGTTTTCAGTGCCTCCAATTGTCACAATTCATAGCAGAAGAAGATCACGAAGTCTAAACTGCTTTAGGCAACACACTTTGATGTTACAAGACCCGAAATAATTCATAAAGTCAGTAGAAAAACATCTGCTGAATTTGTTGACATGTCGTCATGGTGAACGTCGCCAACTATCACGTATAATGCCTGCATTTGGTCTAACAAATATCATAAAAGATGCTACTTGCTCAAATTCTAGTCTAGCAACACTTATAGACGTCATGTTGGTTACAAAACGAGGAAGGTTCATGCAAACCTCCTCCGTGACAACTGGAATTAGTGATTTTCATAATCTGATAGGCGGTGTCCTCCGATTACACACACCAGCTCCAAAGGTAAAGAAAGTGTCACTCAGATAGTTATCAAAGATAGATTATGAACAGGTAAAGAAAGACCTTGCCCTTATAAATGGACTTGTCAAGTGCAATGGACAGCTGCACTGATGTCAATGCTGCCTATGATCTCATGCATAATGACTTATGCGCGTTGCTTGATAAACATGCACCTAAGAAGTAAAAGATATTTAGGAAAAAATGATTTTCATTGCATGTCAAAAGAACTAAGGAAGGAAATTCTATACAGAAATAGGTTAAGAAACAAATATCATAAATTTAGAACAGAACATTATCTGATTCTATACAGAACACAACGAAATAAGGTTAATACCACAAAAGAAAGGAAATAAGCAAATACTTTCAAGATAAATGTAAGATTTCTGGAAAGCTATAAAACCACTCTTCTCAAAGTCCAGAACTAAGTCAGATGGTATACCATTACGTGAAAATGGTGATATAGTAACAGATGATAAAAGGGTATGCAACATATTCAACAGCTTCTTTCAATCAATAGGGTTAGATATTGGGCTTCCAGAGAACAATGAGAAGCCACTGAATCACATAATTGAGCAATACAAGAAGCGCTCAAGTGTGAAATCTAAACTGAACCAAATTTAAAATGCACAACTATTTCCAGGGTTATATTTTTCAGCATGGGATGTTGAGTGTATGCATTTGTGGTCATGTTTGTCAAAGGACTCAGGCGCATAAAATCACATAAGTGTGACAATTTTTTGCAAGTCTGTGACTGAGTTTATCACATTGGGGTACGGCCAGTGAACTGGGGGATCAGACACTCTGTAGGGCAAAACTGATGATGTCATGTTAAAGCTTGGAGAAAATTATGCAAAAGGCCACACAATTCATTTTAGTTGGCGCCACCTAACTTGTTAAAAATTCAACTTTTTGAGGTGCGGTGTCAGAGTTTGTCACACACAATGCTATTCCAATGCAACAATAAGACTATGAAAACATGTCCTCAAACAGCCTATTATATGCAATAGCTGTGGAATGAATAAGATTTAGGTTATGTCAGAAGGACCACAAATAACCTGTGTGACAGCTACAGAGGTTAACATCAGTATTTTTGTGCCTTCCTTGTGCTTTTCTTTCAACCACACATCTGCCCCTATACGAAAAGCATGAGGAGGGCACACAGTGTCCTGCTGTTTGTCCTATGACTGTTATACAGGTTGTGTGAGGTCTTTCAAAGGCCCTGAACCTTTTTCAGTCTATTGCATTTGTACAGGCCACTTGGGGAACTGTTTCGGTAGTTGCATGGTTTCACTGGAATATCATTGTGTGTGATAAACTCTGACATGACTTCTAAAAAATCAAAATTTTAACAAGTTAAGTAGCGCCAACAGAAGTGAATTGTGTGGCCTTTTGCATAATTTTCTTCAAGCTTTCACATGAAATCATTAGATTTACTCTATGGGGTGCCTAATGCCCTGGTCCACTAGCAATACCCCAATGTGATAAACCTTGATGTAGATGTGCAAACAAATGTCAGACTTAGGTTGTTTTATCGAAATTAGTCCTTATTTAACCAAACCCCTAACAAAACTCATTAATAGCCCTGTGTATGCTTCAAAGCAATTTCCCAAGTAAAATGAAAAATAGCATGCAATGCATGCACCGTGGCCTCGGGAAATTCAGTTTTACCCCTTACATGCAGCCTGCTCAAGGATGGAATCATATTCATATAGACCTGTCGATCTACCTGTCCATCTATATGTATTTATCTGTCTATTTATCGTCTATGTTTGTTATAACTGGCAAATTAACGTAACTGTCATTGTAAGGTCAATATGAAGATAAATTCCTTCATAAATGTAAACAAATATATCTTAATCAGGGTTCCAACTCCTTAACCAAGATCAATTTCAAGGTGTTTTCCGGGTTTTTCCAGGCTGCCAAGGCCAATTTTAAAGGTCAAAATTAGCAATGTCCAGGCTTTCCTTTCGGAAAAAATTAAATGCCTCAAATACCCATGGCATATGGAACCACTGGTTGACCTTTACTTTCTTTTAAAATTTTCAGAAATTTTAGGCCTAGACCTCACACAAAAATTCATAATATATTTTTCTTATATTACTTCAATATAGGGTGTTTAAATAACATAGGTTGGCATTTGGTTGGTTAATGATTTGATAAGGAAAAGTGAAGAATGCTCAGTTTGCATAGATTTAATTAAGAAAGTAATACAATTAAACCTTGGAAGAATAAATGTGAACAAGCTCCACTATCATCCAAGAGTCAGCTATTAGGACAATAAAAACCCCAATCAATGAAGTTCATGCAGTGGAAAACCCTTGTAAACCTTGTAATTGCACTATTGAACATGGATCTGGCAAGGATACATGCAGCGCCATCTATAACATACCTGAGCACAAGTTGTAAGTTTTCCATGATTTTTTTTGTATTAGAAACGATTTATGCTTACCAAACAAATATAAAGACGTAGGATTATCTCTGTTATGTACACTGACACGAAGAGCTGTGTGAATAAACAAATAGTTTTTCATATCTAGTAACCCAAAGTTAGCAACTTTTGTGCCAAAAACCACCAAGTGACTGCAGCATATAATGTCAGATTTGCCTTTGGTCCTGTACACTTTTAACAGTGCGCTCGCCTGCCACTGCTATAACGTAGTTTACAGTGTGCTCACCCGCGCATGCGCGTGAAGTCGTTTTTGCGCTGGGCTGGTGATCGACATTGCTTTTTTGAGTTAAGTATTTTATTGATTACAGTTTAATTAATACAGATCTGGTACATACAGTCACTAAGTGCAAATGTTAAACTGTTATGTGATCATTTGGGATGATCACTTTGGTTTGTCATTTTCTGCATAAAACGTTTTTGTCCCCACAACAGTTTGATATTTCCATTTCCTGTTTAGATATAAACCGTTGATGACGACTAAAGGGACCTCGTCCCTTGGCCACAAAAACGCTAATATTACCCCTTTGTATAAGTATGTGAATACATTAACCCTGGCCGGCGCCTCCCTGCTTGCTGGATGACAAGGCAAATTCATGTACATCGTGCACACAGGCAATCGGTCCAGAACATGGTTAATCCACCGTAACACTCGTGTACATGTCTCTCCTCGAATCCACACTCAAACGAGTCATATTTAACTACATACAGTCCATTTAATTCCGAAATACAATGCTTCGCATCACCAACTAGACCGGCCGATTCTGAACCGATCACAACCTCCACAGTCCATCCGAAGGTTTAATTTAATCAATACACATCCTGTAATCGATATTCCATAGATGCCAGTCCACTCAAGCGTGGACAGTCATGGCATCCTTCTTGTCCGATGTTTGCGCATGCGCAAAACACAGCGCGCTGGGCTGGCCTGCCACGCCTGATGCCCCAGAGGCATATAACGACCATTGCTTCAATGTTGGGGCTACGTAGTCAAGGGAGGTTGGAGAAATACGCATTGTTTACGATATATACATACGTAGTAGTCTTGTAGCCAGTTGTCGACAAAATGCGTAGTTTAGTAATGTTGGGTCAAATGTGAATGGGAGGTTTAATGCTTCCTAAGGCTTAGACCAACGTTCCTCAAAGGAAATTGTCCACAAGGGTTGGTCAAACAAATAGGTAGGCTGCAGCCCACCAATAAATATGCGAGCAGAATAGACGAACTTGGAGAGGTTGACTAGGCCAATCAGCACCCTCCTCTCATAACCAAATTCACGGAAGTGCATGAATTATGTCGGCAATATTCGTGAGCCAATCAGCAAGCTTGTGCTGGAGACAATCTCTAAATCGTGCCCAATTTTACAATCGGGCATGGCTATTTCTCCTATTGGCAAACCATTTCAACAATTGGCAGCCTATTTCTCCTTTGGGCAAAATCGTACAATTTTTCCCAAAGGAGCAATAGGCTATTCTAACCATTGGCAAACTATTGTAACTATTCGCATAATTTGTCAAAAGTAGCAATAAGCTATTCTAGCTATTGGCACACTATTGTTCCTATTGCCAAAATTTGCCCATCTCTAAATATCTTTTCGGGCCACTTAGAACATCTACAAATAGTTAAATAGTGCCCATTCCTGAAAATATCGCCCACTTTTGATATTGAAATGCAGGGCACAGCTGCGGAAATCTTGAAAATGCGGGATTCGGTTTTTCGCGTTTTGCGTGACTTCTATTAAATATACAAACTTGATTTTTTACCATTAACTTCGGCTTGAAAATAGCCATTTTTAGAGGTCAGTCTTATTGCCCTTGCGCTGCAGCCAATCTCTAATTTGTGCCCAATCTTAAAATGAGGCATGATTATTTAGAACTCCTATTGGCAAATTATATTAACTATTGGCAAATCATTTCCCCTTTGGGCAAAATCCTTCGACTTTGCCCAAAGGAGCAATTTGCATGCTAACTATAGGCAACCTATTGTTCCTATTGGCATACTTTGCCAAAAGTAGCAATTTGCTATTTCAACTATTGGCACACTATTCTAACTATTGGCAAAATTTACCCATCTCTAAATATCTATTCGGGCCACTTAGACATTAGCAAATAGTTAAATCTTGCCCATTCCTGGAATTATCGTCCACTTTCAATATTAAACTGCTGGACACAGCTGCGGAAATCGCGAAAATGCAGGATTTGTTTTTTTTTTAAATTTGCACAGACTTGATTTCCTTACCATTAAATTCGGCTTGAAAATAGCTATTTTCAGAGGGTAAGTTTCATCGCCGTAGCTTGACAAGAAAATTTTCTAGAATTTCTCACTTTTTTAAACTTAGTAAATCATTCATATAAACATAGGCTGCGTAGCAGCAAACCTTCAGCGAAAAAATAACATTTAAAAAGGACACCATTACACCATAATAGTGATGTGAACCAAATTACATGTAGCATTTGCAATAGCTGCCCGATCTTGGTCTGAAATTATCTATACGCCCTGCCATATGCCCGTCTGCAGGCCAAGGTACGTTGAAAGATGGAAAGGCCTTACTAGACCAATGTACATATAATATGGACCAGTTTCATGCATAAACAAGGAATAAGTTGTAAGGTATGGGTCAGAATATTTGATGCATAAACAAGGAATAAGTTGTAAGGTATTGGTCAGAATATTTGAAAAAGCATTAAGAATAATAATCAAGCAGACCAACAAAAGGCACTAAAGTATTATATAGGTGATGTATATAAAATTTCATCTACATGCAATGATGGCCAAGTTTTGGCCTGGAAACAAATAATGATAATTTTAAAATTTTTTTGTCCATATTTCAAGATGTATAGAATATCCATGAATCACACCCACAAAAGGCACAAATTAATCATATAGGTGACATGTGCAACATATTGCAATTGTGGGCAAGTTTTGGCCCGAAAAAAAAAAAAAAAATTAAATACATTTTTCTCAATATTCCAAAAAGTATGGAATATCAATCAATCAGACCATGAAAAGGAACAACTAGACTGTATAGGCTACATGTGTAAAAAATGTCATCCATGTACATGTATTAGGGGCTGAGTTCTAGCGCGGACATGAAAAAAATAATTTTTTAACTTTTTCTTCTCAATATTTGAAAAAGTACAAAATATCCATCCATGAGACCATCAAAAGGCACAATTAGACCATACAGGCTACATGTACACCAAAATTCATCCATGTGCATGCAATAGGAGCTGAGTCCTAGCCCGGAAACAAAAAAAAAAAATTTTTTACATTTTGCTCAATATTTAAAAAATTACGAAAGTTCCATCAATCAAACCATCAAAAGGCACAACTAAACCATATAGGTTACATGTGTACCAAATTTCATCCATATACATTCGATAGGGGCTGAGTACTGGCCCGGAAACTATCTATCCGCCCGCCGCCCGGACGCCCGGACGCCCGCCCGGCGGACGGACAACTTTTGACCAAAGTGATAACAATACCTTCTTCGAACTTCGTTCGCTGAAGGTAATAAAATTCTAATCTATAGGCCTATGGCCTAATGGACAGCGTCACATAGTCTATTACTGACTCCTGATTTTTTAAAACTCCCAGTAAGATTTCTAAATATTAGTTCACCAGACAATTCTGTGGTTTTTACTGCCTTCCCTGGTTATATTGGCAAACCGTCAGAAAGCCTTTTGTACAGACATTAAATTGGAACAATTTTGGCCTATTAAAAAAAATCAACAAAGTGGTCTATAGAGCATTTTTGTTTTCCTTTTTTTGTATTGGCCAATGAATAAAGACTGCTGACCAATTGTATTATAATTTTCTGGTCCTAGGCCCTAGACTCCCTCAAAAGGCATTGCCTTAAAATTTAATTTTGTCAGCTCAGACAAATGAAATTACACATTCTGCTAAAATTGAGATTTAAAGAAGCATTCTAATCATGACAAATCCAATGCTGAAAAAATTATGGCTCTATCATCACCCCCCCCCCCCCCGACTATTACTCACAAAGCCCGTTTCTAAAGAAACAGCAACCGTGTTCCGAATTTCAGAAAAGACATGTGGGCAATAATTGCAGAAAAGGGCATTCACTATTTGTGAATGTTCTAAGTGGCCCGAAAAGACTTCAGTGGCCCATAATTGCAGAGATGGGCTTGGATAATTTGATGCCAATATCAAAATCAAGTCTTTTTTAATTTGGAGATTGGGAATTTAGATATTGGCAGACGCAGGCATGGGTATTTCTTTGCCAATATCTAAATCAAGTTTTTCTAAAATCTTTTGACTATTTGGAGATCGGCACTTCAGACATTGGCCGATGCATCACATCTTATATTTAGATTCTGGATCGCCCCTCCCCCCCATGATTTGGAACAAAACAAACCAAACAACCATTTTGACATATGCAAGTGAATGTTTTTCACTTAACTTTCATCATAAATCAGAATGAGATAAAGAGAAAAATTCATTCCAGACTCGTTAAATCCTCTGTAGGTCTTAGTTATTGTGTTTGATTATTTACCATTCAAAACAGTAATCATTACCATTTGACTGCCTGAATAAGTGTGATAAAATAGCAAACATTCCTTCAGATGAGCTTGGGCCTGATTCCGTATTTGTATAGATCTACTTTTTCCTTGTATAGGCCTTATATTAAATATATGATATAAATAATTAATAATGATACTACAAAATATTAAGCGTTTTAAGAAGAATACTAAAAAAGATACATTGTTAATTTAATGGCACAAGTCAGGAGATAACCCTGTTTAAACTGCTTGAAATTTAAAATCATTATAAATGTAAATTTCCAGTATTTCTTATTATTTAAGTGTACTTACATATATCCAAATAAAATTAGTATGAAAATCCAAAATGTATAGACCAGTTTACATCATTTTAGATAGAAGTTAAATAAAATTAGTATTAAACTCTCAAACAGGTTTCAGATTTTAACGCAATCAGACTTCACTTCAGCTTGTACAAAAAATGCTAGAAATCATCCCTCCAAGTCTAATCTCAAACATAACACTCTAAGAACCTGTGTGTGGAACGCTCAAAGTTTGAGACAAAAAACGCAAACAGTTAATGTCTACATCGACGAGCATGATCTAGATTTCTTTTCACTGAGACATGGCTTAAAGATGACGATGCAGTTGAAATTGGCGAGTTGGAGCAAAATGGTGCATATTTCTTCCTCAGTTCGCCCCGGTTAGGAAGACCAGGTGGTGGAGTAGGTTGCCTTGTCAGATCTGGCATTCAAGCAATTAAAAAAGATCGCATGAAGACCAAGACTTTTGAACACATGGAGATCCAAGTCCAACTAGATGGAAAAATTGTTACAATTCTTCTAGTTTACCGCCCAGAGCCATCCAACAAAAACAAATACAGTCTTGCAGAATTCTTTACAGAATTCACAAAATTCCTAGGACAATATCAAACTTTAAACAATGAAATCATAATTACTGGTGATTTCAACTTCCATGTGAACAAACCACGTGACAACAAGGTCGTTCAATTTAACAACATCCTTGAAATGTTTGATCTTGTACAACATGTATCGGCGCCAACACACAAAGATGGCAATACACTTGACCTTGTCATCACAAGAGCAAAATCAATATTGAACAACTGTATGGTCAGTGACCTGGTCTCTGATCATAATTGCAATCTGTTTGACATTCCAATAAAGAAAGCTAAAAAACCCAAGAAGAAAATCAGTTTCAGAAAAACTAGTAAAATTATTGTCCAAGATTTTAAAAAAGACATTGGGAGACATCTGTCTGTAGATGCACTGGAACAGAAAGATCTCAATGAACTCGTTCGACTCTACAATTCCACCAAAGTGGTTCTGGACAAACACGCTCCCATTAAAACTCGAGAAGTGACCCTGCGCACACCCAATCCGTTTAGCAATGCTGATATCAAGATCCTAAAATCATCAAAGAGGAAAGCAGAGAGATTGTGGAGGAGAACCAGACGTGAAAATGACTGGGAGTCATTCAAAGAAAAAAGAAATGCATTGAATTTGCGGCTGAATCACCTCAAATCAGAAGATCTTCGAGTGAAGATTAAAGATTCTAATGGTGATGCAAAAAAGTTGTTCAAGTTACTGAACTCAAGTCTGAACAGAAAACAGGAACTACCCCTCCCACCGCATACAAATGAAATTGACCTGGCAGATGATTTTAATAAATTCTTTGACGAAAAGATTAAAACACTAAGTTGGTCGCTACACAAAATGAGACTGTTAATGATACTGAAACTGCCCCTCACACACTGCGACACTTTCGGAGTTTGTCTCAAAGGGAAATTAATAAATTGATCAGGGAAATGCCTGTTAAACACTGCCAACTTGATCCTATTCCCACTTGGCTTTTGCTCGAATGCATCGATGAATACCTCCCAATTATAACCAAGATTGTCAATGAGTCACTCTCACTGGGAGAAATTCCTCTTGAGTTGAAACATGCCTTAGTAAAACCTCTGCTAAAAAAAGGTGGATAGGATCTTATCTATAAGAATTATAGACCAGTATCAAATCTGCCTTTCCTGGGCAAACTAATTGAAAGTGCTATTATTAAACAATATACAGACCACCTTACTACAAACAACCTTTATAGAATACTGCACGTATAGGAATTTGATGCACGACTTTTATTCACTCGATGACATATTAGTTGATCTTATCGGTGAATCTACAAATTAGTAAAAAATAAAACACATCTTAATACTATGCTTATAACTATAAACAGTTAAACTTAGCACATAATATGTTCGTAAATACGTTATTGATCAGAACACAATGTAAGTAATAAGACTTGATTAACTTATGAAAACATTACAAATGATGCATCTTAAAAGTAAAGAAATGCTCTTAGGCCTTAAAATACACATGCAATATAAGTATGTAAAACAATTATGATTATGATGTAAAAATCAATGAACATTGATTTAAGTTATGTATAACACACATTGTCAATATAATACACACAAATTTAGTACTCACAAACATGTAGCACATATAGGACTCCTGTGCAATATTCTGATATCTTCCATGTGACATATCCGGTATTCATTTAAGTGTCAATTATACATGTATAAATTGTGACAGTTGTGTCCTGTTCAGTTCAAAATGATGAATGTTTTGCCATGCTTGCATGGTTCACTGAACATGCCAATTAATTAAACACCAGAGGTCTCATTTGACTGATCAATCAACTGACCATCACCTGGGGACACCTGGGAGCAGCATATAATGAAATACAATCAGTTATGAATAGCTGTACAAGATTGGGATCCAAACTGGATCTACAACACTCCCCACTTTTGAGGGTGTTACACTCAAATACAGAATATGTATACAGTTACTTGAAAATTACAATCGATCAAACAAACCACAACCGACAAACATCGTAACAGTCCGAAGAATTCTTTGCCATGTGCTCCCCATATGAAACGTTCCTGGAGGATCGTATGCCCACTCAATCTTTTTGGAGGTATCAACCTTTTGAATTGGCACTGGATTAAGAACGACGTAACTCTCGGATAGTTTTCGGTTTTCAGCGTATTTGGCACCACTGTCATGAATACCATTTTCAGAGCATCCTTTTCTCAGTCTAAAATGCATGTGTAAATTGTCCTTGATGGCTTTTATGGGATCAATATCTTCAGACACAATCGTGTCCTTTGGACAATTTGTCTGAATGACCATTCTGGAGTAGTCTCCCAATGTTCCGATATGTGCAGTATTATCACTCGCATGACGTTCTTGACTTGGATGTTCGAATTTGCACATACATGATTCAAACTCTTGATCATGGCTTATGACATCCTTTGTTGTTTGTGACTTGTTGGAAAAGTTAAGATCCATGTTTTCCCAGCCTTTGTCTTCACTTTCATGCTGGCAATTGAGACGAATATCCTTCACGCCATGCTGACATTTGATACAACAGTGATCTTCTATCGAAGTTCTTTTACTTCCATCAGAATCTATGTTCAACTTTCCCAAAGCTGTGGAAGAGTTTTCGTGATCAGATGTCCGCAAACAACTGTTTTCAACTTCGTAGTTGATTCTGTTGAACTGCATGTGTAGTTCGTCTGTCTTCCTGTCTCTTGTGTCTTCTACTGACACACAATCCAAGAATTGGGAATGCACGTTTTCATCCTTGGAGTCATTTTTGGCATCTGGCCCACTTATACTCCATCCAAATAGAGTTCTAATAGCAATAGGATAACCTTTCTTGCCTCGTCTTACTTCTAAAGGTATCAGGGCTTCTGCGTTGTCTTGACCTAAGAGGACTTGTACCTTCCGATCTCCGCCTGCCAGTCGCAGTCCTTTGAAGTGATCATAGATTTGTTCCATCAATGGTGATGTAAAAACTGGAATATCATCAACTACATACAAATCACAAAATTCAAGAGTTCCGATACCATCAAGAGATGACAGTCTAAAATTAACAGCATGTGATTCAACCATCCGTCTGCCACTCAATGTGTTTAATGAGTAAGTAACAGCATTACCACTCAAGCGTAAACTATTCACCAAAGACTTTGAAATAAAGCTGTTAGTCGATCCTGTGTCCAGCAACGCACAAGTTTCTCTGCTATTATTCACAGTGACTTCTACAACAGGCATGTGCACATCAGAGTTCGTACTCACACTTGCATTGGTCATGTTAATGCCATTCCCTGTGCTACCGTTTTCTCGTCTGTCAGTTGCCTCAGCTGAAGTTTCACTGCCCCAATTGTCAATATGAATAAACTTTGTGTGCTTCTGATTACAGCCTGGGACGGAACATCTTGTTGGTCGCCTGCACATCTGAGTAGTGTGATTAGCCATTAAGCAATTCTCACAAAGTTTATATTTGTTAACTGCTTCTAATCGTTCAATGGGTTTCATTTTCCTAAAGACATCACATTCAAACAACCTATGACCAGCATTACACAACACACATGGAACTCTAACGGCATTGTTCGAGAAAGTAGCCTCAGCAGTGAAAGATGATGTAGGTTTGGCGTTGTTGTTAGACTCATTGAATTTAAACCTTGCGTAACCATAAACTGGATCGTTAGCACGTTGAGCCTGTCGAATGACAAAATCAACAAATTGCTTAAAGTCAGGATAGGTTTTTGTGGATCCTTTGACCTCCATCACACAGCTAATCCATTTATCTTGGATGCGAAGCTCAAGTCTCCTGCTGATCTCCGAGATGCAATTTTGATTGTCCACTTCGTGAAGGCACTTAATTTGACTGAGAGTGCGCTGCGCATTATTTAGTTCATCAGCGAGATCCAGTATTTCTTCAGCAGACCTCACTGGCTTGCCTCGGCGAATCTTGTTGACAATCATTTCAGCAACTTGATGATTATTTCCGTAGCGTTCACGCAGAATCTCTCGCGCTCTTTTGTAGCCATCATCCAGCAATACACATGATTGAATTGCATTGTGTGCTTTTCCAGATGTGTAATGCAGCAGTCTCGTCAATTTCATATTCTCATCAGTCACAGACTTCACGCTCTCATCAAATAATGTAATGAAGCAGTGAAAATCCAAAGGATTCCCTTCAAATGATTTAAGTTCGACTTTGGGTTGACTGAGGAAACTTATAAGATCAGAGATTGATTCGCCTGTCTTCTCAAAAGTACGTTTCATTTCAGGTTCAGCTTGGTCATCGTCTTTTATATTCAGTCCGTCTGTTCGTTCTCTGAGCCAACCGCGTGCTGGTTTCACAGCTTCAATGTAGTTGCGCTGTACATTGTGGAAGTACTTCTCGCTTTCTTTCTCATCTTCTTCTTTAACTCCTTCATGATATTTTGAATGAGCATCTTCAAACTCTCTGTAAGCGATTTTTAACTTGTCTAATAAGCTTTGTACTGCTGGCACATCTTCTTCGGCCAGATGAACTTCAAGATTGTTGAGGTGTCTTGTTACGACTCCTTTGCGTGCTTTTCTGGATTTCAAGAGTTCGTCCGCCATTTTTCCGTCTATTTTACGGTTGGTTGATTCTGGTTATTCTGCTTGGTGCATGTTTATTCACTATAGAATACTGCACGTATAGGAATTTGATGCACGACTTTTATTCACTCGATGACATATTAGTTGATCTTATCGGTGAATCTACAAATTAGTAAAAAATGAAACACATCTTAATACTATGCTTATAACTATAAACAGTTAAACTTAGCACATAATATGTTCGTAAATACGTTATTGATCAGAACACAATGTAAGTAATAAGACTTAATTAATTGGCTGTGTCTGAGAAAACCAGGCAGGGGCGTCTACGTGGCCCGACTCAGATTTTAATGATACTGGGTTTAATGACCCTTTGAATAGTTTGAAAAGTTGGGGTAAGGTTGATTTTGACCAAAAAAAATTTTTTAGGGGCCAAACTGCTACTCTAAAAAATAGATGTTTTACACAGCTGAAAATCTTCGGCAAAAACTCCCATTGGATTACATGTTAAATTTTGAAACTTTGAGGCTATGGTACGCAACGAGCAGCGGCTACAAAAAAAATCTGACAATGCAATTTGGTTGTATGACTCTTTAACTTATGGAAAGTGATGTCAGACCCGTGGGTTTTTTTGTTATGGGTTGTTTTAAGTGGCATTTCTAATGTAACCATGGCGACAAAATGGAAACCTATTTCTTTGACCACCAAAAAGATGAAATTGGTCTATCTCTGTCAGTAAAAATCATAGAAAAACAAGTAAAGCATGGTTTCCTGTATTTTAGAGTATGGGGAATTCATTTCTTAGATCAATTCTATTTTTAGAACAACCCTTGGGTGCATTTTAGGCCTATAAATGCAGAAAAAGTGTGATTTTTTAACTTTTTTCATTTTTCCGGCCGTATGATGCAAATTTGGTGACCTGAACATTAGCAATTAGTAATATCACACCACCAAAACATTTTTGTCTTTCATTTGGTGTATGCAAATTTCAAATTTATGCATATTTCTAGCAAAAAAGGCCAAATTTGGTCATTTTTATGCCCAATTTGCGGTAAATTTTGAAAAAAAAGCCCAGAAGTTGATGTAATTAAATGATGATAGCCTGAACTACAACAAAGAGGAACTCATGCCATATTTTTCCAAATGTTGTTTCAAGAAGGAACAAAAAATGATTTTTTGACCTACTTAACATTCAAGATGGCTGCCACAATGGGAATTGTCAGACCCGTGGGACAAAATGGAAATCTATTTCTTTGACCACCAAAAAGATGAAATTGGTCTATCTCTGTCAGTAAAAATGATAGAAAAACAAGTAAAGCATGGTTTCCTGTATTTTAGAGTATGGGGAATTCATTTCTTAGGTCAATTCTATTTTTAGAACAACCCTTGGGTGCATTTTAGGCCTATAAATATAGAAAAAGTGTGATTTTTTAACTTTTTTCACTTTTCCGGCAGTATGATACAAGTTTGGTGTCCTGAGCATTAGCAATTAGGAATGTCACACCACCAAAACATTTTTGTCTTTCATTTGGTGTATGCAATTTGTTAAATTTATGCATATTTCTTGTAAAAAAAGGCCAAATTCACCAATTTTATGCCCATTTTGTGCCAAATTTTGAAAAAAAGCCCAGAAGTTGATGTAATTTTTAATGATGATAGCCTGAACTACAACAAAGAGGAACTGATGCCATATTTTTCTAAATGTTGTTTCAAGAAGGTACGAAAAAAGATTTCTTGACCTCCTTAACATTCAAGATGGCTGCCACAACTGGAATTGAGATAAGATCACAAATTCAACAGTAACAAGAGAACGGTGAAGTGAGATTTTTAAACAGTATTTAACTTTTCCTGCCTTATATGGGAATTGTGATAACTGGAACTCTCATAATTGTGCAAATAACATTAAATGGAATTTTTAATCTTTTATTAGGTGTAAAAATCTGCTAAATTAATGCTAATTTTCTTGCCAAAAAAGAACAAAGTGGGCTGATTTCAGGCATATTTTGCGACAAATTATTGAACAGTTGATACATGACTAATAAATAAATAATAACTAAATGAAACCCTGTTTCAAAGAAGAAGGTTTCAAAAAGAATGTTCTGAGCTACTTAAAATCCAGGATGGTAACCATAATTTGAATAAAAAAATAAAAGATGTATATACAAAGAATGTAAAGAGAAAGGAAGATAAAAGACAAAAAACAAAAACATATATAAAAAAAAGTTAAAAAGAAACATTCATAAAATAATTTTTACATTTAGCTTTAAAATCACATAGACTTCCTGAGGACTAAACATCTAAAGGCAAACTATTCCACACTAATGGTCCTCTAAGACCGCGTGACCCTCTGAGACACCTTAATTTCAAATTTTGCATAATAATTTCATCATACGAGTAATAAGGGGCCAGCCCATGGATAGCTTTAAACATTAAAACAGCTGTAAAATAATCTCTACGTTGGCAAACATTAAGTAGTTTTAGCTGTTTGACTAAGTCAACACCTCTAGCATTAATAAAATCAAAATTATCACAAATAACCGTGGCAGCTCTATTTTGCATATGCTGTACCTTATCAACATTTGAATTACCAGTAAATCCCCATGCTGTAATACAATAGTCTATGATTATGTGTGGTTGAATAGTAGAACAATAAATATTAATTAGTTAACCACGAGTTTTTTCAGCTGGGATAGTTCCAGATGTATTCCTTGCAAGACAATTTCTGCTGAAATCACTCTGTCTTATTCAAAAAGTTTTTTTTTTTATATAATGTCAAATCTACCATCTGTAGGCCTATAGTCTATGATCAAACAATTCAATTTCTCAGACAGTTAGATTTTTGTTTATTTGATGAAAACTGAGAAACTGAATGTAACATTGGTTGATGTAGCAATTAAAAACAAAGATAACTGTTTGACACAGTGTTTGTTTAATTTGGCTAATAAAACGACAATTTCTTGCAATTTTTTGTACAGTGCAAAGAAAAAAGTTTTTGATGCACATATCTTCCGAAAAGCAGCTTTATCAAACAATTAAGAAAGAATTCAGGCCTAGGGGAAATCACCTACAGAAATTTTCTCTGCTGATGGCCTTCTGATTGTCAGGCTTTTCAATCTAGTCAATCTCTTATGAGTTATGACATTTGAAATAGTGAATTGTTTTGCCTGGAAAAGTTTATTGTTCAATAAATAACAGAACTCTATGCAAGCAAACTAACATGCACATATATATATTGAAATAGACAAATGAAATGCAGGTACGGCTTACTAATGTGGCTTCCAAAATCTATGCATATTTTGCCGACACATCCTTACGGCAAAACCAACAGGTACTAAACACTTCTTGGAAGTCTTCTTGAATTTATAGCAAGTTGGGCCCCATTCTGTGCATTCCTAATGATTTTAATTAATGTTTTTCTATCTGCCAGTGGGCAATGATTTGAGCAAAATGACCATGCAAGGTTTTCCTTTGTCTCACAATGAGATACTTGTGATTCATAACACAAAATAAATTGAATGTTCAAGCTTTTTGGTTGCCATATTGGGACTTTTTAAAAGATGCTATCATGTGAAAGTTTTACAAAACATCCTGTTGCATTTTCTATACTTTAAGACAACCACGAGGCTCCCATGAATTTTTTTCAGAGTCACTGAATAATTTGTGTTCTAATCAAAATCTAAATTGGCATTTTACGACAGTCAAAACTTTTCTGTCATGCTTTCATGATGGATGGATGATTGGCGCTTTAGGTCCCTTATTTTTGCACCTCGTAGATAATTGGGACAGGAGGATGACACAACAATGAGGTAAATGATGATTGAAACTGCTGTCCAATATAAGTTTAGACAACACTGCAAAGCAGGTATCAAACCCTGGACCCAATGACTGGCAATTCAGTGTGCTACTCACTGCTTATCCCCTTCTTTATACCTTCTTGAAACAGTATTTGGAACAAAATGGCATGAATGTATGCTTTGGGTTACCATCTCTTTCACTACATCAACTCCCAACATTTTTCAATAATTGGCGCAAAACGTGCCTAAAAACAGCCCTCTTTGTTCTTTTTTTGCAAGAAAATTAGCATTAATGTAGCAGATTTTTACACCTAATAAAAGATTAAAAATTCCATTTAATGTTATTTGCACAATTATGAGAGTTCCAGTTATCACAATTCCAATATAAGGCAGGAAAAGTTAAATACTGTTTAAAAATCTCACTTCACATGTTACTGCAGAATTTGTGATCTTATCTCAATTCCCATTGTGGCAGCCATCTTTAATGTTAAGGAGGTCAAAAAATCTTTTTTCATACCTTCTTGAAACAACATTTGGAAAAATATGGCATGAGTTTCACTTTGTTATAGTTCAGATTATCATCCATTTAGATTATCATCCATTTAGTAACATCAACTTCTCGATTTTTTTTCAAAATTTGCCACAAAATGGGCATAACATTGGTGAATTTGGCCTTTATTTACAAGAAATATGCATAAATTTAACAAATTGCATACACTAAATGAAAGACAAAAATGTTTTGGTGTTGTGACATTCCTAATTGCTAATGTTCAGGACACCAAATTTGTATCATACTGCCGGAAAAGTGAAAAGAGTTAAAAAATCACACTTTTTCTATATTTATAGGCCTAAAATGCACCCAAGTGTTGTTCTAAAAATAGAATTGACCTAAGAAATGAATTTCCCATACTCTAAAGTACAGGAAACCATGCTTTACTTGTTTTTCTATCATTTTTACTGACAGAGATAGACCAATTTCATCTTTTTGGTGGTCAAAGAAATAGATTTCCATTTTGTCCCACGGGTCTGACAATTCCCATTGTGGCAGCCATTTTGAATGTTAAGTAGGTCAAAAAATCATTTTTCGTACCTTCTTGAAACAACATTTGGAAAAATATGGCATGAGTTCCTCTTTGTTGTAGTTCAGGCTATCATCATTTAATTACGTCAACTTCTGGGCTTTTTTTCAAAATTTACCACAAATTGGGCATAAAAATGACCGAATTTAGCCTTTTTTTGCTAGAAATATGCATAAATTTAACAAATTGCATAAACCAAATGAAAGACAAAAATGTTTTGTTGGTGTGACATTCCTAATTGCCAATGTTCAGGTCACCAAATTAGCATCATACTGCCGGAAAAGTGAAAAAAGTAAAAAAATCACACTTTTTCTGCATTTATAGGCCTAAAATGCACCCAAGGGTTGTTCTAAAAATAGAATTGACCTAAGAAATGAATTCCCCATACTCTAAAATACAGGAAACCATGCTTTACTTGTTTTTCTATCATTTTTACTGACAGAGATAGACCAATTTAATCTTTTTGGTGGTCAAAGAAATAGGTTTCCATTTTGTCGCCATGGTTACATTAGAAATGCCACTTAAAACAACCCATAACAAAAAAACCCACGGGTCTGACATCACTTTCCATAAGTTAAAGAGTCATACAACCAAATTGCATTGTCAGATTTTTTTTGTAGCCGCTGCTCGTTGCGTACCATAGCCTCAAAGTTTCAAATTTTAACATGTAATCCAATGGGAGTTTTTGCCGAAGATTTTCAGCTATGTAAAACCTCTATTTTTTAGAGTAGCAGTTTGGCCCCTAAAAAATTTTTTTGGTCAAAATCAACCATACCCCAACTTTTCAAACTATTCAAAGGGTCATTAAACCCAGTATCATTAAAATCTGAGTCGGGCCACGTAGACACTATATGGGACTTCCGCCTGGTTTTCTCAGACACAGCCAATTAACTTATGAAAACATTACAAATGATGCATCTTAAAATTAAAGAAATGCTCTTAGGCCTTAAAATACACATGCAATATAAGTATGTAAAACAATTATGATTATGATGTAAAAATCAATGAACATTGATTTAAGTTATGTATAACACACATTGTCAATATAATACACACAAATTTA
Organism: Platynereis dumerilii; assembly: GCA_026936325.1. NCBI lineage: Eukaryota > Metazoa > Annelida > Polychaeta > Phyllodocida > Nereididae > Platynereis > Platynereis dumerilii. The sequence continues at coordinate 6,471,141 of JAPTHN010000022.1, read as the reverse complement.
GTACTCACAAACATGTAGCACATATAGGACTCCTGTGCAATATTCTGATATCTTCCATGTGACATATCCGGTATTCATTTAAGTATCAATTATACATGTATAAATTGTGACAGTTGTGTCCTGTTCAGTTCAAAATGATGAATGTTTTGCCATGCTTGCATGGTTCACTGAACATGCCAATTAATTAAACACCAGAGGTCTCATTTGGCTGATCAATCAACTGACCATCACCTGGGGACACCTGGGAGCAGCATATAATGAAATACAATCAGTTATGAATAGCTGTACAAGATTGGGATCCAAACTGGATCTACAACAACCTTGATGATGAGAAACAATCAGCTTACAGAAAATTCCACAGCACTGAGACCCTCCTTACGAAGATCCATAATGATATCATGTTGAATATGAGCAAAGGTAAAGTAACAATGCGTGTACTACTGGACCTTTCAGCCGCATTTGATACGATTGATCATAAGATTCTTCTGAATCGTTTGGAAAGCAGTAATGGTATCCATGATTCTGCACTATGCTGGTTTAAGTCTTACATTTCTGAAAGGTCACAGTCAGTGATAATTAATGACAAAGCATCAACCAAACTACCACTGAAATTTGGGGTTCCTCAAGGTTCAAAATTGGGACCAATCCTATTTAATTCATATATCGCTCCATTAAGCGAAGCGGCTGCAAAAAATCAAGTTAAAGACCAAAAGTATGCCGATGATGAGCAACTTATTCTCTCTTTCAAACCAACTTTCTTAGATGAGAGAAATGCGGTATTTAAGATGGAAAAGTGCATAGCGGAAATCAGGAAATTTCTTCATGAAAACAAGCTTTGCAAGAATGGAGAAAAAACTGAATTACTGCTCATTGGCAGTCCACACCAACTCAACAAACTCCAGGTATCATCAATCCATGTTAACAATGTCAAAATTAATGCAGTAGATCATGTTAGAAATCTAGGTATAATCTTTGACAAAAATATGACCATGGAAAAACAAGTCAACAAAATGTGCAGGAATGCCTATTTCAATATAAGAAATATTTCAAAAGTTAGGAAGTCCCTAGACAAGGAAACTTGTAAAACAGTAGTCAATGCGCTTGTCACTCCTCACCTAGACTATGGAAATGGTCTTCTGTATGGAACATCCAGTCGCTTAATAAATAAACTTCAAGTAGCCCAAAACTCGGCAGTTCGACTCATTGAAAAATTGAAAAAGCATGACAGTGTAAGTCAGCATAGGAAGCAACTACATTGGCTACCAATCCCGGCCAGAATACAATTCAAACTCATGTTAACAACTTGGAAAGCATTAAACGGACAAGCTCCCTTGTATATTCAAAATATGATTCAGCTAAGATCCGAAAGAAATTGTAATCTGAGAAGCAATAACAAAATACTCTTGAATGAACCAACTTCCTACAACAAAAACAAATACGAAGACAGAGCCTTTTCACATGCCGCTCCAAAACTGTGGAACCAACTCCCTGAGAATGTCAAGGCCTCCAGGACACTTGACGGTTTCAAAAGAAATCTTAAAACTCATCTGTTTAAGAGTTTCTACAAATAGATCCATCATGCACAAGCTCTAGTGAGTAGTTTACTGGAATTAGCGCTATACAAATGCCTATTATTATTATTATTATTATTATTAAGTTTTCTTGAAATGGCGATAGTATGTATGGTGTCCCAGGTCATCACAGACCAGGACCTAACTAAATGTCATCATTCTGGTGTTAACAAATATACCATTTAATCCACACAAAGTAGCATAAGCCAGCCGCCGACCCCCCCCCCTAGAGTCACCCCCCCCCCTCCGAGAATCCTATTGAAGCTTTTTCAGGAATTAAGTTTTTTAGGGATAAGGGGATTAAGGTGGCTACTAAGACATAAAACACCCACTTATGAATTACTTAGGTACTACTGCTACACTCTAAAAAATTTTGGACATTGGTTGCCTTTTCCTATTCATCACCCATACTGTGGAATGGCTTACCTAAAAATGTGCGAAAATCAAGGACACTGGATAACTTCACGAAGCGACTGAAAACCTATCTTTTTGTCAAATTTTACGGAGATATCAGCGAATCTAACCAAGTGCCAATGTAGTGTAAGAGCATATGTAATCTGGCTCACTTCGCTTGTAAATTTTTGGCACCATATATCAAATCGAAGCTTAGGATGTGTAGATTCAGAAACAATAATTATGGTGCCATTTTTTTCTCGGCATTCTAAGGGGTAAAATGATGTTTTTCTTCATATCTCTGCTTGTATACATGGTATATTAGAAATGAGAAAGTTGATATTGATGTTTTTGGGGTCAAGGAATCCAATAAAGACCACCCCAAGCTCCTATATTGGTTCAAAAACTGAATATCATGAAAAATTGTGTCAAAATTGATATAAATTTAAGAATGTTCGACTCATCTCACCAGCCATGTTTATTTCGTGCAGTGATAGTCATTTACAATACAAATGTGATAGTCACTTACAATATAAATGTTGAACAATAAGGCTTTTAAAGAATAGACTATATTTATAAGATCTAATCTGGATACCACATATTAAGAACATGGTATAAATCACTTTCTCGGTGTCTTATTTGAAGCTAAAAAAACTACTGGTCCGATATTGCGAGTTGGGAAAATTTCAGCACAGCTACCCAATGGAATTTATGAATGTACTACGGATCATATCAGAGGAAGTGATGCCCCTTTCATGTGAATAAATTGCTTCTATCTGTCCCTGGTCTTGATATATTGTGTGATATTTTATTACACAAAGGATCAGTTTTTTGGTGTCACACTTGACACCACACGTAAAAGATGTATCCGAAACTTTAGATATACACATAGATAAGGGTATTAGAACCCTATTTTTTGAGATACATGTAGACAAAGAAATGCATCACTCTGATTCTGCAATACATGTCAACAAGTAAAATAACAGAAGGTACGAAGAGGAAATTTTTTTAAAGTTACTAAACTTTTATATTCTGCATGTTCACATTATTTTGCATAACTTGAGTTTCACAGGGTATCTTAAAACGTTTTCTGTACAAGTGCATTTAAATAAAGCTTGGTTAACTTTGCAAAAACTGCTTTACCAGTTTGTAAATCCTTCATATCTATGTTTAAATATGATGGTAGTACATGTATCTAGCATAGCTTTTCTGTATTCTCCTTTTCCACATTTTTCCTTACTGCATCTTTTCATCCCCAATTCCCCATACTTGTAGCTCTCATTTACATCAAATTCTCTTGCCTCCTAGTGAACTCCTCATCTGGAAAAGCTCTAGTGAGAGACTCCTCTATCTGCCTCTTCTTTCACTTATGCCTCCTCCCACTTCTACGTTTTCCCTCCAATATCTGATTCTCCTTTTCTACCTCTTCTCAAGTTGTGCCTCCACCCAATTAGGTATTATCTCTTCTCTGCTCTCTCTGCCTTCTCCCTTTACCTCCTTCCAAGGTTATGACTGCTTCTACTTTGAGTCCTCCCTGTTATTTTTGACTCTCGATCCCTTTCAGGGTATTTCTGCCCTCTCCCTCTGCTCTTTCCTGCACCCTCTCTCTCCATGGCCTAATATTTTGTGCTTGTCTGCACTAGCCTACTACTGGCTCTTGGGGCGTGGGTTTAAATCCCACCCAGAACTCAATTTAGTTTGTGGGGCATACAATTGAGACAGGGTGTATCAGTGTACACTGAGGCAAGTGATAGACACTGGGCATCCCTGAATTAATATATACTAGCATAGTACCCGTGAAAAAAAATATATATAAGTTTATGGGAGCAAAGCGAGAAAAGATCTTGTAGGAAGTGGTGCAAAAGTGTTGAGAAATAATTTGACAGACTGTGAGAATAACACTGTGTATATTTATATTTAGGGCCTTTCATGATTCTCACAGGAAGTTGGTAATAAATAAAGTGCATGATGTGGGAGGGCATGCTAAAATATTGAGTGGATGGAAAATGTTTGTTTAAATTTGAGTCGTTATTAGGAAAAATTTGCAGAAATGGTTTTCAAATGGAAGTGAGAAGCATAAACTCAGGAGTGATTGGATATTTCATGTGAACATGAACTTTTCATGGTAAGAATGAAATGGACATCAGTTGAATAACATGTTGAGTAAATTGGAGTATATTTTTCCTGAATATATTGTATAGGCTAGAAGGGCTATCTGTCTGTCTACATCAGTAAATGGCATACTTATACATGTAGTTCAAATGAGAAGTGAGAAAGATATGCAAGAGAATCTTCCCCACAACTTTGAATAGCAGCAGACTGTGGTGCCCTCTGCCACAAACTTTCTGGAGGATAACATTTCTGACCTGATTAAGGTCTGGGCAAAATGTCCAATGTGGAGTGTTTGGATAGTTAAGCATGAAATAAACATGGATTGTAGAGGATATATGTATCTTTGAAGGATAGCAGGCCTTATTGCAAGAGAGAATGACAGTAAGGTAGAGCATGGAAAATTTGGTTGTGATTGATGAAGGAGTGGATGAGGCAAACTGGTAACAACAAAATTCCAAAGATAGTGTTGTTATTTTAAGATAGTATGTACAAGACTCCCAGCCTTCTCATCTCATCATCATACGGGGGTAGTGAAAATAAATGTGCTGCTTCCTCCACAAGGAAGGAGGAAGAGCTTCTTGGCTGAAAGGGGTATACCAGCACAACAAAACTAGTCAACTCCGCCCTTACTCCGGTATACCCTCTGCCTGCAACTTCTCCTCTGTCCATTTTTGCCTCCTGCCTAGCTTTTGCCTCCTTCCCAACATCCCTTCCCCTCCTTATGCTTCTCCCATTCTGCCTCCATTATCTCTGACGATTATAGGACGTTTCACTGCTGGGACGTTTCACCACCGTCAGTAGTGGGACGTTTCACCGCTGGTTTATAACAATGTTAGCCAAGTAATCATTGCCTTGTATAAGCTTGATAAGCCATAATTCAACAAAAACACGAACAAATATTGTCTGTGTTGTTACTCTATCTACATGATCTATGATTAAGTTTTTTGTTACTTTGTAGCAAATGGACTTAATATTTTGTTGTGTCTCATTTTACATGTTACAATGTGGCTAAAAGTATGCAGAGTGACAAGAGAACATACCAGAATAACGAAGGTGAAACGTCCCAGCGATGAAACGTCCTGCTACCTCTCGGACTACCCCTGTTTAACTCCTCCCTGATAGCTCTTTCCTCCTCCTTGATAAGTTTTTCCCTCTACCTCATGCCAAACGTATGCCTCCTTGCCTCTGCCCTCTTTTCTTTGACTCTCCATTTCGGAGCTCTCTGCTTCCACCCGGTCACCAGCTCTTTCCTCCCCCCTGATAGGTATTCCCTCTTCCCCCCTTATACTGGCCCCTCTCTTTGTCTACTTCCTAAATCCCCCCCTCCTTGTCCGGATTCTCCCTCTTATCTCTGACTACCTCTTTCTGCCATCAATGTTTTTGCCTCCGCCCTAATAAAGGGTATTTTCTCCCCCACACTACCTCCTTTCATTTTCTCTCTGTGCTTCTTTACCTTATCTCTAACTCTCCCTTTCTACAACTTTTATAGCTCCGCTCTGCACACCTTGACAGCTATTGTCTCCTCCCTCTGCCTCCTCCCACTCTGCCTTTTCCTTGATATAGTCTATCACAAATTGTGTTTCACAATGCAAGAAAGGAATACCGCAAATGAGATAAGTCAAACATTCTTAAATTTATATCAATTTTGATACAATTTTGCATGATATTCAATTTTTGATAGGAGCTTGGGGTGGTCTTTATTGGATTCCTTGACCCCAAAAACATCAATATCAACTTTTTAATTTTTAATATACCATGAATACAAGCAGAGATATGAAGAAAAACATCATCGGCGGCCATCTTGGACGCCATCTTGGATTTTACCCCTTAGAATGCCGAGAAAAAATGGCACCATATTTTTTCTGAATCTACACATCCTAAGCTTCGATTTGATATATATGGTGCCAAAAATTTACAAGCGAAGTGAGTGAAATCTAAATATGCAACATATGCTCCCGCACTAATGAGCAGTTTACTGGAATTGGCGCTATATAAGTGAAGTTTATTGCAATCAGTATTATTTTTCTTTATTATTCTTCCCGATAAATTTCTTCGTAAAATTTTCAAAAAATTCATGTATATAGCGCATATTGACCTAACTGCAAATTACGTATTTGGGTGACCTTGACCTATTTTTCAAGGTCACAGAGATTTTCAAAGTCGAATTTTGCAAAACTTCAAATGCATGTAGGTCATCCGGTTATTACCGGATTTCACTTTCCTTTCATGAAAGTAGGTCAAGGTCAGATTGTACAAAGTCCATTTTAATGGTATGAGGTTGATCGCGGGATCTCAGAATCCGTAAGTCATAGAGTCATGTCGATGGTGCCAAAACGTGCCCAGATTCAGATTAGATTAGATTCATATTATTTATTTGTAGCTCATATATGTACAATTTTATAAACTGTAATTATAATTCCATAGTAGGCCTATATTACAATGAACATAAATATATAAGCTACAGGAACTCCTCTAAGGCAATATTGTGCCGCTGTCGAGGAGTCCCTGTTATTATTTGTAAATACATCATTAGGTACAGTGGGTGGAAGCTTTAAAAATGTTTTTGAAAGAAAAATTTAGAAAGAAACAGAAAACCTGTGGTTGACAGACCTGAGGAGGTGACCATCGAAAATTTGGAGCAAATCTGTATACAACTGAGTGGTAGCTTCTGGGGACTCCTGCCCACTTTTGACCACTGTCCCCTCATTAATTGGCCTTTAATTGGCCTTAGGGACCTTTAATTGATCTTAGGGACCTTTAATTGATCTTAGGGACCTTTTTTTGACCCTGGAGACCTCTAATTGACGTTTTAGACCATTAATTGGCTAGACCACACCAGGGTCAGCATCTTAGGCCTGTATCAACATCTTAGGTCACCAATAATTAGACCATCTTAAGATTACCAGCATCTTAAGACCACCAGATGATTACCGACTTAGGTGATCATTAGCCCGTCTTAAGACCAACATCTTAGACCAACATCTTGAATTAGCATCTTAGCCAACAACTCAGAAGCCACCCAATGTCTTAACCACAGACAAAAACAGGGCTCATCTTGATTCAGTATTCTTAAACAAAATCTTAGACCACCAGGTCTTTGACCACAGACCACCATACATCATTTCAAAGATAGCTATTTACCAGCAAGATCTTAGCCAACATCTCAAAGAGCACTTCCCAATGTCTTAACCATAGGCAAATCAGGTCTCATCTTGAATCAGTATTCTTAAGATAAAATCTTAGGCAGATCCATACACAAGGTCTTAACCACAGAGCAGTTGACCTTTCAGTTGAAACTAGACTAGGCTATAAAGCATCTTGGTAACTTAGCCAGCAGCTTCGGTCATGTCTTTACCATAGACAAATAGACCACTGTATTAGATTCAGTCACATTTTGATAACAAAAAGTTTCAGTTTTCAATATTTAGCTACTATTATTATCCCCAGATTACTGTATTTATGCCCATTATCAGTTATAGGGGATGCACTGTTCAGCACTGAATGCAGTTATTAAACTACCAGCATTGCACATAAGCAATTTGAGAAATTGATAATAATCACAATAGGACTGCATCCTGATATCTACCATTGCTACTATTAAACCTTGCAGGGCTGTACTAAAATGTAACACATTGATATGCACATCTGCTAGTCTTAGAGGCTGCATTCTGCTGGCAATAAGGTAGGACTGATGTATTCTACCATTAATACTGGAAAACTGTCATCCCACAAAAAATTAATATATAGCAAATGTATATTTTACCAGTCTTGGAGGACTGCACTCTGTTGGCAATAATGCAGAACTGCTTCCTGGTGATATTCTAACAGGGCTGTATTAAAAGTTGACACATTGATAATTTACTAGCCTTAGAGGGCTGGACTTATCAAACTTTCATTCCAATACAGGCAATACTCCAGAGTTTAGCAATGGTACCAGAAAGCCAACTGGACCTTTTATATCTAGCAATTCACATGTCGCAATAGCTTATTTCACAATAGCATGTTATCTAGCAATTCACATGTTGCAATAGCTTATTTCACAATAGCATGTAAGATATTGCACCACTATTGCCCAAGAGATTACTCATTGCATTGCACAACAGTAGTTTAATCCCTGTAATACTAGTCCATTGCAGCAACATCTCTGTTCACTTGCATCAATGTAGCAGCAGAGCCAGGGCATAACACAGAATTATTTCACATGCACAGCAAAGCTGCTAAAAGGTAATAAATGCATGAGTACACTGCCATAGACCTAAATTATCATTCTAGATTGAGAAGTTTTAATTGTGTTTCAATTTTGAAAATTTGTCAAACCAGTCTAGCTGCATTGACTTGAATCACATTTGTTTACAGGGCGCTGTCAAAAATTGTTAGCAGTTGACCCAATCCAAGCTGATTCCCCTCAATATTTCTTTCAAAACTCCATGAACAGCCAAATCACATCAGTTTAGATATCAGACAAACTATACAAACCATGTATTCACTGAATTCCAGGTTAAAACAGGCTGTGAGCCAGTTAACACACACTCCGTGAGTCAGAGGGGGATTCCCCACTATTACAGGCAGTTTTCTTGGCTTAATTTGTCTTTTGACCTCATTCATTGGTGTTCACACATAGTATACACTGTTCAATATAATCCAGAGCAATGTAATCCATCCTACTTTTGAATTTTAGCAAAGTCTTGACCATATGCAGGCTAAGAACACAGTATACACAGCATGTAACCTACAATGCACTGTTGAACACAAAACACTCACTCTTCATGCTCTGAGACACACAGTTGGCAGCCAGTCTGTAGACCATTAAAATCACTCATGGCTGAAGGGTCCTTCGTCCAAATGACCTAGAAGGCCTCTCTGTAAGTGCACCCATGCTATTTAATGAAAGATCAGCACACACGTGCTTTTCCGGAAGTGACATCACACTATGTATTTATGTAAATTGATAAGCATAGATTTTTCTTATTTGGTATTTTTTCTGTTAGTTTTTTATTATTAGCACTTGTGTACTCCATATAGCATTGTGATCTATCAGAGTCAATAAAATAATTTGGAATTCCCTATGAAACTACGGCAGCAAACCCTTCAGTAAGCTAAATATGCATGTCTAGGCTTAAGCTTTAATTATATCTGGTCCATTTTAACAAATGAGCATCAGACCTCTTTGCTAGAAAGTTTAAGATTGAAGGCCTCCCTCAAAAATTTTTGGAAAAATCCAAGATGGCTGCCGTAATGGCGGCCATATTTTGAAATGCCTAATGTGACTTTACTATTTCACTTAGATTTCTGAAATTTGGTACAGGGATTCACTTAGGGATCCCCCTCAAAAATTTTTGGAAAAATCCAAGATGGCTGCCAAAATGGCGGCCATATTTTGAAATGCCCACTGTGACTTTACTATTTCACTTAGATTTCTGAAATTTGGTACAGGGATTCACTTAGGGATCCCCCTCAAAAATTTTTGGAAAAATCCAAGATGGCTGCCAAAATGGCGGCCATATTTTGAAATGCCCACTGTGACTTTACTATTTCACTTAGATTTCTGAAATTTGGTACAGGGATTCACTTAGGGATCCCCCTCAAAATTTTTTGGAAAAATCCAAGATGGCTGACAAAATGGTGGCCATATTTTGAAATGCCCACTGTGACTTTACTATTTCACTTAGATTTCTGAAATTTGGTACAGGGATTCACTTAGGGATCCCCCTCAAAAATTATTTGAAAAATCCAAGATGGCTGCCAAAATGGAGGCCATATTTTGAAATGCCCACTGTGACTTTACTTTTTCACTTAGATTTCTGAAATTTCGTACAGGGATTCACTTTGGGATTCCCCTCAGAGATTTTTGGAAAAATCCAAGAGGGCCGACAAAATGGCCACCATATTTTGAATTGGTCACTGTGACTTTACTATTTCACTTAGATGTATAAAATTTGGTATGGGAATTCACTTTGGGATCCCCCTCAGAGATTTTTGGAAAAATCCAAGATGGCTGACAAAATGGTGGCCATATTTTGAAATGCCCACTGTGACTTTACTATTTCACTTAGATTTCTGAAATTTGGTACAGGGATTCACTTAGGGATCCCCCTCAAAAATTATTTGAAAAATCCAAGATGGCTGCCAAAATGGAGGCCATATTTTGAAATGCCCACTGTGACTTTACTTTTTCACTTAGATTTCTGAAATTTCGTACAGGGATTCACTTTGGGATTCAGAGATTTTTGGAAAAATCCAAGATGGCCGACAAAATGGCCACCATATTTTGAATTGGTCACTGTGACTTAACTATTTCACTTAGATTTTTAAAACGTGGTATGGGAATTCACTTTGGGATCCCCCTCAGAGATTTTTGGAAAAATCCAAGATGGCTGACAAAATGGCTGCCATATTTTGAATTGGTCACTGTGACTTTACTATTTCACTTAGATTTATGAAATTTGGTACAGGGATTCAATATATTTGGTGTATTAGGCAAATTTCTTTAGAGTGGCTAAAAATCTGAATCTTGAACTGCCTGATTTGTAAGTGCTCTTTGATTAGTTTTTTTCCCCAGACTTTCCCCAAAAACTGTTTAAAACACAAATACTTGCATACTATGCCAGACCACTTTAAAAGATGACCACCTACTAGAAATGTGTCTTGTGGTATAAACCTGACATCAGATCTGATTTATTTTCCACCAATTCTGTCACCAAAATTGGCCTAAAAACTTATTGCCAGACCTTGCAAAAGTTATGGTATTGATCAGAACTTGCAAAAGTGGGTGTGGCCTAATGGTATATTACCACATGCTTGAAGCCTTAAGGCTTTGGCCAATCACAAGGCAATTTTGCAAAAGTGGGTGTGGCCTAATATTACTCCGCATACTGTGCTATACAACTCCGCATACTGAGCTATACAGCATATGCCGGAACTGAGGTGGGATAACACCACACACACACACACCACCTATACACCTTTTCAAGTATTTTTGGCAAGAATTGGGGTATTTACCCCTTTGAAAAGGTGAATTTACCCTTCAGAAACCCTCATTTACCCCATCAGGCAGGGCTTTTAACCTTTTTACCAATGTAAATATAGGGAAAATTTGGTAGCATTTACCTTTGGGAAATCACAATTAACCCTTCAAATTTCGTGTTTTACCCCTAACAAAAAGGTATTTACCCTCAGTAAGTTAATTTGACCTATAGAAAATCCATATTTACCCCCACTAAAACGGCATTTACCCTTTTTATGGTATAGATAGGGAAAAAAATTGTAAGATTTACCCCCTAAATAAATGCATTCACCCTAAGGAGGAACATCATTTACCCCATAATTCTTGGAAAAGTTGGATTTGTGTCTTTGAAAAGCCACATTTATGCTCTATGTTGCAATAAAAAAAAACTCTTTTAAGTCATTTCAAAGTTTTATTTCATAAATTCACTGCCCCCGCAGGTCTCGGGCCTCCTCGTGGCGGTGGGTGGTAACACTAAGGTGAAGACCTCTATCCTTAGTGGCCAACATGAGACAGTGCGCATGCACGGTGTGTCCCCTACCTTACAGGGGAATATCAATGAATATGTCATTTACCATGATTCCAAACCGGATCGTACGTCAACCAGGTTACCAAGGTGTGCGTCCCTCAGCGGGAAACCAGGCTGAGATCGAAAAATTTGCGACTGGACTACCAAGATTTCCACGGACAAGGTCATCCTCGGATGACTTGATTGACCCTGACCGCCCCTCACTCATGTCAAAAGAAGACAATTGCCTCGTGATAACTGGTATTGAAAAATCACTAGAGGACCTATCAGCCATCGCTGTATACGAAATTGTTGCAGACATTTGTGACAACACAGTAGCAGATACAATAAAGCGTCAAGTCAATGGAACGTTTCTCATTCAACCACAGGATGACACACAAAAAGAGAAATTGACATTTGTCAAAGAAATAGCGAATACACAAGTCTCCATTGAACCTTTCCAAAAACCAGGCAAAGGCATTATCTTCTCGAAAGAGAGCAAGACATGCTCGGACTCACAACTCACAAAGTGGTTCCGAAAACATGGTATTACCCAATTCAAACGTTTGTCCCAACGAAATGGTTATGAATCCATAAAACTGACATTCAAAAACAACAATGTACCCAAGAAAGTACCTGTAGCTTTTGAAAAGTGCAGAGTTTGCCCACTCTTTCCCCGACCAAAACGCTGTTTCAATTGCCAATTGTATGGACATATCAGCACAACATGTAGACGGTTCACAATTTGTGCCAATTGTGGTGATCGAGATCACACTCACACGAGAGACAAACCATGCTTCAGGCCCCCGCATTGTGTCAATTGCCGAAGGGACCACCCAGCGTTTAGCCACAACTGTGAAGTCTTCAAGAGAGAAAAAGAAATTTTACAATTTCAGATTGACACAGGATGTTCGTTTCCTGAAGCCAAGCGCATAGTTCAACGGGGCATGGACAAAACTGACCAAGACGCAGATTACCCAAGACCAGTTTTACATTCGTCACCACGGAGAAGGATTCAACCTTTTGAGAACCTTTTCAAGGATATGTTTGGGACAACGCCTTCACCAGACCGACCAAAGACGGGAGAAACTGTGAAATATCCTGACTCTGACTTATGCATACCACCCAGTAAAAAGATTCAACAAAGTCAACCATCCTCTCCTTGTGCTCCACGGACAAAACTGTCACTCCAACAACCAAAGAAGAAAGAAACGGCTTCTGAGTACAAGAAACAATCCAAAATAACAAATCGAGACAGCTCAACAGACCAACCATTTCCTTGCACAGACAAGAGAAACATGACAAGCAACAAAAAAACACCTGTCACATCTCACAGACTTAACAAATCAAGAACCTTGACACAAACCAAGACAACTGAATTAACTCCCTTGATACAAACCAAGGATGTCTCTAAATAGCCCAACAAGGTGCTGATGAGACGTAAAGAACAAACACACACACACACACACTTCATAAATTCACTAAATATCAGCCACAATGACTGTTACAATATCAACCTCATGGCTGTTACAATATCAGCCTCAATGGCTGTTACAATATCAACCTCAAAGGCTGTTACAATATCAAAATCTAAAATCTAATCCATATTTTAAATTGATATGATACAATGTCAAATTTCAGCCTCATAGCTGTTACAATATTACAATGGTTGTTACATGTTACAATATCAGCTTCAATGGCTGTTACAATATCAACCTCAAAGGCTGTTACAATATCGAAATCTAAAATTTAATCCATTTTTTAAATTGATATGATGCAGGGACACCAGGTGGCCTTTCAGTGGGAGGTCTTCTGATATCTGGTCTTCTGGCAGGAGGTCTTCTAACACTTCTGGCAGGAACTCCTCTTCCTTCAATGGATGTTTCATCGGATGTTTCATCAGGTGTTTCTTCAGATTTCTTTTGTTTCTGTCTTTTTTGCTTCTTGGTTGTCTTCTTGGGTTTTCTTCTTCCAGAGTCTTTCCCCGAGTTGTTTGCAGGCTCTCTGGCAGGATCTTTGACTTGCTCTGTGACAGGATCTCTTGCAGCTTCTTTGACAGTTTTTGTGTCAGTTTCTGTGGCAGGATCTTTGTCAGAATCTGTGGCAAGCTCTGTGGCAGGTTCTGTGGCAGATTGTTCAGTATGTGGTTTCACTTCAATTTTCTTCAGTAGCCTTTCATATCTCTCCCTCGGTAATAATATGAGACTTTCAGCCATCTCTGATGTGTTTTAGGCAAACAGTCAATAATATGGATAGTGTCTTTAGGTGGTCCTTGGCAATCTTCCTCCTTCTTGTACTTCCAACTTGTCTATCGGCCAACAGTCGAATGACTCCGGCATCCTTTCTGAGCTTCCTTTTATAATATTTGCTCAGCTCAATCCTTTCTTGTAGTAAATTGAGGGCCAGTTCTGACAAAATGTTGATTTGTGCGGTAGTAGACGTTGATATCAAAGCACCAGCCTGTTCTTTAGATACAGGGTCAGCTAGTAATTCCAAGAAGTGAATGTGTCTCATGATATGCTCCATTCTGAGGCTCAGTACCAAATGGCAACACTGCTGTTTGTTGTTGCTATTTATTTTGGCAGATAAACCACAGTGTCCTCATCAGGGAATATACAGGTTCTCAGCTCATACTTATTATCCGGGTGAACAATAAGGTACCCATATGGTCTTCCCACAGCTTTGTGATAGCTATCCATAAAGTAGTCCCCTTTACCCGGGTACATCTGAGAAGCTAATGTTTTAATTTGTTGGGCACTTCTACTGTTTTTGAATAAACAGAAACAATCGGTGTTCAGACCTATCTCTCTTAGATAGATAGATAGGTAGATAGATAATCTTTAATATCCGAAGAACGGAAATTTGCTTTGCACCCACAGGCAAAAATACATAGTAAAGAAATGACAGTATATTTCACAAAATTGATAAATACATAAATGCAAGTGTCATTGGGTATTGAAAAGTCTAATGCTCGATGGCACAAATGATTGCTGCATTCTCCGGGTTCTTCCAAAGGATGATCTCAGGCGTCTGTTCGAGGGCAGGAACTCATACTCCTTGTGAAGGTCATGGGTTGGATCTTGCAAGATTTTATTAACCTTTTTCAGTGATTGGCGATTGCAGATGTCACCTAAGCTTTCTAGCCTTTCACCAATAATTTTTCCTGCACATGAGACAATCTTTTGCAGTTTATTTTTGCTTTGGACACTGAGGTTGTCATACCAGGTGAGAAAGTTAAAACTGATGATGGGCAGGATGAATGTTTTGTAAAATAAAGTCATGATGGTTCTGTCTATTTTCAATTTCCTAAGACATCTTAGGAAATGTAGTCGCTTCTGACCTTTTTTGTACAAGGCATCTGTGTTGGCTTTCCAGCTTAGCTTATCATCTATAAATGTTCCCAGGTACTTGTATTCTGATGCTTGTTCGATCAGGTCATCTCCAATTTTAACTTTATCCATGGGAGTGGCCTTTCTTCTGAAGTCAATAACTACTTCCTTCGTTTTTTTAGCATTTAGGTGTAGGTAGTTGGAGCTACACCATTGAACTAGCAACTGTACAGCAGAATGATACATAGTGTCTGATTTTGATAGGAATCCTGCTAAGATTGTATCATCTGCAAATTTTATAATGCGACAATCCTTCTCCGTACAGAGACAGTCATTTGTGTAAAGTATGAACAAAATTGGCGAGATCACACATCCTTGGGGGGCGCCTGTTTAAAGAACTTTTATCAATGATTTTACATTATTCACTGTAACATATTGAGGTCGTTCCCTCATGAAAGCATCTATCCATTTTATTAGCCTGGTGTTGACTCCCATTTTGTCAAGTTTTTGTAGTAGACGAAAAGGCTGGATGGTATTAAATGCCTATGAGAAATCGATGAATAACATTCTAACATAAGATCCAGGTTTTTCTAAGTGTTTGTATGATGAATTTAAAAGTGTCAATGTTGTATCCTCAACACCTCTTTTTGGCCTGTAAGCGTATTGGCAGGGATCTAGTAGATGGTCCGTATATTCCATTAAAATGCTTTTGATGACTCGCTCAAAGCATTTCATGGGAATAGGAGTGAGGGCAACAGGTCTGTAGTCATTGTTTACTGAGGGATTTGGCTTTTTTGGGACCGGGATTACATTTGATGTTTTCCATAGATCAGGAATGTCACTGCTTATGTGCTTATTTGGATGGAACAAGTTTTGTAGGATTACCAAACAACTCACATGGGCATGATGCGAAGTCACACAGAATATTTTTGAAATTTCTTCATTTATCATGTGCATAAAATCGTCAATTATCAAAAGGGTCTCTCCTTTGTTTTCCCTATACCATTCAGTCAGTTCTTCATTGGTGGGTATGTTTTTTCTGAACTCAACAGTACCCTCCAAAGTCTCATAGCCATCAGACCAGACTGAATAGCAATATAAAATTCTTACAGGGGGTGGTTGAAACATTTTCTCAGCTCTCAATATCATTCTTTTGATAAATTCAGATTTTCCACATTTTGACCTGCCTACCACAAGAAAATTTGTGGGCATTTTAAAGGGTAAAGTGCACATCTTGATGGCTAATTGAGAAATGATTACATTTCATATATCGCCCTACTTTTATCCATCTTTATCCCTCCAGGGAATTTTGCATACACAATTACACACATTCCTTCATTCAAGGCCTCATCAATCCTTAATGAAATGGACATGTTCCCCATCTTTTGGGCCTGTAAAGATTCATTCCACTCCTCATGAAATCTGTATAGATTGAAGCCTTTTGGATAGGCCATTCTGGCAATTGGATTAACCTTTTCTTGACAAATACCATTTAATGTTTGGTATGCCTCAACATAGTTTCCTTCCTCTGGCTTTGCACCATACTTTGGTTGCAGAGGATCAATACCCATTGTTACTCCAATGAAATTTAGTTTGGCATTCTCAAAAAAGAAGGGGTCATCATCATAGGAGGATCCATTCTGGGCACTGTCTTTCACCATACCTATGATTATTTCTGAAGGGTTTCTCCCTTGGAAAGGATCATTAATTGACCCCGAATACACTCCTTTTCCTAGTGTAAATTTCTTCACTTCTGTTTTAGTGTAAGGAAAGATGGCAGGCTTTGTAGCCATGATTTCGGAGTGAGCTATGGCTGTTTCTGGTGCAATGTTGACAGTGCATACAGAAAGGGAAGCCTTTGTTATAACAAGCTTATAATCTGGTTTTGGTTCTCTCATGGGTGAGAATAGACAGAATTGATCTTTACTTCTGTGTAAAGTAACTGAAAGTGGAACTCCATTTGGAATTAATTTAGGAATTTCCATCACAGAGGAACACAGTGGTCCTGAAAGATCCACTTCCCTAGATTTGTCAAACAATATTCCTCTCTTATAAGTTGATGTTTCTTTTTTGGAAACAGCCCAGGCAAATTCATATTTCTCTGTCTCTTCAAAGAACCCTTGACTCTGAAGAGCCACTTTTTCTTCTGCTTTAGTCATTAGAAGGGCTTTTAGGTATGCCTCATAAGGGTAGCAGTCATCTGAATTGGTCAAAATCTTGTCCTGCAAAGCTATATCTACCCTTGACCAGAGACTATTCATGATATTGTTTACCGGATGTACCATATCTGCGGTCCCTTTTGAAGCAGCTGGCTCATCTCCCTGAGGCTTGTCCCCAGGAGAGTTACCTTCTGATCCCTCCTGTGATGTCCCCTTTGCCCTCAAGGCTGCCATCTTTGCCTTCTCTTCTTCTTCAAGAAATGATACAAGGGGTGACTATCTTGCAAGTCACATGTAATTTGGTTCTCTTCAAGTCTAAATAAGCCCCACTATTATTTGGTATTCTAAATTGGATAACTCCTTGGGTACTAAAATCATTCACCGGATAATAAGTAATGCACCTGGCCTGTTTTACCCCAGAGTCATGGACAGGTTTATCAAATATGGATAACTCCTCGGGATAAGCCACTTCATTCACTGTTTCCGCCATTTTGGATTGAAGATATCTTTAGCTTCCTTCACCTCTGATTTAGCTTTTCTCTTTACAGAGCTCCTTCCTCTCTGAGTGTTAGTGCTAGACTGACTCAAGTTTTTGGTGTTCTCCTTTATATCCTCTTTCAAGTCAGACTCCGCTCTTTTGTTAGCTGCCTCAGCTGGTATAACAACTTGTAACTTTGGCATATCTTCCTTTGACTTCCTCTTGGTATCAATTACAATCAAATTGGTTTTTCCACTCTTCTTGATGACCTTGGAACCACCTTCAGCTTGTCTCTTGAAGTGTTCCAGAACCGACTTGTAGTCCAGAGAAGCCATTGTTATGATGTTTACAGGTTGTCTGTTCAGGTGTAAATGAAGGCTTTTCTCTTGTGTGTCCAAATATATAGAGGCCAATATTTCTTCCTCAGGTGAAGTGTGCAGACGGTCCAAAAATTTTTAAACTTTGGCTTTTCTCCATTGTGGTCCAATATGTAGATTTCAATGGTTCGCATTGATTTCACACTGATTGGTACATAACGAGGAGTGTGGATGAAAAGTGAATTACCAGCTCTATAATAGGATTTGAATAATCTATATAGCACTGGTTTTTGTACAGAATCTACTATGCTTTCTGCACAAATGTTACTGTACACAGTAACAAACTGTGGGTAGTATTTTGGTTTCATAGTTGGAAGATCTATATCCAAAATAACAATTTCCCATTCACCATCCAGCTCCAAGGTTGTACCAAGATCAATTCTGAAATTGTCTGCAGCATTGTCCGGGAAGGGTACTTTGATCCCGCTGTTTCCATAGATGTACATTATTCAATGTCTTTCAATTCCTTTGCTTCAATCCAAGAATCAAATTTAGGCCCGTAACCTTTCCAACGTATTAATGCCTCTCTTGTTCCTTTCCTTCTGCGGTATCTGAGCACTTTCTCCACCTTATATACCCCCTCATCCTTGGCCAGCTGTAGCTCCTGCTCATAGAAACTCGATTTGATCTCTTCACCATTCAAATCCACCAATTTGTACCTTGGAGGATGAGAGGCCACTCTTTTGTCTACCACAAACAATTCATCTGTCCATGTTTGTTCATACCCCTTTTTGAAAGGGCTTCTCTCTGTTGGGATTCTCACTTTGTCACCTATTTGAAACTTGTAAATGATAGGTGTTTTTTCTCTCTTCAATTCCCTTGGCAGATATAGTTTTTCATACAATTTCTGCTGGTTGTCCTTTGTGACTTGATCAGGGGCCATTTTGAGGAAGGAATGACGGCTGTTGTTGTAGGCCTGTACAATGTCCTGAAGGTGGTCAATATAATTTAAAGTCTGATGTTTGGTAAAGTATCTGAATATTCGACCTTTGATGGTCCTTATGACTCTTTCTGCATAATTTGCATGGTACAAATTGTATGCAATGAAATGGGTCACATCCTGGTTCTTAAGAAGCTGTTGTACAACTTTTCCTGTGTACTCTTTCCCTGAAATTCAATAAAGTGTTTTATAAGCATTTGATAGTGCTAGTATTACAAAAGTGGTTTTGGTAATGTGAAAAAATTCACCTTGATCTGTTCTGATGACCTGAGGTGTCCTTCCTTCCTTGAAAATTTTTTTCATTGCTCCTACCATCTCTTCAGGAGTCTTTTTTTGAGAGGTTGGATCCACAAATATCTTGAGAACAGGTCAATAAAGACTGCAAGATATTTGTACCCTTTGTTGTATTGACCAATTTTGTCCAAGATCGTAAGGTCTGAATCCCATTGTTCATCCATTTTTCCAACAATAATTGACTCTCTCTTAAACTTGTCATTGTAAGGCTTATGTAAGCTATATGTCTCCTCATCTTTCAACCATTTCTTGACATCTTTGTATCTGAGTCTGTGAGGATTTCCATCAGTTTTTATGGCATTCCATAAAGCAGTAATACCTCCATAGCTGCCGGCCCTCTTGGGGTCATAATATATCCTTTCAAGATAATTGTTAGACATTATTGAGAACTATTTTGTTCCTCTTCATGGTGGAATTAGGTAGTAAAAATCCAATTGAGGAAGATAAGAGTCCAATCCAGACTTTGTTATGTTGCTGACTGATGCTTAGGTTGATGATACAGGTAATTACAACAATGTACAGAATTATGACCTGACTGAAGAAAACCACTTCATTCTTTGGTACTTTAACACCAAGACCTCGCCAAGACTCCTGATGAGTGGAGGATGATGTGTCCTCTTCCATGACCAAATAACAAATGACGACAATGTATTGGTTCAAAGTATTTATGCATTACAAAAACATGCAATGGAAAACTTGAATCTGAATGGTTTTGCTGCATCCAAGTTTTCATCCTCAGTGTAAGTAAAAATTGTCTCTGGGTTAATTGAAGTAGTCTTCCTCATTGAAATTATAATGTCTTCTTGGAGGTCCGGGTGACTTATGGTGATGCATGCCTTGTCTTCTTGACCATGTCCTTGGAAGACTCTTCCCAACACTTGCTTGAACATATTTCTCAGTTCTCTCTCAAATGTAATCAGTCTGGTGAGTAAATGATGACCACAATCGAGCTTCTCTGGTTCAAAAAATACATAGAAGATCCTTTCATGGAGTCCAAAAAACTTATTAAAGTCTTCAGACAATTGTTGAATCTTGAAAGGTGTCTCCATCTTGAAGTAGGATGGCCAAATCTTCCCTTCCAGTCTTCTTCAGGGCTTGCACGAATACGTCAAATGCTCTTGGTCCACTTCTATGAAGGGCCTTCAAAAATACCCAACTTCTTTCGGAAGGCTTTTCAAACAATATATCTTCCACTGCTGTCTTGCTGACCACTTTTTCTTGGTACATAAAATGCAGTAAATGGTGTCTCAGATGCAATTCTGACCCAGTTTCTTCTTATTATATCCTTGTGTTGCTTCTGCATGTCTGATGTATAAAGTGATTGGTGGCCAAATGAAATTCCGAATTTATACAGCCAAAAGCTGACCAGATACCCCCTACTGGGAGTTTTTATAACTAAAGGCATGAATTTGAACATGTTGTGACATGTACAGGCTATTTTTAGATTATTCAGCCAGGTCTGGCTATTTTTAGATTATTCAGCCAGTGGAAATCTACTGTTTTCCAAAATGATAAAAAAATAGAACAGATGTCAATCAGACCATAAAATGTCTTCTTCAATTATTCATAAGTTCAAATCAAAACAGACACATAATTATCATTTTGACCAAATTTATTCACATTTGACAACAATATCAATTTGACATATTTACAAATACATCAATTTATACACATCTCCAAAACAATGACATTTTACTTCATTCCATATTCCTTATACAAAATATCAAACATTTCAACTACATTTTGTCTTTGTAATGTAAGTCTTTTTTTTCTGGAAAATATTTTCTGTCCATCTTCGGCCCTGTACACATATCTTAAATCCACACTGCCGGAAGGATCACATCGGATTGTCCAATAATCATTGAAATCGGGCTCCCACACATTCTTGTTTTGAAATGCGGACAGACAAAGGTGGTGGTGGCCCAAAAGCAATAACAAACACAGACATCAAGGACAAGAACAACACATTGATCAAGAAGAAATGCATCACAGTCATTCCCGAAATTCCAAATGACGAGACTTGTGCAGCAAGAGCCATAGTTGTGTGCATGGCAAAATTGAACAATGATCCACAGTTGAAGGTGTTGCAGAAGAAAAGCAGAGCACACAGACCTGGTGAGAATTCCCAAAAAGGAAGAGCCTTGGGATTACTGAAACAAGTCGGACTACCAGAAGATAGACCAGTGGAAATATGAGAATTCCACAAGTTTGAAAACCATTTGGATATACAGGTCATTGTCTTGGATGTATCAGTTGGATATGACATCATATATGCCGGAGAAGCACGAGAGAGGAAGATATTTTTGTTGAAGGAAGGAGAAAATTTCCATTCCATCACAAACATTCATACATTATTTGCCAACAAGGAGGTGTGCACAACATGTTTGAAGTTTTACACCCGAAGACTTAAACGCCATTGTGATTTGAAATGTCACATTTGTGACAGGAGAGAATGTGAATGGGAAAACAAGACTTACTGTTCGGACTGTAACAGAATGTGCAGAAATTTGGATTGTTATGAAGTTCACAAACAAACATCACAATACAAGCAAGGAGACAAGAAGGGGGAAGACAAGCCATCATTATGTCAGATGCAGTACAAGTGCAAAGACTGTAACAAATTATTGGATGTAACCAAAAGATCAAAAGAGGAGCACAGGTGTGGAGAATGGTTATGCCTTTGTTGTCAAGAATATGTGGTCGGAGAACATTTATGTTATATGAGGGCAGCCGAACCAAAGAAGCCAAGGGGAAAATTTATTTTCTTTGACTTTGAGGCAGCCCA
This sequence comes from Platynereis dumerilii, assembly GCA_026936325.1. Classification (NCBI taxonomy): domain Eukaryota; kingdom Metazoa; phylum Annelida; class Polychaeta; order Phyllodocida; family Nereididae; genus Platynereis; species Platynereis dumerilii. The sequence goes on along the minus strand of JAPTHN010000022.1, from coordinate 6,449,192 downwards.
GGATGAGACATGGCAATGTGACAGTGGATATACCAGCAAGAGAAGAGACAATTGTGAAAATTGTGAAGATGATTATACTTGTTCATCATGTAGAAAATGTAGAAATTGTAAACTGTGGTACTGTGGACTGAAACAACATTTACCGAACATGGTAGTTGCCCAAACAAAATGTGATTCATGCAATGATGATGACACACATTGTGAATCATGTGGAATCAAATGTGTGGACCACGGAAAGGAAGATAATTGTACAGAATGTTACAAAAAGGAAGTGACTTTCAAAGGATTTGATACAGTAGACAAGTTTGGAAAATGGTTGTTCAGAGAAGGCCACAAGGGGGCAACATGTATTGGACACAACGGAAAAGGATATGATTACATGTTTATTTTAAATTACTTGTTGACAAATGGATTATTTCCACAAGTGACATGGACTGGAACAAAAATTATGTACATGCAAGTATACAATTTCTTAGACATCCGATTTGTAGATTCCTTTTCTTTCCCACCAATGGCACTAAGTAAACTTCCAAAGACATTAGGTTTATCAACAGGGTTGAAAAAGGGGGACTTTCCTCATAGATTCAATACTAGAGCAAATTTCGATCAAACGTATTTTCCTCAATACCCAGACAGAACTTATTATGGAGAAGGTTTAGATACGGATTGGTATGAGTCAATGACAGGTCCTTATGACATGCATGAGGATATGTTAAGTTATTGTAAGAATGATGTAGTGATTTTGAGGGAGGCATGCCTGAAATTCAGAAATCTCATTCAGGAGGTAACATCGATAGAAACAGAAGATGGTGTCCAAAATGTAGACCTTTTTTCCCAGGTGACAATTGCATCAACATGCATGCAAATTTACAGGCAACATTTTTTGAAAGAAAGATATGAGGCAGTGGGGATGGATGGTCAAGAAATTGTTGTAGAAAAAAAAGGTGGAAATTTTTATCATAATGGTGAACAAGTGCCTTCGGGTGAAATGGAAGGAAAAACATTTCAAAATTCAGACATTCCCCACATACCACCTCAGGGATATGTAGCCAGGCATAACCACTGTTACAAGTCAATTCAGTGGTTAGAATATATTTTTATAAAGCAGTAATGTATTTATTGAACATGCAAGAAATGTGGGAGAACATAAAATCGGCAATTACAGAGTCGATGGGCATGACAGAAGAAACAATGTCATATATGAATTTAATGGGTGCAGATGGCATGCATGCCCCAAATGTTTTCCAGATAGAAAAGCAAAAGACCCTCAGACGGGGAAGACCATGGATGAGATATACGACCAGACAATCAAGAGGGAAGAATATTTGAGAAAGAGGGTACAGGATGTTAGAGTAATTTGGGAGTGTCAATATGACCTGATGGTGAGGACAAGTGGTGATATTGCAAGTTTTGTGGATAAAGCAGATGTGCCAGAGAGATTAGTGATAAGAGATGCCTTCTTTGGAGGAAGGGTGAATGCAGTGAAATTGCATTACAAGACAAAGGAAGATGAGAAGATATCTTATTACGATTTCACATCTCTCTATCCTTATGTCAACAAGTACAAAGACTTGCCTTTAGGCCATCCCACAATAATAACATCAAATTTTGATTATTGGATGAAGTCTTACTTTGGTCTTGCCAAATTGAAAATTTTACCACCAACAACCCTTTATCATCCTGTATTACCTTACAGACTGAAATTTCCTTTATGTCGAATATGTGCGGATTTAGAATGTCAACAACCATGCCAATGTAAAGATGAAGATCGGGCAATAATAGGTACCTTCTGTACACCAGAAATTATGAAGGCAATTGAAAAAGGGTATGTGATCCTCAAAATATATGAGGTATACAACTGGGAAAAGCAAACATCAAATCTGTTTGCCGATTATATGTCAACACTTTTCTCAGAACTCTTTGTACATATGTCAACTCACACATGAAAACGTCAACTCACAACTCCCGAACCTCACAAGTGACCCTGTATGAGTATAGCTGTCTGTCTGTCTGTCTGTCTAGCTGTCTATCTATCTATCTGTATTCTATTCCTTTTTCCCCTTCCTTTCCTGTTCCCTTTCCCTCCTTTTCCTTCCATTCTTTTCCTTTCCTTTCTTCCTTTCCTTCCTTCCTTTTCCTTTCTTCCTTCCTTCCTTTTCCTTCATTCCTTCTTCCTTTTCCTTCCTTCCTTTTCCCTCCTTCTTTTTCCATTTTTCCTTCATTCCTTTTTCTTTCTTCCTTTCCTTTCTCCCTTTTCCTTCCTTCCTTCCTTCATTTTCCTTCCTTTTGCCTCCTTTCTTTTTATCCTTCCTTCATTTTCCTTCATTTTCCTTCCTTTTCCTTCCTTTAACTTCCTTTTTCTTCCTTTTCCTTTTCCGTCCTTCCTTTTCCTTCCATCCTTTTCCTTCCTTCATCTTCCTTCCTTCAACTTCCTTCCTTTATTTTCCTTCCTTCATTTTCCTTCCTTCCTTTCCCTTGCTTCTTTTTCTTCCTTCATTTTCCTTCCTTCATTTTCTGCGTTCCTTTTCCTTCCTTCCTTCTCCTTCCTTCCTTTTCATTCTTTTCTTCATTCCTTCATTTTCCTTCCTTGCTTTTTCTTCCTTCCTTGCTTTTTCTTCCTTCCTTCCTTTGTCTTCCTTCCTTCCTTTTTCTTCCTTCTTTTCCCTTCCTTGTCTCACAGACCCAAGCCTAGGGACGTCTAGTCTTAACTTGTCTCTGGTATATTAAAAGGTTCCACATTCTGCTAACTTCACATGGACAACAAGTATGTCACTCTCAGATTCAGTCTATCAGAGAAGTTTTTACAAATGTGTACTCTTGGATCTTATCAAATTAATTCTGTATTTTTTCTGTCATTCCCTCCTCTATTCCCAGGGCTTTATTTTTCTGTATTTGCTTCTGATGGGCTATTCAATGTATGCATGTGTGTAATCAGGTATCAAAGGACTCAGTCACAAAAAATCATTCAAGTGTGATCGTTATTTGCAAGTCTATGGCCAAGTTTATCACAATTGGGTATGGCCAGTGGACTGGGGCATTAGGCATCCCACAGGGCAAATCTGATGATTTCATGTGAAAGCTTGAAGAAAATGATGGAAAAGGCCATAAAATTCACTACAGTTATAATCACTTAACATGCTAAAATTTTGTTTTTTGAGAAGTCATGTCAAAGTTTGTCACACACAATGATATTCCAGTGAAACAATACAACTGTGGAAACAGGTCCTCAAATAGCCTGGGAGTGGTAAAAGGCTTTGGGTCCATCAAAATGACCTTACGCACCCTTTATAGCAGCCATAGGACAAGCAGCAATTCCTAGTGTACCCTCCTCATGACTTTTCTTGTGGCGGCAGATGTCAGGTTGTCAGAATAGCACAAGGAGGACACAACGGCACACACAGGGCCAATTTTTACCTGGTAAGCTGTTATAGAGGTTGTGTTAGGTCTTTCCGATGGACCGTAAGACTTTTTGGCTGTTGTACAGGCTGTTTGAGGATTTGTTTCCATGGCTGCATTGCTGCATTGGAATATCATTATGCGTGACAAACTCTGGTCTGACTTTCCAAAAACCAAATTTTTTAATGAGTTGGATGGCACTTATTGAAGTGAATTGTGTGGCCGTTTTCATAATTTTCTTCAAGCTTTCACAAGATATCATTAGTTTTGCCCTATGGGGTGCCTAATACCCCCATCCAGTGGCTATACCCTTATGTGACAAACCTAGCAACAGACACACAAGAAATAGTCACAATTGAGTGATTTTAAGCAACTGAGTACTTTGACACCTGATTATACATACACATAAACTCAAAAGCCGATCTGAAACTTATACACAAAAATACAGCCCTAGAAATAGTTTTGCGTTTTTTATTTGGTTCAGTTTATATGCCTCATTTCACCTCTTGTAAACACTTCCCTTTTCCCAATTCTTGACCTAATAATTTATAGCCACTTGTTTGAATACATGTTGATGATAAGGATGACACAGATGTGAAGGCAGACACAGCGATTCTTGCCAGAGAAAATGAAAAATGTTGGAAAAACATCTTCCAAAATTGTTACATACATTACTATGAATTCATTGAAATGTGATTTCTCATGGCCTCAGTGTGAATCACGTGATGACAACTCGATGTTCCAATTTAAAGAGCACTTTATTAACGCACATGACCTTTACCAAGTAGCAGGGATGTGCTTGACGAATCACAAATATGTATATGGTGAATCTGCATGAAATACAAATAAATAAACCATTACAAACAATTCAAAACCAGAAGATATAAGTTGAAGTTTAAGTCTCACAATAAATCTAAAGACCAAATATGAGAACCAAAATATATCAGAATAAATGTAGATAAATAACTCACATCGAATGCAACTTCATAGAGTTAACCATAGTCTCACATGAATCAGCTTTGGTGCTCTGAGAGAGAGACACTGTCACCATGATTCTCACATACTGAAATACCATTGTAAACATAATAAGTAACCTGACTAAATAATTGAAATCAAATAGGAATAGTTACAGGCTACGTAAATGTAATAAAATAAATTAATCAGACTGAAATGGTAAAAAGTGATATTTATGCAATAATAGGCCTAAAAATCCAAGTAATTTCTAACTAAGAAAATTTACATTGTAACATAAATGAATTACACTTACCTTTATACAATGTTAGACCAGAGGTAACAATTTTATGAAGCAAGTGAATACACAAAAGCAACTGCTTCAGCAGGAAACATACAAATGTAACACTGTAAACTGTGAAGTGTGGCTGCTTCACAGAGGAAACTTGCAGTCACACACTCAATGGAAACTGTGTCCACAACACTCAGGCATTTCATTCGAGACCAACTAGTATTCAAATTGGCCATGCATAACACTATTCATCATGTCCTCCTGTTGTCTTATGCATACCTGTTTAATATAGGATGGTTGAAACTTCCTTCTTAAGTAGGGACTTTTAGCAAACTTCAAATTAAAAGTCACATCTATTTTTTTGTGCTACGCAGTATGCCTTAATGCAACCCAGCCATGGAGCCAACAACTTTTGTGGTGGAGCCTCCAGTCCAGGTGAATCAAGGTGAGTAATGGTGGCTGCAAATGCTTTTTCAAAGTCTTCAAGGTCTTCATCTTAATCTATACAGATACTCAGAAAAGAGCACTATTTGTCATACGAAATAGGGGAGGTGACTAAATTATACCGGTCTGTTGACAATTATAGAATGGCCACTTTGCACCAATTTTAGATCTTATGTTCTCTAAAGTTTGATGAATATGGAAAATATATTTTTGGGAGTTCATCCCCTGTGTCTAGATATTAGCTAGGGCTTGAAATAACCCTGCTCCGATCCAGTTTTTTAATCAACCCGGCTCCAAGAAGTGGATTTTCTCAACCACAATGGCTTTACCCATTTAGAATTTTTCATGTAGATGTAAGCAGAACAATCATGCCAATTCTGATGGTAAGTTCAGTCGTAGAAGAGGACTAATATTTTCATTCCCGTGTGTGTTTCCATCTGTATGTCAAGGTGAAAAATTGACAAGTAACCCTTTGAGAAGAAAACCAAATTAGGATAACCGATGTCAAGCCTTGATACAAACCAGTACAGGCAAGAATACTGAATACCCAGGAAGTTGGAAGTGCACATGTGACAGGGAGGAGGATAGTGCCTCCAATTACCAATGACTTCAAGTTCAAGTTCAAGTTTCAAGTTCAAGTCTTTATTTTTAAAATACCATTAAGGTACAGGGGCCTGACACCATTCGGCGTATTTGGCCAAGAATTTCATCAAAAATTTGTGACTGACACACATGTGTATATATAAGTAACAGTTTAAGAGATAACAAACTTCAAGCTCAAGTAAAAGGAAATCACATATTACAGACTTAATAGATAGTTTTTCAGACTTTTTTCAAGACGGGAAGGGAGCAGCTGTAATCAATGGAGTTGCCCAGGGTGTTAAAACAAATGTCAAAGGCTGGTAGTCGATTTGAATCTACTGACTAAAGGGGAAATGGGTTCAAATCGGGAACTATTATATAATACTGGAGAGAGCTGAAGGCGGCTGTAGCCAAGGAGTTTCTATGCATGACGAATGAGGAGGCAGGTCCACCCTCCTGTCTGACATGCTCCGGCACCTCAACATGACTTAGTGATTCTCGTTTTTTTTCGAATATTCTTTATTTCATCATTTGAATTTAATATGTTGACATATTAAGTTGAAGAAAACGCTGGTGAAATTTTTAAAAATAAATTGATATGCTTAATTAACTGATATCAGCTTTCATAATGGATTGTCAAAAAGTCTTCAACATCCAGTTCTGATATATGATTATATTTCACTAGATTTATATTTGTTGACATGTTGAGCTGTAATACTGAAACTGTGGATCTTTTTCAGAATCAAATCTATCTGTTTAATCAACTATAATATCAGTTTTAATAACGCATTGTCAAAAAGACTCCATTGCCAGATTGCTTCTCATCCCTAAGGCTTCTGCTATGATACATATTCAGACATTTAATCATGTTATTTATTTAAAATTTTATGGAATCTACATATTGAATGCAGATTAAACATTGAATGTTCAGCCATCATAAATTAATGGAAATGTGATGCACCCGAAGATCAGTCAAATTACGTTGTCTGCACTGAGTTGTCTAATTCAGATGGGGCTTGGCCTTCAGAATGAATGGATGCTTCTCCGGGGTGAGTATTTTCCATTGGCTATTGGTTATAAATCCTTTATAATCAATTAATAGATTGCATCTTTTAATGGTCGATGGACAAAGCATTACTCTTGGCCAGTATTGGGATAAACTTTTTGTGGATTTTTTTTTTTTTGCTTTATTTGGAAAGATGAATATATACATACATGACATGAATGGACGGAATAAAAACGTGATGGAAATGGTTTGAGTTTTTGATTTATAATAGTTTTTTTAAAGTTTTGACTAGATTGTAAATGGTAAAACATCTTCCCAGGATAACACCCAAAAAGTCAATAGAATAGGACTTATTTCCATTGGGGCCCTAGAATTTAAATTTAAATTTTAATTTTTATAAATTTTTTGGACGGTCCGGTTCAGGCCAAGAGGCATAGCAGCATATTAATTTAGAAATAAATAAATTCCGAGATAAATTTGTCTCTGCTTCGTTCTCTTAAATGTTTTTTGACAGCTTTTTTAAAACCTTTCTTTCTATTTATGCTTTTTATGCCCTCTGGTAAACCGTTCCAATCCTTAATGCCATTAATATAGAAAGTAGAGTCAATGCCTTTTGAGTGAGGAACTTTGAAATTGGAAGATCCGGATCGGGTGTTATACCTGGGAAGATGTTTCGTAAAATTCTCCTTGAGATAAGCCGGAGACCTGTCATAGTAAATATTATGAACATGACTGAGTCTTAGTTGTTTGACTCTACTAGAGATGTCTAAAAAGCCAACCAAGTCCAGTTCTTTGTAGGTAATTTTGAATCTAGATGTTAAGTTGAGAATAAACCTTACCATTCTGTTTTGGATGGATTGTAATTTGGATTCAAATTTTTTACTTAGGCCTTCGTACCATGAAGCACAGGCATAGTCAATGTGACATTGAATTAATGACACACATAGGGTTTTCTTAGATCTTTCAGACAAACATTCCCTATGTCGATAGAGAAACCTGATTCTTTGGTTGGCTTTTTTCATGATATTGTTAACAATTGATTCACCGGCTAAATCCTTATCCAGAGTGACCCCAAGGTATTTCACACAATTTTGATTTTGGATTTTTAAATCACCATATTTGACTTGAAATTGATCTCCGATTTCTTTGAGTTTTCTTTTTGGACCGAAGATAATACTTTCAGTCTTGCCGAGATGTAATGATAATTTGTTGTCAATAAGCCATTCTTGACATGACTTCAGCATAGCTGATAGTTTGTGAGAGATTACCTTGGGGTTGAGAAAGACTAGAGCAGAGATCGAGTTACCCCTGAGGGATAAAGTGGCATACACTCTAAACAAAACGGTTTTATATGGAACCTTTTAGGGTTCCATGAGCTGGTATAGACAAGGAAACCTAAAAGGTTCATTACTCAACTTTAAAAAGTTTCAAACAGCAAACAAAACAACATAAGATAAGCTGCACTGAAGTCCCACAATGGAACCACTCTCAATTTGGGAGCATAGGGTCCTATCATAGGGCTTTCCCATCAAATATTTAACCTTTTCAATTCAATTGAACCTTAGAAAAATGTAGAACCTTTTTTCAGCTGAGGGTTCTTTATATATACCATAAAGAACCTTTTGAATTAAGAGTGTAGTTGGCATTCTTAAAGGTTTGTACACTCATTTTGTGTACACAGCAACAGCTAATTGTACCGAAGAACAGGGTAAAGTTGGCAATCTAGGGGAAACTTGGCTGCCAACTTTAACCCAGTGAGCGGCAGAAATTCTTCTGACCCACATAGGTGCCTTTGGAAAATTTGCAACCTGAGTCACTGCGGAAAGTTGGCATTTCTGCCATAAAGTAGGTTAAAATAGGTGGCCAACTTTCTCCCAGCTTGGCAACTTTACCCTGTTACATGGATCTAAAGCTCAATTCTGCATAGATGCATCAAAGAAATCACACTTTAAAAGCAAACAAACATAATATATGCAAAAATTATTTTAAAAGTTTTATTATCGTTTTCATAGCTACATTAGACTGGCGGGATTTTTGAAAAATGGCTTTATTTAGAGAGGTACGAGCATTTTGGGGTAAAAGTCGGGAACCCATCTTTTTAGCATATTTCAGGTATGCCGATTCTAAAAAAACCGTTTCCCAAGCGATATTCTGGGTCCTTCACCTCCTAATTTGCATAACAAAATGGCCGCCAAATTAGCAATTTTTTGATCGTTTTAAAGCAGTAACCTTCAATATACTACTGTTTATTAAAGCTAAAAAGGCAAACTAAGTGGCTCAATCCATGTTATGAAGACCAAGGAATACTCACACCTTGTTAGAATCAATTATACAAGTTTGATGGTCATTGATATGCAAATTAGTAGCCGCCATTATACAAAAATGCATTTTCTTCAATAACTTCCTTACTAATCGAGCAAATTTAACAAATCAAAGTTCTATACCCATGTTTTAAGGGTCAATGAAGATGATGAAACCATCTATTAAGTCATAACACTCATCCAATATTAATTATGCAAAAATGATGGTCATTTGTTTGTTAATTAGCGATGAAATATTACAGAAAATACCAATCTTTACAGTGTTGTCTCTGCTAATCCAGCAATCTTTACAAATTAAAGGTCTATACCAATGTTTTAAAGTCTATGAAGATAATGAACTTATTCATAAAGTCATAACTCTCATCAAATATTAATAATGGAAAAACAATTGTCATTAGTGTGCTAATTAGCATGACATATTTCAGAAGAATAGATTTCGTTATATCGATGCTGCTAATCCTGCAAACTTCACAAAATAAAATGTATATGCCAATATTTTAAGGGTCAATGAAGAAGTCATTGACAAAGTCCTTATATTCATCTGATATTAGTTATGCAAGACCTGCAGTCAGCAGTAAAATAGCAGTGTCATATAACTGCAAAAAAGTGTATTCTTATACCTTTCCTACGCATCAAGCAAACTTAAGCAAATGAAGTCCTCCAACAATTTTAGTTTTTTCAAAGTTAGTCTGCAATACTTCAAAGGTCAATGCAGGTCATGAACTCATTCAAAACATAATTAAGTTTGCTGGATTAGCGAGGAAGATTAGGGCTGTAGCTGGAATTCTGTTTCGGGGTAGGCGAAGTTAGGCAGGAGCTCCAATTATTCAGCAGTTTCTCATGGCCCGAAATGCCTTCTAAGCAATCTGAAGCACCAATTCCCCCATAAAAGACATAGAATCACTGTATTATCATTTTATGTAGTGTCCAAATTAGTAAAGTTTGAATGTCATACAAATATTAAATGCTTCGAATTAAACAGTCATCAAGTTTATGAGTAAAATAAAGAAGGGCATAACAATTCAAATTGTTATTATTTAGTACTCTGTGTGGGATCAGATGCAGCAAACAAATTTGAAAACTCAATTATATTATGCCTTCTTCATGGCTCTACCCTCTCAATAACTCTTGCCTCCTCTCAAAAGATCTTGCCTCATCTCTAGCTCTTGCCTCCTTCATCGCATTCTCCATCCTTTCCAGTGACCCCAATCTCCATAATCTCCCTTTCCGCCTCCATTCCAGCTCTTCCCTTCTTCCCTGCTTGCTCCCAGTTTCTCTTGGTACCCTCCTCCTCCCTTGTCGCGCAATTGTCTCCATCAAGTGGTCCTATTAGAGTATCTCCTGACCATCCCTACCTTTCTCTCTCACTACCAGTGTTCCATGCACACATCAAATTGTTTTATTTAAAAAAATGAATACACTGTCTGCTCCTCGTGTAGGCCTCACTGTTATAAGGGGAAAGTAGCAGTTTTAATATAGTAGGAGTGTCAGTATTGCCTGAGAATATTTTGGCGTATTGGGAGTAGCATGGTGACTTCATTTCTGAGTTGAGGGATCTTCCAATAATGCATATGATATCATCTTGATACACCCAGTCAGGAAGATATGATGGGACCTTCGCTGAATTTCAAGGCCGGCAAGTGCCACCATGCATTGAGTCCCTGAAAATTCTGAAGAGACACCTTTTTCCGCAAATATGGCATCGCTAATAATCACGCAAATAACTATTATTCTTGCATTATTAATGTATTATGAGTTTATGGCTTTATGAATGAGTTTTTTACCCTTGAACCAGTGGTAGGGAAGTTTTATTTGCAAAATTTGTTGGATTAGTAAAGCAGATTTAAAAAAAAACATTTTGCTTATTAGTATATATATATGTACAAAAGGCGATTATTCTTGTATAATTAATATTTTATGAATGTCATGACTTTATAAATTAATTCAATATCCCTTAACTCTTTTAGCTTTGGTACTGAAGTTTTAAATGTAAAGTAGGCTGAATTAGCAGAGAGGATATGAAAAACTTTTCCCTGTAATATTTCTTCACTATTTGGCATACTAATGACTATTATTTTTCCATAATTAATATTTTATTAGTGTTATCATTTTATAAATAAGTTCATTATCTTCATTGACTCTCAAAATATTGATAAAGCACTTTAATTGTAAAGTTTGCTGGATTAGCAGAGAAGATACACTGAGAAGTTTGTCATTTTCTGTAATATTTCATCACGAATTGGTAAATTAATGGCCATTAGTCTTGCATTATTAATATTGGATGAGTGTTATGACTTAATAAATGGTTTCATCATCTTCATTGACCCTTAAAACATTGGTATAAAACTTTAATTTGTTAAATTTGCTTGATTAGTAAGGAAGTTATCGAAGAAAATGCATTTTTGTATAATGGCGGCTACTAATTTGCATATCAATGACCATCAAACTTGTATAATTGATTCTAACATGGTGTGAGTATTCCTTGGTCTTCATAACATGGATTGAGCCACTTAGTTTGCCTTTTTTGCTTTCCTAAACAGTAGTATATTGAAGGTTACTACTTTAAAACAATCAAAAAATTGCTAATTTGGCGGCCATTTTGTTATGCAAATTAGGAGGTGAAGGACCCGGAATATCGCTTGGGATTTTATTTGGAATCGGCATACCTGAAATATGCTAAAAAGATGGGTTCCCGACTTTTACCCCAAAATGCTCGTACCATCCACATATTTCAAAAATCCCGCCAGTCTACATGTTTTTCAAGTTTGCAATTTGCTTCATTCCAAAACTATGATGTCAGAGATTAGTTGAATAATTTTGTTTATTACAAGCACAGATTTCAAGAAACTGTCAAATTGCAGTGACGCATGGATGATGTATGTTTCACTATGCACTGTAACTGAACCAAACAGACTACTTAGCCTCAAAGGAAAGTTGCAATTACTGACAGAAAAAGTTGTTTGAAATTGTGATCATTGGTGTCTTGTGAAACACAGCAACACATTTTGTTTGGAAAACAAATGAGGTGCAACACTCAGCTTAGACTTGCATTGTTTGTTGTGGTTGTACCCAAATAGTAACATTGCCTGACAGTTTTAAATTCCTTTGTCATTAACTGTGATGTCAAACTCTGAATTGATATGTCACAGATTGAGGATTAAACCAATCACATTGACAGATGCCCGATGATGTCATGGTTTAACTGCAAAACGAAGTTTTCAAAAAACACATAGCTATGAAAACGATAATAACTGACAAAAGAAAGTGATCAAACGTGGAGTTTTCACCAATTTGTCCAAAAAAAAAATAGATTGTAGCTGTTATCATGGGTTGGGAAAGACTGTATATCTAATTGAAGTGATATTGTTGTCCAAAGTGAAGAAATAGTATGACCTGTCCACTGAAATGCTCTATTAATATAACTTAAATTTCTTCTTTATTGATGATATCGGGACAAAATTTTATTTTAGTCAAAGTAACCTCTGTAGTTGAACTTGAACCTGTGCTGCAAAGTGTCATTGGAAAATAATGCTTGGCTTGATTTCTCTCACAAATTTGCAAATAAACAATTTTAGTGAAAATCACTGCTCCATCTTTGCAATAGATGGCTCCAGAGGGCTTGTTGATTTATTATTTTGATCTACAGGCAGATATATATTAAATTATGCCAGTTGATTTCAGTTTTGTCACCACGCTTTGCTGAATACTGGACTGAAGCACAAATTACTCATCAAAAGTCATATTGTCATGTGGACAAGTTTTCATAGAGCACACAAATATTTTCAAAGACTTCTAGAGACACCTTCATCACACAAATTAACAAAGATATTCTAGTTATCTCACAGTTGATTTTATGGTGGGAGGACTATAGATGTGATGCTAAATTTAATGTCATTATGAATCTTACAAAAGATATGATATCAGCAAATTAAGCACAATTAGGGAAGAAAGGGGTGAACTGTTTGAAATTTCTTGCTGAATTGGAAATTGCGCAATTTCTTCTATCTTGTTGTATTCATATGTTACCATTCGGTGTTTTGTTCATTCTATATGCTCATTCTTGTCATTTAACAAACAAAGTGTATAATAATGCATCTTTCACAGTTTTTTCTCAAGCTAATCTTTCTCCTGAGACCAATTGATAAGTTGAGAGTTTGATGAAAATGCTGCGCTTCATTCTTTACTCAGCTTGGCATATTGCCTCCGAAGTGATATGCCAATACAGCCACTTAATCTTGGAAAAGTCTGTAAGTACAACGATTCATTTTTCTTTATTCTCCCCTCAAAACTTTAGTATTTGGTGAATTGCGGCTTTTGTCCCCATAAATAACACAAATCCATTAAACTATATAAATATGTATTTGCCCGTAACTTAAGCTCGGCTTTCCCGCCAGCTTGAAATACACACAAATTTCGGTGAAATACATGAAAACCCGGAACCCTTCACCGGAATTGAAAGTAAACACATGAAATTGAAATATCAAATCTAAATTTCCAATTTCCACTTCTCCAACGGGGCGGGTGGGCGGGCGCTCGAGAGTCCAAACAATAATGATTCCCGCGTCCCAGGTTACCTGGAAAACACCGGAAACACTTCGCGCCAATTTTCAACCAATCAGCTTCGAGCTGTCGTGACGTCATTGCGGGGATTCCCCGCACAGGTGCCGTATTGCCCCAATTAACGTATTTTGATAAAATACCCTCAATAATTAATTACTGAAGTGCAATGCAATATATTTCAATTTCAGATGATTTGCTGAACTCCAGTATATTAGAAGTTTTGGATTCAGCCTTACATAAAAATGATTGTTTATCTTGTTCAGAAATTGGTTGTGACATCATCCCAAAAATTGTAAGAACAATGATACATCTCTTCAATATAAGATTGAACATTGTGCACAGCAGTGTAAATGTGATGCATTATGTGTTGATTTCGGAGACTGCTGTTTTGACTACTGGCATGTTGGTACAGATTCTCATCTTCTTAAGTTAGATACGGAATCCCCAGCATTCTCTAATTGGTCTTTAAACAGTGTCAATTATGTTAATAATACAACATCAAATCTCTTGAAATACCATATTCATAGTAAAATACAGGATAGAATTAAACCATTGAGAGCATATGCTAGCTGTAAGTCCTTTGCAACTTCTTATAATTGGAATTTTAACGTTATAGACTACATTCATAGACACTTATATTACGGAGCTGTGTGAGGGACCAGACTATCTTTCTTTTGCTCCTGTGTTCAGATATGATGTTGGGATTTTCCAAAACAAGCACTGTGCAACATGTCATGGATTACGTCTTTCTCAATTTAAGCCAATGTCATTGAGCTTTATGTGTAATGAAACTACTAAGAAATTAATAGATACACAATTACAAACAGGTAATTTGAACGTAATACTGAAATTACTCTTTCAAGGTTGTAACTTTGTAGTGGAAGTTATTAATAACATTCAATTTCATGGCACATCAGGATTGGACCCTGAATGGATGTTGCGACAGAGTTGTGTCAAAAGTAGTACATGCAATGGGTGTGAACTGTTATGCACTTCATTTGCATTTCCAATACAACAAGGTGGTCTTACATTGATCAATCCCTTTTACAAAAGCTGTGGTGTTGATGCAGCCAATCAAAAGTGCAAGCAGACATTAGGCAATGGTAAAGCTTTGACATATCCTGAATATTCATTGCTCTTTTCAGTAAAGAGACAAGGTGGAAAAATAAGAAAATTTAAGTCATCATCCAAGTATAATTATGACAGTTATTGTGAAGGGAGGGGAAAATTAGACATATTCCAAGAGTCCTGTGTTAACTTGGATAAGTCCGTAATAGTAGACAACACTGGACCAATATATTTTCCAAACCAAGGTAAAACAACGGATATTTATAGAGGGATCTCTATACGTTTTATTGTGGAGCAACCAACGAAGAACATGATGATAAACCAAGAAGAAAACAATTTGCTTGAGTACAACGGAAATATGCGTATTCATGCCAGAAGGGATGTAATTATGGATCTTCTGTGGAGAAAATTATCAAAGTCAAAAAGCTTTAGTTTGTCATCAGGAACGTTTAAAAACCTCTCAATAGTCACTATGACTCCCAATAAGAGGTCAGTGGCCGTACACAAAGAAGAACATCTAGCATTCAACACTGACTTGAAAGAGGACCTCAATGACTGCAAAGAGTCTGATGAACTGCTAGTTTTCAAGGCAATCATCATCAATATTTCTGGTGATTTGATGATAGCTGCCAATGTCGGTAGTGACAAGTATGTGACAATTCTAAACGAGTCTGCATTTCTCATCAAGTTTAGGTATGATACAGAACTGCAGAAAGTTACAGGAACAGTCTTTGTCTTTTTCTGCAAAAGAACTCCAAGTTCAAGTGGACGATTCCTGGGGATTCTAACACTGGTATGCAACTCCATATCAATGTCAACTCTTTTCATAACTGTATGCCTGTATGTCATGCTGAAAAGTCTTCGTTCTAAAACGGTTGTCTCCATTCCCCAACTTGCTACCGCCTTGTTCTGGGCCCAGCTTTTATTCCAGGTACAGTACACATTATCAACTTTTTTCAAATGTACTTGTATATTTGGAGAAATAGCTTATAATTTCTTTATGGGAGGTTGGTTTATTTGGGCTACTATATACAGCAAAATCAAAATAAACTAAGAAAATTTTCTGTCTGAAGTTCTCTGTTTACCTATTTTGCCCTCCCTTCTCCTCTCAACCCCAAAATCTCCTTACAGCTACTTTTGACTCATCATTACAACTTTATCCCGTATTAAAGACTGATAACATAATTGCAATTAGCAAAAGGGCGCTATATTACAGAGATCACACACAATGGGGGTTATGGAGTTTGAATTGGTGTTAGCTTAATATGAATTTAATGTAATTTTTTAAAGCAGGTAAAGGTAGGAAATGATTTGGATTGAGCCAGAAGGTGTCAAAGAGTAAAGTAATGGCTGATTCTTCCTTCCTGCTGGGGTACTCATAATTTATTTTGGGTCATACTGTACATAAGAGTAATCCATGATAATCAGAAGAAACAAGCCTACGATGCCCATTTTGAAGTATTTGTACCATTGTAACCAACACCAGGGGCACAGAATGCAATGCTCCACCTAGTGCATGGATTTATAAACAACTATGGTACGTCAGCCCACCATAATATCTAAGTATGTTCCTCAGCTTGAACACAATTTGCTCCTTTTATTAGTCCACATGCTATGATAAAAACATTTATGAGGTTGATTTTCCCATTCTAGAGATTTATGATTTTATGATAGTGTAATATTATATAGCTGCAAGTTCTTTTCTTATTAATTTCTTGCTATAGATCAGCCATCTTCCAACTTTCACTTCAAGATCCTGTGCTTGTTGGGCCATTGGAGTGCTACAGCATTACTTCTGGCTGACAAGTTTTTTGATCATGACATTCACTTCTGTGAATTTCTTCTATCGGTTTTCAAACATTTGTAAGCCATGGTACATGAAAACAAACCAGATGTCATTTTGTAATTTGAGCTTTTGCTGGATTCTTGGTCTTGTATTGATGTCGATCCCTATCTGTCTTGATATTTTCACCAGTTTGCCCCTTGAATATGGGTCAAGCAGTGGCATATGTTTCATTGGACCCAGACTGTATCAGATTGGTTTCTTCATTGGTCCTTCACTGTTCCTCTTGCTCATCAATGCAGTTTGTTTTCTTGGGACCATCGTCAACATTTGCCGTCTTCTTCCAAATAATGCAGAAATTACCGCTGCCTCGGACCGCAACATGGTGATGGTATTTGCTAAAATTGGTGGCCTGATGGGAGTGGCTTGGCTATTTGCCCTTGTACCTTATATCACTGGTATTGAAGAATTCTGGTATATTCTTGTTGTGATGAATGGACTGCAAGGTCTGTATATCTTCACGTCGTCTGGTATTATAAGTCACCTCAAGGAAAGGGCGTGTGTCCGACAAACACCGACAACACATGAGACGTCTGTTGACCCAAGTTGATAGAGTGTCCAAGAAAGAAGTCACACAACTGACTGAGATTGGCAAGTGTTTCACAAACATTTCCAAGAGAATATAATTCGCACATCAAATTGAAGACCATATTCATCTTTCCAATAAATAGTTTTTCTTGCTATTGATATATCTGACATTAACTGCATATAACTGGCTGAATAAAGACTCATATGAATCCAATATGATATTATTATTATTTTAATCATACCCAACTCCTTAGTTTTGCAACACAAAGTAGAAAACATGCTACTTGTAGCATTGTGTAGTTCAGTACTGTATGCATAGCATTGAAGGTGGATACATCCGCAGCACCCATGGTGAGTACTGTGTCATTGGCAAACTAAATGTTAAATATCATAAGTAATTTGTCTTGGGAATCAATTTGTAAGAATTTCAATTAAACTGATGCATATACCCATTCTGGCATACCTCTTGATTATTTGTACCAATTAAAACTTAATCTAAATACTACTAAAGCAGATTGTGTAAACCTATCCTGGCAGGATAGATTAGGAATATTCCCATTTCTTGAGTTCTGATTGGCTGTCAAGGGAATTCCCTTGTGATCTGTGGTTATACCTGGCAGGATAGGTTAGGGACATTCCCATTTCTTGAGTTCTGATTGGCTGTCAAGGGAATTCCCTTGCGATCTGTGGTTACACCTTTGGTGCAAATTAGCAAAAGTAAGTTGTCATATTGGATGAGGTAGATCAGATCTTTCAGGAGTGAGGCTGTAAGAGCAACCATCACCACATTTAACAAAGCCATAGTAAGCACATACATACACCGGTATCGAGACAAGTCGAAGACATGCCACAGTTCTGCTAGACAACCAATTCGTAGACTACCAACAGATAACATGACATCGATCGATCCAACTTTAGACACTGGTTTTCTGAAAAAGGTCATCTCCTAGACACTATAATTATTGGCTAAGCACCTGCATTTAAGGGTTTATAAACGTTATTGTGCGACTGACCAGGGTTATTGCATTCTTTGAGTTAGTCTATGAGTTGGTGCATGAAATTTGCCACTATGTGCTGGTGAATATCTTTTCTATGAGCTTTTTCTCGTAGTGCTATGGCTGACAACGAAAAGGGCCACAGTAATAGTTTATATTGAGCCCAGGTCACTAGCCAGAGAAACTCAGAGGAGCAATTTTGAATTGTTTAAACATATGATATTTCAGCTTAGTACCAATCACATTATCAAATTTATTGACCGGGCTCAGAGGGTAGAAAGTGATAATATAGGTCAGAGACATTCTCTCAGAGTGTCATAAATTTTTAGACAGTCATATTAATTACACGTAAATTTACACCACATTTTATACAAATTTTTCAATTCCATATCAATGATAGCTCTTTTCACAACTGTGTGTCTGTATGCTATGCTAAAAAGCCTTCGTGTAAAATTGGTTGCCTCCGTCCCTCAGCTTTCCATGTCCCTGCTCTTGGCACAGCTTTTCTTCCAGGTATGTTGCATCATCATCATAATATATTAAACGTGTTTATTTGGAGATATGTTTTTTTCTTTATTTTCACGCGTCTTTATTTTTTTAATGAGGAACCTGCTTGTTCTATAGAGTACGCAGCTTAATCCAACATAAGAAACCAAGTCCAAAATGGCCACTTAGAATTCATTTGAGTGTTGTAACTGACACATGGGGCATCTGAATGACATGCTCCCTCTGGTGGGTTAATAAGCTAATATGGAACCTCTGTCAACAAACAAATCTGAGAATATGTCTCAGCATGAATGCAATGTCCTTTGCAAAGGTGGTGGAAGGTAGCGAAAAGTGGGACTACCAGTGCTCATGATACATTGTCTATGTTGATTTCAGGCCATTTTATGTTCATCTAGGCCCTAAAGTAAGCTAAAAGGCACATAAATTAGTATGAAGCCCACCAAGACCATTTGAGAAAAATGCATGGATAATCATAAGAGCCACTATGACAATGTGATAACTGCAGATTTGTTTTTTACTCATTTACTGTTACAGATCAGCCACCTTCCAACTTTCACGTCAAGAACCAGTGTTTGTTGGAACATTGAAGAGCTACAGCATTACTTCTGGCTGACAAGTTTTTTGATCATGACTTTCATTACTGTAGATTTCTTTTATCGGTTTTCAAATATTTGTAAGCCATGGTACATGAAAACAAACCAGATGTCATTTTGTAATTTGAGCTCTTGCTGGATTATTGTTCTTATGTTGGTGTCGATCCCCATCTGCCTTGATATTTTCACCAATATACCCATTGAATATGGGTCAAGCAGTGGTATATGTTTCATTGGACCCAGACAGTATCAGATAGGTTTCTTCATTGGTCCTTCTCTGTTCCTTTTGTTTATCAATGCAATGTGTTTTCTTGGGAGTACTGTAAACATCTGTCGCCTACTCCCAAGTGACACAGAAATTGCTGCTGCCTCGGACCGCAACATGGTGATGGTATTAGCCAAAATTGGAGCCCTGATGGGAGTGGCTTGGCTATTTGCCCTTGTTCCTTATATCACATGCATTGAAGAATTCTGGTATATCTTTGTTGTGATGAATGGACTGCAAGGTCTGTATATCTTCATGCCATCCGGTATTATTAGTCATTTTCAAGGAATGACATCCATACAACAAACACAGAGAACACAAGAACCTACAGTCAGTTTAAGTGTCCAGGACAGAAGTCATCAAACTGACTGAGACTCACTTTTAAATCAACTGGAAACACTCAAGAGGTTCATGTGAATAATTGGCACACCAGACAATAGACCCTATTTACCTTTTCCTGCTTCTTCTGTTGATATATTTCAAAGCTCTGAATATATATCTTAAATTAAGTGCATGCAAGTTTTAAATAAATTTCATTCCAGCACAGTATTTTGGTTTTTTATACCTTGACCCGTAATTTTTGAAACACAGTGTTGTCGAGGCCAGGACATCCGAGGCCATGATGGAGACCGAGACATGAGCTTACAACACTGAGACAGGCACGGAGGCCATCAAAAAAGGCCGGCCTTGAAGACGAGGCCGGCCTTGAGGATGAGACCGGAGACCGGCCTTGGGGATGAGACCGGAGACAGGCCTTGAGGATGAGGCGGGCAGTGAGGATGAGACCGGTCTTGAGGACAAGGCCGGCCTGGAGACCTCCAACACAGGAGAAACATTGCAGTTATATTTCAGTGTTGCAAGAGTTGCTTGATTTGTCAAATGATTTTCTTTCATCTTAGTATTTTATCTCTCATCTAGTGGCACAGCCAGACCTTTCTCAAAAAAAAGAATTAGAAAAATTGTGGTACCCAACAATATCATAACTATTCACATGATTGTTTATCCCTCATTATTTTCTCAGTGGCAAGCCGATAATATAACAAAACAACCCAAGTCAGGGACACTGAGTAACAATATCACTCGCTGTTGTGTGAATTAATATCACTCGAGCCCGCAGGGCGAGAGTGATATTAATTCACACAACAGCGAGTGATATTGTACGAAGTGCCCTGACGCCTGGTTGTTTTGTTTTTATCACCTGGTTTTACTTCAAATTTTTAGATAAAAAGAGAGACTATTTTCTGCCATTACAAAAATGTAACGTCACCATGGAGCAACAATGGATATGACGTCACAATCCTATTGTTTTGGCCATTGTTTTGTTTGTGACGTCATCAGGTAGCTGAAATGCTGGTGATGTCATAACCATTGTTAAAAGATATCGCCCTTGAAGGGTGGTATTTTTTACAATATCACAGGCCCTGATATTTTGACTGTAAACAGTGATATTCACAGCCAACCAGGTGATAAAATTGGCTTCTTCTTGTCATAAAGATGCATACACATCTTTGACTGCTGGCTGCTGCAACTTAGCTGGCGCTGCCTGTCTCCGGGGCCTTAAAAGTTGATAAAAGTGACAATCCGAGGAGCCTCTCAGTGACATTCAAGCCTTCATTGGGCAGAGCAGGTGAGCATGGAACTATAGTTACTTTCCTCATATATAACTATTCGCCTGAAGCGTGTATGAAGTAACGAAATAATGTATTTTTGATGACTTGTGAAAGAGAACCACTCTAAATAATTTTTCCTTTTTAGTAACGGAAGAAAGAGGGACGTTCACTTTGTATTTGATTGTGAAATTAATATCCAGTGTATATTTCACTGTAAGTTACTAGCATCAGCACAGTTTTGAGTTAGGTTTTGGAAATATTTTCCAGAAGATTTTGATAGCAATCATAGAATAGAATAGAATAGAATAGAATAAAACTTTATTTTGAGTCGCCATGTACAAATAAAACAATATCTACAAGCTAATTAGCGACAATAAAACAGGTAATAACAATAAAACAAACTAAAAACAAAGTATACACTAACAAAAAGGGATGAGCATGTCATTAACTATCACAGCTAGTACATTTACATGTGGGACCATTCCAAGTCGATATCATTTTCTTAAATAAATTCAGGTTAATTTCAGCTTTGTATTTGGCTGGTATCTGGTTCCAAATGTGTGGTCCATAGTATGAAAATGTATTTTTCCCATATTTTATTTTAGAGAATTTTGGTACTTCCACTTTCATCTTATCTCTGAATTCATAGCCTGTGTCTTTTTTGATTATCAAATTATTCAAAAATTCAGGATTCATTCTATGGACACACTTGAACACCTCAATAGCCAGCACTTGCAACCTTGCTACATGTAGAGTACACCTTTTTGTGCTCTTTAACAATTCATGATAATTACTCTTATAATCATTTGTTACAAATCTCAATGCTTTTTCTTGTATCCTTTCAACAAGCTTTACAGATGACTTCCCACAGAAATTCCACACAACAGGACAAAAGTTAAAGCATGACATGATGAAAGCATTAAAGAGTAATTCCTTTTCTGTCTTGCCAAGCACGTTTTTGAAGCGATATAGTACTTTTAATTGCTTCGATGCTTTCTTGCACAGCAAGTGAACATGATCATCAAAATTCAGCTTTCTATCAATTGTAATACCCAACAGCTGAACTTGATCACTTGGTTTAATCTTGCATGTGTCATTAATAATGATTTCAGAGGGCATGTCATCATTACCAAAAGGAGAGATAAACATAACCTGGAACTTATCTGGGTTAATTTTCATGAAATTACTTTGAAACCATTCAATCACAATTTTTGTGTCATTGATCAGATGAACTACTGCTTCATCAAGTTTTTCATTTGCAGCACTTAGACTGTTGTCATCTGCATAATTGAAGATGCTACAAGATTTGATATGGGGAAATATGTCATTAATAAAGACATTAAATAATAACGGGCCAAGGCATGAGCCCTGAGGGATACCCTTAGTGGTTCCTGCCCAGTGGCTTTGAATATCATTCAACTTGACTCGTTGCTGTCTTCCTTTTAAATAACTATTCATAAATTGACATGCATCATCAGAGAAGCCGTATGCTTTAAGTTTTGTCACAAGAAGTTCATGTGGTATTGAATCAAAAGCCCTGGATAGGTCCATAAATAATGTTGCAACATGGTTGT
Organism: Platynereis dumerilii; assembly: GCA_026936325.1. Taxonomy (NCBI): domain Eukaryota; kingdom Metazoa; phylum Annelida; class Polychaeta; order Phyllodocida; family Nereididae; genus Platynereis; species Platynereis dumerilii. Next base: position 6,426,657 of record JAPTHN010000022.1, on the reverse strand, counting down.
TTCCATCCAGGGCTTTCTTCCATGTGTCAACAGCATATGTTAAAACCTGACTGCACCCATGCCCTTTCCTGTATGCACCAAGTAGATCATTAAAGTACTTCTGCATATAATGCTCGATTTGTTCTGCTATTATAGCTTCAAAGACTTTTGAAAAAAGACCATTGTCTGGTCTGTTCGCTCTTCATGCTTTAACAATGTAAATCATTTTTACTTGTATGTATGCGCATAAAACTTATGCAACAGGGAAAATATTTTCATAAAATCAATGTGTACCTGAAAAGCTCTGAAACTGAGTTTCCTTCAAATGCATCTTAGGCCCAACTTAAACTGGTTTAGTTTCAAATTTGCTAAAAGATTTTCATAACAACATCAAGTAAGGGGGCAACCATTTAATTTCCTTTGCGGGAAATTATTTACTTCATGTTAACAGCGGTAGTGATTTTTCATTTCAAGTAGACCCCGGAGTCAGTCAAATAAGTTGAAAAAGTCAGTTGAATTGGGAATTGACTAACCAAGTTAGTCACATTTGGATCAACTAGTCACTGGTGTGTTAAAGTCTGTTGGAATTTTTCAACTAAATCTGACTGCGAAAGCATATCCAGGTTATCCAAGGATGAAAACCACTTTGATTTAATAATTTGGAAAGTGGATAAGAGCTTGATGATGTTTGATCTGTTGTCTATAATATATTGACTTTTTGAAAACAAATTTTTAGATTATTGTAATTTTGAAGATGTGAATCCAATTGTTCATCAATCTTGACTCTCGTCCTTTTTTGGTAATCAAGCAAAACCTTATTAAGAAAGATCCCTAATTATTTATTTCAAGTCTGCTCAAAGATAATTTATCTATATCACCAAAACTGTGCAAGAAAATATTTATTAAAAAAAAAAAAAAACACTCCCAGCCCCCTTGATATTAAATTCCCCCCCCCCCTAAATCACATTTACACGTGATTTTCAGTGATTTGTTGAATGTTTGAACATGTGTCTCACAATGTCTGTCTACCAACATTCATATATGGAAACTAAATTGTATGCTCTGTTTTCCCTAAATAACCATCTTGAGTAAAAAGTAGAGTGATGACCCCACCTTTTTCGTAAGTTGATTCAGCTCTGTCAAAATTTCAATATAGAGATACAGATATTCGGGTGGCTTGATGGAGTAAGTTTCCCTTATCAGTCAGAATATAATAAATGTATTTTTTCTCACATTTTTTTTGTATTTCTTTCCCATTTTATGGTAACTCATAGCAACTTCCTGTAACGCCAAGACAGCCAATAATGAATGAAAAGTAGGTAAAGAAACCATAATCAATGTATCGAGATCTTACTGTGGTCACCTGCAGCCGTTATCCTATATTAGGGACGGTTCAGAATTTATGATTGGGAGGTAGGAGTTTTGTTAGAACTTCTCGTCAAAAATTGATACCCCCCCATGGAGATTTATGCGGATTTTTAGTACCCCTACCTTAGGTTTCATGCGGATTTTTATTCGCCGCCCCTCGACATACAAAGCAATACACACAATAATGTCATAGATGTGCCCCTTGGATGGTCACGCGCACAGATTCGTGGACGTTTCCGCGTAAAAAAGCGAGAATAAACTGAGTGTATGCGGTGTTTTAAAACACCCATCTGCCCCAAAGTCAGAAATTCTGAACGGTCCGTTAGTATAAAACACAAAAGGGTTGAGTCCAAACTTGCAAGCGTTAGCAAGCAGGCTACAACATTTCATTGGGGTTGCTGCCAGTCAGGTCAATGCACATGCTGAGCACTGACCTGGTAGACAATTGCCCCAGTGAACTTTAAACCAATCTCACCTATTTCGACTTGAATTTTGTCAGTCTGCAGCCTCGCTGCATACAGCTGCCTCAACATGAACTTACTAGATTGTGAGGTTATATTAATTTGTTTTTGGAATTGTGAAATTTAGTAAAACAAAAATGATATGTTATCAACCTTTCTATAACTTGACTACAATTTCAGGTCTACCCAAAATGAATAACAAACACCCAGACAACAGTTGTGACTTGTCTTGAGTCAACAAATCCATGTATGAATTAAGGGAGACTGGGGTTAGTTTAATCGCGGGGTTAGTTGAAACTTGGCCTAAAATTAGCTTTATTTTAAATTTTTGGCCAAACTAGTACTTTTGGTAGATACCCTGTTTATTGGCACATGTTATCATACCTATATTCATTCAAAATTTCAGAATGCTAATTCTGTAGGCAAGAAAGTTTGTTTTTTGGGTGCTCTAGTAACTTGTTTGCTCAGTCTTCGAGGGGGGTTATTGCATAGCTATGATTTTAATCCAGGTGAACTAACCTTATTTCTTAATAAGCAAATCCATGCCTAATCCATACCCAGAAGCTTTTTGTTGTGTGACTTCGATAAGACTGAAAAATAAGACAATATTGTGTTCCAGGTGTGATGGGGTTAGTTGAATCATGCATGGTGGAGTTGGTCATAACATAGATTTCAAGTGTTCAAATTGCCTTGCTAGTCATTGTTAGTTGGAGTTACTGCAGTTTACATGTTTGTATTCCTGAAAAGGAAGTACGGAAAAACCAACTTTTTTGCCAAAAATAGACAAAAAATTTAGGGAATTACAGTATACAATTTCTTTTCAAATGAGTGTTGTACTGAAGCTGGTGGTCATCATAGGGATATCAGTTATGCAAAGGAAACCCCTTTTATAAGAAGTTGTCTCCAAATTTTTATGGCGCTTCAACTAACCCCGGGGTCAACATTTTTATGGAAGTTTGTGTCTGTGACCAAATTCACCAAAATTTTGGCCAGAAAAATCATGTTTTTCACAAGAAAGCTATGGCCAATGGCAATTTGGCATAGGTCCAATATGATATCATAATAATATTAAATGATAATAATAATAAGTACTTATATAACGCAAATTTCCAATAAATTGCTCATTTGCACTTTGATAGATTAGCTGATAATTGCTGTAGTATTCTGCGAAAAGATATTTATTTATTCATGTAATAAGCCAAAAATGATAGTGGGAAGTACAGGTAAAGGATGATTTCAGAGAAGGTAGGAATTGAAGAGGATTACTATTACTTAGAAAATTTGTGGCCAGAGGCATGGATGCCTTCTCTTCGCAAAGTGACTAATACTGTTGGTTTCTTGTGGACTGCTAATCACACAGTTCATAGTTTGAAGCTATATCATGGTTATTTTGTAACTGACACAAATAATGTTTAGCTTTGTTGTTATATTTCCCCCCTAATTAATAACAGTTATATATTTATTCATAAATTTATTATATTTACTAAATCATGCCAAGATGGCACTTAATTTATATATTTTGATGGATCAAAGACATGATGATTCATCTCAAGCACTACCTAACTACTACAGGTATGTAGGCCTAAGCATGTTTGTAGAGTAATGCTTTTATATATGCAGAAATAACATGGTAATTAATTAAACCATAATAATATAATAATAATAATAATAATAATAGACATTTATATAGCGCCAATTCCAGTAAACTGCTCAGTGGCGCTTGTGCAAGATGGATTTATTTGTAGAAACTCTTAAACAAATGAGTTTTAAGATTTCTCCTGAAGCCTTCACAAGTTTTTGAGGCCTTGACGATCTCTGGCAGTATGTTCCACAGTTTTGGAGCAGCATGTGAAAAGGCTCTGTCTTCATACTTGTTTTTATTGCAGGAAGTTGGTTCATATAAGAGCATTTTGTTATTCCTCCTCAGATTAAAGTTTGGTTCAGATTTCGGCTGAATTAGATTTTGAATATACAAAGGAGCTTGTCCATTGACTGCTTTCCAAGTTGTTACAGGAATTCGCATTGAAGTTGACTTGTCAGCTTTCATTCAGAGGTGCTCCAGCGAAATTTGAATTTTCAAAGTTGAGTTAAAACTATCAAGATAAATCTCCAAATTTTAGCCCTGGTAAGAGGGCATACTACTTTAGAAACAAAACCACTTTAGCACTGAGTTCACAAATGGAAAATAAGTGAGTAATTGCAAATTTAAAATACATTTACGTGACGTATGGAAGCCTACATGACGTATGGTAGCTGCTCAGTCCATTCTCATGATAAATCTCAGCTGTTGTACACAGACATAAACAAACCAAGCTATCAATGAAACTGACAAACCAAGTGTTGAGGACAAACTATAACTGCAAAATAAAGTAATGTTGTATCTGGTTGTCACTGATTTTGTCTTTTATAACACTAAAACTCTGATTGGTCAACATGTTAATTTGGATTATATGCTTGACAAGCACCTGTGCAGTGTATCCACATTTCAACATCTCAGATCGCATTTTGATGAGCTTTTGAGAAAATAGACAAGAAAGAAAGTTAGAAATAAATATACAAAGAAAGATAGATAGATAAATTGGTAGATAGATAGGGAGATAGATAGCACTGTACTTAGCAGTAGCGGATCCAGGGGGGGGGGAAGTTTGGTTTAGGGGGTTCAAATCCCCCCCCCCTCAAGGCCGGATCCAGAGCCTGGGAGGCCCTTGGCACGATGGAGCACTGAGGCCCCCACCTCACAGCATGTAAAGCTGAATTTTATAGAAAATTTGCAGAGCACTGAGAAGGCATATTTCAGAAAAACATTTCACTTTATGTAAAAAAATTACAATACTTTGGGATAAAGGCCTATTAAGTGGAAATAAGTTTGGTTCGGAGAAAGACTTCAAAACTTGCAAGATTGTGGTAGATGTTGGCTTACAGCCACTGTGACATACTTTCGCTGTTTGGCAATAATCTTGAACCTGGCAGGGGCTAGTCTTTTGGAATGCTGGAATGTGTCTCTTTCCATGTCTACCTTCACCATGCAACCATACCTTGGCCATATACTCAGCATTTTGAATTTGCCAAGTAATATGCAGAAGATGTAGGAAACATTGCAAGTCTCATCAATGTGTGGCCATCTTGTTTGTCATTATATTACTATGATTACATTGCAAATTGGAAATCACTGCCTCAGTTTTTTCACAAATCAGTCCATTTGCCTCCTGCTGATACTGCATTATGGAAATATTCCACCTCTAGTTTTTCCATTAAAATAACATATTGTATATCTGCACTGTACTGTGAGTGTTAAATTTAATGAAGTTATTTCCCCTTAATTTTTTTCAAAAATTATTTGTCCATAAATGGCTCTCCAAATCCAGCAAAACAAAAAACTGGTCATCTTGAGCCAGCTGAAACTTACAAAAGATCTGCAGAGATATGAGAATCTTCACCAGATTGATATGAATGTGCATGGTTAACATTCATAATATTCATGGCTTTAAAGTAAGATGTTGTATATCTTTGAAAAAGTGAGAATGTATTTTTGTTCTTGACATTCGAGCCTCTTTTTCAATTTTTGTGAAGCCCCCTTGCCATGTGGGACCCTGGGCACAGTGCCCACTGTGCCCTATATGGATAATCCAGCCCTGCCCCCCCCCCCCTTGGGCCTGTAGATTTCAATTTGTAAAAAACTCCAATATTTTTAGTACATTTCCATTTGTAAACCGCAGCGTCAGACATTTTCTTGATCCGCCCCTGGATAGTTAGATAGATAGATAGATAGATAGATAGATAGATAGATAGATAGATAGATAGATAGATAGATAGATAGATGGATAGATAGATGGATATAGATAGATAAAGGCTGGCTGATTGATTGATTGATTGATTGACTGATTGATTAATTGATTAATTGATTAATTGATTCATTTCTACATTACAGAGCTACTTCTTTAAACAATCACAAAATACGGTCTTGGATTGTCAGATGTGGTCCCAGGTCAAAGACCACTCATAAAGGCATCCTCCTCACGCAGGGATAGTTGACACTACCCCTGCTCTCAAGACCTGTCTGAGAGCGGAGTCTCATTAAAATTGATCCACTTACATAATTTAATGGCATGATTGCTTGGGCCAATCAGGAGGCTGTTCATATATTTTAGGCTGGCTGTGACTCCGGTCATGTTACACATGTTAAAAGTGAGACATTGAAAGAGGATTATCAGCTGTGAAAAATATCGAAAACTGTTGATCTGTTTGTTTTCTAGGTTCTGTACAGATGTTCAACAGTTTGACAAAGTCACACAGAATATGATCTGGCTCTTCACATAGCAGCACCCTCCGGTCCCTCCCCTGCTTTTTCCAAACCCAACAAACTGTCAGACTGGTAGTTAATAAAAAAAGGTGGCAGCACCTTACAGTGCATTGCCAGATGCTAAATGCATCAAGTGTGAGAATTAATACATAAGAACCTTTGCGTTACGCATGTCATCGTGCATAATTTTAGACTACGCATATTTCAACTTTTGTAATTATTTGGAATTTATAAGATTATAATGAATTGATAATCACTGAATGAGAAAAATCAGATAGACAAATGGACATAATATCTGCCATTATATATATATCTTTAATCATACACTTGAAACAAGGTATACATTTGAATGTGCAAAAGATATTAATTAAAGTTATTTAAGAAATTATTAATTTAGGAAATTGCAATAAAATCGAAAAGTTCATTGCTTTCTGCCACAGAAAGGCCCGTGGAATAATGTCTGAGTTCATGCATTGCCTGCAAAGCAGCCATATCTTCATATTTCAAAACAGTATTTTGGGGAATTCTAAGGTTTCCTTTGGAGACACTGAAGACTTTCTGGATGTATGTGATGTTCCCTCCAATTATAGAGTGAGCTGTCCTGCCACAGGCATGTGCAAGGTACCTGATACTCTCATTGTCACTTTCCTTCATAGTACTAACCATTTTGACAAATCGAGAGCATACAAGACCTTCACATGAAATTCTTTGTGTAAAATGTGACAAAAATCTGCGATGGGTAGTGTACGGCAGCCTCATCAGTCTTCGCACACATCTATTGTAGGTCGAGTATAAATCCTGGACAACTTTGTCACGAAGCTGCCAAGCCTGAACACCATATAGGTGACAACATTGATCATTGAATATCCGAATCAGTATTTTCTCTGAAAGACCATTCAGATTTGCCAATGCAGTGTTCACTCGTCCAATTAGATCTGACTTCTTAGCATTCACCTCTCTCCTCTCATCTAAAGTTCGAGATATCATATTTCCCAGATGTTTTGTCGAAGATCTCCATGGTAAGACCGCTCCATTGACTTTTACCTCAGGTTCATGAGAATGTGAAGTCCTACTAAAAGCAACACATACAGACTTCTGTGCATTAAACTGAATGCCGTATTTAAGACCATACTCTTCACAAGTTTTAAGCATGAGCTTCATGCCAGTAACAGTTGGACATAGCACAGTCAAATCGTCGGCATAAGCTAATGCACCAAAGTAATGAGAACCGTACCAACATCCAATGCCTATCTTTTGTAATTGCTCCAGCAGTCCATCAAGATAAACACAAAAGAGGACAGGAGATGCAACGCTCCCTTGTCGTATTCCATTTGTAGCCCTGAAGTATTCAGAAAACTCATCCTGCCAGGTTGTTCTTATTTGTTGTCTCATATACTGGTTTAGTGATATCCGTATTTCAATTGGGTGAACCCCTCTATTCTTCAATATCGTAAAAATTTCATCGTGTTTAATCCTGTCGAATGCCTTACTTGCATCCAAGAAGGCTGTGTACACTGTTGATTTTTTATCTATGTAATGTTTGATGACCTCTTTCAATGCTAAGGTGCACATTGTTGTGCCTAATCCCTTTTTGAAGGCAAATTGAAGATTTGAGGTATTCACTCTCTCTTTGTTACGTTCAAGATAAACGATATCAAACACCTTGGCAATAGATGAACTCAACGCAATGCCTCTGTAATTAGAGTCATCGCATAGTGATGCTGAGTAGTCTTTCGGGATCGAACATATGGTTGCAAAAAGAGTAACATCTGGATGGTGGCCATGAACATACATAGCAGTCAATAAGTTTGCAAGTAGTTTCCTATACTTACAGCTTGAATAGATCAAATGATCTGAAACAAAATTGTCCTTCCCATCACCCTTTCCGTGCTTTAACATCTTGATTGCTGCATTTATGTCTTCCAGATTCACCACAGTATCAACAGAATCACAAAACAGTAGCTTTTCATCAATGTCATCCTGTATGCTTTGTAACTCATTTAGATCTGATGGCACACTGTTGTAAAGTTCCTCATATTTTTGGCTAAATGCATCTGCTATGTCTCTAGGATTCTGTAAACCATTTATCATCTTAGAGCGTCCGGGCTTTGGATTCATTTTCCTCACTTCTTTGAAGAAATCTCGCGTTTTGTCCAGAGTGAGATATTCTGCCATTTGTTGGGACCTGAGGTCATTTTGTTTGCGTTTATTCCTCCTTACTGCATACATATAATCCCGCTTGGCAGAACGCATGTTTTCAAACAATACTCCAGATTTTGGCTTGTTCTGCTGTTTCCACAGATTATACCAAAATTCACTTTCCTTTTGATATGGACGGACTTCCTCTGACCATCCTGATTTTACTCTCTTTCTGCTCCTTATTCTTGGAAATACACAGTCTGAGCACAAGGCAATTTTAACAAGGTCATTACATAGTTCATTGATATCCAACTGGTGGTTCGAGTCATTACAGAGTATATCTGAACATTGTATTCCACATCTATGTGGTAAAGCATCTATAAGATTATCCAAGTTCTGCTGATAGCTTGACACACTTTTGTCAGAGCATTTCACTTTGTACCAAGCTATTCTATCCTGCTGCGTACAAGAAGTGCTTACATCCGGTAATGTCTTTGTAACATTCATTTTAAGTGTTAAAAATATAGGCCTGTGCTTAGAGGGGTTAATAATATCATCCCTGGTCCGACCATTGAGCACAATGTCTTCAAAAGCTGAGCTAATGGCAAAGTGATCAATACATGTAAATGATCCAAGTGGGAGGTCAACATAAGTGTAGTCCACGGAAGCTGCATCCAAAGTCCACACAGCAGTCATTTCACATCTTTCAAGCATTTGTTTCAGATAAAGATCATGAGCATTCTGTCTTGAAAAGTCTGCATTAAAATCTCCACCTAACAGAATGCAACAATCAGTATTGCTTGCAAATAAACACTCCAACTGGTCTGTCAAATTCATAAATGCACTATCTACAACAGTCTTACTGTAATTGTCACATGGGGAGTATATATTTACTAACAACATTTTGGCATTTATAAATTCAAATTTGATAGCACAAAGTCTTCTCCAAGATTTGTCCGTCACTTTAGAAATCCTCATGTTTAAAGATTTTCTGTACAAAATTGCAACCCCTCCATAGGGTCTCCCTGTGAGTAACTGTGTATTATCCACTGCAGACACTCCATGATAAGAATAGTCCTCATGAATGCATCCTAGTTTCTGTAAATTGGATGGAAGAACCCAGGTCTCTTGCAGATACAAAATATCTATATTTTCCTGGTCAAGAATGAGTCTGAGATATTCCAATTTGTCTTTCCCAAGACCCGTACAGTTATATGATGCAATTATAAGTTTATCCATTATGAGGTCACAAACTTTCCTGCGCCTTCAGCATGCTGCTTGCTCTGTCTATTAACATACCATCTCCTGTAGTACACTCGAGTGGGCCAGAAGTCATCTTTCAAAACTGTATCCATGATCTTCGAGTCAAATTTAATCAAGAACCTCTTCGTTTCCCAGCCCTCAGATGACGTATCTTGAACATCTTTGATATCAATGGTAGCATCTTTCTCAGAAATGTAGCGTTTAATCTCCTCTGTTCCTATAGATGGATGAACATTAGTGATTTGCACATTAAATGTTTCAGGACCAGCCATCACTCTACCTCCAATGACTGCAGTACCTGCAGTACCACGTGGTCTCTTCTCAGTCTTTCTTCTCTTCTCACTTTCTGCAATGCTGAATTCACTATCAGCAGCTGAACGATCTCCACCTTCCTTCATGACTTTCTCCAAGGCCTTGGCAACAGTAGTCGCATCAATTTGCCCAGGTGCATTTTGCATGGAGTACATGGCGCTTGGTGGTCCTACAGGACGTCGTGAAGACTGTCCATTAACAGTTGATGCATAGGATCGGGTGGTGACCCCTTGAAAGTCAGCTTTCATTTTCTCAATATCTTGACCCTGGGTGTTCATATCAGCCCGCACTTGACCTACAGACTGTTCTAGTTGTACCAAACTCCTCTGCATCTTAGACATGGACTCCAGCAGTGACATGACATTACCACCAGCTTCTGGGGCTGCAGGCGGAAGCTTAGTAATATCCTCAACATAAAACTTAATTCTATGATCGTCATCCAGTTGATCCAGGTCCTTGAATATATCCAAAATATCATCCAGCTCTGCCTCCTTGGCTGATCTTGTAACAGAGTTATGTCTGTCTGGCTTGTCACATTCAATGACCTCCTCAACTGCAGAAATAAGTATTCCTTTGGCTTCATGAATATCACCTTCATCATTATGCACAGTGTAAATTTTTCGCCATTATCTCCTGCTGCTGTGATAGCAGCAAATAGTTTTTACAGATTCATTCAAGAAAGGAAAGAAAGAAGGAAAAAAAGTAAGGCAAGAAAGTAAGGAAGGAGAAGAAAGGAAGGAAGGAAGGAAGGAAGAAAGGAAGGGAGGAAGGAAGGAAGGAAGGAGGAAGGAGAAGAAATGAAGGAAGGAGAAGAAAGGAAGGAGAAGAAATGAAGGAAGGAGAAGAAATGAAGGAAGGAGAAGAAAGGAAGGAAGGAGAAGGAAGGAGAAGGAAGAAAGGAAAGAGTAGAAAGAAAGAAAGGAGAAGAAAGGAAGGAAGGCAAAGAAAGGAAGGAAGGCAAAGAAAGGAAGGAAGGAAGGAAGGAAGTAAGGAAGACAGGAAGGAAGGAAGGAAGATAGACAGATATAGGATAGATAAATAGGAAGATAGATAGATAGATGATAGATAGATAGATAGACAGATAGATAGACAGATAGATAGATAGATAGATAGATAGATAGATAGATAGATAGATAGATAGATAGATAGATAGATAGATAGATAATAATAATAATAATAATTTATTTTATATACATATATGCTCTAAAACGCTTTACATCATATTATATACATAAATCACAGCAAGTTAAAAACAGTCACAGTACAAAAAAGGCAGGAGTGTATAATAATTATGTAAAAAATTGATAAATAGATAAATGTAAAATTATGAGGTAAAGTGTTCATTAAAAAGAAATGTCTTCAATTTTCGCTTAAAAATGTTAACTGAGGTACTTCGTCTAATGTCAAGTGGCATGGTATTCCACAGTCTTGGACCTGCAAAATTCAGGGCTCTTTCACTGATGTAGGCACTCCTGGTAAAAGGCACAATGAGTAGCTCATCATCCGATGATCTCAGACTTCTTGGCGGGTGATATGGCACAAACAAATCAGATAAATAGGAAGGAGACATGTCAATTCTGGATTTATAGATAATGAGGAGGACTTTGTATTTTATCCGTTGGTTAACTGGCAGCCAATGCAGATGGTACAATACAGGAGTGATGTGTTCATTCTTCCTCGTCCTTGTTATAAGTCTCGCTGCTGCATTTTGGACACTCTGAAGCTTGTCGATAACACATTTTGGAGATCCCAGGTAGAGAGAATTGCAGTAATCTAGTTTTGATGAAATAAACGCATGAACAAGTGTCTCGAGACAGTCTGATGTTAAATAGTCTCTAATCCTAGACAGGCAACGGAGATGAATGAAAGCACTGCGACACTGATTATTTACATGCTCTACCAAACTCAGTGTGGCATCAAAGGTGACTCCAAGACTTTTTGCCGATGTTTGTGGCATGACACTTTGCCCTCCAACTGAGATGTTCCTTTTGTGTAGCGAGGGCAGAAGCCTGGTGTTCCCAATGTATAACATCTCTGTCTTGCTATCGTTCATCTTTAGGTGATGTGTCACCATCCAGTTTCGCACGATGTCAACGCAGGACTCCATTTTGTCGACTGCATGTATCTCGTCAGATGAATCAAATGCTATGTACAATTAAGTATCATCAGCGTAGAAATGATACTCGATGCCATAATCAGACAAGACTTTTCCCAACGAAGATGTGAATAATGTGAACATCACAGGGCCTAAAACTGACCCTTGCGGCACACCGGTTGATAGGGGAAATGGCGTAGATCTTACTCCATCACAAACTATGGATTGTTTACGCTGCAGGAGATACGATGCAAACCACTGAAGAACCAGTCCATTTATTCCCATGTGCTTGAGAGTGCATATCAGCTGTTGATGGTTTATCGTGTCGAAGGCCGATGAAAGGTCTAATAACACCAACAAGACACCTTTCTTGTTTCCGATTGCAAGAGTTATATCATTTTTGATCTTTAACAAAGCAGTCTCCGTGCTATGATATTCACGATATGCTGATTGCATTTTTTCACAGTGACCATGTTGTTGCAAATACGATTTTAATCGAGTAGATACCACTTTCTCAATTACCTTGGATATAAACATGATGTTAGATACCGGGCGATAGTTCTTCAACACTTCAGCATCAAGTCCCCGCTTCTTTAAAAGTGGTGTAACCAAGGCCTGTTTACATGCTGTGGGAAAAACACCTGACTGGAGTGAAGCATTTACAATTTTTGCAATTGCTGGTGCAGTGGTGTTAATACAAGTCTTTATAAGATTTTTAGGCATGGGATCCAAAGCACAGGATTTGTTAGGGCTAAGTCTGATGATCTTCTCTATCTCCTCATTGTTAACGACATCAAATGACTCCCACAGTGATATGGACGGGGTGACTTCATTGTCCGCAGTGCTGGTAACATGATCAAATTCCACTGATAGTTTTTCAATTTTATCATGAAAGAATGCGCCAAGTCTTTCTGCAATCTCTGTCGAAGATGACCCAGTTGGTAACACAGTATGTGAAGTCTTGCCGTAGAGCTTGTTTACAATATCAAACAAGGCCTTTGAGTTGTTTCCATTTTCTTGTATTTTTGTGACATAGTGATCCCTCTTTGCCCTGTTGATAAGTGATGTAACAACATTACCCTGGCTTTTGTACTTATCCTTGTGAACTTGCAGTTTGGTTTTGCGCCACAGTCGTTCGAATTGTCTACGATGTTGTTTAGCTTGTCTGATCTTCTTGTTATAACACTCTAGATAGATAGATAGATAGATAGATTGATTGATTGATTGATTGATAGGCCCAGGCCTATATAATTGCAAGCTAGCAGGCGACTAGTCCCATGTATACACTCTCTGAGTGTACTGCTGTAGGTGTCACAACTGTTTTTGAGATATCATTATTGCAGTTCCAAAATTGAGTACAGTTTACAATTTTTGATAGATTATAGATCAACTGTGACTCACAAAAGAAACAAAACAACACTACTTGTTTGATAAACCACCCAGAATGAAAAGATTTCAGTTAATCCCACTTTGTACTCCAGTCAGTAATTTGGCAGTATGTTCCACCTGATCACCTTCCAGTGCCTCCTGCCTACCACTGCTACCTATCAGAAACCAATTTTTTGGCGCCGGATGCATAATTGGCAAGCTGCCAATCTTCACTGAAACATGGTGCATGTGGTCAGGGTAGCTTATTGCTAGCTACACTGAGAGGTGTGGATGCATAAAGGTATCATTTGGTGATCAATCATAATGCCACACTTGATAATTGTAAAGGATTACGAAAAAGACTTGCCAAACTCGTGATACACAAAATTTCAGTTTTAGTTTGTTTAAGGTTGCATGTTTTCTGAAATAAACAGGACTACCTGATGTAAGAGGCTTTGGCCTCACAGATTTCTCACACATATAAAACTGAATGAAAATTGCTCACAGATGAGTAGCTTTCTACCATACGTCAGGTAGAGCCAAATTACTTGATCCCAGTGCTTCTGAAGTCTACTTCAACGAGAATTCCTGTAACATCAGTTTGAATTGTATTCTAGCTGGAATCGGCAGCCAATGTATGCTGGCTTACACTGTCATGCTTTTTTAATTTCTCAATGAGTCAAACTGCTGAGTTTTGGGCTACTTGAAGTTTGTTCATAAAACGACTTGATGCACCATATAGAAGACCATTTCCATAGTCTAGGAGAGGAGTCACAAGAGCATTTACAACTGTTTTGCAAGTTTCCTAGTCCAATGACTTCCTAATTTTTGAAATACTTCTCAGATTGAAATAGGCATTCCGGCACATTTTGTTGACTTGTTTTTCCATGGTCATGTTTTTGTCAAAGACTACACCGAGATTTCTTACATGATCGGCGGCATTGATTTTGACATTGTCGACATGGATTGATGATACTTGGAGTTTATTAAGTTGGTGTTGACTGCCAATGAATAGTAGTTCCATTTTTTCTCCGTTGTTACAAAGCTTGTTTTCATGGAGAAACTGCCTGATTTCAGCAATGCACTTTTCCATTTTAACCACTGCATTTCTCTCATCTAAGAAAGTTGGTTTAAAGGACAGAATAAGTTGCTCGTCATCGGCATACTTTTGGTCTTTGACTTGATTTTTTGCAGCCACCTCGCTTAAGGGAGCGATGTATAAAAATAGGATTGGTCCTAATTTTGAGCCTTATGGAACTCCAAATTTGAGCAACCATTGCATGGCCTTTAGGAAAAAATTCAGTAGATACGAAGGATTCGAAACACATCCATCGGAGCAAACGGTTTATGAGCTTGCAAGTCCATAGCAAAAAAATTTTAACCCTATTTCATTGACCACGTCTTCTCACATCCCCTATTTTCCGGTATTTCATGCTGGAACCATGTTTAAAATGGCACGGACTTTAATTTATTGAAAATTAGAAGTTTCAAATATGTTTGATGACAGGGCTGGTCAGAATGTGATGTCATTCACCCTAAAAGTTAGATTTTAAATACAAGGGAAGTCATAATTAATTTTTTAATAATTTTATATATCATGTTTTGATAAAACTATTGTCACAGGTGATTTCATTATCATGCGGTGATTTCATTATCATGCGATTCTGGTCATTCACAGTTGCCCGTGAGAAATCAATGCAATGTATGTAGGGGAGAGCAGTGCACAGTGAGACAGCAGGCACAGTGAGACAAAGCCCGTAGTGTCTAGCTGGTAATGTTTACAGATCAACCCTCTTTTGTATAGTACAAAAAGTAAGTAAGTGAGAGACTGTCCTATATCCTGAATGCCTACACAGCATATCGCGAGTGAAATTGCAATATTTTGGTTTTTAGACAGTAAAAGTAAATAATTTTGCTTAACAACTTTTTGTTATAATTCCCAAGAAAAATGGTATAATGCAAATCAATTGCGAGGGATTCAAACCTTGATTATTTGTCTTAGTTTAGTAAGATGATGATCCACAATGCAGGCATCCGGTCCGCACGATTCAAAAATTTTATAAAGTGAGCTGCGTGGGGCACAGTGGGACAGTTTGAGGTGGGGCACAGTGAGACATCACAAAATACACCCGAAACCACCTTAATGTAATGCATAGCTCACAATTCACTATTAAAAGCAAAATGCCTGCTATAAACTACTGATTTCAGTGAGTCATATCCAAAGGGAAGCATCAGAAAAAAATTTGATCATTATGTAACAGGTGTGGCAGCTTAAATAAGTTGTCCATGCGTCCTCTGCGATGAAGTTTCGAAACATGCTAAAAAAACAACCTAAAAAATCACATAGTAAGCTGCTTTTACAAGAGTACAATAGTTTCTGTAGCAACAATTGATAGAACAATTCTGCAGGTCCTGAGGATCGGCGGTTATGGCAGCAGATGCCCTGTCTCACTGTGCCCCGCCTGCTGTGTCACTGTGCCCCGCCCATGGGGCACAGTGAGACACTTAGCAAGCATGGACGTAACTCAAAATTACTCCAAACCTGTATAAGGTAGGAACCTGAAACTACTTGACAGAATACCCAACGTAATTATCTATAATGTGGACCTGATCTCATTTAACTTGTTACTGCCAACATTTTGGATCACTTGAAAATAAAAAAAGTGTCTCACTGTGCCCCGCTCTCCCCTACTTGCTACTTTTGATATATTAGGTGTGTGATGTTCTGTTGTTTCTAAACCAATCAGATGAAGCAAAAATGCTATCTATTTAGTATGTATAGAATCTTACAATCGCATATTAATGAAATTTCCTGTAATGCAAAGAGGCACAATGAAATATAAGGAAAAATTGTTGAGCAGCTAGACTAGTTTATTCACTCTAAATTTTAACTCACCAGAGAGGGTTAAGTACCTACAAGTGCACTTATATAAAGAGCGCCCCTTCTGCAGCTTGGACAGGATATCAGGGGTATCTTGCAGTTTTCTGTTCAGTTGGTCACATGACTGCAAAGGGTTAAGTCATGTGACAGCAGGCAATTTCAGAAAACTGAAGAAGCCCATGGGAAATAGGCGTAAGCTCCCAGTCATATGTTAGACCTTTTATGCCATGATTGTTAACATAATAAGAGCTTCCAAAGGTCCAGATTAAGTAAGAACATATCCGCTTCAGTATTTTAAAATAAATGTTGTGTTTCAGATGACAAAATGGCCACCTCTTTGGAATCTGTCACATGGCTTTCTTCCTATCCCACATTTCACCCAAATGTGACATTCGACATTACGACTGAAGAGACAAGCCTTTTTACTGGGAATCATGAAGTGCCTCAGGCAAGCAGTGAATCTCCAATCTATGAGGTTATCTTTTCGTTCACCTTGATGATCCTTGTCACCACCGTCACAGGAAATGTAGTTGTGCTGATCGCAATGTCACAGGCCAAGAAGATCGACAACCAGGATATTTACATCATCAACTTGTCAGTGACTGATCTGGCAAGTGCTGTGCTAGCTATGCCCGTCAATGCTGCATACATCTTCTACCGAGGCTCCTTAATTCTGCCAGATTGGCTTTGTCTCATCTCTCGCATTTTCATGCAGTTTGTGACAGCGGAGAACATCCTCCTGATCTGTTTGATCAGCTACGATCGCTTACTCCTCATCTACCATGGGGCTCATTACCAGATACGCCAGGTTAAGAGGTAATCGCCTTCTTACTTTCCAACCAAGAGCCATTTGGCAGTGCGAATAAAGAGGTGAAAATTCTAGTGTGCATGCTTTAAGACATCACCCAAGTAGTCCCAGGCAATACTCCTTTGGGTCACATCAGTCACATGGGTCACATGGTGCTCTGGTTTGGTCACTTCTCACCAGGTGGCATTCCGGTCACATGGGTCACATGGGTCATATGGTGCTCTGTCCTGGTAACTTCTCACCAGGTGGCATGCTGGTCTGAATCCGGACTAAAATGTATCACTCAAGAGTCTATTAAGTTTCACTGTCATCAGTCCAGGGGCAAGCGTCGTTTTAGCAATTTCAAAATATTTTTATGATTTTGCGTGTTAAAGATAGTACCTGTTGCTGAACAGTCACAGACCTGTATACATTCAGCATAGTTTTACAATTACAGGGTAGTTGGCATCAAAGTGATGGCATCATGGACGTTTTCCTTGGCCCTGTCTCTCGCATGCAACTTGCCGTTCAAATACTTCCAGGAGGAAACCTGCTTGACCGACTACCTCGCCAACGCCACCTACCGGCATTCGCTACTCCCCTTCATCGTGGCCACCTTCCTCTGGATCAACGCGACCTGCGGCCTCTCGTTAATCACTCTCTACAAACGATCCAAAGGTATTTTCTCTTGATATACAATATATGTTGCTCACTATGAAAAGTTAATGGTTCCATTTTGGCTGTTGTAACACCTTGCAGCATTTTTTGTGTCTGATTCCTAACTGCTTCCTGCCGAAATACCTCTCTCTGATTGGTCAATAGACAGGAAGTATGGCTTTGCACTGTGTTACCGGTCACGATTCTCAATACCACAAAAAAAAATTAGAAAAATTTTGATCCCAGCCACTAACATGATCAATTTCGGTAACAGAAAATACTTTTATCGCCAAATTTGTTTTTTTTAGTGCTGCTGCTCACAGTTGCTAAGTCGTGAAATAGGATGATAATTGTTAGAATGAAGAAGTACTCCCCAAACCCAAAGATATTCAGATGCAGCAAAGGGCGCATTTTATTTTGACAGGTTTGGACCCATAAAACATTGTCCCTTAAAAAAGTTGGGGTTTTTCGAAATGAAGCCTGTAAACTAAAAGTGCACAATTGTAGAGCAAGGTCAGGAGAACATTTTAAGACAAAAACGAAAAAATTCTATTTGGAGAATTTTGTGTAATGTCAATTTTAAGATTTTTGGTTTATCACATCTTCATTTTCATGCTGAAATGGGCATATAGGAAGCCAGTAAATTGGGTAGAGGTAATTTAATGAGATAGATATTATTGAGAAAACAATTCTTTAATTTCCATGACCATCCTGTTTTTATCAAGTAAGTTTTGCCCGAAAAAGTGAACAGAGTATGACAAACACATGTGACTGTAAGTAATAAGCAAGTTTGAAGAAATACACAAAATTGTTTCTGTTGTTCCTGCATCTTGTTACAATATGAAGACCCTATAATGACTTAATAAAACCTTATATATGAATTCTCAAGATAGTTTTAATGAAAATATACTAAAACAGTGGTTCATTTTTCTGCTGTCATATGCCAGTGACAACTAATTTATCAACCACAAGTAACATCATGGAATACCTAGAGGCATTAAAGACTGATCATTATCTTTTTGTCATCATTGTACTGTTAATTTGTCTCATCCCAGCTCATATTTCAACCATTATTGTGTGTGCATATTTAGCTATATAAAACATGTTTTAGGATCATATTCCATTTCAGAAAATTGTCAAGCTATCCAGGATCCCACATGCACATTCTGTTAGTCTTTATGAGTAAGTTACTCCATTTAAACATGGTTCTGTCTTTGAATTATTACATTAATTAAGGAAATAATACTAATAAACCATATTCATTATAATCCGCTAAGTCCCCCAGCTTATTCTGATTTTGATGTCTATGTGATATGTGAGGAGGTTTGGTATCCTGAGCATGCACACTAAATTTCAGGTTGAAATTCTCATAGGAACAGTCACCTCTAGAGCATTACTTATTTCAATGATATTTCAATGAAGCCGAATAACAATATTTTGCAAAATTGTCATAACTCAAGAACCGATGGTCCGAGAGAATTGATAACGGACTCAAAATGTGCGGAATAAATGAGTTTATATTCATTACAATTGTAACTTTGGTCCTGGGACCAATAGTTTCAGAGCAAGATCGGAAAAACTGTTTTTTTATTGAATAAGTCTATTTTCGGTTTGAAGCAGAAGTCAGACTGAACAAGATCCATCACCAGAAATGTACACTATGGATACATGAATCCTCTGTGAATGATCTGAGGTAGAAATAATGCAGATAGGATCAATGTACACTGGGTAGTGCCCAAATTTTAATAATACCCATTTTTTACATAATTTCCGAGTATAATTGTGTTTTTGTCAAATAATGGAAACATGGTTAGAGATCAATTGAAGTGAATATGAATATGGACATTTCGCACATTTTGAGCCCAATGCCAAGTCTCTAGGCCAAGTGGTTCCTGAGATATTCAGAATTTTTGGGATAATCCTATTTTATACAAACATGGGCCTGGAGGTGGCTGTTCCCACCAAAATTTTGAGCTGAACTTTTTTTTTCATGTTTTTACCATCCAGCCTCCAAACATATCACATAGACATCAACATCTGAATAGGTTCTAAGGGGCAACTGATGCACCCTATTGAACACACAGGGGTAATTTCGTTGACATTTACATAACAGTTTTATGATATTTTAATGAAAAGTTACATGACAAGTCATGTTCTTTGCCTGTGGGACATCAGTAAGCCACAAATCTTACTGGTATAGACAGACACTATAATAGCCTTATTAATAGGTCTTCAGAGACTAAATTTGGTAAAAGCAACATTATAAAATTATCATAATGGGCTTTACTAGTTCAAATCATGTAAAAACATCAAAAACATGCAGAAGAGTCAATTCAGCAAGGCTACCAACATGCTTATTCAGATATCATGCAGTCATGTGTGTTTGTCACACTTTGTACTCTAGTTTTTGGCACAACTTGAGCAACACAAACATGATGGGCATGGAAATTGAAGAATAACTTTTTCCCGTTAAAATCTATCTCATTAAATTACCTCTACTCAATTTACCGGCTTTCTATATGCCCATTTCAGGATGAAAATGAGAGTGTGATAAACCAAAATCTTAAAATTAACATTACTCTAAATTCTCCCAATAGATTTTTTTCATTTTTGTCTTAAAATGTTCTCCTGACCTTGCTCTATAATCGTGCACTTTTAGTTTTCAGGCTTCATTTCGAAAAACCCAAACTTTTTTTAGGGACAATGTGATAACCAACTTAAAGACCCTGCTACACACATTCAATAGCCATGCAAGTAGATGCAGTTAAACCTCAAAGATTTGGTGCAAGCATCTCAACAGTCAAGCAGGCAACATCTGACTATTACCATGAAACACATTTAACAATGAATACAATAGCAGTGATGGGTGCAATCACTTTCAAGAGAAAAGTTCTGTATATCCTTTGGTGTGACTATATCTTGCTTTGTACAAATGTTCATGATGGATTCATAATTTTATTTCTAAAGGGAAGGTAGCTCCATCTGGAGGACAGATTCCAGCCAATCAGGAGGGACATCAAAGTACATCACGGAGTGGCACAGCAACCAATGAGAAGACAGGTAAGAAAAACAGGGAGAAAATAAGTATTATCGTTAGAAAATTTGGAATAAATACAAAAATAAACAGGTTTTAATGGCCAACAGAATCAACACTTAAGATATATATTAAAATGTATAGCACAAGCAGACAAACAAATAATTATGAAAGTATAACACAGATAGATAGACTGTAAGATAGATGCACAAAACAAATTCATGCACAATACAGATTGACACAGAAAAGTGAAAACGTAACACAGACAGATATCCAAAAATGAATACATAACACGGACAGACAAACTAAAATTAACACATGACGCAGACAGACAAACAAAAAGAAATACACAACACAGACAGATAAACTATCAAATATAAATACACAGACAGGCATACATAAATGAATACATGGCTCATATAGACACACAAAAGTAAAGACATAACACAGACAGATGCACATAAGTGAATACATGAATACATAAAGGATATATCTATTGTTATGAGTTAATCTGACTTGTATGTTCACGGAGGATTTTTTTTTTTACTTCTGAGGGGAAAGTAGTTCCATAAGGAAGTCAGCTTCCAGCCAATAAGAAGACTTGTCTTGTTATATGTCAGAATTCAAAAATTAATGCATAACATTGTCGCATGCAAGTGAGTGCATGCATGTAACTGTGTGAGTTTAGCTGCCTCAGATGTTCATGATGCATTTCTTATTTCTTTTATTTTTGATGGGAAAGTGGCTCCATCTACATCCAAGTCAAGCAACAACACAGCAACTAAAGAGAGGGCGAATACTGGTAAGACAGATTAAAATAATCCTGTTATATCTCCCTTATTTAGAGAGTCTATATATATATATACATATATATATATAAAGGTAGTCACATTTGAGATTTCGCAAAAAAAAAAGACACTAGAGTAAAGGAAATTTCATACAGATAATTATGTTACAGTAAATATATACATAAATAGATAGAAAGATAGATAGATAGATAGATAGATAGATAGATAGATAGACCCCCTTGCTATTGATCAAGTGACAAAACTTTTCAATATTGCATTTAGTATAGGCCTGCAATCAGTCTGTTTGAGGATAAATTTGGCTAAGGCCTTAAATATATTACGTTCATTTGATGAATTTGTATTTGATGCTCCGTTCCACCATGCAGCAGTGCAATGCACGTTTGTATTTGTATTTCTTTAACTTCTTGATCCCCTGATCTGGGGAAATTCGTGGTGAGTCTTCCATTGATTACAGCTCGGGGCAGCCACAGAGGTGCGCCCATGGGCAGGGGATATAGGAACATTGTCCAAGGTTCCTATGCTGTAGCTCCCTCCAGCGTTGGTGATCGCCATATGATGATGATTGATGAGAAGACTGTGAGTCTGGCACATCCTGCCGCACATGCCCTATTCATTCAGGGATGGCCAGGGTCTTTCAGTGGCCCCAGCATAGAGCACTGGATACAACCCGCTTCTATTTAATGTCCCATGGGCTCAGACTAAATTGAATTGCTGGGGTGGTATCATAATATGATGCTTCTGTGCATGTTTTCATAAATTTAAACATAAATGCAACATAAATTTAAACATAAATGCAGACTGAAAGAGTCTCAAAAACTATTATATGTAGAACTAATTTAATTCACCATAATTTCAGAAACTGCCAGTTTATAAGTAGAACTAATTTAATTCACCATAATTTCAGAAACTGCCTGTTTATAAGTAGAACTAATTTAATTCACCATAATTTCAGAAACTGCCTGTTTAAAGGTAGAACTAATTTAATTCACCATAATTTCAGAAACTGCCAGTTTATAAGTAGAACTAATTTAATTCACCATAATTTCAGAAAATGCCTGTTTATAAGTAGAACTAATTTAATTCACCATAATTTCAGAAACTGCCTGTTTATAAGTAGAACTAATTTAATTCACCATAATTTTAGAAACTGCCTGTATATAAGTAGAACTAATTTAATTCACCATAATTTCAGAAACTGCCTGTATCTAAGTAGAACTAATTTAATTCACCATAATTTCAGAAACTGCCTGTTTATAAGTAGAACTAATTTAATTCACCATAATTTCAGAAACTGCCTCATTCAACCAGCCAGACACTTCCCGGATGACTAGAGATATTTCAACTCATAAAGATGTCACCCGAGTGGAAGGAACGTCTGCAGACAAAAGGGTGAAAGAGCAGGGAAGGAACTTATCCCAGTTTGCAGCTCATGACGATATTACCCCAGTGGAAGAAACGTCTGCAGACAAAAGGGTGAAAGAGCAGGGAAGGAACTTATCCCAGTTTGCAGCTCATGACGATATTACCCCAGTGGAAGAAACGTCTGCAGACAAAAGGGTGAAAGAGCTTGGAAGGAACTTATCCCAGTTTGCAGCTCATGACGATATTACCCCAGTGGAAGAAACGTATGCAGACAAAAGGGTGAAAGAGCAGGGAAGGAACTTATCCCGGTTTGCAGCTCATGACGATATTACCCCAGTGGAAGAAACGTATGCAGACAAAAGGGTGAAAGAGCAGGGAAGGAACTTATCCCAGTTTGCAGCTCATGACGATATTACCCCAGTGGAAGAAACGTCTGCAGACAAAAGGGTGAAAGAGCAGGGAAGGAACTTATCCCGGTTTGCAGCTCATGACGATATTACCCCAGTGGAAGAAACGTATGCAGACAAAAGGGTGAAAGAGCAGGGAAGGAACTTATCCCGGTTTGCAGCTCATGACGATATTACCCCAGTGGAAGAAACGTCTGCAGACAAAAGGGTGAAAGAGCAGGGAAGGAACTTATCCCGGTTTGCAGCTCATGACGATATTACCCCAGTGGAAGAAACGTATGCAGACAAAAGGGTGAAAGAGCAGGGAAGGAACTTATCCCAGTTTGCTGCATCCAGTTCCGTGACTGCATCGACCTCAAAGTCGAATGATCCAGCGCCTACTTCTCGTGATATAACCAAAAGGCAGGAGAGGCAATCAAGACACCAGAGGGTGGCCAGAGCCATGATAATTCTCATCCTTGCTTTCCTCTTCTGTACTGGCCCTTACACTATCATCTGTATGCTGCTGGTTTTCAATGTGCCTGTTTCTGCGCCCGTCTTCTTCATCTCTTGCATTATACTCATCTGTAATTCTGCCATTAATCCGTTTCTGTACAGTCTTGTTCGACCAAAACTCAAGTCCACTGTTCGAAGGTGGTTTAAATTTCACCAATGAAAAATGAAATATAAGATAAGATAAAACTTAACATTGGTGATTAACAGTAAAACAATAAAAAAAGTTGCAAAGCTGTTAAGGTGGTTTAAATCTCACCAATGAAAAATAAAATATAAGATGAAACTTAACATCAACAGTATTACGACGACAAAAGTTGCAAAGCTGTTCACCGACAGTTAAAATAACAACAATGAGATGAAGCAAAATTATATAAAAAATTAAAAATGTACCTGCTAGGTTCCATTGATATAAAAACTCAAGCATGAGAATCCTGCACATGTCTTTATCCATTGAAGCACCCAAGACAGTAAACTGGGGATATGTCCACACACTCATTATTCAATGAGTGAGACTGAAGCTGCATTTATAAGCATGTACCACAGTTCATACAAAGCATATATAGGTGTGTCTATTTCAGGATATCTATAGCTGGAATTTTCCATGATTTGGCAATAGAGTGGATGCTAACGGAGTGGACTGATTCTGGGATTCGACTTTCTTATAAACATCAACATTGTTGATTGATATATTCAAAATGAACTGCGTGCAATTGTTGATTTGTGGTGGTTGATGTAACTGTGAAGTAATTGTTGCAAAATAAAGAGTCATTTGATTCGAGTAGTCTTATTATTGCATATTTCGACACATCAGTTTGTCCTGGAACAGAACAGTTGTATTTGCACAATTTTACACATCATTTTGCAATCTGCTGTATTCGCGTCTGCAGATTTGAAATATTCGTTAGTGCAAGCTGAACGAGTCACATTAGGCAAGTCAAGTACAGCTGTAATCTGGTCTCGGCCTGCCATGAAATTTGACCTAATTTCCCATGACCCTTTGCAGTAACTCCTTTCATGCCTACATTAATGGGTATCCACTCGCTCAAGCTGAGACCCTTCAATTTCCTAATGGACAAAAAGGTTCTTGCAACCAATTCACCAACCTACACACTTTGTGGGATGTCAAGTCAGCACTCAGCCCCAGGCCAAGTCCTGGCACATCCTTTGACCGGTGTTTATATGCTGTAGGCCCAATGATTGTCATCACTCTTTATTTGAGGACCCACTGTGAATATTTGTTGAGTTATTCACCAACATTTGTCTAAATTTGCCGAATCAAGCAGAATGATATAATTGGAAAATGTTGTTAAGTAGTTATTCTAATGCTGGAACTGTTAATATCCATAGGCAAAAGTTTGGGAAACAGTACGATTCGGGCAAAAGGTGGAAAAATTTGAGTTGATGATTAAATTAAGAACTATTAAAATTAATTACTTCAGCCAATTTCATATGAAATGGTATTAACTCTAGATCTTAAAATTCGGGCAAATGTCTCTCGCCCCTCCAAAAATACCGCTCACTGTATGCTTATGTTAATTTCCCTCAACAGCCTGTGAAGTCCATGCAAAAAAACCATGTGATTCACATTATGTGGTTCACATAATTATCTGATATGTTATAAATGTAAATAATGGACAATGCAGAACAATGTCACAATGTTTCGAGACCCTAACTGGTCAGTGTGGTTGCTTGGGACTTTCTTGGGCCAGTGAAACAAAATGGTGCCTCTTAAAATTTTAGTTACTATTGGTAATAATACGATTGAATATTTAGTTCTGATAATTGTCTTCCACTGAACTTCTGATATTGCCTCATTTAAGACAATTGTGTATTACTGGCATTCATAAATTTCAATCAAGCATTAATACTATTATATCAAGCCATCTATTTAAAAAGGCCCCTAGAGAGCGACGTCTACAGCCAACATTTCGGACTAAGTCAGAACTGCCAAGACTTGAAGCATCCATGACACTGTGCTTCACCATAATAGTAGAGCAGCTTCGCGCAAAAAATGGCCAAAATAGTTACGAGCCGGACAAAAGCGTGAAATTTTCGCCATGTGTACTTTGGGACTTGCCGGACAAGAATTGCCTAAGCTCCAAAAAAACAAACCTAGGGAAATGCATTTAAATTGGTTTCCATGGCAACAAGTACCTGTTTCGAAAATCCTTCCCAAAATATTACTAAAGTGATGCTATATCAAGGATATTGATGCTATTGCGATATTTTTTGGCAAAATGAAGGACAATTAAATGTTGCATCACACATGATATGAAATATCTTTATTTACCCAGGTGTGTTACCATGGCAACCACAGTTCATATGAAAATGTTCTTAATATCTGCTTCATCAGATTGAAAGTATTATATTTCAGTCAAATTTGGGTGTAGATAAATGATTTTTGTGTCAAATTGTCAGTCAAAATGTCTTCTGAAGAAATGTAAAAAAGTAAGGTGATAATTCTGTTTGTCTTGTCACCATGGCAACAAATATCCAATAGTCCAAAGTAACTTTTTGTTACTACGTGCACATGAGCAGTGCTAATAGAGGCATACTTATAATTTTTGTCCTCCATCATGCATCAGCTTGAAGCATTGAATGTCAGATATCCTCACAGGGGTTCACATACGGACAATTTTGAAGTGTGTTGTCATGGCAACCAAAGATAAACAATTATAATATTCTGTTGTATGTCACACTTTATGGGGTATTCACAGGAGTTGCAGTGGAACAATTTTTATGAAACTTGGCAGAAACAAGCACAGTATCTTCAGTATGTATGTAGAAGTGTATTTTTTCAGCTTTGTTAACCCCTTTTGACTATGGTGCCATCTACTTACAAAAAACGCGTGTTTTGGTATATTCTCATAAATCCCTTCATTTCATATTTACACAATAAATGGAAGAATGGATTTTTAATGTTAAATCATGATTATGATACCTCCAACCATCAAAATAATTTGTTTGTCATGCTTAAATCATGAAAGTAAAAGAATATATCACATAACATGCATATAAGAGAGGGGTAAAATGCAGAAATATCAAATGTAGTAAATTTAAATATATTTTTACAAAGTTATCTTCCATAAAAGTAAAAGTATTGCATGTTAGAACCCTATTCCCAGTCTATTTGGAAAGCATTCAATCAAACCATTATTTTAATGTAAATTTTGTTTACAAATATATGGCTGTTGGTTGCCATGGCAACCAAGTTTGAATTTGTCAGATTTTGCTATAATTGGGCAAAAGACGTTTTTTTATGGAATATACTTCAACCAACTTTATCAAAAGTGTACAAAAACATTTATTGAAATGTCTATTTTAAGATAAGGGTTAGTAATTTCAGGTCACATGACCAAATAAGGGTGTTACCATGACAAACATGTTCAAATTTGACATGAATTGAATAATTTATTTTAGGTAAATCGATGTGAACCCTGTTTATCTTTCAGGAGGAAGCTTGATTTTTACTCCTTAAGAGAGCTCTTGATTAGTTCTTTCATGTTGAATAATATTCATGTTGAAATTTGCTTTTATCAGTTGCTATGGCAACAGATTTAAATTTGTCGACATTTCTCAGTGTGATATAAATGGCATTTTATCACTGTATAGTGAATCTATATATGGTTAAAATGGATGAAACTAGAGAGAATGGTGCTCTGGAATGCAGGTTTTACAATTTTTTGGAAATATTTTAGGTAACAGAACTTTATGTTGAGTAACCAGGCTACAATGGCTGAATTATGAAGTATTTTTAGTGCAGAATTTTGCTAAGTTTGAATTTTATCCCATTGAAATGTCTTTAAATATAAATGAATATAAATGTATTTAGCTTTGCAAAAACGTCCCTTTGTCAAGACCTTTAAACAAAGTATATTTTACATGGAAACCACCTGTTATTTGGTTGCCATGGCAACCCAGCCTAAGTTTATCTTTGTGGCGAAAGTATGAGAATGGTGATTGTTATTGCCACACACCACTGAAAAATCTTGCATGTTACATGAATTAAGACCTATGCGCATATATCATATTGAAAATGTCATACCCATTGGTTTCTGAGGTAACTTGACCTATTAAGAGGGTAAAAACCCCCAAAATAATAGTCTAACATTACATGTCATTAGTCAAGAACATGTCTGTTTTTCTCCCAAATCAATCCGAGCTGAGGTTTATGTAGTAACTTATACCTTCCAAATGTGTGTGTATGCCTGTTAAACAATTGAATAACTTTTATCATAATGTTACCATGACAACAATGAAAAAATAAAATGCATTTTAGATACTGATAAGTGAGACAACCTAAACCATTGACTTTTTATTGCATCTCGAAGATTCGTATCTCCCAGAAAAAAAGTAAGTTTCAGATCTTAGCTACTTCGGCTTTCAAGTAGGATACTTCTTATATTCAAAAAACTATTGAAGGAGCCAATAAAGGTTGGCTCCTCCTAATGTTAGACTAACATATTTTGGGTGTTTCTTATGAATAACGTATTTGCCACTATAATAGATCATGCGACGTAAGAAACCAATAGGTGTAACATTGTCAGTATGATATGAAATAATGTCAAAATTCAAAATATTGAAATTCATGTAACATCTATCTTTTCCTACTAGTATACACCTCTACAGTAGCTTATCTTTGGACCACAATGAAAAACTTAGGCTGGGTTGCCATGGCAACATATAACAATTGCTTTCCATGTAAATAAACATGGTTTCAAAGACTTGACATGGAGACTTATTGTAAAGAAGAATACATTTATATTGATGGACACATAAATGGGATAAAATTCAAACTTAGCAAAATCAATTAGTGATAAAATTTCACAATTCAGCCATTGTAGTCTGGTTACCCTACATTCAGATCACATGACCTAACAGATTTCCTAAGAATTGTAAAATCTGCTTTCCAGAGCACTATTCTTTCCAGTTTCAACAAGTTTGAACATGCATAAAAACACTAAAATGTCAATTATATCACATTATAAGAAATGTCGACAAATTTAAATCTGTTGCCATAGCAACTGATAAAAGCAAATTTCAACATGAATATTATTCAACATGAAAGAACTAATCAAGAGCTCTCTTAAGGAGTAAAAATCAAGCTTCCTCCTGAAAGATAAACAGGGTTCACATCGATTTACCTTAAATAAATTATTCAATTCATGTCAAATTTGAACATGTTTGTCATGGCAACGCCCTTATCTGGTCATGTGACCTGAAATTACTAACTCTTATCTTAAAATAGACATTTCAATAAATGTTTTTGTACACTTTTGATAAAGTTGGTTGAAGTATATTCCATAAAAAGACAACTTTTGCCCAATTATAGCAAAATCTGATAAATTCAAACTTGGTTGCCATAGCAACCAGCAGCCATATATTTGTAAACAAAATTTACATTGAAATAATGGCTTGATTGAATGCTTTCCAAATAGACTGGGAATAGGGTTCTAACATGCAATAATTTTATTTTTATGGAAGATAACTTTGTAAAAATATGCTTAAATTTTACTACATTTGATATTTCTGCATTTTACCCCTCTCTTATATTCATGTTATGTGATATATTCTTTTACTTTCATGATTTAAGCATGACAAACAATTTATTTTGATGGTTGGATGTATCATAATCAGGATCTAATGTTAAAAATCCATTCTTCCATTTATTGTGTAAATATGAAATGAAGGGATTTATGAGAATATACCAAAACACATGTTTTTTGCAAGTAGATGGCACCATAGTCAAAAGAGGTTAACAAAGCTGAAAAAATACACTTCTACATACATACTGAAGATACTGTGCTTGTTTCTGCCAAGTTTCATAAAAATTGTTCCACTGCAACTCCTGTGAATACCCCATAAAGTGTGACATACAACAGAATATTATAATTGTTTATCTTTGGTTGCCATGACAACACACTTCAAAATTGTCCGTATGTGAACCCCTGTGAGGATATCTGACATTCAATGCTTCAAGCTGATGCATGATTGAGGACAAAAATTATAAGTATGCCTCTATTAGCACTGCTCATGTGCACGTAGTAACAAAAAGTTACTTTGGAATATTGGATATCTGTTGCCATGGTGACAAGCCAAACAGAGTTATCACCCTACTTTTCCACATTTCTTCAGAAGACATTTTGACTGACAATTTGACACAAAAATCATTTTTCTAGACCCAAATTTGACTGAAATATAAAACTTTCAATCTGATGAAGCAGATATTAAGAACATTTTCATGTGAACTATGGTTGCCATGGTAACACACCTGGGTCTATAAAGATATTTCATTTCATGTGTGATGCAACATTTAATTGTCCTTCATTTCGCCAAAAAATATCGCAATAGCATCAACATCCTTTATATAGCATCACTTTAATCATATTTTGGGAAAAATTTTATAAATAGGTACTTGTTGCCATGGAAACCAATTTAAATGCATTTCCCTAGGTTTGTTTTTTTGGAGCTTAGGCAATCCTTGTCTGGCAAGTCCCAAAGTACACATGCCGAAATTTTCACGCTTTTGTCCGGCTCGTAACTATTTTGGCCATTTTTTGCGTGAAGCTGCTCTACTATAAAGGCTCCTGTTCTCAGTGGAGAGGATCAGTTGAATGTCAGCTGGGAAAGGAAGAGGATACATCTCTAAGAGAAGTAAGATACAGCCAACATTTCAGACTAAGTCAGAGCTGCCAAGACTTGCAGCATCCATGACACCGTGCTTCACCATAAAGGCTCCTGTTCTAAGTGCAGAGGATCAGCTGAATGCCCGCTGCGAGAGGGAAAGGATATATTTCTATCTGCTTGGGTATGACATTTGTCGCGATACATGGCAGGAACTTATAAAGCAGCATTCTACAATATACATTACAATATACATTATTGTGGTGCTGTCTGAATATATCGTAGTGCTCTGTGTGATATTATGAATGAGGTAAGAATCTAAAATGCAGTATTGATAAAATGTATACGAATGGATTATTAAAAATTCAGAGGAATCCGTGATCTTGCAAAAACTCATTTCCCTAGCTGTAACACAGGCTGGCTAAAACAAAAGCACATTGCTTCTTCTTTTTATAATTGAGAGACCGTGGTTGACCTGCATTAATTAATCTAGTGGGGATAGGTGGTAGTGTTCTGGTCATCAGCCACATTCGCAAGACTGCGTATCTATTCAAGACATGGACATATTAGGTGGGACTACACCAGGGGACAACACATTATTGCTCTGTTCAGCTTTCAAACAACTGTTTGCAACAGTTGAATCTCAAAATGATAGTGAAAAACAAATGGAACTGGCGGTATTTAAGTAATGTTTGGGGGTAACAAATGAATGCTAAAAAGTATCACAGATCATTTCCCAGGAAACACTCCCACATGTGTCCCGCATGGGTTTTTCAGGGGCTTGACCTGGGCATCTGGGATTCGACTGGGCATGGGTTGTGGAGTGGGTATGGAGTGGGCCCCATGTGGGCTTTACCTTAGCCCGAAACAACATTTTTTGAGGAACTCAATGTTGGGTCTACTTAAATGGGTTAGGCATGGGCCCTACATGGGCTGCACCAAGTGCTTGAAACTTTGTTTTTCCAAGAAGAACTGGGTAGGCTTTTTGTGGGTTCCAAATGGGTTAGATACATAACACATTCAGACACTTCGGTAACTATCACTGTGACGTATGGCATAATAACATATTATATGCTTAAATTTCCACTAATTTAGTATTTTGCCATACAGTCATTATGTAACATTCTTTCATTCAAAAATTTTTATCAGAACATGCTGCTGTGTACCGACTAAAATTCCTGACAATTTGGTGAAGATTGAGCAATTCTTTGCTTTGTTATGATTGGTCACAATGACAGCACCATGGTGAAGCATGCAGCTGAGTGAAAACTTACGGCCATGTCTGTAGATATCTAATGCTGGATCTGTTAATATTCAACATCAGCCAGTGAAGTCAATGCAAAAAACCATGTGACTTACATTATTTGGTCCGCATAATTATCTGGCATGTCATAAATGTAAACAATGGGCAGTGTAAGAATGATGTCACAATGTTTTGAGGCTCTGGCTGGTCAGTGTGGTTGCTAAGTATTTACTTGGCCAGTCTAACAAAACAGTGATCTTCAAATTTTTTTGTAGTTAAGCTTGTGGCACGGGAACGTGTACACTCACTTTCGGTTTGTTTCTAGAGCTTACGTATATGTTTTTGAATATTTATTCTTAATTATTGCAACTTGCATGAGGTGACAGCCTGATTTTCAACGAACAATTTGATATAGAGTTTGTAAAGGGTCTCATTGTTCTGCGGATTCCACAAGGCAATTTTAGAGTGAAAAACAGGGAAATTTAACATTTTGTAGGGACACGCCGCTGAAAGGGGGTCACAGAAGTGAGAGGAAAATAATTCTAAGCAGTACCAGCAACTTGGAAACGCTTACAATACGACGGAAATACATGTCAGTCCATGAGGAAGAGAAATAACGAAGCAGCTGCATATATTTTTTGTCAAAATATCTTACTGTTTATTCTTTCATTGATTACATCAAGTTTTTTTTTTTTTTTATCACCTGTGATATGTAGGCTACCAGATCAAAATAGGTTGTATGATGGAAAGTTTGCATGTTGTTTTAAGATAGCCATGTAGTGTAAAGCGGAATTATACCACAAGTACACCTATCCACTTGGGATATCACTCCATCACCATAGCCTTTCTTGACTGTCGCCAAATTTGAAAGAGTACGGTAATTTAATTTACGGCTGTGAACAACATTCCTTAAAGCTGCTTCATGAAAGTTTTTTCAATACGACTTAATCACATATTTTATGATTAAGATGTTTGTACAATATGGTCAACCTACAGCATCATGACTTCCGACAGTGGACCATAATGTGGTGTTACAGTGTACGGTACATTCTTGTATTTCACAAAACTCGCGACAGCAGAGACATACCAATGATTCAAGGCAGCTGTTTATGGTATGTTAGTAGGTTATACCCCATTGTATGTTCCAGACAACAGTACACACTACCTCTTGACATGATTCAAAACTGGTTCTATCAATTAGAAAAAGCCAATGAGCGGGACGTACGAAAAACGTGACGTATTTTTTTGTGTATCATCATTGGACGTTTTATTAAATACATTCAAAGAACCAGTTAAGTACATAGGCTCAAAATATGACCAGGTAGTACAACGTGAACAGTTCAAGCATTAGCTAAAGTTTTCAAAAAGCTTTCAATGTCTCTGTCAAAATAAGTCACGTTTTTTGTACGTCCCATTTTCGGGCATCACATATTTGGCCAGATATGGAACCCAACTTTGGGGGAGTAGACATAGCCACAAAGCCAAGCACTGGCAATGAAAGCATTTTTGTATTGTAGGCCTGAAGTAAAGCCTATGTTATGAGTGGGTCAAATTGCAGACAATGGCCCAATGGCATGTTGTGCTTCACAATGGGAGCAGATACGTATCTCATCACATAGGAGGTATTTAAAAGCTTTGAAATTTCTCTGGTTAGTGCCTGGGATGGTCCTCTTTGAAATTGTGTTTAACGTTGAATATTACGGGACACTTTATTTTCCAACCTGTGGTGGCCAGAATCTGTACGCTTTCCCATGCTACAAGCGGTTATCGGTAATTTTACAGTTCAATATATTTTCTCTACAAATGCCAAAATGATTATGAACAGGAAATATCTCCCTATCATATTAAACCAACAAATAAAAAAAGGCCCCACGAGAGTATCGGCTACATGTACCACCAACATTTCGGACTAGGATGGGGCAGCCAAAGCATCAGCATCAGTGACACCCTGCTTCACCATAAAGATTCTTGTTCTCAGTGGAGAGGATCAGCTGAATGCCCGCTGCGAGAGGGAAAGGACACATTTCTAACTGCTCGGATATGACATTTGTCTTGATTCAGGGCAGGAACTTATAAAGCAGCATTATACAATATACAGTATTGTGGACCTGTCAGAATAATATCTTACTGCTCTGTGCATGTGGGAAATTATGAATGAGGTAAGAATCTGCACATTTCAAGAATACAATAATGCGGTCTTAATACAATGGATGCAATGTAGAAATGGAATGGACATTTATTTTGAAAGTTACATACTTTATTGAACATACATAGGAATTGGTGATTTTGCAAAAGCTTAGTTTCCTTGGCAACACAGGATGCCTGCTACAGAAGACCATGCTTATTTTGTAATTGAAAGACTGTGGTTGACCTGCATTACTTAATCTAAACAATTTCTTTGTTTGCAAAATGAAATGAAAGTTAACATTCATCCAAAAACACCAGCAACTACAGTTGCTCTCGAAAGTAAGTACACCCCTGTAGGATTATTGCATTTGGCTCATTAATTAATATCAGGTCATGATTATTATCTCATTTTTGCAATAAAGTGCATCTCTTAGAAGTCTTACATAATATGTAATTTGGATTTCTTGAAATATCAATGTCATTTTGACCTTTGACCTCAAATGATAAAATAGCCCATTGCAAAAGTAAGTACACCCTTACAATAGTTTACCTTTTTATCACATTATTCTCTCTGTTTCGGTCAATCTGATTTTGCCCTGCAACATTAAAATGTTCTTGTTCCGCCTGACTGATTTTAGGGCCTTCATTTAATTTCTGTCCTCCTCAACAGTACTTAACAATTGATTATGCTTAAATATACCAAAACAAGCCATAATGGTGTGAGTAATGGGTCAGTCACCATGTCTGGAACTTAGGAACTGTCTAAAAGGCTGAGATATACTATTATTTACACCTGCAATGACAGATTTGGATATATAGGTACATTTAGGAACAACTTGGGGTTCACATATCTACTGCCTGGAATTTTTAATCAAATGGAAGGACCAAAAAACACAAAATTATCAAGAAGGATGGGAATACCAACTAAGATGTCTTGCAGAACATCCAAGAAATTATTACTGGAAGCAGTAAAATACCCTAAGGTTACATCCACATAGCTACAAGAGCAACTGGCATCATCTGGAATACATGTCCACAAGTCAAATGTATGGATGCATTTGAATGAAGATGGCCTCAATGCCAGAACACCCAGAAGCAAGCTCCTGCTGATGAAAAAAAAAACCCGGGACCAGGCCTAAACTTTGCCCAGAAGCATTTCGATAAACCAGAAGACTTTTTGGCTACTATTCTTTGGACTGATGAACTAAAAAATTAGGCTAAAATTGAATTCTTAAGTCACACAAGCGACCGATAAATTTGCTGCAATGTGAACTTGGCTTTCCAAGATAAGAACCTGGTCCCTATAGTGAAGCATGAAGGTGGGAATATCATGCAGAGTGAGTTTTTTGCCTCACCAGAAACTGGCAAACTGGTTCATGTAGAAGGAATCATGAATCCAAATGTCTATTATGAAATCCCAGGAGACAATATTGTCCAATTAGTGAAGTAGCTTGGTATAAAGTGCTCTTGGGTGTTCCAGCAGGACAACAATCCCAAACACACAAGTGGGTCAACTAAATCCTAAATAAATTAAAATAAATACAAGCTTTTGAAATGACCCAGGAAAATCCCAGATGAGAATCCCATCGAGATGTTGTGGTTTGACCTCAAAAAGGGGGTGAATGCAGGTAATCCCCAGGACATTCAATGGTGACACAGTTTTACATGGAGGCATGGCCGAAAATTCCAGTTCAAAGACGTTAGAACCTTATTCAAGGGTACATGAAGCATCTTCAAGCCGATTTCGCCACCCGTTCAGGAAACACAGGGTATTGACTGTCTGAAATTAGAAGGGTGTACTTACTTTTGCAATGACAATTTTTTCCATACCCAACTGTATTAATTTAATGGGAGACTGAATTTGTGAATTAGTAATATAATTGTATGCACATATATTAGGTTGACACTATATCATTGTAAGTGTGTGAATATATAATAATTTGTACCCTTGAGAGACAAAAGTTTGAAAAATAGCATGGGGTGTACTTACTTTCGAGAGCAACTGTACCTTTACAGTACAACCCAAAATAAGGTAAGAAAATTTTCTGTCAGAAGTCCTCTGTTTACATATTTTGCCCTCTTTTCTCCTCTGCACCCCAAATCTCCTTACAACTCCCTTTGACTCCTCACAACAACCTTAGCCCACATTAGAACTTTAGACAGCTACCAATATAATGGCAATAAGCAGAGGTGCAAAATATAAAGTAAATCAAACACAATGGGGGTGATTGAGTTTAAATTGGTGTTGTTTAAATGTGATTTTAATATAATTTTAAAAGGTAGCTTCAAGTAGGTAAAAGTAGGAAGTGATTCAGAGGTAGTCAAAAGGTGTGAAAGGGTAAAGTAGTGGCTAATTCTTCCTTCCTGTTGGGCTAATCATACTTTATTTTGGGGTGTAATTGCAATAGCAAAAGGCCACAATATCAAAGAAATCAAACACAGTGGGGGTGATGGGGTTTACATTTTAATTTGTTTGATGTCAAAGGAATGTAATTTTAAAAGATATATGAAAGTAGGTAAAGGTAGGAAGAGATTTGGAGGGAACCAAAAGGTGTGAAAGGTAAAGTAGTGGCTGATTCCTCCTTCCTGGGGTAATCATACTTTCTTTTAGGCTGTGCTGTAAGCCTAGATGATGAAAGACTAAATGTGTTGGTAACATGAGTAGCTGTATTATAATGGTGTTTGCTTTTGGAATAATGACATTTGCAATAGAAGTAAGTCAATCTACCTTTTGCCCTTTCTGAGGTCAGGAAAAAGGTGTAAATTGTTGATTCTTCTTGTAACTTAATATTGAGCCTTTCTACTTCATATTTGAGGCCTTAATGTATTTATTATCTCTACAGGATATCGAACCCAAGGAAATACCAAGAATGAGACTTAAATTCAATCTTTATTGATCCATTTAGGAAAAGACTAGATAAAATATCGCTGGATAGGTTGAGTGCAATTTCATAACTCCCAAAAGCTAGTCACTGTCCACAAGCAAAGGAATAACCAGTATAGCAGGCTACCATTTTGATGGCAAACCCCTTACAAGTGCATGTAGTAATATATGCAACTTGCAATATTAATATTTACAACAGGGGCCCGACAGTAGGAGAGAGCGGGGCACAGTGAGACACTTTTTTTATTTTCAAGTGTTCCAAAATATTGACAGTAACCAGTTAAATGAGATCAGGTCCACATTATAGCTAATGACGTTGGGTATATTGTCAAGTAGTTTCAGGTTCCTACCTTTTACAGGTTTGGAGAAATTTTCAGTTACATCCATGCTCGTTAAGTGTCTCACTGTGCCCCGTGGGCGGGGCACAGTGAGACAGCAGGTGGGGCACAGTGAGACAGGGTATCTGCTGCCATAACCGCCGATCCTCGGGACCTGTGGAATTGTTCTATCAATTGTTGCTACAGAAACTACTGTACTTTTATAAAAGCAGCTGGCTAGGTGATTTTTAAAGTCTGTTTTTGAGCATGTTTCGAAACTTCATCGCATAGGACACATGCACGACTTATTTAACCTGCCGCACCTGTTACATACTAATCAAAATTCTTTCTGATGCTTCTCTTTGGATATGACTCACTAAAATCAGTAGCTTTTACACTGAATTTTGTTTTTAATGGTGAATTGCGAGCTGTGCATCACATTCAGGTCATTTCAAGTGTATTTAGTGATGTCTCACTGTGCCCCGCCTCAAACTGTCTCACTGTGCCCCACACAGCTTTCTTTTTAAAATGTTTTAATCCTGTGGACCGGATGCCTGCATTGTGGTTCATCATCTCACTAAACTAAGACAAATGACCAAGGTTTGAATCCCTGGCAATTGATTAGCATTGTCCCATTTTTCTTGGGAATTATAACAAAAAGTCGTTTAGCAAAATTATTTACTTTTACTGGCTAAAAACCAAAATATTGAAATTCCACTCTCGATATGCTGTGTAGGCATTCCGGATATAGGTCAGACTCTCACTTACTTACTTTTTGTTTTATACAAAAGAGGGTTAGTGTGTAAACAGTACCACTTAGATGCTACGGGCTTTGTCTCACTGTGCCCACCGTCTCACTGTGCCCCGCTCTCCCCTACTGAATGATAACTGTCTTTCATCGTTTCAGATAACAATTGCTCAACACTGATCAGTTTCACCGAACACATGGAACGTCAGACAGGATAAGATTTTTATGTTTCAAGACCAAATATTATTCCCTGAATAACATCAGCATCGATAGAGCTTTCACGGAAATGATGGAATAAATGGAGACATTCTCTACAGAAATTGATACACAGTCACCCGGATATATATCTGATTATATCTATTTCAGTTTGAATGGATAATTTAATTATACTTCATAATCCCTGCTGTGCGTCAGCACAAAAACTCTAATTATGACATGCGATATGTGCAACTCAATTATTTCAATATACTATTACAAGCACTATGTAGCTGACCTACATGGTTGACCAGAATTAGTTGGATATAACTGCATGTATATCTCTTTTACATAAAATTTATTTCATAAAATCTGTCTCTGGATATTTTGAAGTGGATTTATTTTCAACTGCAATGCCCCAGGACGGAAGACAACATTCAAGTGTTCTCACGCAACTGATTTGCTGAACTGTCATAAACCATGTGTCCATTCAATCATCATAGGCATACTTTGCCTGGACTATCTTTACTTATATTATCTATTTTATTAAATGTCGTCTTTGCTTGTGACTTGAAACATGTCAAGAATGTGATATACACATGCAACCGACATTTAGCGATTATTCAAACTCAGATTTTATCTGACACCAAAGGAGACTTCAAAGGGGCTTGCAGGTAAATATGACACTAACGGAAATACAGTGGTCCCTGTATTATAAGACCGCCACTTCTGTGGTCATGAAGCGGTGTCTTATGGGGTTGCGGTCTCTTGTGGGGGTGCAAAATGCACTAAAAATACTGCGGGAGGAAGGCGGTCATATAAGGCAAGTCAGTCTTACAACAGGGGGTCTCACAACGCAGGTACCACTGTACCATACTAACTAAAGATTGCAGATATAAATATGGTACATCCTAAAATCTCAAATCATTAGTTCATAATAATTCTGAAGATCCAACATTATGGACAGAATAACACATACATTAAAAAATAACATCTTCAGTATTTTACAGTTGATCTTTCTTTCTCTATGCTAGTAAATCTCACATCTTTATTTATTCATTTCAGAGCATTCACTCAGTACGTCCAGTGCATAGAACCAGATCTGTCCAAGTGTTCTAACGCAAAAGACTACATCACATTCAGACATTATCTCCAGGACAAGGAGAGATTCACCTCTGAGCCTTACAACTGTGACTTGCCAGATTTAAATCAGACATCGTCATCAAATGGATACAGAAATGTACCTGTGAAAAAGGATGTTGTTTCTGGGAGTACCTTTCATCTAATAAACTATTTACAAATTATGCTGATAGCCCTTTCCACTTTGATATTAGGTATAAGATGAACGAGTTTACATATTTTGAAGAGCTGTTTATAAAATTATGTAAGATCACATCATCCTTGTTACCAACTGCGTACAGTCTGTTCTTATTTTAATGAAAACACATTCCACATCATTGTCTCTCGGCATCTTGCAGTGAGCAGTGCACAGCAACATAATATCATCAGAGTGAAACAAATGACCCAAAGCAAAAGCGCGGATGCCTTAACCCGATGAAGAAGCCGAATGGCTATTAGTCCTATTCATTAAGGATTCAGGAAGAATTCGGAAAGTTCAGACATTTCATCCCGTCCCTCTTTGGAACACAGACTGTCTTTCTTGTCTTGATACATGTAGTTGTGGTACTACATCCAGGCTCTTTTCGTCTGATCTTAATCTTGGCTTCATATTACTATCATCTACTGTTATTAATGACCGTGTGTATTATGTCCACCACCAAATGTATTAAATGCATTAATAAAGCTCATCTACATTATACAGTTTGTCACATCAAATGCAGAACCACCAAATTTCTAAAAAAAAAACAATTTACTACTTGCTTCACTCATAACACAAAAGTATCTTGACGGTATAAATAAAGAACCCACAACCCAAACAAGGTTCAAAATTTTGTCAAGGGGTTCAACTCTATTGAAAAGGTTTAATACTGGTGGAAAGGCCCTGTGATAGGACCCTATGCTCCCAACTTGAAAGAAAGGGGTTCCAATGTTGGAGTTTAGTGCAGCTGGATTACATAAGACAGTATTGTTTTTGTTTGCTGTTGGAACCATTCAAAAGTGTTGTGATGAACCTTTTAGGGTTCCTTATCTATTCCGGCATATAGTACCCTTAAAGGTGCCATATAAAACATGTCTGCCAAAATTGTCTTCTTATGTGAACTGTTGTTATAATAAATGTTGCAATGCTGCAAGAATTGTCAAGCTTCAATAACAAAAAAGAAAACATCAATTCCACTGTGATCTGCTCATTCCATAACATTATTTTTACCTTACCAAGATGTCCTTTCTTATTTGTTGCCTTTTGTGCCAATTAGGCAAATAGATGTACAAGGAAAGTTGCGAACCTGGAAAGAGTACAATGGATGTTTTTTCACATCATATACTTCGGGCATTGTCACTTTTTAGCAGTCTGTCAATTAATTTCCGGGGATTGCATCTATGTCTGCTGGTTTTTGTCGCTATGCACCATATCCTCTTTTTATGTTACAGTACACATTTCTAAAAGTGGCTCGTCATTTAAAATCTAGCCTTAGCTATCTATCCATAGCCATTTTAAGCTAAACCTAGCTACACTTATCCATAGCTATCCATAGCTATCCACAATTACTATTGTTTAAACAAGGGGTAAAGAGATTTTAGTGTATACAAAAGAATACAAATGGATAGCTATGGATAGATATGGATAAGACTAGTAATGAATAGCTATAGACAGCTAAGTTGAGCCACATTTAGAAATTTGTACTGTACACAGTACATGAGTTTATTAGGAAATAGTGCATCAACCTACTATGTTATAATTATGTTTCTCCGTTTCTGCTGGGGTGGTCATATTTCATTTTGAGTTGTACTGTAATTCCGAAACGCGTGGGTTTTCGGTGGCTTTCGACAATACAGCGTGGCATCCTCATGCGTCTTTGCTGGGATGGACTACAAAAACATGGGTTATGGCCAGAGTCCTTAAACCTGCCAAAGCACTATTACTTATTTATGCCTTTTTATGGTCATGGCATTTTATGAGGGCTCCACATGTGGTCCAACAATGGCAATGTTATGAGGTGCATGTATCATATAAAATATAATTGGGTTATATTGTCAAGCTATGCCTTAGGCGCCTGTTAGTATCAGTAAAATGAGTGTTACAGAGATGCCGTATGAAACACTATACAACAAGAGGGAGGGATGCTGACATTTAGTGCAAGGTCTCAGCAAAAAATGAGTCGCTGATCTCCAATCTTGCAGGACTGGTTTTCTTCCAAAAAAGCTTGTTGTATGTATTACATACATCGGCCAACAGTTGGCCATTTAACCTTAAAATAATAAATGTTTGACCTTCTGATACAGAATTGAACGATGCATAACTTGGCTTCAATGTGATACCCATGTCAATCAATCATTCCTAAAAAAGGACACCTAGATAAATAGATAGATCTAGATTGGGAAATTATCGATGTATTGTTTTTGGAAAATGTAACCTTATGACTTGTCACCATGTTGGATTTTGGATACCAGATGACGATTTTGGATACCAGATGACGAATGTGTTAGGGAAAATTTAGCCTATTTGGGCGGCACATCGGGGAATAATTCACTTATTTTTCGTGACTTAAGCAGAAACGGGCTCATTTATTTTTGTGACTAAAATAAAAAAGGGCTCAATTATTTTTGTGACTAAAGTAGAAAAGAGCTCACTTATTTTTTGTGACTTAGGTAGAAAAGGGCTCACATATTTATGTGACTAAAGTAAAAAAGGGCTTACTTATGTACTAACTATCATAAACAAGCGACACAACTTGGCACTCACAGAATGTTTTGTTACGTTGTAGTATTCTAGTGACAGAGTATTGAGGTCAGTCAATACAAGTGGCCTCGACTAAATAAGGTAATGCAGCTTGATATTTGGGCCCCTTAAAACACTGTTTGCCCAAGAAATAATAATTGGAACATTTGAACATCCATTTATTCACATGGAACTGTTCTTGGACTATTTACTATATTATGAGGTTATACCATGGGTAGGTGCAGTACGTCCCCGGTATACTCCCAGAGACCCCAGTATATTCCCGAGACCCGAAGGGTCGAGGGAATATACTTGGGTCGAGGGGAGTATACGGGGATGTACTGCACCTACCCATGGTATGACCTTTTTATCCCATGTCTAGGCACATTTTCAAAATAATATCAAACTTTTACTTATAAATAAATGTATTATAACTGCTTCTTATAATTCTAGCTTGAACTGACAATTCTTGTTTCAGTAATATTTTTATTACGGCAAGAGTTTTTAAGATATCGCCTTAAAATTTTGCGTCAACAACCTTTGGAATATGACAGACAGGACTGATGGAAATAATAGAGCTGGTGTAATTAGATCCTGAGATATAAAATTAAACAGCCACGGAACTTAAAAACTCGTTGACTCAAATTTGTAATTTTACGCTTGAACTGAAAATTCTTGTTTCACTAATAATTTTTTGTTGGCAAGAGTTCTTAAGATATTGACGTGAAATTTTGGATCAATAACCCTTGGAATATGATGGAAAGGACTGGAGAATATCATAGAGCTGCTGTAATAAGATCTTGAGATACAAAATTAAACGGCCATGGAACTTTAAAATACATTGACTTAAATCTGTAATTTCACCCTATAACTAAAAATTCTTGTTTCAGTTTTAATTTTTTGGTGGCAAGAGTTTTGGAGATATCGTCTTGAAATTTTGTATTTGATATCTATACTATATTTATAACATTACCTGCTAATTTGTATACATCTGGGATGATTAGATTCAGAGAAATAAAATAAAACGGAAGTAGAATGCAGAAAAACGTTTCCGAAATAAATGAACCACAGTGCTGAAACTATACCAAAAAACCGAATTTATTGCTATTACTTACTCATGTGTTTTGAAAGATTGTCTAAAACAATATTAGAAAATAAAAAGGGGTCCTCATCACGATGGAAATTTATATAAATCAGTATTTGTACAACTAAGTCATTTCAGAAAAATTAAACAAGTTTTACGAAAATCGCATTGGACATTTTTCTATACAAAATAGAAAGTTAAAACTGCGTAAGTCTAATGCACTATTTTCTTCTGGATCTAATGCTTCAAACTGCTTCTTTCTAACCCCAATACATCCCTTGCAAATTGCAAAAGAGACGCCGATTTTTGTGCTTGCAAAATTACAAGAAAAGATGATGAGCAGCAGCAGAGATTGTGACGCTATACTGAATTTGAATTTTTGTGTGTCTATATGCAGCTCTCTCATTGGCTGTTTTCAGTATATTCCCTGGCAAATTAGGGAGTATACTGGTCAGGTGACATATACTGCTTTTTCTCCCCGATACTGACTTTTTCCCTGCTGTATTGCCCAGGGAAAATCACAGTATTGGGGAGAAAATGTGCCTAGACATGGGATAATGCATGGGATATCTTTTTAATGGAATGACTAACAGGACAAATCAGAGGACACTAATTTACAAGACCACGTAAAAAAATTCTCCTATGGCCATGTCAACACAGAATTTTTTGCCAACTCACAATTATAATGAAACTGTGGAGGCAGTTAATCAAATGTCAAAGATGTTTCAAGGTTATACTTTGCATAGGTTTGGTGCAAAGTGACTACATACAGTGTACACAGTTCTAATGTGGTGTTCACACCTTCAAGGATGCATTCAAGGATACTCACGGATGAAGAAGGATCACTCATCCTTGACATCCTTGTTATAAATTCATTTCTTAGATAAATATGCATCTGCATGTGTTTATCACACTCTGCATACTATTTTTAGCCAATGCATATCTAACACATAGGGCAAGTTGACCTAACTTCAGCCTACTTTGGGTTTTGATTGCTTGTCATTGGCTGGCTATTCATGGGAATAACATGTACCTGTGGACCTAACCCCAGCCTCCACTCCTTTTCATGACCATATTGTAAAAAAACAGCCGAATGCCTTATAAGGCAGTGCAAATGTGCTTCAAAGACAAAAGCGGGACTCGTACCTAACTTCAGCCGCGTAGTACCTAACTTCAGCCTAGGGTGTACCTAACTTCAGCCCCATACCTAACTTCAACCAATTGATCCTATTCTGTCATAAAAACAGCAGACTGTTTAAATTTGGCTTTAATTACTTACCTGTGTATAAAACATGACGGTCTGAAAAAAATCAATCCTCCAACAATGTATTTCAAAAAAGCTTGGAAAGAAGTCATCGTTTTCGCGGAAAGAAGATAAAAATTTATTTTTAACTCCAATTCAGGCAACTGGTCTATTCCAGTATGCCAGACGTAAAAATGCTTTAAAAATTAAATTTTCAGATAGATAGATATTCAGGGATGAATAAACAAACTTCTCGGGTGAGATTTATTGGCTGGAGTTTGGGAAACCTGGGGGCTGAAGTTAGGTCATATGGGGGCTGAAGTTAGGACCATGGGGGCTGAAGTTAGGTAAGATTGACATGTCTTATACATCACCTAAATCATTAATTGATCAAGTAGAAAATATTGAAGAAAAACCTTAATTTATGGAAGATTACTAATTTTCCCTTGTGATGAAACTTTTTTTGGTTGCTCCTGCTTGGGTGAATTGGTTACAGCCAACTGAAAGATCTAACGTTTTATCAAACTTTTTTTCGTTTCTCGTTGTATTCGCGTTGCAAAACAAGCAAAATGCGGTCCACCAAAAAAACATGTAAAATTCCTGATTCATATGTTATGATGGTCATTACTTTTTGATAATTTATTCTAAACACATTTACAATAACTTTAAACCCAAAAACTGACACCTTGGCCAAATGGAAATTTAATTACAAGGAGTT
This sequence comes from Platynereis dumerilii, assembly GCA_026936325.1. Taxonomy (NCBI): domain Eukaryota; kingdom Metazoa; phylum Annelida; class Polychaeta; order Phyllodocida; family Nereididae; genus Platynereis; species Platynereis dumerilii. Next base: position 6,381,919 of record JAPTHN010000022.1, on the reverse strand, counting down.
TTCTGTAGGGGGGCTGAAGTTGGGTGAGAGGCTGAAGTTAGGTCAACTTGCCCTACACAATTATCTTGTAAATTAAATAATGATGTCTCTTACCATCAACACTTGTCCCTCTAGACATGATAAATAACTTAAATAACTTTCCGTGCCCCCTTATCAGCAAGAAAATATGAGTGTGATAAACATAAAATGTAAAATGACGATAACTCAAAATTTTCCCAACGGAATTTTTCAGTTATTGTCTTTAAATGTTCTCCTGACCCTGCTCTATGAGCGTGCGCTTTCGGTTTTCTTGTTGAATTTTTTTAATCTTGAAATTTATTCAGGAGCGCTGTGTCCAGTTATCATAACTCCTGAACATCTTTTCCCCTAAATGTATTCTTAATTATTTTTTGTCACAAGTAAGATTTACCTTCGCAATTCATACCTGTGTTTATCACCTAAAAAGAATATTATCACCTGGTTGGCTGTGAATATCACTGTTTGCAGTCAAAATATCAGGGCCTATGATATTGTAAAAAATACCACCCTTCAAGGGCGATATTTTTTAACGATGGTTATGACATCACCAGCATTTCAGTTGCCTGATGATGTCACAAACCAAACAAGGGCCAGAATAATGGGATTGTGACGTCATGTCCATTGTTGCTCCATGGTGACGTCACATTTTTGTAATGGCAGAAAATAGTCCCTCTTTACAACTGAAAATTTGAGGTAAAACCAGGTGATAAAAACAAAACAACCACGCGTCAGGGCACTTCGTACAATATCACTCGCTGTTGTGTGAATTAATATCACTCTCGCCCTGTGGGCTCGAGTGATATTAATTCACACAACAGCTCGTGATATTGTTACTCAGTGACCCTGACTTGGGTTGTTTTGTTATAATGTAGCTGTTTCCAATCCAAAATAACATTAAAAAAGGATAACATGTTGAATGTTCTGATATGACCGTTTGTCAATATTGTTTATAATTTTAGGCCGTGCAGCATAAAGATTACAAATACAACAATGTGAAATCATCCCAACCTTCTTTGTTTTTAAAGGATATGAGTAATTTATTTTCCGGTCTAAGGCAATTAGTGCTGTAACATATATTTCAATGCAATATTGACAAATGCTCATATCAGAATGTAACACCACAGCATCAGGATGGGTAGGCTAGTCCCATCACCTTTGATTAAGTAATTCCACTTAAATGGAATCCAAAGGGATATAATACTCTAACAGTCGCCTTTTTGAATTCACATGAAAAGCTACCATTTCAGAGGCCCTCAATTCTTTCAATCGTTAAAAATTCTGACAGAATCAAGATATACATTTAATTCTAACCCTTGGACTTTCATAATGAGATATGAACTGTTATCTCCAAATCCACAGAGCGAAATAATTAATCTAATTTTTAAAAACTAGTAGACCTGTTGTATCTCTCTTGAAAGTGTCGAAGTGTGCTAGATAAGTTCCTCACAAGCACCACCTAAGCCAACTCCACTTTGATAACATCTCTTTGTATGTATTTATGTAATTTAAGAGGCTGAATAAACCTGTCTGTCTGTCTGTCTGTCTAGCTGTCTATCTGTCTGTCTATTTCTGAAGATATCTGATTCAGAAGAAAATATCACCAAAATGAAAATTGTTGCAGTGCAATGATAATCTCGAATTCAAACAAATGAGATAGACAACCATTGTTCTTTGACATCAAGGTTATTCAATTTTAGAGGAAGCTGAGAAGGCTTTGATCTCTTTTTTTAATCTGAATTTATTTGCCTTCCTTGGTGATACTCCTAGAAATAGTATCATGAACTTATCACCACTCTGATATGGTTGTTTTGACAATTGTCATGAATACACAATTATTACAACACAACCTTTTCAATGAATCGTTAGAAGATTTTAGTTGATCAGAAACCTGGTTTATAAAGTTATGTCCCATCTCATGACAAAGCCCTATGGCTACCATGCAACAAAAAATTATATTACAGTGTAAAAACAATGCATACAACTATAGATTTTCTAAAGTTGTTCCTATGATGACCAGTTCAACATCAATGGAAATATCTCCAAGTAAGATCTAAACTTTAAAACATATTTTGGTGTAAATGCAAGTACGTATATCACCTTACTATTTCTATTCCTATAATTCATATTTATCTATGCTATACTATATATATTATTATTTCAAAAGCAAATAATGGCAAGCTTACCTTCATCCAATTGACAAATCATGCAGATTGAAAACCATATCCAAAGTATCAAAGTGGAGAAACAAGCTTGGGTTGAGCCCAATCAGTGGTGAAACGTATCCTAAGCCAGCACGAGGGAGAGTGAAGGCAAGCCTTTCAAGACAGCCAGCGCCTTATGTTGGCCTGGGACTCAATGATGCACCTAAGCAGGGGCGGACTGGCGGCTTTTCGGGCCTGTGGCAAAACAACGTTATGGGCCCCCACATTCCCATATTCGGCATCAATCTATTTATACTATGGAGACAGGGCCCCTTCCCATACAAGGCCCGCTCACATCGGGGCCCTATCCTGAATCTTTTATTGTATCTTGCAGTCACGAACTAGGTCACAAAGATAGACATATTGGCTTCTATCTCAATTTTTTTAATTTTTTGCCTTGAATGGGCCCCCCTGTGTGGTTGGGCCCGTGGCAGCTGCCACTCTGCCACATAGGCCAGTCCGCCCCTGCACCTAAGCAAATGACGGATCAGGCATGCACTTGCCCTGCAATGGGGCTGTTGGTGCCATAGGTGGCCTTGATAGGCCATCAGTCAGTCCTGTCAGAGAGCCAATCAACCAATCAATTAATCTATCTATCTATCCTTCAATCAATCTGAAGAGAATTGATGATCAGTGATACATATATGTGTAAAAAAAGCTATCGATCATGCATGTTTCAGCATATTATGTACATCAGTCCTGTCTGTCCACCTCTGTATCTTTTCCATAGCCACAGCCCTGTAAGATATTAATTTGGCCATCCATGGTGCAGAAGAAAGGAAATTCTTTCAACACCAAATTTAGGTCAAAGTGATACATCAGACTTGATCGATTGTAGCTAAATCTTAAAAAAAAGATGAAAGCACCGGCATTAATCATTCCATCAGTCAATATATAACCAGGCTTAGCACAGATTGTAGGGGTAACTATTAGGCATATTCTACACAGCTGAAGGTCATGCCTCGGGTTGAATGTCATGGCGCAATAATGCAAGCGTAATGCATCATTATTTGTGCCGATGGACTCCTTATTGTTGGTGTAATTCCACTCCACATTTTCATGTATTAAACCATGAATTGGTTTCCTATCACATAAGCTCCCAATTATTTGCCAATTTTTGCCAATTATTGAGTGAATAAGAACCCCGGAAGTCAGTAAGGAGAAAATAAGACTCGATACCAGTTACCGTAAGAAGCCCATTGTGTTCTATGGTTCTACCAGTATGGTGAGTTGGTCAGGGGCATGAGGTGAGTGGAAATTGACCTCTCTTGTCCGGAGGGAGATATTGGCTTCCTTCTGGCTCAATTGGTGATTTAGCTTATACAGGGTTGGCTCTTTCCTCAGTAGGAAACCTGAGCGACAATGAGTGGAAACTGGGTAGAGCATTTTTAAGGGATTATCTACTGGGAGCCTGTGAGACCAATGGAATAACGCTGAAAGATTTTACATCATAATACAATGAGCAGCATCAATCAGATGAAAATTTATCAAATATCCAGCTCTTTATATGTGTAAAAGAAGCAGTTTGAACTGTTTAGCTGACTTTTGATTCTTTTTAGCCATTTTCTCCCAGGCAGTAGTTGGGCAATTCCGATTTACAGATCAGACACTTTAGCAGCTTGTGTAGCCCTACCATTACACCGTCGCTATTTGATTGTTCAACAGACATGAGGCCAATTAATAGGTGCATCAAACAAGCTATCAACAAAAGCTCCAAGTGCAACAGGAGCTAAGCTACAAGTCAAAACGTCACTGTGTTGGACGTACGCACAAGCCACGCCCCCTCACAGAAGTGCACAAAGCGAAAAAGACTGAGATTTGGTCTACGTACAGCATTCATGTACAACTCAAGCATCTGTAAAGCTCCAATGGTTCTTCTTCGGAGGCAGAATATATAGCTCTTCTGAGCCTAGAGAAGATAGAAGCACTGAAAATCCATTGAATCAAAGCACCCCTTGAAGCCTAAGTGCAGGCATTACAGTGCACTCTCCCTCTTTTGCATAGCATCCTAAAGCAAGTATTTTCCAAACGCAAGTAAATCGATTCTGAACTACCTTATGAAGTCATCCACACTCTCCCAACTCCTTTGATCGTCTCAGTTAAAGAGAGGCTGCACTAAGGCGAACTCAGGTGATCTTACGACTACCAAAAATCAATTCAATTGTGCTATAAATACAGTGTCACAAAAAATTTTTAATACATACTTTAAAGGCGTAAAATAGTAATTTTTAAAGATAATTTTAATATATTTGATTGGATTACAAAAATTGCGTAAATGTTATTTACTGTATTGACCATTTGAAAAAGCTATAGAAGAATTTATCATGTAATTTATTACATTATTTATCGGTGCAATACTTGTATACTAGATCAATAGTGGGACACAAAATTAAAAAGAAAACACTAGAAATTTTCCACCTGCAAGACTTTTATTTATCTTGATATAGTCAACGTAAATCCAAACATCCAAACATAAAAGTGCAAACTCTCTTGGGTCCATATCTCAAGCATGACTCTGCCCTGTTCTCATCACACTCATCAATCGTTGCATGTGCCACGTCACTGACATTTACTTTGTTTTACAATAGTACCTGTACTTAAAACATTCCTACCTTCTTTAAATAATTTGACACCTTTCCCGTCAACCTTTCATTAATGTACAGAACTGGGTCATACGCTTTCTGTCAGGTTATCCAGGTGGCAGCATGGCCCAACCACACTGGCAAGTGCTGCCACCACAATATGCCTCATACATGCTACTAAGTGCATTTATTTTTCAAGCCCGATCTGACACTTGGCATCGACAACAGACGCATCACCTTTATATTTGCATTTTATGTACACTGTTTGACATATATATGTCCATTTATGCTTATCCTGCAATTTGGACCACCATGTCCTCCTTTACTGTCATATTCAGGTACATGCATCCTAGCCAAAATGGCTCAAATACCTGCTTGCAATGGGTTTTCTAGTAATATATATAGGTACATTATAAACGTAACATATACTAAACTAAAAGAATCAAGTACATTGACTTTTTACTGAAAGAGCTACTACAACTATTACTAGAGAGTGGTATTCAATTTTTCATTATGTACATGAATGAAACAAGTAAAAATAATATTTTGTAATTACGTAAGAGAATCAGTCTTCTTCTCAATTGAGTCAAACCCTCCAGGACCAATGTTGAAGCATCGGTACCAGAGCTGACACACAGTGCCGTCCCTAAGTATGTGAAATCGGTGATGATTTGCCATTGGATCAATGCTAACATCATCAACCAAACTACTTGAGGGAGCATGAATTCTCATCCGATGAGAAGAGAACATACTACTGAGTCATAAAAGCTGATATTTTATGTCATGTGGGATAACATAGGCTGCCAATTTTCTTTGCTGTACTCAGAACTAGGTGTGGGTCAAAGTCTTTGATAACTAAGTGAACCACCCTTCCCACTGAGATAACATTGGGCTTTGTGTTTCACTTACTTAATCAAGCATTGATCAAGTGGAATAACATCACCCGTTTCACTTACTTACAGTCTGACACTGTTGGGATGGGATATGACTCAAAAACTTGTTTCTCACATCAACTCCATTCGAGGAAACAGATTAAATACTCTGTATGCATCGACAGTAAAATTTCTTGGTTTATGGATCTGAATCAAAACATTGTACTTTCCAGTATTCGTAGCACAATAGAGAACTTCTATACCGCCTCGATAAGAATTATATCCCTTTTTGTCATGGACATCGTTTTGATAGTCCACCTCCATACCAAATCTTGTGTACATTCTGTGCTCCCCATAATAATCTCCATCACCTGTGGACCTGATAATGAGTCCATCTCTGGAATTAGCTGTAGTGACATTCACAGTAGCATAGCCAAAAAAACTTCCTTCCTCTGCAGATTTCCGGGCGGTGACCCGAGCCTGAAAAAAATGGTCGTACAGGACATACACAGACATCAACCCCATGTGGCCTTCAATTGTAATGTAGTAACGGCCTGGCTTCAAATTTTTAAGGGAGACAATCGCTGGTCTTTGGCCCGCCAGCTCTTTGATGATTCGGCCATTGTGGGTTACTTTCAAGATATAATTGGTTTTATTCTTTTTCCTTCTTGCGGACCGCAGAGTCTCAAGAATAATTATGTCTACTTTCTCAGCATCACTCTTGAGGTCATAGTACTTGTCGAATCTGCGCTGCCGTTTGAGAGGACGTTGAACAAGGTTTTGGAAATTAAAGCGTCTCTTCTCACACGGTTCAACATCAACATCTCGGAATACGGCCTTCACATCTTCGGTGGAATATCCCAAATCTTTTGCAGCTTTCACTGCTCCACAAGCCCCTTCTGCAAAATCAGTGTACTTGCTCCAATACAACTTATTTGCGTTCACAAATACATGGAAAGCCTTACGAACATCCCACCCTGGACGATTAGCCAGCAAGTAAAACGCCTTATTGAAGATGCCACTACTTTGATGCACCTCAATGCCAGGGCAGTAGTCTTGATAACTTGCCACTGATCTGTTATCTTGGGGAGGATTGTCCATGAAACGAAAAATGCCCTGTTCATTCTTGACAACCTGAAGGGATAAAAATACAAATTTGAAACTTCGATGATAAAAGCAACTACATTGTATAAACCGTTTATCAAATATGATTGTCAATTAAAAACGTGAACATCTCAAATATTTCTTCTATGATTTCTTTGAAAGTTTGCCTGCATATTGGCTTGCATATCAACACTGCGTTTCTCTATTCTTGGCTTGTTTATATGAGATCTAAAAGCTAAAAGTACCCATGTTTAAACAAGTTTAAGTTAATTTTAAAGGCATCGCAAAAAAAAAAATTCAGCAGAAGTCCTCACTTTGCACTGAAATCATTTCTTTGGTTGCCAGAAGAACACAAAGAATAAAAATGTTACAAATTGCATCTCCAAACTTAAAAAAACAATATGTATTAGTAAACTGTAAGACACCAACTTTGCGGATCTGGTCGGGATCTTACTGACACAAAATGTATGTCAGAAATGAAAATGAATGTCTAACTCATTTGGATCCCATATGCTTCTTTAACCAACTTTACCTTTCAAGTTCAAGTTGTAAATTTTGACAAAACAAACAACAATCTGATTAACAAATATGTTCTACGAGGCAGCCAACTTTCATCAAGGTCTGAGAAGAAATATAAATTTAAGATATTCATGTTTATTAGAAGGGACTGCTTATACATATCAGTTGTCCATATATAAATGATTTTTTCTCATGTGTATAAATCGGACTGGTATGAAATATCGATCATCACCTTGTGGAGATTACTAACAATGAAAAAAGGGTAAATGAGCAATTTTTGATGACATGAAAACCCTGCAATGTCTGTCATCTCTCAATATTACTGACCTTAATCTGGCCTATTAGGTGAGAATGTGTTATATTAAGTGTTGACAAAAAAGGTTATTGAATTTTCGTTGATACTGTAAACAATAATTACAATGTCATGTAACTCACCTCTGAACCATACATCCAGTCGCTCTTGCCGTTCAGATAGAATTTCGCAGCCTCACTTGCCATGTCAGAGAACGCTTCATTGATGGCACCTGATTCACCTAAGTATTCGAGCTGAGAGTGATCAGTCGTGAATCCATGACTAACTTCATGAGCTATTATGCCCATACTGGTTAGTGGGTAACGGTTGTTGTCACCATCACCAATAAACAATAAATTACGGCTAGGCATAAAGCCGGCATTATCCAAGTCTTTCCATACGTGGACGGCCAAGAAAGCTCGGCGTTTCAGAGGTTTAAAGCCATACCATTCTTGGTACATATCATGAACTTTGTTGAAGTAGTAATAGGCATCACTCAGAGGCGAATATGCACCATTGACTTCATCACTATATCCTTCTTTGCAGTCAAATTCAAAACCAGTTGTGTTTTCAAGAATCAGGTCATAGCGACGACTGTTGTTCAAATGCACAACTACAGCATTATCATTCTCCAACCTGCAAGTGGTGCCATCTTTAGTGTATACTTGAAGACGTTCTCTATCCACTCCGTAAGTGAAAGCACCAATCTTCTCATTTCCTCCCATTGCTTCTATCTCCATGGCTCTCTTATGATGTTTGTTTATGTGAATTTCAGATGTCTCTACCAGGCTATTTTTTTCCAAAACATCACCAGTGTTTGCATCTATTGTGTATTGGTATTCTTTTGGCCATGTTGGATCCATTATAGTGATTGTTACTTCATAAGCCAGATAAGCATCAATATTTCTTGTTTCGTCTGTATTGTCTGCATCATGATCTGTGTAGATCACTAAACGTATATCTTTTTCTGGTCTGAATGAGATATCCTCCATTTTTCTTCCCGATTTTGTAACAACTATGGCAAATGCTTCTTCCTTGCTTAACACTGGTTCAATACTAGGTACATCATCTTCTATATGTTCGAGTATAGTTCCACTGGTATCATCAGTGAATTGCCCATCAGACGTCAGTTCCAGCACCACAGCTTCCCCGATGACTGGCAGCCCTTTGTACTGCTCTGTGTATTTGACCTTTTCAAGGAAGCAAAATAGTTGTCAGTCAATGAAATTGTAATAAAATTATGCTCCGACTCAAAATGCAGACCTCAAATTTGCATGTCTTTAAGCTAATCCATTGCAACAGTTTAAAAAAGACTGTTTTGTTAGGTCCAGTGAACCATTATAAATATAGAAGTACCTTAGAAAGGATCAAAGCACAATGGTAAAAAAAAATGTTTAGAGTAGTTCCTCACTATATGTAGACTCTTAACTAATGATTGTCTGTTTTACCGTAGTGCCTCACTGTGTTTGACTGCTTAGTACAATAGACTGTTGTCAGTCAGCTATTTTACACAAGTAATGAATGTCTAAATAAAGTTTGCTGAATCAAATGGAAGAAAACTGTTAAAGAGTATATAACAATCATCTCTGAGTGTATTTATTCTGAAATAGTTTATAATGCTTGCACTCCTACAGTCTCGTCTAAAAAAAATAATATATTCAACAAAATACTTAACATGGCATAACATCAGATTGGTGATAGATGTCATATGTACCTTGATTTTGTTGTCTGCTGTCTTTACTGAATCTGTAGGCGTTAGCGTCTCATCTCGGTTCAAACTGAGTAAGTGATCTGCAGTTGTCTCCACTGATCGAGCATGTCTTCTACCTGACCTCAAGAAGTTTCGGTTCAGATTTTCCTTCACTCGCTCTTTGATATCCACTCTCTGGGCACCGTAGGCCAGCTCAGATATGCCTGAAATCATAAAGTACTGCAGAGTAGCTGTCATCCTAGTGTAAACAGATTGGTTGTGATCCACTCCCTGACACAAGTCTAACTAAATTATATGTAACTAGAAAATGCCCATTAGTGAAAAGAGTTTGACAATGCATTATTGTGAAGTGATGCTGCAGGTTGACGCTGTCATGTTAAAATAAGGGAATGTTTTAGGAACACCTGGTAGTTAGAGTGACTTGTGGGCATGAAAAGTTGAAAATGGCTAATTGTTTACACGTTCCTATAGATGTCACGCAGATGTTGGCTTGAGGCCCGCCTGAGACCTTACAGCCTGATTTGTTGCCTACCTCCTGGTAGGTGCCATGTACTTAAAAAAGAGCATGCAGGGCAATCAGAAGGTTTGTTACAGTCAGGTCAGCAGGCAATCAGATGAACGATAAAAACCTGCCTGTTGCGCAAGGTTCAGGCTGTGTCCAGGGAAAAACAGATGAAGGCAGGTGCTGCCACCTGTGGGAAAATGGTTATGAGAAGTGGCTCCCTCTGTGGAGGAGTAAAATATGAAAATATGCTGTTTCAGATGGTCTGCACTTAATGCTGAGTCTTTTTTGCCATATGTCACCAAACGTATTTAAAACATTTTTATATCATCTAGACCTTCACCCACATGAGTGGACGACATCATTGTAATATAAAGAGATTAAATGGTAAGATCCCAAGGTCTCCAAGGACCTAATCAACTCAGAAAAGTTTTGCCAACTCAGCTGCAGTAAAGCCATTTAATTATCGCCCATGCTTTGCACATGGTGATTATGTTTAGAACTGCCTTGGAGGGGTGATATTACCCAGATTCTGGGCTTACCCAGTCCATTTCGGCAGTTCTTCTCATGCGCATATTACATCAATGACATTGTAGATTTGCACAACACATAGTTTTTTGTTTTTTTTCAGTTTAATTCAATATTTTTCAATTTACTATCATTAGCTCCACAGCCTATCAAAGGTCCAGCCAGCCTGATTTGAAGCCCCCATTTTGGTTGTGTACTCCTTTCGTAGCAGGACCCGGTACAATGCAGTGCATGGGCACAGAGTGGTACAGGTGAAAATACTTCGGGTCATGAGTGACGATGTTCAACATCTGGAAATGTGCTTTCGCATTGCTATGGTCAGCAAGTGAATACTCAGACAATTCTACATGCTGATAAATAGCTGACAACAATTAGATTTCCAGTTATTAAAGAGGATAGTTATAAACAATACCATTAGTGGTAATACCACTTGGGAGCCAGTGGGTTTGTCGTGTCACTGTACCCCACTCTCTCATATAAACTTTTGCTGAGTTGTTTTTTCACACATGCCCTAGTCCCTCTCATTAAAGGGTATTATTGTGAAAATAGCTATAACTTCGATCCACCCGAACTTGAAATGCTGAGTTCTGGAACATGATAATGATTCTGAAACTTGCTGACTGTGACAAACGTAGTGCTACACATGCATTAGGCATCTCTCTACAATTGCTGTCAACAAATTTATATGTATGAGCTATAATTCGCATAATTTTCCTTTCCAGGTCATTTGAAAGCAGTGGCCTCCTTGTAAATTTTGCAAACTCAGCCAAATTTTGGACACTGGTGCACATTGTAGGCCAACATGTATGTAGCTTATATCATACTAGTGCTGTAGTGTTACAAAACGACCACTTAATGTAACACCCTCCAAGTCCAGTGGAAAAGATAAACATTTGAAAAATATAACTAACAATTTATTAATAGGCCTATTCATTATTTAACTGCTCTTAGTCAACATAAAATGGTGTACCGGACATGGTCAGAGTCGGCCAAGACAGTATGAGGCAGCTGGGTGGCTGAGTGCTTGAGGTGCCCGTCTGCCTCACTGAAGGTCAATACCTGCATGGGTCAAACCTGGGTGGGGAAATTTTCAGTGAACCTTCATGAGCAAAATCCCAGCAGATGTCGTTTGGATGAGACATAAATTGGCAGCCCCTTGTATCAGTGTCTGTGCTGGGCAAGTAAAAGATCCCTCACACGGGGTAAATATGTAACATGTTGAGGACTCCCGCTCTCTCTCCTCTCTCATCAATTGACCCTTGTGAGTGCCCAGAACTGGCTTAGAGGGATATCTATCTGTCTATCTGTCTATCTATCTATCTATCTATCTATCTATCTATCTATCTATCTATCTATCTATCTATCTATCTATCTATCCATCCATGTATCTATCCATTTATCTATCCATCTATCTATCTATCTATCTATCTATCTATCTATCTATCTATCTATCTATCTATCTTTCTATCTATCTATCTGTCTATCTATCTATCTATCTATCTATCTATCTATCTATCTATCCATCCATGTATCTATCCATTTATCTATCCATCTATCTATCTATCTATCTATCTATCTATCTATCTATCTATCTATCTATCTATCTATCTATCTATCTGTCTATCTATCTATCTATCTATCTATCTATCTATCTACTTATGAGAATTATTCTCTTTTAAAATCAACTCACCCAAAATGATGACAAGAATCAGAGATGGACCCATGTTGTTCCCTCTGGCAAGTGGATGGCCTTGTGTCAAGCGTTAGGTCTAAGCTTAATCAAATGAGGTTGCCAGGACATATCACTGAATATATGTTCCAGAAAAGATCAATTGGTCAGCCTGTAATAATGAGACCAATGGCCCAGTACAAAAATAATGATGCCCAAGTGTGACCAGTCACCATCAAAATTTAATATGCATTTTTGTGAAATCAACAACAAAATATATCACAAGAAAATGTTTCACAAATTCTATCGGTCAAGGTGCTGAGAATCTTTGATAAAGAGTAAATATTGCCAAAATTATTTATTTCTGCAGTGAAACAAAACTACAGTATGTCTCAACTTGCATGCGAACTTGAATTAGGCACTTTTTCTACAGGCTGTGGAAATCCAGTGCATTAACCTAGAGCAATGTAAATACTTAGATTACTAGAACTAAGTTGGGAGTGGTGCTGCAGTGCATTTTGTGACGTCACGGCCTATTGAGCCCACTGTTTGCATCACAGAAGTCAACAAATTTGTAGAAATGGACTGCCGACGTCAAAAATTGCTGAAAATCGGACAAAAACGGCACCAAAACATCGCGAAAATCGGATATTCAGATTACAAAACGCCATATCTACAGGTAGGTATGTGTATTTCTACTGTAGGACTTCTCAAAGATGAGGAATCAGACCAAATGTTAGTTCGCTTGTGAGATGAGACAAACTGTAGTTGAAATGGTGACTTTGCTTCATGGGAATTCGAACTCCTTCAAGGATTCAAATGTGCCTAAAATATATTGATATTTTTTTGGTAAGACACTGTTACTCAAACGCCGTGATTTTCTTTGTGGAGAAACATGGATGCTTCCATCTCGGAAGTACATATTGTTGTACAATCCCTCTAGTGTTTTGACCGATTGGTTGTAGCCCTCTCGTGTGGTTTTAATAAAACTATTTTAGGTTCAACCAGAGAGAGAGACACTTTTCTGTTCATTGCGGCAGAGAACAAATGAACCTTACAGTTTGGCACTTTGATATAGAAAGAGAGTGGAGCGTTGCACTCTGAAAATGGCATTTTTTTGTGTTTAATATCATGCTGATAATTTTTTATGATCAATACTTTCAATGTTAATTTGATTTAAGGAGACTAATCCCGCTTGGTGACAGCAAAACGAAAGGACTATGCATCTGATTTTCACGCTAAAATCAGTTATGACAAGTCAACTGGCCTTCTCTTGATCATGACATTGTCTAATCTAACAGCCTCCATGTTTTCCATGTTGACAGTATAGAAGATGACACTTCATCGGCTATCATGAGTCACAAAGTGCATTTTTTATGGTGAACTGGTCCTCATTTTTTCCATATCAAAGTGACAGACTGTAATATCTTTTAAAGGTATGTTAAAATTTAGGTTAGGAAGTAGTGAATAACCCACCCTAGAGCCATAGAGGGTCTCGCATTGCATTACAGTGCCGCGGCTGCCATGTGTAAGTAGGCTAAGTTAAACAGGCGATGCTTTGCATTCGGGTCAATTCTAACATCCTCATTCCTCAACCAAAATTCGTTGGGAGCAGTGACACTAATCCAATGAAGAGCAAGCATAATATTGGGTCATAATAGACAATATTTGAGGCATTTTCAAGGGATAACAATAGTTGTCAATTAACTGAACTGGCACTCAAGAATTTGATATGGGTCATAGTCTTTGATACCTAAGTGAAACACAAGGCTAATGTTTTGTTTTTCAAATCATTTACTTACTTAAAGATTTTTACCCCTGTGTAATTGCTTGAAGAGCAGGTAAAATTGGCGCTGTTTGTATCCCACTTTCCTCAAATATCATCCTTTATGAATATTGGCAATAATGTTTTTCCTCTCACCTGATCAGCATCCTTCTCTCACAAGCACTTTAGTTGAAGATGTATACCATTGATACAAATGTAAAACTGTCTTAAAATCACCTGTTTCACTTATTTATCAAGGAAACTATAATGTTGTCACCAACTACTACACGTTTGATAAGAATGAATATTAGCGTGTGTCAAAACATCTTTCTGAAAGTACAGATGGCAATGTCATTATTTGCAAGGTAGGGCAAGTTGTTATAGGAATTGCTTTTGCTTTTGCATACGTATGTTGATAACATCAGATGATGATACTTTCCAGAGACAGATCAATGTGTACATTGTACAATCGAAGAAGTGATTGTAAAAGCCATTCCCAAAGTGCAGTCTGGAACCAGACAGCTTCTTCCCCTTTCCCCTTAACATCTTTTTTTTAAGTTGTTTAAGAAGAGAAACCCAATACTCCCTGGACTGGAATTAATTACAGTATGCTCCCCTAAATTATTAGTGAACGCAATGAAGGATTTCGATATATTTGGACATGTGCAGTCAGCCAAAACTTTTACTTATGACTTGACTTGACTTGGGTTGTGCTGGTGAATCCCGGATCAGCCGGGGTAATCAATATCATAATGTCGTAATATATATAAATAGATACATAGATACATAGACACATATATAGAATGTCAGGCACCAGGCATAGAAACAGTAACACAGAAAATCAATCAATGATGTACGGATGTAGTGTCGCATGCTCAATGCCAGAACATTTGGCTATTGACATGCAAATACAAATTTGACTCACTCGGTGTGGGCCTATTACTGTTCCATGTATAAGTGTAGTACCAGTAATAATAATGTTTGTTGTGAAATGTGGATAGCCTTGACATTGGCCTGTCAGGCCTGCTTTCTGGTCTATGGGCCATTGAGTTCATTGGCCGCTAACTAAAATTACTGAGGTTGCACTTTTATACAAGGAGGCATCATGGCTACTTTAACAACATTGGTTCCACCTGGTGGATGGAGTGATAACTAAAAAGAACATTTCATCGGAGTTAGTTCAGTTCTTTCATCTTAGTTGTTTCGCGATGGATTTTAATCCCAAAATTGACCAGTGCACCAAGACTCTTACTGTTGCCTTTATATTTGATTATAACTAGATATCTCGAACTTTCATGAATTTACGGCAGTTTTTGATTGTATGAAATGGATGAAATCCCAAAGTTGCAAAAATGCCAGAGCGTTTGCTGTCACCTAGTCTTTGTTTGTATATCCGTTAAAAGAAAATATCATGAATGATGCCTTTTTTCAGCAGCAAATTCAGCTGAGTCCTTCCAAGTAATACCTAATTTGGAAGTAAGGGGAACGTTAATTGTCAATGTTCCCAATGCCAAAATATTCTCCAGCGTTGGTGATTGGAGCATCCAGTGCTGCCTGTAAGTTAGTGAAACGCGAGACATTGCGCCATTGCATCAATGCTAAACATCCTCAACCAAACTGCTTGTGGAAGCATGAATTATCATCCGATAAGAGGAAAACATATTGGGTCACAAAAGACCAATATGTGAGGCATTTTAATTAACTTTTATAAAGTACTTATTACACCTACCTGCATTAAAATATAGCAGATATTTTGGCTGATATTGGCGCACTCGGTTCACCCAAATTCCCTCCGGTGTGGTTGGACCTACAGCACTGTCATTGATTTGGACCATTTCTGGAATTTCTTTGGTACTTTTATAGAGAATTCTGGCATATTCATTTCTATGCATATAAATCCGGAATTTTTGAAAAACAGTTGTTGGCTTGACGTCGTTGGCACGGCAGTCTGGCCTACCCCCAAACAGAATTGGCTGCCAAGACCAATTTCGCCCAGAATTCCGACTTTAATTGTCATAAGACCACCATATTTTAAAAAGAAAATAAGTTTTATGTATATTGAACACAATTAAAATGTCTTTGTCACTTTGAATAAAATTGTTATTAGTCCAATGCCAGTTAGAGCCTAAAATATAGGCAAAAATTGGTTTCAGCAGCCATTATTCAAAATGGCTGCCATATGAAGCCTTTGGAATAACACCGGTCAATGAAAAATGGAATTTTGATAAAAGGACACTATTTGGATCCCAAAATCAATAATTCCAATAAATTTTCATTTTGGTGTATCTAATGGAACCCGTAAATTAATTTTGGACCCTGAACCCCACTGGATTTACATTATAAACCTCTAAAAATCAATGGATTTTCATGAAATTTGGCACAGGCGATCCTAAGATCAAAAGGAAAAAGTTCAGGGGGTAAGACCTTGACATTTCCATATATTCATTTTCAATGCATTACATTGGCACACTGGACCGGAGGGTATTTATTTATTTATTTATTTATTTATTTATTTATTTAAAAATATATTTACAAGCTGGATAACACAATCTGATAAATAAAACAGTTTTTCATGTGGTCCAGCCATCAATGAATATGTAAATAGATAAATAGGTAACATATAAAATCATTAATTAAAAACATTTCTGACATTAGATTTAAAAACTTCAATTGACGATGATTCCTGAATGTGACTAGGTATACTGTTCCATACATTAGAACCTCTATAAATAAACGATTTCTTTAAAATGTTGGTTCGGCAAAACGGAATCTGAACATTCATAGTATTGTTACTTCTGGTATTAAAATTATTAGTCTCACATGCCATAACAATTGAATTACATAAATAGTCTGGTGCATTTCCATAAATACAGTTGTACATTTGTGTAGCTAAAAAATAATTTATTCTGTGGGAAACATTTTGCCATTTAAGTTGTCTAACCAGATCTTCACCTCTAACATTTATAATATCGAAATTGGAACAGATTATCCTGGCAGCTCTATTTTGTAATCTTTGGATGGTACTAACATTAACATTACTACAGCCCCATACAGTACAAGCATAGTCAAATATAGGCTGAATATATGACTTATAGGTTAATATTAATACAGATTTGGGAACAATGCGTCTAAGTCTACATAACCAAGACAACTTTGCTGATATTCTTTTAACTAATTCATTTACATGTATATCAAACTTTAACTGATCATCTACCATAACACCAAGATACTTTGTACATTTCACATTTTCTATCGTAGCACCATTGAGGTTTATCAAAAAATCATCACTGTCATAAGAATTTGAAATTAACATTGAATTAGACTTATTTACATTGAGAACTAACTTATTTGCTTTATACCACTGACTAACATGAGCTAGGATATCATTTAATTCATTATTTACATCAGCAACATTATCATGACTAGTATGAATAATGGTGTCGTCAGCATACATTGTACATCGACCATTGTTAATATGCATAGGTAAATCATTAACAAATAAAACAAATAACAGGGGTCCTAGAGTAGACCCCTGTGGTACACCAATAGAAATATCATTAAATTTTGAAAGTTTGTTATTATAATTAACACATTGGCTTCTGCCACTAAGATAGGAATTAAACCATAATAATTCAAAATTTGATAAACCATATTTTTTAAGTTTCTTCAATAACAATTCATGATTAATAGTGTCGAAGCACTTAGCAATGTCTAGAAAAGCGACGCCTGTACATAACTTGTCATCAATATTTTGTAACCAATCGTCAATAGTAGAGTGTAAACAATTAGATGTTGAATGGAATTTTCTATACGCAAATTGATCTAATGATATAAATTGATGATTTATTAAAAATGACATAAGTTGACACTGAACCTCTTTTTCTACAATTTTGGCAATATGACCCAAAACAGATATTGGCCTATAATTAACCGCGTCATCATGACTACCCGAACCTTTATAAACAGGTGTTACACGTCCAGTTTTCCAATCCCTTGGGACAATACCAGATAAAAGTGAGGCATTAATAATATACATAAATGACTTTGCTATAACATTACTAGCTATTTTTATAAGCTTACAGTCAAACTCTAGAACATCCAGTGAACTTTGACTATTATTTCGAACCAATAAATTTGGTTTCACTGGTGCTGCTTTCTTTGAATAAAATTGCCTACCGCAATGTTATTAATTGCATCTTTGTTAATCTTTTCAGTATAGATACATTATTTGTCAAAATGTCAAGAATAGGTTTAATTGAGAGAATCTAGTCATTTTGGAATAGCCATATTACATCAGGTACTTCATTGGGTGGAGCCTATGTTTTTTAGGTCAGTAATTATGTACTTCATTGAAAAATAAACAAGTTAGGAGGAGCTGAACTGAAAAGAGTAAAATGTATGAAATTGAAGTTTCTCCAATAAGAAAACCTGGACTATGCGACAACAAACCCCATAGCTTTACACTTCACATTTTTTTCATCTTGCAAAATTTTGCTTGCATCTTAATAATACTCACAAGCAGCTGCTTCTCCAGCCACTACTATGATTTTTGTTATTGCATCAACTTGCATGTCGATTTAAGTGACTAAAATCAACAATGCCGTCATTATGCCAGAACAAATCTAAGCAGATGAGAAAGAGTGCAACATTCCATTTAGTTTACACTCCATCCTCTAGGCGAACCAATGTTGGTAAAGTAGCTATGATGCCACCTTGTGTAAAATGCGTACGCTCAGTCATGTTGGCTGCAGTCGATGAACTCAATGGCCTGGACTGGCTGGCTTCAGTGTATCGTGACCTGAGTACAGGCCACAGACCAATGTCAAGGCCATTCACATTTCAAAACAAATCATACTGAGACTGGTACTGCATTGATACATGAAATACAGGCAAACTGAGTAAGTAGAAAATACTTGATGTCAATGACAAAATCCTTTTAAGCTGTTTTTGCAACATATAGAGCATTACATTCATCGTTGACTTTCCATTGCTTTTCTTGATTACCCTCTTGCAAAGCACTTGTACTGTGACTCAGAAGCAAATTTCTACCTCTGTATACACATACACTATATAGTAAAATAATATATAAGCATATATATATATGTATAGTGTTTATGTCTCTTCATCTGTAGTCTATCAATTTATTTGTGTGTCAATTTGTCGATATATCTCATTCGATCCATCCATCAATCTATCTATCGATCTGTTTCATTACTACTTTTCTATCTATCTGAATCTGTGTAAATATTTGTAATATATATACATATACTGAATTTTTTGCTTTTCAGTGATAAATTTTATTTAAAGACTTAAACTTATCATAGCTTTAGTCAATTTATATGTGGACATGGCACAGCATAGATATACATAGTTAATTCACAGAAATTGCCATTTTGCATGTCAAGTTCTCATAAAAAGTATTAAACATGATAACGGCGAGTTGCACTATTCTAAATAAACCAAAGTATTTAAAAAAAATTTATATTTAAAAATCTAAAAAGTATGTGACTAATTACATAGAGGGTATAGTATTTGCCAAAATAAGTTCAGTGTGTGCATTGAACTAGTCATGCTAGTTTGAAAGCACCCTTTGCAAAATGCAGGCCAGTTATATTGGGCCACATTTAGGGCAAATATTTTTCATGTAGGCCTATATAGTACAAATCTGTTGTCAATCCATACATATTCATTTACATTCAGAATCCTGAAACCCAGCTCAGTGATGGTGCTCTGGCGTCCAGACTAACTATGGATTCTAAACTGATATCTGAACCAAGTGCACCCCCTTGCGAGGATTACGTGAACTATAAACCATCGGTAGGCTTGGCCAAAAATGCACAAAGTCATCTCGCCTTTTTGGAAGAAATCGACTTAATCTCTGAAGAATTTCATAAACCTCACATCATAGCAAATGCCGTGAGGAGATATGAGAACTGCTGGCTCCCTCTTCTTCGGAATAATGATTCTGAAGTCTCCTGCCTCCAGTGGACGTCGAGTGGGCTTGGCATGTTCATATGTTATGTCCAAGACAGTACGCTGATGACGTCACAAAGGTAGGCTAGAAATTTTTATTCTTTATTTCCTTTTCTCTAATGGACATTTTGAGTATTTTTTACCTAGTTTGATGTCAGGATTATATACAATAGTTATGTCGCAGATATCATCCTTACAGAACTGTAACATGAAACGTCATCAGACACTAGGAGACGACATCATTTGCAAAGTTGGTACAATGCATATGTCGATACTCTTTTGGTTTTCAGCAGCGCCATGGCGCCATCTCTTACCTCAACAAGTTTGGCTAAACCTTGCATAGAAATACATAGAAGGGACATGAGGCTCTGGAAGATGAAGCAACCAAATCCACCATCTTGGAACTGCCCTGAATACTGGAACAATGGACCATGACGTCACCAATAATTGTGATGTCACTTATAACAATGCCATGACGTCACGTCATAATTAGTCTATTGTGACGTCATGTCTCAGGGCAGTTCCAATATGGCGGATTTGGTGACCTCATCTTGAGGTGGCATCATACAGACTCATGTCCGTTCTATGTATTTCTATGAAACCTTGTCAACAGTTCAGAGGTCGTCTTATCCCATCAATCACACGCAAAATTTGCATTCAGTCTCAAAATAATTTTGACAAGCTAGCATCAAATTTTAGAGGGATGACAAGAGCAAAAAATATTTAATTACGAAATCGGGAAAAGGCGTGAATTTTGAGGGAAAATATTGACTACTTCATTGGTAAACCTGAAGAGACCAGTATTTGACCAGCGTGAGATATGATAGGGGCTACTTTGTTATCAGATTATCTTTTCTCTCACTGATCACTGTGCACTAAACAACACCTTGACTTGTTTTGTATTAAAGGTTGTAGGAAAACTGGTTGACCATGATGTCAAACTGCTGCGAGAGGTAAGATCCGAAGCAAAAGAGACCACAGAGAAGATACATATGGACATCTCTCTATCCTGACGAGCCATTTTTGGCAGAATCAACAAGCATTCCGGAATTTTCAACTTACAGGCAGAAGGAGATTGGCTATGACATACAAACCGCTTCTTCAAGGTACAGTAAAAATTTCTAAAAGTGGCTGGTCATCTAAAATCTAGTCTTAGCTATATATCCATGGCTATACCAAGCTATACCAGGCTAAACCTATCTATCTATCCATAGCTATCCAAAGGAATCCAAACAAAACTTTTTACTGGTGTCTCCAGCTGGTGCATATTTGTTTAATCAGTGAAAGGGGTGCAGCCCATTTCACTAATGAACGTCCTTTGTTTAACCTTTGTTGTAATCGCTATTTCATAATTGTTTGAATGATAAAGAGAACTTGTAAGATAAAAAATATGAAATCGCTACCATTCAGTAAAAAGTGCATATCAATAATTATGGACAGATACTTTTTATAGACAGACTACCTTGGAGGGCCAAAGATAATGCCAGTTTACTATGAAAACAGCAACATATAATAATATCACATAAACGTATCCAGCTCGTGGTCATGAGTGGATACGCCACTGGCTTCATGAATGCTATCTTCTTGCTTCACAACAAACGTTACCTTTCCTCTTTTCCAGACAACTGCAATTCTACTACAATGTGTCTTTACCACATTTTGCTCTTGTGCCATTTCTCGAAGCAGCTCTCCAGCGATATCTCAAATTCATCCAGTTAAAGAAGTTGAACAAAGATGCTTTTCTCATTCCGATGTACGACATTGACCTGATGTGGCACACGCATCAGTTGACTCCTGTTGCTTACAGAAATGATTATAAGTCATTCTTGGGATACGTCTTGAATCATGATGATACTGCTACTGACAGAAGTCCAGGTCTGTATCTTCATTTAATCTGCTCTCATATTTGCAAGAATGTGATAAACAAAATTACCTTTCAAAATAACGCTGGTTGGAACTCCCTTCCCTTTCAATTTTTACTCAGTTTCTGAATAACCTACGTGGTATATTCTTGATGCAAAAAGTTCTTGATGGTATATATGAAGAACCCATGCCAGAAAAAGGATTCTAAATTTTTTTAAGGGTTAAATTGAATTGAAAAGGCTCAATGCTTGATGGAAAGTCCCTATGATAGGACCCTGTGCTCCCAACTTGAGAATGGGGTTCCATTGTGGGAGCTCAGTGCAGCTGGATTATCTAAATGTTGTTTTTGTTTGTTGTTTGAACCTTTTTAAAAGTTGAGTTATGAACCTTTTAGGGTTCCTTATCTAAATACCAGCTTGCAGAACCCTTAAAGATTGCATATATTAAAACCTTTCTAAGAGTACATGGCTGGAATCATGAGGTATAATGTCAATTTAGCACAACATGAAGTGCTTATATCAATAACTAATTAATATTAAATATCTCATTTGTTGCTGTTCATCCAGGATAGCATCTGAATCAGTCATACTCGAATACAAGAAACTTGTGGCGCCAGACGTTCAATGAAGAATACGCCATTCCCGGGGTAGGCTACAGAGGACCTGCACCTCGGGGGAAGCTACACCGAATTGAAAAAGGAGTTGTGGATCAGTACAAACCAAAGAAGGCAACAGTACGAATGGATTCTAAAGCCAAGTGAGAAGAGTGGAAAAATAAGCGGTTACCTGGAGTTGGAAACCTGGGATAGCGATCTGTAAGTGTCTACCATCGGTGTACAAATGGAATTTATGCATATTTGTATTTGACATTAGCATGCTGCCCATGCAAATGACAAACAGTTACATTATGATGTCATAATACTCCCAAATATATTCCCTACACTGTAATTCCAGCGCCCATTACTTTTACGGCAGTTACTGTTTTAACAAAGATACCCGATATTACCAGCCATAAAAACAATGGTTTTTACCATGAAATGGAATTGTTTTGTATTCATTTCAGCAGCTGCCATTAAAGAGATGCAGCTGGTTTACAGTTTTTATCAAGGGTGTATTAACAATTCTACATATTCAATAAAAAGGAAATCTTAGAGCAACATTTTAATTTGTTTTCATTGTAACAATTTACAAGAAGGAGGCTCACTTGCCTGAGGTGAAGGAAGATCCGTTCCACTGGGTCACCAATCCCGGACCCGAGTCGGAGTGCATGTTCGAATTTGAGATGATTCCGGAAATGCGAGTTATTTTGAGGGTAAGTCATAACAATTGCAAAATTTGATTATATTGTCACATTAGTGCCACCTGTAGGGCTAAGTATGTGAAACCAGTGATGTTTTGTCTTTGGGCATGCTAAACTTCCGCAACTAAACTGCTTGTGGAAGCATGGATACTCATTCGATAATAAACCATGAAACTTTTCGCGGACAATACTTGAAGCCAAATTTTTTCTACAACCAGTTGCATAGGGGTGAAAACCTTTGATTGGTGAGTGAACCCCATGTCATCATAATTGTTGGAAATTTTGTTTTAGAGTTTGTCCCGTCTTAATGAATGCGCTCCTTTGGTCTAATATCCGGTCAAAAATAGTAACAAAACAGTCATGCAGGTTTCGATCGAAGTCTTTAATAAGTACGTGAAACACAAGACTAATATAATGCAATTTTAACGCGGAGAGGTTGAGGGGGGGGGGTAATAGAACAGCGCCATAGAATGGATCATTGATCTATGGTGGAGCCCCGATTTATTCATAATGTCTTGAACAGTGACCTCAATTGAATTATGTATAATCTATGCAATGATTGCAGTCATGACAATTATAACCCATTTACCTTTTTCAGGCTGAGTTTAAGAGTGGGAAAGGCCTTCGCAACATGATAAAACCAGGGAAGGTCTTCAAAGAAAGGATTGAAGCAGCATCTGAAATACAACAAATGGTTTCTGCAAATGAGGTGGAGACAACCGTCACCAAAAAAGGCAAAGACGGAAATGTTATCGAAATGAAGTTCTCATTCATTGATTCTGGGCCATTCACGGGCATGATAGAGTAATTATATATTTTGTAATATATGCAATTATTAAACACTTAATATATGCATTATAAGAATCCACAATCCTCTAGTTGAATTACTGACAAAATAAACTGAACAGCAAAAGAAAGTTGTCAAAACTTTGTTGGAGTACTGTGACCTACCAAACTGTAGGAAAAAACAAAAAATGCATTTGTATGGTTTAGTAATCTTTAATGGACAATTGCAACACATCAGAGATCTGGTTTCTGTAGAATTAAAGCAACAACAAACAAAATCACATGACGAGTCGGAAAAGTGAAAATCACAAAAAACTTGAGCAACAAAAAGACAACAATAAAGGACAATAACAGAGCACAAAATGACAAAAGTGAAATTCAGTCCTCAATAATGAGTGTGACCTCCCTCTGCCCGGACACAAGCCTGGCACCTCCTGCGCATACTCTGTTTTTCATTTCAGAACTGAAACGTCATTCTGAAAATTTCCAACAGGTGGTGCTGTAGTATGGAACTCCAATAGTTTGATCAATTGATGCACTATGATGCACTATTATTTCTTTCTGGTAAAAATGCTATAGGCCAAGAAATAGGGGTAGAAAACAAGTATTACTTCCTGGAAGTAACAATGAGATACTTCCAATGCTGTTTTAACCCTAAACATTTTATAAACCCAATTGAGAGATGAGAACAAGAGACCTCATAAGAGCAATAGATTAACTACGAAAACAGATGAATGACTAAATAAATGACGCAATGATAGTAACAATAACCTAAAATATAAGGGAAAATCATCAACTTCTACAATGACAGTGTCAAGTATGCGGTATTCACACAATTGGTAGCAATGAAGACAGTGATTTGTTTTCAAGTAAATATATTGCTCTTATAAGGTCTCTGTATCATTGCACAGTTGGATTTATAAAATGTTGAGGGTTAAAGCAGCATAACAATTCCCACTTTAATAATTCCAGAAAAGTAACACTTGCTTTCTGCCATAGGCATAGGAGATCAATTAATTTTGGGGGGGCTGCCCGAAAAATATTGCCCAAATTGCCCCAAAAAATAAGAACTTCCAAAATTTTCTGCCCGAAACTGCATGAAAAATTGACTTCCCAAATTTTTTGGGGGGGCTGCAGCCCCCCCAGCCCCCCTGCCTCCTACGCCTATGCTTTCTGCCTATTGCCAAAATTGATGGAACCGTTAGTGTCCCAGACCACAGCACCCCCTGTGGGAAATTTTCAGAATGACGTTTTAGTTCTGAAATGAAAAACTTTACCTTGAACCAATGACCTGGAACTTTCTTACCGAAATACCTGTCTAGTCCATCTCTGGACTCAATAATCTGGAACATAGCATGCTTTGATGCATTATGTTTTTTATCTTAAAATTTTATACCAGTCTTGTTAACGTGATTTTAAGAATATGGCCTTCATTGCCGCAAAAAAATGTTTTAAACAGTGAATTTTGCCTGGAAAATAATTGTAGTAATTCTTGGACAGCATAGTTGTATTGTCTGAAAATTTCATTTAAAAAGCTGAATTCTAAGGGCTCCAACCATAATGATTTTGTCTGCTGCATTATCAAATCTGCAAAACTCAAGTTTTCAAGTTGTCCTGAAAAATTCAAAAATAGAGTTGATGTGCAAATTTTCGCTTTTTATGAACTGTTTTGGGAATTTGTTTAAAATAGCGCCATTATTTTTGGCATAACTTGTCGGTAATGCCATATTTTTTTGCAAAAACTGAAATGGGATAAACATGTCTAAAGGAATACAGGAAATGGTCATAGCTGAATGATTTTTGGCAATAAGACGCTAGTTGATCATAGGAACAACACGATATAACTTGTTTTGTAGAAAAATTTTCTTTGCAAAATTATGAGCCAAAATTAAGTGACAACTTTCTTTTGCTGTTGAGTTTAGTTTATTCAGCACATGATGATAAAAAAAGTCGATTTTCATCCTTACTGATAATGTAGTGATGTGGACCGCACCGGACCGCCCTCCACTGGTCCGGAACCGCCCGGTCCAGAGGGGAGGTGGTCCGGTCCAGGGGAGAGGTGGTACGGTATAGTGGTACGTACTGGACCACTGGTTTTTTCGATTTATCTGAAATATTCGCCAAAAATCTTCAGAATGGTTCGAAAAATGAAGGTGTGAAAAATTAATTTCTTAGATTTTTAGGCGTTTCAACGAATTTTCCATGTACCGGTCCGTACTGGCACAGACAACCTCTAGACCAGTTTTTGGAACTGGGGCCGGTCCAGTAGGCCTACTAAAGAGGTGGTGGTACTGGACCGTACTGGTACAAAGCAGTCCGGTCCGCATCACTAAGTCTGTAATGTTGGAAAGCACAAAGAAATTCCCTCACTCTCTTGCACATGAAATAAAAAGTTTGCCCCGGTGCAAATCCGTGCCCCTAACTATCATCTGATTCAACCCTAAAAAAGGTGATCTCGGAGAGTGTCCGTAAGATCATTTTTCATAATTGCTCCAACAATAGTCACTTTTTACAATAGTCGCTTTTCATAATTTCACAGGTTCAGTCTTGAAGAAGGGAAATTCTCTGAAACATCAATGCCGGTAAACGACGAGTCTTTGTGGGGACCAATTTGTCTGCCGAAACTCCCGGAAGGAATCGATAACAAATGCCAAGTGGCTGAACACAAGTGAGAAACACTAAACTCTTGTAGATAAATCTAGCATAAAAAACCCTTAATTGTTTTTTGGGCTTGTCCTCTATAAAATTCCTATTAAGCTTTTTGAAATACCACAAATGGAATGAAAAACCAAACTTCTATAAACACCAAGGCTGTCAAAAAAACATTAATCTTTCAAGAAAACCAATTTGTCCAAAAAGATTTGATACTGTTTGCCAGGTTAGTCAACAAAGCTGGGATGCTTGTAGTCGTCCGCATCATCCATTCGTTGCCCCTGAACATCTCGGCAGTTCAAGTGTTCCACGAAAACAAGATGGCTGCCGTCTCTCATCTGATTGGCCAAGAGCAGTTGCCGACACCTGAAAAGGTGAGATATGTTTTTTAAAACTTTGCATTGACCTATTTTCATGGGTCAAAATTTGTCTGAAACTCTTGTCACCAGTGTTTAACAATAATTCATGACTAGAAAACCCGTTGCAAGTGGGTTTTTGAGCCACTTAGATTGGGTTGTATGCCTGTGGAAATAGCAATATGAGGGCATGCTGCTGATAATCATAAAGGGTGACAGGATTATAATAAACAGTGGTGGCTTTTGAGTAATAAACTCCGAAGAAATGGGAGAAATTTGAAAACAGATTTTGTTCATGCAAATTTGGTATGGAGAAAAATTTGTATTCATGAGCATGCTGTGGTGGCAGCACCTGCATGTGTTGTTTGGAATAGCTGGCCTATATTGCCACCTAGGGAGCTTGGCAGAAAGCCATTTATGCACATATGTGAAATATTGGTTCAGAAGGTGTTAAATGAAGGTGGATTTCAAAGTAAGTAGGAATTGTTGAAGTACAGTGACTATTGCAAAACAAAGTAAATGTCAGTGATGTGACACATGCAAAGTTTAATAGGTGTTAAGAGAATTGTGAAGTAGTTATGCTTGAGACATGGAGCCAAGAGAGTTAGCACTTTCATATTTAGATGGCGGGAAGGCACATGGAGGACCTCTTGTTGTTATTTGTCATAGACAGGAATATTAGCAAAACTTATAACACAGAAAATATGTGGCAGGTCATTTTTATCCCATCCAAAAATAGCATTAAAGTGACCAACCCTGCTGAGAATGGCTTGTCTCCACCAACATCTTCCTTGAAAGATCGCATCACAAAAACTAGTACAGGATCCTCATTCAATTAAACTCTTCCTTTCATGGAGACTTGACTGTCAATTTTTTTAAATCTAGTTACCAACAGCTGAAATAATATTTTGTATAAGAGCAGTAGGCTGTTTTGTCAATGTCTCCGATATTGCGTCATTAGCATTACACCGGATTTGTTTCTTAGTTAAAATTAAAGGGACACACATTCTGTGAGAAAACCTTGTGTCTGATAACCCAAGAAAGTAACTGAACTATCTGTAGCTCTGTATCATTTATGTAGACCAAAATATTTCTGTTAGCATGTCAGTTGTCCTATCTCAATTTGTCATTAATTAGCAAACGACTTGCTACTCCATTTTCACTGATCATCTGCATGTTATTTGCAGGGAGCAGAGAGTGCAGTGACCCTGGACGTGAAGAGAGGAGAGAGAGCCATGTTGATAAAGAACCGAGACGGAGACTGGGGGATCGTGAAAGGCAAATGGGAAAAAGCAACAAGTAAATGATAGTATAGTAATTACTGTCATGATTGAAGAACAAATTACTTTGAGCTGTTTGAGTTGAGTAGGGTGGTCCACAAAACACTTTCTTCTAAATTTACCTGATTTGAATATTGTATTCTGATCTTATGTAGACAGAATGTAATATGTGAAAATTTTAGCACGATCAATTAATATTTAGAGGTTGGACAAAGCCGCTGAAGTCAACAGGCGATTGCCTAGCAGCAGACCTCAAAATTATTTCATATTGGCAAATACTCTGGATGTATTTCAGTGACATGAATATAGCTCTAACCTAATTTTGGATTACTGTTTCTTTATTTATTTATTTTGTATAAAACTAAAGCATAGCTAGTCATTTTAGGCTATTTATGATGAATGAGGCAGCAGTAGCAGCCCATTAACAATCCAGGTTTATTGTTTGAGTGAGGCAGCAGTAGCAGCCCACCTGAAATGACAGCTGGAGCTAGTGTCGCAGCTCTGAACATGTATATGTACTATTCTTTAATTTTATAGGAGGAGGCAGTAGTAACGGCCCTTCCCAGAGTTTTTAATCAAGATGGTTTTAGCAAGTTTTTATCTCCATTCCATGCACTACTCCAAGAGAACAAGGATCTGGATATAGATTACATGTTTCCTGCTAAATCTTGCAATAACGCCCAATTATTTTAATCAAATAACCTTTTTTAGTACTTCCAGCAGGATGCCAAATTCAGTCCTGATACATTCTTTTACCTTCAAATTTTCGTAGCAGGCCAGTGTAGATATCTTGTAGGTCAATTTTCAAGAGTTTTTTTCTTACAGGTGCATATTTTACTTACTATAAATAATCAATCCAAAATTACCCCTAGATATTGTTATGCCATGCAAATTTGGACCACCACAAGCGGTACCTTCACAAAATTATCTGTGACATTCGTCCATGTCTATAATGAATATGAAATATCCATGCTTTTTCATTTCAGCTTACACAATAAGGCAAGGAAGCCTCAGTGTCAAGGTCAAAGATTTGAAAAGGAATCAGAAGTCATCTTTCCAAATTCTGGATGTTTGGAAAGAAATGCGAAGAAAGACAGTACATATACGTGAGACCTTCAAGTATTTGGATAACGAGGTATGTAGAGTCAAGGAGGGTAAATCCGTCCACTTTTGGCTAAAACTATATTTCAAGGAAAATGGTAATAGATACAAACATAAAAATCAGTTCATTGGAAGGGACATATTCCATACTATCGTCAGCAGTCAAAAAAAGTCAAATATTCAAATAATTTTAGCTGAAACCATGGCAACAAAGATTGAAGGTTAGGGCACCTAAATCCGTCCACCCTGCTTGTAAATCCATCCAGCAAGGATGGTAAATCCGTCCACAGGCCATAGTGCAGCCCTCACCTATCATATCTTGTTGTTTTTTTCCAAGTTTTGAAATATTTATAGTCTTACAAAGGTTTTTGTGTCAATTTTTAAATAATGTGTCGCTGATTACACTTGTAATAGAATAATTAAATAATACAGGTTAAGTTCACTTTGAATAAATTCAATTGACCCCCCTCAATTGCAATTATAGAACCTTTTAACCAAATCAAAGTGGTATAACTGTTCCTATCGAATTTCTGTAATCAGTGAAATGCCATTTATAAATATTTAAAGACATAAAAATACTATAAAAGTTGATTTAATGTGGGTGGACGGATTTACAAACCCCAAATCAAGCCACTTATGAAATATTGATGGTAATTCCGTCCACTTTTATTTTTGTTGTATTTCCTTTCACTGTGTAACAATTTTACAAATCCTGCAAGATTAATTTAATTTTGCATCTCATTCACTGATTTTCATCTTAAATACATTTGTTTGATAACAAAAAATAGGCATACAATGCTAATAAGTCCAACTTCTGAAAAGCTAAAAATGGCTGTGATGACGTCACAGGATTTGATTGTACTTTATCCTTTGTTTTTAAATGGACCTAAAATGTTATTTAAATTGCTGAAATCACAAAAAAACGGCAAAAGTAGTTGAAAAACTACTTTCTCTTGCTTATAAAACTCACACAGCTGTAACAAATATATTTATAACCATATAATAGGGGGTGGACGGATTTACCTTCCTGGACGGATTTACCATCCCTGACTCTACCATCACTACCATGAGAGTGAGCCATTTCAGGTTTGAGATATCAATCTTCACATTCAATCATTAGTCACCAAATTGCAGTCTCTTTGTCCAGGGGCGGACTGGTCTTGTTGCAGAGAGGCAGTTATGGGCCCATCCACTGGGTCGGGCCCATATTCCCTACAATATATCATATTATGCAAGATATCAAAAATAAAAATTCAAGAAAAACAGTTACCCATCTGGGTTGTGAAAAGAAAACTTTGATTGTATGCTGCAACCCAAACTAACTGAATAGGACAGAGCCCTTTTATGTGGAGGCCTCCACCCTTATAAAAATTTACCAAGTTATATACAGAAATTATAATAATTTTCTTTTCACAATGAAATAACACCAATTGATAGAGACTTGTAGAGCCCATGCACTGACTTATTTAGACACAGGGTCAAAAATGGCGTCAGTCCAGCCTGTCTTCACGCCATCCTAATTAGCCTACCAACTTACTACTGAAAGTATTTACAAATATGTAACATAAAGCTCCAATCATCCATCTATCTGTCTAAAATTAATGTCTAATTGCAGGTGAAATTGAAGCATGGTGATTTCCACATCGACTGCAAAGAGGGAAATTTGGCAGAAAACATCGCAGTCCTCTTCAGTTCTCTTGTTCTGTACGTTCTTTGCGAGCCACTGAGAGGCGACAAGCCCGGAGCAGACAGAGAAGCAAATGCCAAGAAGAGAACAGGAGCCCTTCTACCAGTTGACTATAAGCCCATCAGGTAATTTAAAGGCCTCATACAAGTCTTGCAAAGTCAAAGTCGAAGTAATCTTTATTTTGAGTCGGATATAATTATATACAAGAAAAAACCCAAAGCTTTGGTAAAGATCGACTACAGCCAAATAAATACTTATTTTTGAGTGAAAATCATGTCAAGTCGAGGGGAGTTAGCAAAGTTGGCAGTCCAGGTCTGGCCAGATTACCTGGGGCTTGTTGGATAGTAGTTTCTATCATCACTCTAAAAAATTTCGGGACAATACTGGGTTTTTAAATGGAAAATGGCTTTTTGAAAAACCGAACTTCAATGCAAAAACCAATATTTTGGATTTTTAAAAACCAGTTTTGTCCCGAAATTTTTTAGAGATCCTCTGCCTATTTTGGCTAATAACATCCATCCATCAGCTTAAGAGTGATGTACGTATATATATAGGGAGTGTATAGGGAGGGATTGATGTGTTTCGCTTTATTTTCCTCACAGATCTGCAGGGTACATGGTGGACACTCCCTCAAACAGCTACTATTGGTGGAAGAGGCAATCGAACAAGGGGCACTACCGCAACTACCACATGATGTATGATGAATATTACTACGACCATGAGGATTATGATGATGACAAATGTAACAACAATGATGACAACCAAGATGGCGGAAGAAATATTGCTGACAATTGTGTTGCTGACAATGCAAATGGTAAGATCTTTAATTCTTTGGGCACATTTCAAATTAAAATTGTCCCTGACCTTATTGAAGTACATGATTCTGTGATTATTCTGCTATTAGTAATTCCTATAACCTAAAGGCTTTCTGCCTCCCACCTATGACTTTTACATTTTTAGAGGCTCTTGCACACTATTGCAAGAGGAACGTTGGGAAAGTTCGTCAACCCTTGCTGGTGAACCATTGTCATGAAAACTTTGCATACAGCAAAATGTATAGTGTGTAAACTACCCAATATCTTTGTAATTTCTTTGTACTATTTGTGGTCTCCTACACTAATGTTATAAAACTTTATGCATACATCTCATCTCTCGATGTAACTATCAATCAATATTTTCTATTCTAATTGTATATATATATATTCTTACTACTAGGTGCTGGAAGAGATGATGTATTCTGTCCATGGGATCCGGATAACAAAATGGATGACTATGATATGAGGGAGAATATTAGAAATTTTGCTGACAACAACTCGTCAACGGCTTCAGCCTGCGGAAGTTGCGGCACTTCTCCTTATCCTTCGACGATAGCTGATGCCCTAGGTTACGACATGCGGGATTTCACGAGCCATTCAGGATTCTCATCTTCGGGAGGAGGAGGTGGATCGGGCGGCGGAGGCGGAGGGGGAGATGATGGGGATGACGACGGGGGAGATGACGGGGGAGGGGAAGGAGGCTGCGGTTCCAGTTGCGGTTCAAGCTGCGGTGGAGGTGGTGACGGAGGTGGCGGTGGTGGAGGGTCAAGCTGTGGTGGCGCAGGAGGTTCCAGTTGTGGGGGCAGTGACTAGTCAAATGCTGATTCAGATTGAGACATCAGTTAAAATCCATGCCAGTGTGTTATTCTCTCTCAATACTCATTATTATCTCCTTGTTAGAGGCTAGTTTATATCTCCATGTTTGAGGCTTGTTTGGAGGCTTGTTTAGAGGCTAGCTTACAGGAAAGACTATAGAGGATATAGTCTGGAGGCTGGCTTGTCTAGAGGCTTTACTAGCTTGCCTGGAGGCTTGTCTAGAAGCTTGTCTAGAGGCTGTCTGGAGGTTAGTCTAGAAGCTTGTTTAGAGGCTTGTTTAGAGGCTTGTTTAGAAGCCAGTTAATCACACAATGTCATGTTGTTTTCTTTATATAGAGACTAGACATGCAATTTTATTGATAAATATTTATACCATCTGAGCTGCATATACAATGTAGTACAAGAATTGACACACAGTAACTTCATAAATGCATGCAATTGTTTACGTTCGACTTATTTTGAAATTGGTTGTTATATGATGTCATTTACCCATACTACATTAACTGTCTGACACAAAGTTACATTTATATAGGACATCCTTTATGTGTATAGCTTTTATCTTTGAAGTGTATTGTAATTCATTTTATGAATAAGTTGTTTTACGGGTTTCAAGTAGGCTGCGCTGCTTTTATAAACTGCAGACAGATGAGATGTTTCATATAATCCTGCATATGGCTTGTGAGATTTTAGATTAGTATTTTTATGATGAGATAATACATGTATGTACACTTGGACTGTGAATATTTTTCATTTTTTTAAATAATTAGTACTACTTATATACATGAGCAGTGAGAGCTCTGTGTTCACAGTGTCCTTGAACGAAGTTTAGGGTTAAAAAAAATGTACAAAGAATCTGTCAACGCAGCATTGTAGTATATGGTCTCAGCTTCGATTTGATGTAAAGATCAAAAAAATCTGTTGGGAAAATTTTGAGAAAATTGAAATTTAAAATTTTTGGTTTTTCACACCCTTGTTGCATGCAAAATATCCATTATTAAATTTTGAAAATCGATCTATTTGAATGAGTTGAATGTAGAAATGCTTTCTTTGACCACCATGGATCGTATATTAACAGTTGAACAAATTCAGAATTATGATAAAGTGGATTTTAAAGGAATATATTCGGAAGGTGTTACAAACTTGCTAGACTACATCTCGCATTCTCAGAACACATTTTTAAAACATCTAATCAACTGAACCTGCATAGGTTTACTAATTCATTGAGTGCCTAAGTTCAGTAGCCAAACACTGCAGCAATATAGTCAATAATAAGACATTTTTAGATATTTTATAGCATTTTTATACCCATATTCCGAGACATATGTCGCAACACTTACAGAGTGCATCTCTCCAAATTAATATCAAAACTTCTCATCCCAATCTGAAGAAATATGATTGTCTCAATTGCCCATTCCTTAAATATGATATTTTTTGTTCAGGGACTTATTTTAGAAGGTATGTGGTAGATTTTCTTCAATTTTGCAAAACTCTCAAATTAGTACTTTCTCCGTAGATTTTGCATCTTTAATGCAACAAATTGGCAAGAAAATATGTATAAGATATATTTTTGAGTGTTGTCAATCTGACCATGAACGAACAAAAAGTAATTTCGCCAATAATTATTTGTTTCAGAACTTCTGGTGTGAAGTTAACTTGTTAAAAATGCTGATAACTCTTTATTTTGTATTGAAAGTTCACAGATAACTGATATTAACTATGTGACTACAGAGTAGAATGTGTTGACTAATAGTTTAATGATATGTTTATTGCACAAAGGCATGATACCACTAAACAACTGAATCTTGGAAGTCAGCAACTACTAAATTCCAAGAAATAATCTTAATAATTGGCAAAAACAGGTAAACAAAGCACTTAAAATCCTGCAGAAGACCACAAATTGTTAAATATATTTCAATATGGATAAAGACCCTGTAATACAACTTGGAATTGGCCATCTTATATGTTCATTAGCCCACTTGCATAGTCTTTGTATTGATTTTAGAAAATAATTTTATCAAAATATATAATTTCCTTAAATATCTAATACATTCTAAATACAAAGCGATGGTGAAGATACAAATTTGTCAGATCCCAGCAGTAGGTATTAATACAGGTGTCTGCTGTTTATTGTCTGATAACTTTGCAGATGTTTTGTGAATCTCTTTTGAAAAAAATCAACTAGTGAAATGCTGAAAATCTCACTTTACATCACAAACGAAGTTAACAAGGCAGTTTCTGACATGCTGGTGGTTCAATTGCCGCGTTTCCTTAGTTCAAGAAATAATAAAGCTGAAATCCTCATGTTTATACATGATTTAAACACATGATAATATTCGGTGAGTTTGCAACACCCCAAACTATTGGAAATAATGTGAAAATTGAAAATTAAAGGCTTTTCTTTGATTTTGTTTACCTGATTGAGTAAAGCAATGTATAACTATATAAATTATGATGTTTCAGTATCACTGAACTGCAATTTTATATATCTATAGCAGATATTTTGCATGCAACAAGGGTGTGAAAAAGCCAACAATTTTAAATTTCAATTTTCTCAAAATTTTCCCAACAGATTTTTTTGATCTTTACATCAAATCAAAGCTGAGACCACATACTACAATGCTGCGTTGACAGATTCTTTGTACATTTTTTTTAACCCTAAACTTTGTTCAAGGACACTGTGTGTTCCATGTAGGCTTCTAAGCCGTTCCCACTAGTCTGTGATCTGCGCCTGTCACGCCCGCTTAAATTACAATTAGGTACATGATTAATAGTGTTCTGCAAGATGCTTTTATATGTAGATAAAATTGTATATACACTTTATTATAATACTCTGATTAATGTTTTAAATGTATGTTGTACTAAAGAAGCTTTTGCTTTGGCATTGCACTGCCACAGGATTCAATACGACTTGAAAATAAAAAAATATTATCATACCAAATCATACGTATTGTTGCTGACTAAACTTTAGAATATATTCTTAGTCGCCAAAAATTGCAAATCTTGTTTCGCCCTTACTTCTTCACAAGAGAGACTGGAGTTGCACTGAAAAAAAAAGTTTACGTAAAACAGACAAAATGAATGTTAGCTGGTGTCCGTCAAAAACTTTGTGTACATTCAGACAAAAGTATGTATTGTTGCTGACTAAACTTTAGAATATGTTCTTAGTCGCCAAAAATTGCAAATCTTGTTTCGCCCTTACTTCTTCACAAGAGAGACTGGAGTTGCACTGAAAAAAAAAGTTTACGTAAAACAGACAAAATGAATGTTAGCTGGTGTCCGTCAAAAACTTTGTGTACATTCAGACAAAAGTATGTGTATTTTTGACTTTTCATTGATCAAAGCACACACAAAATTGACAAATTCCTTGTCGATTTCACCTAAAAATCGTATCTGATATACATACATGTACACAAAATTTTGTCGCTAACGTTCAATTTGTCTGTTTTATACAAACTTTTTTTTTAGTGTGGGAAGGGGGGAGAGCCAGAGGCAAATTTCGTTTCTAGGCATCACTAATTTTATCCCATGTCTAGCCAACTTTTGTCCCTCATACTGAGCTTTTCCCTGGTCAATACAGATTGAGAGAGGGAAATACAACAGAAAGAAACAGGGATATATTTAGTTCAACCAATCAAATTCCTTTGGCTAATTAGCCAGCAGGGATATACTGAAAGATAATGAGATCAACAGGGATATACTGGAACTGACCAATCAAAAGACAACAGTGCCCCTATATATCATGCTTATTAGCATGTAATACCAGGATATTTGCTGATTGTTGTGATTTAAGGCAATTAAGTGCTGCCAATTAAGAGTATTGATTTTTTTTGTAGCACAGCTGCATTCACATTGAGTGCTTCAAACTGTTTTATATTGATATAAAAAAATTTAGAAAAAAAAAAAAAGACATGGGATAAAAAGGTTATACCATGGGTTGCGGCAGTATATCCCTGGTATAGTCACCCTCGACCCCGTATATCCCTCGACCCTTCGGGTCTCGGGATATACTGGATCTTGGGTGACTATACCAAGGATATACTGCCTCCACCCATGGTATAACCTCATAATATATAGGATATATAGGATGTAAAGCTTTTCTTGGGTAGACCTTTATATTGAGCACAAGCTGAGGTTTTTGACAGCACAACATATATGTATAACTTGTGTCTTTCAGTATAGTAAATATATGATAGTACTACTGTCAGTTGGAGCTAGGGGCATGCACCCCCTCCCCCTTCCTTCAAAGTCACGCCACTGTGGAAAAGTAGATTCTCAACAATTTTTTTTTGGGGGGGGGAGATGGTCAATATATCCTACAGCAGAATTGCTAATTCCAAGGAAACACAGTGCATGCATAGAAACCGAAGTTCTGTAAAGAAATATAGCGAAAATTTTGTGTTTTACGAAGCTACTTTAATCTATTGCTGGTCATAAAATTCAGAATTACCTTTGTTGTGGATTTGCTTACATTACTTGCATATGGATTGTCGATAATATAATGCACTGGAAGTGATTTTATAAAGCTACTTTGACGTTATTTTCTCAGAACTGCTTCAAATTCTAAGACCAAATATGAAGTTGCAACACATGATTGTCAGTCGGTTTGAATGTCGGTCTCGACTGCTGTTATTGCGATGCGTTGAAAATGTGGGATCTGATTTTCATTTTTGCAGCTCTTTCTTTTAGTCCTGTCCAATCAGGTAAGTCTGATATTTATCTTGAGGCAACTGGGTGGCAGAGTGTGGTCAAGGTGCCTGTCTGCTCCACTGAAGGTTTTTGAAAAAAAGTCCCCCCAAATGTTTATGTGTTGACAAGACTTTTTTTCACATTTTCCAACTCAATAGGCCCTACTAATTCTTGGAAGACTAAGATGTGGGTATACGGTTATATATAGAATATCCACAAAAGGAAGTTTTTGATTTTCGCGCATGTTGATGCACTTGGGAGAAATTATTTTGTTTAAAATTTCAACTGAACAGTAAAATCCTGTTTTCTTGCAACTGAAACTGGGATTGTGTACCAAATTTTGTGGAATTAGAGCTAATTAGCCTGTTATATACACTCACCAGCAAAAGAAATGCATTACTTGATTTTGGCTTATAATTTTGCAAAGAAATTTTTGGACAAAACAAATTATATAGTACTGATCCTAAGATCAACTAGTGTCTTTGTGCAAAACATAGTTCAGCTGTGACCATTTGCTGTCTGCTTCTGCCTCTGCAAAGAAGGTTATAAAACAGAGATAATGGCGTAATTACAGCCGGATGGAGAATTGAATGAATGTATAGAGCACAACGAAATGGTGCAAACCTTCTTTTATAAAGTAGGATGTACATCATGAACATTGGGGTGGCCATGGCTGCTCATACTGCCTCCGCTCCAATTATATTTAATTATCTTTCAGTTTGGATTCATGTCAGGACCCGAAACTACAACAATGCACCAGGTCCTACTGTTTATCATCTACCAGGATTATCTTCAGCTGTTACTCAACTGGTCTTTGCTGTTCAGGCCCCTGACAATACAACGACGGGATACATCCGTATGTCGCCCGTGAAGTACTCTTCTGGTACTTCCTACTGGGACAAAGCGATGTACGAGGCTACCATTGGCAGTGGAGCAAGGCTACGAAACTCAAGCAGAGCAGGAACTTGGTTATCAACTGAAGTTTCACCATGCATTGTTGGTAACGGTGTTGACAGATGCATGTCATCCACCGTTCAGAACAACTTCCGGCTCCAATGGAGCGAAAAGAGCATTCAGCTGGGAGGTGGCGCTGTCGTAGGACAAGGAACGTTTTGGAGAGCAGACGTCAGCACTATCGGATACCGAGTCAATCATGTCTCGTTCGCTGGTGGAAAAGCAACTGACACATTGTTGTGGAGGTATCAAGAAGGTAGTAATAAGTCTTGTCCAAAGGCGGGCTCAGAGTATTTTTAAAATAAATAATTGTTTGCTCCAAACGATTAAAAGAGCAATAAGCAGATTAAAAAAAGCTGCAAACAGACAAACAGATGACTAAGCTAGGTTACAAAACTTAGATTCTTTCAACAAACAACCATGTATATCAGTCTAAACATTTGGTTGTCACTGTGACTAGTTTATGACTACTTTAGGGTTGTAATGGTTGCAAAAATTGGTACTGACTTCCAGGGAAATCATTTTGACTGTTCTATCATAATCAAAATTACTATGTTGACCATGTAAGTGTCCGAAAGGGAGTCAATTTGATCATCGTCTGGTAGCTTTAAGAACCAGAGTAGTGCAACTTACTAATCCAATATTTGTCACATTGGTTTAGGCACCAGGAATTACCACTCTAGAGTTGTCATCTTGACCACCCTGTGTTTAGAGTGTACAATTCATTACAATAAGTACTTGAACCATTAAGGGGCCGCGAGAATAAAGTCGCACCAGATTTCCCTCACCTATTGGCCTTATAATGATGAAATTTCAAGAATTAAACATTTAGAATAAAGATTAGAGTCATAACTAACTTATTCTAGCTGTTTAATTCTTGAAATTTCAGCATTATAAGGCCAAGGAGAAAAAAATTGGGACAAAGAGAAATAGAGTGGAAAGTAATATTCTAAGAATGTTAAAATTTATTCATTTTTTTGGGAATAATTTTTTTTTTGCAAACATGTTTCATTTTGGATATTTTTTCTTTTGGAATTTTTGGTAGTCACGCATGATGAGAAAAAAGTGCCAGGATCATGTTTGCCATAAGGGACGTGACACCTTGCTCGGCTCGGAGAGCCGGTGGCACTGTCCCGTCTATTATCTTTTTATCTTGCCTTATTTTTCTTTTTTTTTCAGTCCAAGCTCTGTTGAGTTCCAATTTCACACATTATGAAAACCTGAAACTGGTCATTCCCACTGCAAGTGACTTATTACGTTTGAACGACAACCACATAGGAACATGTATGAAGGTATGTAAAAGTATGACTAAAACAAAAAAAAAGAAGTTTGCAGGTATAGGCCAAAATGACTTTTGCAACTACCAACCGGTATGTATTACTGGGTATGTGGTCATACTAAACAGTTCAACAAAAATAAGTCTCCCTTCGCGAAAAAATCTCACAAACATCTCCTTTCCAATTTTTATTTTTAAGTTTACCGATTTGTAGGCCTGCATATTGACATAGTGTCTGTGTATTTGTAGCTTGATTGCTTAATTTTTGTCTGAGCAGCACATGGTGATGTCACTGATGGCCACAAACATCTGAATTTAAGTACTCATCAGTCTTCGACTCGACTGCAACATGTTGAAAAGTCTTTTTTGGTTTAGAAAATAACAATTCTTATTCAAAAATTTTAAATGTATATACAATGTATACAGGATGCAAACCTGTGTGCAATTATAGATATTTCCACTGCATGTATTTAAAGGCACAAAACTACTTGACACTAAAAGTTGTACTCAACCAGAGTGCAAATCAAGTTGTTCTGATTGCTAATTACATGTAGTTTGCTTCTTATATCAGAACTACTCATAAAAGTATACTTTTTTGTCGTTAAACTGCAATAAGTATATTAAAAAATGAGTAGGATAGTAGGCCTATCCTCATATGCATTGGATCTTAGATGTTAGCTCCATACTGGTAGTATTTTATGGTTTTTGCAGTGGCGTTATTGAAGTTTTTCAGCATAAGTTAACAAAGGTGGCTACTGAGAAACGAATCACCCACTAATGAGTTACTTAGCTACTAATAACTGGGAGACAAGACCCCTAACATAGGTACTAACAGCAGATTTTGCTACAAGTGACAATTGAGAGGCACTAAAGAGTCCACTAAGAAGTTACAGCTTATGCTAATTCCATCCCCCTACAGAACATTGAGTTTGATAGACATGAGTTGCAAAAAAACGTCATAACCTATCATCATATCATATCTCATATTAAACTTCATGATACAGTTCTGTAATAACCTCCCTCGCCCCAAAGTGGCCGTTGTTCTTACACAGAGTAACGCGTGACAGCACTGTGGTTGCTGTACATGACTTCTTGTTTGATCAAAACATTGGCTTGCAGAAAGCAGATGTTTCAGAAAAAGTCAATTCATATAAAATCTTGTTGGTGTTAGCTATAGAAAACCATGTAGAACTGTGCATGTAGTCACTGTGGACCAAACCTATGGAAAGTGTAACCTTGAAACATTTTTGTTATTTGACTAACAGCCTCCAAAGATTCAATGTGAGTTGGCAAAAAAATAGGTGTCGACTTGGCCATAGGAGAATTTCTCTTACCTTCTTTCATGAATTAATATCCTACAATTTGCTCTGTTAGCCATTCAAAATAATAGATATCCAATGCAATATAGATATAGTCCATGAACAATTCCATGTGGATAAATGGATGCTCAAATGTTCCAATCATTAATTCTTGGGCAAATACTCCCTGGCTCTGTCACATATTCTTATTTTGTTTTGTTTTAAGGAGCCCTGTTACACAATAGCAAGCTGGATTATCTTCTTTAGCATTGTTGGGCATTGACTGTTCTAATCACCGGTTTCGAACCACAGTTAGTGGAGTGCACCAATGTACCTGTGAATTCCATAATTATGTATAGCTGTAGGACCCTGTCTTAGTAGCCAGCTAAGTTCTCTATCCTGAAAAACTTCACTAGGGGGCCTTGTAACAAAGGGGTGCCCAGGGAGCTTGAAATTATAATATATTCTTTTGGGGAGGGGACACTGGACCAATATTCCAGGGTGTACCTAGAAATTACCTGAAGGGGGCGATAAGTATAACACAACACTGCTTTCTCAAAGTAAATGCATACTCCGAGTTTCGAACTAGAAAAGAAGATTAATAATCACATTCATGTATGTTATTGTTACTTTGTTATATCAAGATTACCTATATATTTTCATTGACATTTCAGGTTAGAGCTATCGATGCTGGATCCTACCTTTTCCTGCAAGTATTTACTGACCCCCCACTAACATTGTCCGTTAAATTGTCTGGAGTCCTCTCGTGTGAAGCGTCCAACTTGTTTTTGATGGACAGAGACAAAGTGGAATGCAAGCTTATTGACAGGTAATTAATTAGTGAGCAATGATCTTATTGTATAATGGGTGGTCACTGGTTATTATAATTAATCGGTAGAATCATCTTAGTTTTCGTACAGGATAGACTAACTTCATTGAAAGCAACTAAACTCTTCTTTTTTCTTACTTCTGCTTTCTTTCTTAGAACGACTTCATCAATGCTGAAAAGAGACCACCATTAATTTGTGAAAAAATGCAATTTGTTGCTCATTGTAGCCAATGATATGGTATCACAACACTTTTTAACTTGGGAGCCATAGAAGCTGTTTGATTTGTCATAACTGATTTTAGTGTAACTAAACAACAACTGGTATTGGTCTTCTTTAAAAATCAAATTAGGCCTATACAAAAATTATAATTAGGAGCCTTTTTTCCCATGGTGGAGATTTCAGACCTGTGTATTTGTTCGGATAAAGTCCTGCTATTTATTTTTTAAGTATTAACTTCTATAAGTTGTATTTCTTTGCAGAATTGAACTACAATCAGGCATCCACGAATGCTTCTTTCAGTGTCTGGATATTTGTACTTCCGTCGTTGCTCTTGGTTTCCAAAAAGGGAGGTTCGGTCCTCAGGTCGGGAAGATATGTGAAATTGTGGAGGTGAGAAACAGGAATCAAGGAGTGATTATAGCTGCATGATTTACTAATTTATCAGTCAACAAAAGATGATTCAAAGATTTTAAA
The DNA here is from genome assembly GCA_026936325.1 of Platynereis dumerilii. Lineage (NCBI taxonomy): Eukaryota > Metazoa > Annelida > Polychaeta > Phyllodocida > Nereididae > Platynereis > Platynereis dumerilii. The sequence continues at coordinate 6,339,791 of JAPTHN010000022.1, read as the reverse complement.
GATCAAAAAACACATCCAAAGATGTTATACACCGACAGTACTCTGCACAAAGTGTACAAACTTTAAAACATTATAATTTGAAAGATATTGTACTTTCTGTAAATGCACAAGAGGCAACACTGGTTTTGGCTGCAGAAAACTGTATTAATTCCTCATGATTGGGCACCTACAAAAATAGCCCTTTTAGTCACAGCAACGTCTTTCACATTTGAATGATTTTCATCATAAAATGGCCTTGTTGTTGATGGGATTTAAGTGTACCTGTTTATGGACGCAAACAAGGCCATGACACAAAAACACTTGTCACCGCTATCAGGTGCCAATACAGAGTCAAAGATAGTCAAATGGAGTGAAGCCATCACTTATTTACTGGCCAAACCTTACGAAGGACTCATTTAATCTGTATCTTTGAGATTCATCAGTAAAAGTTCTCTTTTAAAATGGTATTTTATGTATAGGAAGTCATTGATCGGTTCCGTCAGTGTGAGTCTTGTCTTTCGGGAGATTAGCTGTTTAGTCAGCTGATAATTTCGATACACTGCTGAATTTCTATTTTGAGTTAATGGTTCTGTCACACAAAAAGATATCAGCGAGTGACAATCACAATACATACACAGAATTGATGTCAAAACATCAAATGATAATATCTAATTGAGCAGGCTGAAAATTTAAGCGAGAGTGACTTTTTTAGAACCCTGCATTGCAGCAAATTAAGAGTATTTAGAACAATGAAGGAACCATGGTGAATGCAGTTTGTGCGTAAAAGTTTGATACATGTACAACATCAACATATATGCAGCCTATTTACTAATTCAAGTCTTAAATAACTGTCTCACTGTGAAAATGGCACTTAATGTGTCTTCATGCTGATGATTTGTCATGATCATACCCAAATCCCAAAACAACCCAATACTTTCAATGTTAATTTGATTTAAGGAGACTAATCCCGCTTGTTGGTGACAGCCAAACAAAAGGATTAAGCATCTGATTTTCACTCTAAAATCAGTTATGGAAAATCATATGGCCTTCTCTTGATCATGACTAATCAAACAGCCTCTATGCTTCCCATGTTGAAAGTATAGAGAAGATGACACTTCCTCGGCTATCATGAGTCGCAAAGTGCATTTTTTACCGTGGACTGGTCCTCCTTTTTTCTATATCAAAGTGACAGACTTTAAGCATGCACCTTTTAAAAAGTGACATTCCTCATTCTGTTTCAAATGCTCTCACAAAATTCTCAGCTGATGAGTCCAGCCAAATATCAATTAAAAAAAAAAAGAAATGACGAATTTCATATCATGGTTGTTAAGTACTGAAGTACACTTTTGTTTTACAAGGCAGTTTTCTTGGGAACAACCCAAGCTGCATGATATATGTGTCTGAACTGAAGGAAGCTTGATTCACATTTGTGCCTTTGGCTGTACACCACTTGCTGAACCAAGGAAGGTTTACTGAACAAAACAACATATTTATCTTTCCCATAATATAGCTCATTATCTTCGGCATAATAATGACAGAGATTATTATCTAACTGTCGCCTAAAGCAGCCTAAGTATTGGCAAAGTATTTCTGCCTTCCAATCAAACTATTATCTTTGCGTACATTATATATAGCTACACGTGTGTAAAATTGCATTTTCTTGTTCCTTAAATTCAGAAAGCTTGACACTGCAGAAACTCCAAAGATATGTAATTTCATAACAGTCACTCACTTTTACAATCAAAATAATCTCGTCCAAAAAAATCTTGAAAAAAGGGGTATATATACTCATGGTCTACTAGCTTGGGCATTAATTAAGCAATCAAGCTACAAATACACAGCCACAATGTCATTATGGAGACCTACAAACTGGTTGATTTGCACGGAAATCTAAAGAGAGATCTTTGAGGTATTCAAGGTTTTGTGAGAGGGGACTTAAATTTTGGTTGAACTGTTTGCAATGCAGTGGTTGATCATTGGTATGAATTTGTTACATTTTTCATAACAATGCTGAGAAGTAGCAACTGGTCAATTCCACAGAAGTGTACCACTTATAGCATTTTTTCAAATCTAAGTGATCATCAAATCATTCAGAGTAACAAACCAGTATGGTCTCTACTGCGCAAAACAAGTTAAATTTTGCAGATATCATGTTCCGTTTTGAAATAATCAACATTTTCGTCAAATCTGTTCAGATTTTTAGGCAAAAACAAAATGGAAAGAAGCAGCTGCTTATTATCTTCTTACTGATCACACATACATCACAGAAAAGCAAAGTAATGTTTTTCTGGCTTGCAAGGGTTCTGGGCAGTTGTTTTGAAAACATATTTACTGACACTTATGTTGAAGACGATTCACGCTTCATTTATGTAAGACATTGCTTGTACATTGTCCCGAAGTCACGCTCAAACATGATAAATTGATCTCACTCAGTGAATCATTTGTTTTCAGCAGACATTTTGTCATTGCTATCTAGTACAAAGTGACAGAAAACAGGACATGAATTGTCGTGAAGGTTATTCACACTCGTTTGTATGACAAATGGTGTGTAAACTTTGTCCCTTCAGTCACGCTGAAACATTGTAAATTGACCACAAGCAGCTAATTACTTGTTCTTGTTGATATTAATCAGTATTATTTTGTGTAGCATTACACACAAATGAATGTGGATTGTCCTTTTTAATTTCCAATAATTCTTAGGACAAAAAAAGTACTGAAATCCTGTGCCTAAAGTCACAAAAATCATACTTGGAGTATGGTAAATTTTTTGATGATGGAAGACTTGTTACTGAACTGTATGCCAGGGTCTATTAATGTTGAAAGAAATATAAGAACAAAACGGTCAGGTAAGTTTATATGGAATACAGGTTGGAAAACTCATAAATATAAATTTTTGAGAGTAGATTTCATGTCATCAATAATTAAAACAACCAAATGTTTCACAACGCCTGAAAGAACTGTACAGACTCAAATCAGTTGGTACAGCTTAGATAAAATCATGTTTTCATGCCAGGGTAATAATTATTTCAATGCAGATTTTCATATTGTAAGTTGGTTAGTCAGCTCAGTAGCACCCGGAGCTGCCGATCACTGCATGGGTGCAGAGTCATGCTCATTTTTCGCACATTAAATTTTGCCCATGTCTCCTATCCTAATACGTCTACCAAGCACATAATTACAAGATGAGATTTGGTCATTCACCTGTACCGTGTACGATGTTATAGTGTATCATCAGAGATGCTCATTTGATAAATGCAACTGAGTGAAGGATACGGAAAGGCAGATAAAACAATCTTATATTGCTGTTCATGGCTATCACTATTATTTTAGATGTAAAAATCATCAGGTTCATGAAGTTAAGGTCAAATTTGTTTTAATATATTACTGCAAATATATACAATACCTCATGTCTGTACATCTCAAAATTTGCTATCTTGAACCTATAAAATGTATTATATTGATAATGTATACTTTTCTGATGAATCATTGTGTTACCATAACAGCTTATTTCATTAATAATATGAATCAAAAGTCGTTTATTAAATACTTCTGAGATACTGTCCCATCAGTCACAAAGAGGTGTCCCATCAGTCACAAAATTAATGAGGTGCTGCTGGAGAACAATTGATCAACCAGTCGAAATGTGGGCCTGTTTTGAAAGCTTATCTCAATACAATTACAATACACTATGACAATAAGGTGTGACATGTGAACTGAGATAGTAATTACAAGTGCAGTAAACTCACAAAAAGCGGTGGTCAAAAAAGTCCCATCAGTCACAAGAGCATATTTGACCTCATATCAAAAGTAAGAATCAAATTCCAGGGAAGTTTTTATAACTTTTTGCAACTTTATGGGCACAGCAACAAAACGGCACAACAGCAATACCTTCCTCTGATTCCTTCTAGTAAATTATGACTACTATTAAGGTGGAGAATACATTGATTGTCCCAAAGTCACGGTGGAATTGACCAAATGTCAGATTTTTTGCAGCTAAAAATCGTATGAATTCCCATTGATTAGGCTACTACAACAATAACCTTTCTAATCACAACAATGTCTTTCACATTTGAATGATTTTCATCTCAAAATGGCCTTGTTGCTGTTGGACATTAAGTGTCCCTGTTTATGGAAGCAAACAAGGCCATGACATAAAAGCACTTGTCAGCGCTATCAGTGTGTCAATACAGAGTCACAGATAGTCAAATGGAGCAAAGCCATCACTAATTTACCGCGGCCATACCTTACAAAGGACACTCTAAATCTGTATCTTTGAGATTCATCAGTAAAAGTTCTCTTTTGAAATGATATTTTATGTATGAGAAATCATTGATCGGTTCCATTAGAGTGAGTCTTGTCTTTTGGGCGATTAGTTATTTAGTGAGCTGATAATTTCGATGGACCCCTTAATTTCTTTTTTGAGTTAATGGTCTTGTCACACAAAAAGATGTCAGCGAGTAACAGTCACAATATATAAATACAATTGATGTCAAAACATCAGATGATAATATCCAATTGAGTAGGCTGAAGATTTGAGCCTGTGTGACATTTTTTAGAACCCTGCATTGCAGCAAGTTGTGTGTAATATGAGATCCAAAAATGAAGGTGAATCTCTCCTTAAAAAAATAATAATCGGGTATGTTGCAAGGAAATGAAGATGAAAGGGATGGCCAGATAAACTAAGGGCAAATGCAATTTGTGTGTAAAAGTTTTAATACAACATCAGCATGTGCAGCCTATTTACTAATTAAAGTCTTAAATAAGGTGTAATAGTGTTGTTTATTAGATAAAAAGCACACTAATTATTGAACCCCTACTTCTTTGGACAATGACAGGAGGCAGTTACTCTATAGGCTAGCTACTGAGCAGTTATTGAGAGTGTAATCAAGGGACCTTCATTGAACTTAAGCATACACCCAGTGGCATCCCTATGGGGGGCGTAACTGGGGGGTCTCAAGTGGGGGGGGGGGCACCAGGAGGGGGGCACTCAATTTCCTGGGGGGGGGGGGCGTCCTCTATACTAACTGAATACTTTTGGCCAGAATTGGAAAGTTCATATGGGGGGCACCTGGTGGGGTACAGGTCCAATATGGGGGGGGGGAGGTACGTGCCCCCTCTCCCGGTGCCCCTGCATACACCTTTTATAAAGTGATTCTTCATTATGTTCCAAATGCACTCACAAAATTCTCAGCTGACAAATCCAACCAAAATTGATATCAATTTTAAAAGAAGTGAAGAATTTCATATCATGGTTGCTTTAGAAGTACTGAAATACACTTTTGTTTTACAAGGCAGTTTTCTTAGGAACAACCCAAGCTGCATGATTTATGTGTCTGAAGGAAGCTTGATTCACATTCATGCCTTTTGGCTGTACAACACTTGCTGAACCATGGAAGGTTTACTGAACAAAACCACATAGTTATCTTTCCCAATATAGATCATTATCTTTGGCTTTATAATGGCAGAGATTACACCGAGTGCCAAATTATTAGGCAGCGATGATTTTTTGCCATATCTCCAAAAGTATTTGGAATATTTTTATGTCCTTCACCCACAAAAGTGGGTTAGGGTAGAACATTATTCTGAGAAACTTTTGCCCATTCCATTAACACAGTCAGAAGTTAATGCATTTATTATAGGTTTTGGGTGTGCCAAGTTATTAGGTACATTAGTACATGGCATTCAAATATAGACAAAAAATTTAAAATCTCGTATGATAATGGCCTGAATATATTCCTAATATTAATTTTGCTCCATTGGAATACCATTGGATTTAGCTAAAATTCGATAAACAAAGCCTCTCCTGAGTTTGAAATAAGTAATTTTAATAAAAACACTTCTCCGAGTCTTATTTTATGCCGTTGACTTTGTCCTGTGATAATTTCAACCAATTCTGGCCTTTGTACGTGATTACAGAGCAATTCAAAAACTTGTCAAATGTCTCATTTTGAACTCTCATTGGAATAACATTGCAAATATAGTCCAGGTTCTAAGGCGAACAATTGTTCACTTTGGGGTACAGGTATGAAATTTGGCACACAGGTAGAGGAGGTCAGTACTTTCATTTTTGGATATGGTGACATTCTCAAAAATTGCCAGAAATGACAAATGGTTGCCATGGAAACCAAATTTTGCATTTTTTGACAAAATTCAATAAAAATCAGATTAAGTTTCATTTATTTTGCAAAAATTAGTCACTATGGTTAGTCAGGACACCAAAATGTGTTTATCAGTTGTTACTTTGCTTGTCAGGTGCCCTGGAGGCCCAATTGAGGGGGTAAAATATGACAAAATAAGGAAATACTGCTTTTTTCTTAAATTTTGGTAAAGATAAGGTTAATAGGGGCTAAACTTTCTGAGGTATACTCCAATGTGACACACCATTTTTAAGCTCATTAAGAATACTTTCCATTGGTAGGTCATTTATGGTAACCATGGTAACGAAGAGCTCACATGAATGACTTAAACAGAATTTCAATGTGTCATTTACTAGTGTGTCACTCTTGTCAAGTTAATAGTTTTGCAAAATTAATGGACTTCCGTTTACAATACAAGTATGAAATTTGACACACAGGTAGAGGAGGTCAGTACCTAAAATTTTGGATATAGTGACATTCTCAAAAATTCCCAGAAATGACCAACCGTTGCCATGGAAACCAACTTTTGTATTTTTTGACAAAATTCAATAAATCTCAGAATGAGTGTCATAAATTTGGGCAAAATTAGTCACTATGGTTAGTAAGGACACCAAAAGACATTTATCAGCTGTTATTTTACTTGTAAGGTGCATTGGAGGCCCAATTGAGGGGGTAAAATATGACCAAATAAGGAAATACTGCTTTTTTCATAAATTTTTGGTAAATTTAGTGTCTGTCGGGGTTCTACTTTCTGAAATATACCCCAATCTGACATAATTTCAAAGCTCACCAAAAGTACTTTCTATTGGTAGGTCATTTATGGTTACCATGGTAATGAATAACTCACAAGGATGACTTAAATGCAATTTCAATGTATCTCAGCACCAGACGAGTCAATCCCTCTAATGAAGATCTTTCCCAAAAAAATGGACTTCAGTTTACAATTCAAGTATGAAATCTGGCATGCAAATAGAGGAGGTCAGTACCTTCAATTGCGGATAAAGATACATTCTCAAAAAGACAAACGGTCACCATGGAAGCCAAATTTGTTATTTTTAAATATAATTCAATAATTTTCAAAATAAGTCATAACTTTAGAAAAATAATGAAGGTGAGGTAAGAGAGAAAAGGTCATTTATCATATATTAAATGGTGCTAACAGTTGTTGGAGGCCAATTGAGGGGGTAAAGCATGACCAAATAAGGAAATACTGCTTTCCTATGATAATATTTAGCAAATTTAAAGAGTAATTATTGTGATGCATAACCCTCTCTGACACATCATTTTAAAGTTCATTGTCGAAAAAGCAATATGAAAATGACCAAGGGGTCTGAGTTTTATTCATCAAATCTGCAAAATCACTTGCTTTCTGAGTAGCTGGGTGGCAGAGTGGTCAAGGTGTCCACCTGCTCTGCTGGAGGTCTTTACATGCATGGGTTCCAACCCCTGAAATTCTCAACAGACTTTCATGAGCAAAATCCCGCTAAACAAATCTATCTATCTATCTATCTATCTATCTATCTGAGGCCTATTGGACTCAAATATGACTGACGGTGCAGGGCTTCTTACAAAAAAGGGCCAGCTCGAGTAATAATAACATCAGTTCAAATGCTAGCTTCAAATGCTAGGCCTCCAATGCACCTTACAAAAAGAGATCCTGACTTCTAACGGGCATTGGGCAACGCAATCCTATTTTCATTATTAGATATGAAAAAGAATACCCTATAGCGTCATATTCTGAGTAATAAATAATTAATACCTTCATTTTGTCTTATGCATTTGGCGCACAGCTATATTTAAGTTCCGAATAGTGTGAAAATTGCTAAATTTATCTTGAATGGTAAAATTAATGTTGCCATTCTTGACACTTCTGGGATGGGGGTCAATATCATTAAGAGGTTCTCTAACTGCATGCATAGTGAAAAAATGAGAGTAATTGACTTGAATTAACTTATCGATTTTGACAAAAACGGAGATAATCTTGATTCATTGAACTTACATTGATATCCAACATTGTAGTGAGTTCCTTTTCTAAATACCACGGTTTACTGAATATTCAGGAAAAAGCCCTATTTCCTGATTTTTTCCTGTTTTCACCCTCAATTTCTGAGCACTTGACATGCAAAGTGATAGCTAAATTAAGATAATAAAGTATGATCTTTTTGTGTCTTGAATTGTCAAAAATGCCAAATTTGGTTTCGTTTACAAATCATGACCTTCTTGTGTTTTGAATTGTCAAAAATGCCAAATTTGTTTCCATGGCTACCATTTGTCATTTCTGGGAATTTTTGAGAATGTCTCAATATCCAAACTGGAAGGTACCAACCTTTCTTACCTGAATGTTGAACCCCTATAATTGACCCTCAATTTATGAAAAATTAATGAAAAAGGCAATATTTCCTTATTTGGGCATGCAGGGCATCTTATATGTAAACTAACAGCTGATAAATGCCTTATGTGTCCTGACTTATCACAATGACTAATTTATGACTCTTATTTGGAGTCCTGACTTATCACAATGACTAATTTATGACTCTTATTTGGAGTTTTATTGAATTATATTTAAAAAAAGAGCGAAATATGAGTTTCCATGGAAACCGTTTGTCATTTCTGGGATTTTTTTAGAATGTCACTATATCCAAAATTTTAGGTACTGACCTCCTCTACATGTGTACCAAATTTCATACTGTAAAATGAAGTCCATTAATTTTGCAAAACTATTAACTTGACAAGCGTTGACACGCTAGTAAACGACATATTGAAATTCCATTAAAGTCATACTTGTGAGCTCTTCGTTACCATGGTTACCATAAATGACCTTCCAGTAGAAATTGTTCTTGATGAGCTCATGGGAGTATACCTCAGAAAATTTAGCCCCTATTGACCTTAAATTTACCAAAAATTGAAGAAAAAAAGCAGCATTTCCTTATTTGGTCATACTTTACCCCCTCAATTGGGCCTCCAGGGAACCTGACAAGCAAAATAACAACTGATAAATGCCTTTTGGTGTCCTAACTAACATAGTGACTAATGTTGCCCAAATTTATGAAACTTGTTCTGAGTTTTATCGAATTATGTCAAAAAATACAAAATTTGGTTTCCATGGCAACCGTTTGTCATTTCGGTGAATTTTTGAGAATGTCACTATATCCAAAATTTTAGGTACTGACCTCCTCTACCTGTGTACCAAATTTCATACTTGTATTGTAAAATTAAGTCCATTAATTTTTATTGACTTGACAAGTGTTGACGCATTTAATTGCCATTTTTAAAAAGTCATACTTGTGAGCTCATCATTTCTATGGTTACCATGAATGACCTACCAATAGAAAATATTCTTGATAAGCTTTAAAACAGTGTGTCACATAGGGGGTATAGTACACCCCCAGAAAGTTAGCCCCTATCAACCCTATATTTACCAAAAATTGAAGAAAAAAAGCAGTATTTCCTTATTTGGTCATATTTAACACCCTCAATTGGGCCTCCAGGGCACCTTACAAGCAAAATAACAACTGATAAATGCCTTTTGGTGTCCTTACGAACCACAGTGACTTATTTTGCCAAAATTTATGTCACGTTTTCTTAGTTTTATTGAATTATGTAAAAAAAATGCAAAATACAGTTTCCATGGCAACCGTTTGCCATTTCTGGGAATTTTTGAGAATGTCACCATATCCAAAAATGAAGGTACTGACCTCCTCTACCTGTGTGCCAAATTTCATACTTTTATTGTGTGTGTAAAAGGAAGCCCATTAATTTTACAAAACTATTGACTTGACAGGCGTTGACACACTAGTAAATGACACATTGAATTTCCATTTAAGTCATTCTTGTGAGCTCTTCGTTACCATGGTTACCATAAATGACCTACCAATGGAAAATATTCTTGATGAGCTTTAAAATGGTGTGTCACATTGGAGTATACCTCAGAAAGTTTAGCCCCTATTAACCCTACATTTACCAAAAATTGAAGAAAAAAAAGCAGTATTTCCTTATTTGGTCATATTTAACCCCCTCAATTGGGCCTCCAGGGCACCTGACAAGCAAAATAACAGCTGATAAATGCCTTTTGGTGTCCTGACTAACCAAAGTGACTAATTTTTCCAAAATAAATGAAACTTAATCTGAATTTTATTGAATTATGTAAAAAAATGCAAAATTTGGTTTCCATGGCAACCGTTTGCCATTTCCTCCTCTACCTGTGTGCCAAATTTCATACCTGTACCACAAAGTGAACAATTATGCCCAATATCCAGGCTTAGAACCTGGACTAATAGGATGTGACAAATCATAATTTTTTCAATTTGCTGTTGACCTGGTTGACGACCTACAATCTGGCTAAAACTCCTGCAGCAAGAAGTTAATAGCATAAAGTAACCTACAAAACAATTTGTTTAGTAATATGACTTACTTTTAGTCTGAGAGAGGCTTTGTTTGTCAAAACTCAGGTAAATTCAATGGTATTCCAATGGAGCAGAATACAGTGGATTGCTTCAGAGTGCAGGCATAAAGGCTTCCGAATATGGCATAACTTTATGGAAATTAATATTGAGAATATATCCAGGTCATTTTCATTTGAGATTTCATAGGTTTTGCCCATGTTTTAAAGCAACATGCAAAAGTACCTAATAACTTGGCACACCCAAAACCTGTAATAAATACTATAACGTCTGACGGCGTGAGCGGAATGGGACACAATTTGCTCAGCATAATCTTCTACCCTAACCCACTCTTGTGGGTGAAGGACATAAAAATATTCCAAATACTTTTGGAGATATGGCAAAAAACCTTCGCTGCCTAATAAATTGGCACTCGGTGTAATTGACAGAGCTGAGGATTTACCGCAGGTTCTGTTAATATGTGTTTCTCTAAAACTAGTTTTCTCATTGCATCTTGGTATATAAGTATCTTGGTATGGTCATTGATGATAAGCTGAATGGAACACAAAACTCACAGCTGGTGTACAAGAAATGTATGCAAAGAGTTCACCACCTTCGGGTGCTAAGAAACATCAACATCGATCAAAAAATTCACTCATCTACAAGTGAATTATTGAATCAATTCTTTGCTTTTCTATCACCACCTTCGATAGTAATATTTCTTGTCAGCAGAAGAAGAAAATGAAGAAAATTGTAAAAGTATCAAGTAAATTGGGTGCTGATATTACATCTCTCAATGATTTATATAACAAATATGTACTTCAGCAGGTTAAAATAATGATGAAAGATGACAAACACCCTTTACACTGTAAATATATATCTCTGAGATCAGGCAGGAAACTGGCTCTGCTTAAAATAAGAACAACTCGTTTCAAAAATTCATTTGTGCCATCTGGTATCAAATTATATAACCATCTCAAAAATTTAAGAAATGTATGACATATATGTATGAATGTAATCCCTGTATGACTGTGATATTTTGACTGTGATTATGATGAATGAATGATTGTATGGGCTCGCTCCGCAAGAGTTTCTCATTGCGAGATTAATAAAGTATATATTATCTTATCTTATTTTATCTTATTGTCTTCGTAGCATTTTCAGCTTTCCTCACTGGCCCCTGTGCCATAAAACGTCCTCCAAAGCTTGAAGGAAACAAGGTTGACAGGGGTTGCCAGATAAAATAAGGGCAAATAAAATTTGTGCATAAAAGTTTAATACAGCATCAACATACGCAGCTTAATTAGTAATTCAAGCCTTAAATAAGGTGTAATAGTCTTTTTTTAGATAAAAAGGGTGCCGTTTGCCTGCCCCTTGTTGTTTTTGTTCACACAAGATTCACAACTGATGAGTTCAGCCAAATATCAATTGAGAAAAAATTAAGAATTACATTCCATGGTTACTAAGTATTAAAGTACACTTTCCCGTCAATCTCTTATTTAATTGCAAAGGAAGGAATATCAAATTTCTGAACGGTTTGTTTTCCGAGGCAGTTTTCTGGGGAACAACCCGAGGTGCTTGATTGATGTCGGAAGGAAGCTTTATTACAGTCCTTTTATTATTATTATTATTATTATTCATTTATTTAGCGCTACACTTTGCTATAGGAAAGCATTCTGGTGCGCTTTACATAAAAGGATAAAAACTAGCTAGGCCGCGTTGGCTGCCTCCTAGTATAATCATTAAAATTGGAAAGGACAGTAATGGGATGAGAATTTAAAAACAATTAGCCATTAGGTTGGCCGCGGTTGCTGCCTCCTAATGGGGATAAAAAGGGGGTGATGGATGATTTAAGTGACTTTATTTGAAATTTGATTTGATAAAATCTTATGAAGAACTTCCATGTTGACCAAAAGCACGTTTGAATAGTTCCGTCTTCAAGCAGCGTTTAAAAACTTCCACTGAGGTCGATTCCTGAATGCCTGTAGGTAGGGAATTCCACAAGTTAGGTCCATAAACACTGAAGGCTCTCCCCGCAAAAGTCGATCTCTTAACAAATGGAACCTCCAGAGTGACTCCACTTCTGCTTGCTCTTGTGTTTCTTGCATAGGACTTGATCTTCAGCAGTGATGATAAATATAATGGTGCCATATTATTGAGGCATATGTAGACCATGCATAGGAATTTAAAGTCTATCCTTTCCTTAATTGGAAGCCAATGCAATGTGACGAGAGCATCAGTGGAACTTGAATACTTGTCACGATGAAGCACAACCTTGGCAGCCCAGTTTTGGATCCTCTGTAGACGCATGAGTGATTTTTTCGGAAGGCCACTCAAGATACTGTTTGAGTAGTCTAGATGAGCCAAGACGAGTGATGATGCCAATAGTTTGGCTGTATCAAGATTGATGAAGCGTCTGATTGCTGATATACTTTTGATGTTGATGATAGCGGCACTGCATTTGGAAGAGATATGTTTTTCCATGGAGAGATGACTGTCAAAATAGACTCCCAGGTATTTCAGGTGGTCTGATGTTGATACCTGTTCCTGGAGGTATATATTTTTCACTATTTGGCATGTACACAAATTTGTAAAGCTGCAAAAACGAACATATACGCGAATTTTGCATTTGTGTAAGTGATTTATATTGCTATTCAAGAATTTGTGTATGTGTAATTACGGACATTGCAACCTTAAACTTGGCTAAAACTAACTCTAAACCTAATTTTAACACTAAACCCTAATTATATGGCACTTCCACGAATGTTAGTATTGGCAGATACACGAATGAATAATAAAGCACATTCACGAGTGTTAGTTTTTACATGTACACGAGAACCTAGGCTCGTTTTTTCATGTCCACGAATTCGTACATGCACGTTTTTACACCTCCACGAATTCGTGGACATGTCAAATAATGAAAAATATATACATGGTTCCTGAGCAACTTCAATGGCAGTGGTGGTGACTTTAGAGAGCACGGCCTTACTGGCAAAGATTGCAGTTTCCGTCTTGCTTGGGTTCATCTTCAGCATGTTTGATGCCATCCAGCTGCTGATGTTTCTTAGCGATGATTCAGTGCGCTTAACACAGGTCTCTTCTTCCGTTGGTATGGCAGGGTCGAATGTGTCGATCATGCAATGATCATCAGCATAGCCACCAAGACTCTGGCAGTTGTCAATACATTTGGTGATCGTGCTACAATACATGTTGAAAAGTATTAATCCCAGATAGCTACCTTGTGGGACTGAGAAATTGAAGCATTTGACCTCTGACTGGCTATCTCCAATGCTCACACAGAGTTTTCTGTCCTTGAGATATGATGTGATCCACCCAAGAGCGTCACTGGTTATTCCAAAACATGATTGGAGAACTTCGGCTAGGATTTGGTGATCTACGGTGTCGAACGCAGCGCTGAGGTCGAGAGAAACTAATAAGGTGGCATGTCCACGTTCCATTGTCCAGAGAAGTCGATCCATTAGGGCACAAAGTTCCGTCTCTGTGCTGAAAGATTCTTTGTAGGCACTCTGATGGCCACTATGAAGATTGTGTGTGGATAGATAGGCATTCAGCTGGGAAACAACACATTTCTCCACCACCTTACTGATGAAGCTCAGATTGCTGACAGGCCTATAGTTGTTGAGGGTAGTTTCGAGACCACTTTTTTTCAACAGTGGTTTGACTGTGGCCATTTTCCAGTGATCACTGAATTCTCCCTGGTGAAGAGATTTGTTTACAATAGCTGTGATGAGAGGAGACAGGACATCCTTGTCATACTTACGTGGAATCTCAAGTTTTTTTTCTATGGTGTTGAACTGCGATGTCAGAGATGACTCTATTCTAGCATTGCAATATATGTAAATTAACTACAAGCTGTGATGTCATTTCAAACTGGGTCAGATTCCCCAGCTTCTAACCAATGCGAATCCACCAAACTGAGCATCACAGTTTCAACTCAGTGTCAGAGTTAAAATTGGGTCTTGGAAAAACCCATGTTAGTTTGACATCACAGCCTCTCAGCCAATGGGCTGCCAGAACAAATATACATAACATAAGCCATGTGTTTACAAACAAATTGTCAAAGCCTTCTGTTTATACCAACTTCCATCAAAGTTTAAAGTTGTAAGTTAGCAAGTTTGTAGATTTATCAAAAACTCTGTGGGGATTATAACAGTTGTCTACTGTGAATGCTCACAAAGCTGCCATTTGGCAGGATTAGACTGGTGATTGCTGTGATTAATCATTGGGGTCAAAAATGTAATGCTTCCTTCAATATATCAATGTTTGAACTATGATGACGTAGTTTACGGTCAGCCCATTGGCTATCAAGCTGTGATGACATAGTTGTAGGGGCTATCCCAGATAAAACTCTTACTCTAACACTGTGTTGAAACTGTGACGCTCAGTTCAGGAGGATCAACATTGGCTAGAAGCTGGGGAATCTGACCCAGTTTGAAATGACATCACAGCTTGTAGTTAATTTACATATATTGCAATGCTAGAATAGAGTCATCTCGGACATCACAGTTCAACAGCATAGAAAAAAAACTTGATATTCCACGTAAGTATGACAAGGACTGTAATATTCTTGCCTTTTACTTTTATCTGTGCACATGTGCTGAACTATGGAAAGTTTACCAAAGAAACAACTTCTTTACCTTTCCAATTATCCTTGGCATTATTAAGGTAGAGATTATTATTCAATTATCACACGAAGCAGCTTAAGTTGTAGCAAATCATTTCTGCCTTCCAATCAAACTATTGTAATTATCTTCGCATGCATTTATATATAGATACACATGTGTAAAATTTTGAAATCGATTTTTTTCTTGTTGCTTAAGCGCTTAAGAGTCATTGTCAGAGAAAACTGCAGATTTTGAGAAAAAAGTGGCACGGGGTGGTCGACTAAATTCCGCGATACTTGGCTCATTTTACCCCTATAGGTAACTAAATTCCATGGTATGGTCATTTTCTTAATATATCGCCTGGTTGCCATGGCAACCCAGACTGACAGCTAACATGGCATATTTTTCTGAGTAATAAATCCGATTTGAGGGAGGTTTTTGTGAACAAAAGTCGGAAAAATGAGTGAAAATGCACAAATATAATTATCATGTATCATGTTGTGGTTAGAGCTCAATTTCTGAATCCAGGATTAGCTCTGTATACAAAGCTATATATGAAAGCACTCAGGTGTAAAAATAAGACCATGTCTAACTATTTATAAGTAAATGAAATATCATTCTTAGGCATTGGTGACAAGGTATCAGCAGAGTAGGGTTGAATTTCCATTCCATCCTATTTCTACTTAAATTGCTTGAAAATATAACGCATGTAGTACTACCACAGCAGCGCGATAAATTTAGGGTGCAGCAACTTTTAAGTAATGCAATAATGTTGTAAATTCAATTTCGTACAAGTTGATATAGGGTTCGCCCTGTAGGACAACTATTTCCATGGGAAAACAGCCTCTGACGCATGTGAAGTCAATGTTTTTCTGCATAAATCGGCCTGACAATACCAGCGCCAAGGAGGGTAAATCCATCCAATTTTGGATAAAGCTGTATTTCCTGGAAAATTGGAATAGGTACAAAAATATTATTAGTCCATTGGATGGGCACATTCCTTCGATAATTTCATGCCAAAAAGAAAACTATTCATACGGTGTTGCGGAAACCATGAACAAAAATTGAAGGTTAGTGCACCTAAATCTGTCAACCCTGCTGGTAAAGCCATCCTGTTAGGATTTATCATACTTGACTCCATAAGAAGTCAAAACGTTTTACTTAGGTACCCTATTCTTAGCATTACATGCCTGGTGGGCAGATGTAACAATGAGATGGCGAATTATAGTTTTTTGCATTAAAAACTTCAGGTATGTCCTATTTTTGATGATGGAATTTTGATTAAAATTTTATCAAGTGGCGTGCTTTTAATAAAGAAAATACGGAAAATGCCACATGCTTTGTATATTTATAAGATTAACTGAAAAAAAAAGTTTGTTTTGGACATGAAAAAAAGAAAAAAAAAGAAAATATTAGCTTCAATCTGTAGCTGGGGAACTGTAATGTTACAATTACGATTAAAATGTTTGTCACTGGGTTATAAAAAAAAAAGTTTGTCGTCACTTTTTGTGAGAAAAACCAGTTTGTTCCAGGGAGTAAAATCCAGAGCCTTGTCCGACTGTCATAATATTGGTGACCCCTAAGACTTTATTTTGGTGCACTGTTAGGTTAGTATTATGGTATCCCTTTGCTTTGTCGCTCACCTATGAAGCAGTGAGATGCCATAAAAATCACTTTATAAAATAAATTATTATCATGATAAAAATGTATTTGTTACCTTTTCTTAAAAAGGTAACCTAAGGAGATGGTTGCAAAAAAAGGGTTGCTATAGTGATGTTACAGAGCCTCACTCTCAGTTTGGTTGAGGTTACTGGTGTGGAAATTTCCCAGTGCCAGTACAAGGATGGATTTTAAATACTGATCATAAATACATTAAAAGATTAATTTGTGAAATTTTAATTCTTGCACCAAATCTAGCAGTTGGAAATATCCCAGTACCAGCACAATGATGGATTTTAAATATTGGACATACACATATAGTCATATATTCACAAATGATGATTTTCAGCCCGTTTTGGCGAATACACAGCTATTTGTCAAAACATTATGTGAAACATGTTTCTTTATTCAGCATTCCCTGATTTTATACTAGGTTGTGTCCAAAGGTGTCTCCAAGTCAATTGGCAAAAAACGTTTTTGTCCTGAGGAATGTCAGCAAAATAAAAATGGGCAAAAACATGAAATTTCATGGGATGTTGAAAAATCTGTGACCAACCCCAGCTGTCTATACGAGTATTCAGTACCTGCTGCAGATATCACAATAAATGTAAGTCTTGCAATTGGGAAAAACACATAACCCATGGTTTAGTTACTTTAAAAATAGTGAACTACAAAAATGTATGGAAAAAATTTTGAAGACATTTTGTGCTTTTTTTAAAAATGCCGAAACACACTATTTCCAAGGCACTGTGCATACAAAATTTACAGAGTGAACCATTGTTTTATTTTTGGAAATTGGTTGATGCATCTTTTATTTCAACATAGTTATACCAGATTAGCCATGAAGGGATGTTCAAGTCAGCTATATGCTGTTATATTTTGCTGAAATGGCCAAATGCTAAAATTTAATATTTTTTTGAAAATGCGGAAACACCAAATATTCAAGATGGTGTGAATAAAAAGTTTGCACAGTGCACCATTGTTTTATTTTTGGAAATTGGTTGACACATCTTATATTTCAACACAGTTATACTAGATAACCCATGAATGGATGCTCAAGTTAGAAGTATGCAGTTATATTTCGCTGAAATGGCCAAATATTGAAATTTAACGTTTTTTTTGAAAATACAGAAACACCCGATATTCAAGATGGTGTGAATAAAAATTTTACAATGTGCACCACTGTTTTATTTTTGGAAATCGGTTGATGCATCTTATATTTCAACATAGTTATACCAGATTAGCCATGAAGGGATGTTCAAGTCAGCTATATGCTGTTATATTTCGCTGAAATGGCCAAATGTTAAAATCTAATATTTTTTTGAAAATGCGGAAACACACAGTATTCAAGATGCTTTGAATAAAAAGTTTACACAGTGCACCACTGTTTTATTTTTGGAAATCGGTTGATACATCTAATATATCAACACAGTTATACTAGATTATCCATGAAAGCACGCTCAAGTGAGCTACATACAGTTATATTTTGCCAATTTGCAGACATTTGGAAATTTGACAATTTTGAGAAAAGTAACACTGCTCGGTGGCTACTGCAGCTTTAACTAAAACATTAAATAAGCTGAATTGTTTGTTAGGGTATCCCAAAGCACACGTCATGCCATGTGCAAAAAATGAATAACATAGATTTTTTACTTTGAGAAAAAATGGACAGCAGAAATGGACAAAATGTTAAAATTTCATGTTTTTTGGAAAATTTGGAAACACCCCATTTTCAAGATGGTGTAAAAAAAAAGTTTACAGAGTGCACCACGGTTTTATTTTTGGAAATTGGTTGACAAGGCCTATATTTTACCACAGTTATACCAGATTACCCAGGGACGGATGCTCAAGTTAGCAATATGCAGTTATATTTTGCCTATTTCCGAGCATGCAGCAAATTGGCAATTTTGAGAAAAGGACCCAGTTTCAGTGTCCGCTGCAACTTCAGTGAAAACCCCAAATGAGATGAAATTTATACTGAAGTATCTCCAAGTATTAGTCTTGCCACGGGTAAAACATTATTGCCATAACTTAGATACTTTGTGAAAAATTGAAGAGCGGAAATATCTAAATTTCAGGATGCTAAAAAGTTGAATTTTGTCGATTAATCGGCCGTCATTTGCTCAATTTATTCAAATAGCTCCAGCTCAGAGGGAAATGCATCTGGAAAAAAATCCTTTGGGGTAATTTAGTTTTTCAATATAAGTATTCAGTCCACCGAATTTCATCAAGATCCGCTGACCCCCCCGCGCCACCAAATCTACAGTTTTCTCTGACAATGACTCTTAATTTCGCAAAGCTTGTCACTGGAAAAACTACAAAGAATAAGTAATTTTAAAAATGTCACTCACTTTTAGGATCAAAATACTTTAGTAAAAAAATTGTTGAGGATTTGCTGGCTTCTGGTTCAGACAAAAATTTGGAAACAAAGCTATAAATACACAGCCAGACTGCCATACAGTACAACCCAAAATAAAGTAAGAAAATTCCCTGTCAGAAGTCCTCTGTTTACCTATTTTGTCCTCCTTTCTCCTCTCCACCCCAAATCTCCTTGCAACTGCCTTTGACTCCTCCCCACAACCTTATTCCGTATTAAGAACTCTATTAAAACAGCTGTCAATGAAATTGCAATTAGCAACAATATCACAGAAATCAAACACAATGGGCTTGATTGAGTTTGAATTGATGTTGGCTGAATGTAAATTTAATGTAATTTTAAAAGGTAGTTTAAAGCAGGAAATTGTAGGAAGTGGTTTGGGGGGAGTCAAAAGGTGTGAAAGGGTAAAGTAGTGGCTGATTCTTCCGTCTTGCTGGGGTAGTCATACTTTATTTTGGGTTGTGCTGTAGTCTGCCAATATGCAGGTCTACAAGCAGGCCAATTTGCATGGAAACCGGAGAAGAGGCCTTTGAAGCATTCAATGTTTTTTAAGGGGAGATTATTTTTTCTTGAACTGTTTACAAGACAGTGAAAGACAATTGGTTCAAATTTGTCATGTTTTTGTTCAATGCTAAGAAGAAGCAAACTTCAGATTTTAGCTGCGGAAAATAGTTCCAATTCTTCACGATAACTGCATCAGTAGCCTATTTAATCTCAGAAACCTCTTTCAGATTTTTGAAAGATTTTTATCATAAATGGGTTCATTGTTGTTGTTGACCGTAAAGTGTCCTTGTTAATGGACACCAACAAGGCCATGACATGAATGCAATTATCATCACTATCAGTCTGCCAATACAGAGTAAAGATGGTCAAATGTAGAAATGTAGCGAAGCCATCACAACATTACTGGCTATACCCTACAAAGGACTCATTTAATCTGTATCTTCACGACATATCAGTGAAAGTTTTCTTTTAAAAGGATATTTTATGTGTGAGAAATCATTGATTGGTTCCATCAGAGCCAGTCTTGTCTTTTTTTCTGGCGATTAGTTGTTTAGTGAGCTGATAATTTTAATGCATCCCTGAATTTCCCATTTGAGTTAATGGACTTGTCACACGAAAAGATATCAGCAAGTGAAAATTACAATGTACATAAAATTAATGTCAAAACATCAGATGATAATATCCGATTGACAGAGCTCAGGATTTAAGCCAGTGACTTTTTTTAGAATCCTGCAATGCAGCAATTTAGTTCAATGAAGGTGCCATGGGGAATTTCTTTTAAAATACAGTGCCGCCTGTAAGTAAGTGAAACGCATGACGTTGTGCCATTGCATCAATGCTAAACATCCTCAGCCAAACAGCTTGTGAGTGAATAAACAGCATTAAGAGTGTAAGAAAATGCAAGAGAAGGGAAACAAAACACCGTCTCATGTTATTTCACATGGACAGAAGCCACTGACAAATGAAAATGACTAAGTGCCAAACCCAGAAGCCAAATATAACACATATCCATGTACTCATTTATTCATTACATACACTGGGTTACCAGTGATTCATCTCAATGAGAGGTGGCAAATACACAAAGAAGAAGAAGAAGAAGGACACTTTAGCGTTTGTCTCTTATTATTGCAAATCAAGTGATATTTTCCCATGTTTCCATTGTTTTGTTTTACAAGGCAGCAGCATGGGGGTAATTTGGTGGGGGGCGGGGGGGGGGTATTTCCAGGGGTGGACTGGGGGCATCTCGGGCCCCATGGCAAAATAAATTGATGGGCCCCCAAGTTCCAATTTTCTATATTACTCCATTTACTTGAGGGTGGCAGGGCCCTTTTTTGTACGGGGCCCTCTCTCATTGGGGCCCTAATATATAAGTTCATTCCTTCATGCGGTCACAAATTTGGCCACAAGATTAACGTTTTAAAAATTTTTGATTTTTTGGCCCCCTGCATGGGCCCCCCTGAGTGGATGGGCCCGTGGCAGCTGCCACTCTGCCACATAGGCCAGTCCGCCCCTGGGTATTTCCCCTCCCACATATTTGACCCAGGGGGGCATTTATATGAAATGTCCCCCCACTTTTTTGTGTGCCATGCCACTTGTGGTAAATTCGGTAGGGAGCAGTTCTGAAAGGCATGTCCTGCACCTTTCTGCTCAGGCAGGTTACCAAGCCATACAAAATTAATTTGGAATTCTTGAATGTAACAAATCCTCACTGACACTTTATTTGCGGATCCAACAGCTGATTCCAACCGCGGCACTGCGTGCCCCCCTCACATTTTCCGTGAAAATTATGCCCCTGGGCAGCAGTAAAACCCAAGCTCGATGTTATATGTGTCTGAAGGAAGCTTGATCCTCATTCGTGCCTTTTGGCTGTTCACATGCATGTGCTGAATTCTGGACAGTTTGCAAAGCAAAACAACATATTCATCTGTCCCATTATTGCTCATTATCTTCGGCAAAATAGTTATAGAGATTATTTGAATCTAACTGCTGCCTGAAGCAGCCTACAGTACAACTCAAAATAAAGTAAGAAAATGTTCTGTCAGAAGTCCTCTGTTTACCTATTTTGCCCTCTTTTCTCCAAATCCCCTTACAACTCCCTTTGACTCCTTACAACAACCTTAGCCCACATTATTAAAGAACTCTATTTGACAGCTACCAATATAATGGCAATAAGCAGAGGTGCAAAATATAAATAAAATGAAACACAATGGTGGTGATTGAGTTTAAATTGGTGTTGTTTAAATGTGATTTTAATATAATTTTAAAAGGTAACTTCAAGTAGGTAAAAGTAGGAAGTGATTCAGAGGTAGTCAAAAGGTGTGAAAGGGCAAAGTAGTAGCTGATTCTTCCTTCCTGCTGGGGTAATTTTACTTTTTTTGGGTTGCACTGTAAGTATTGGCAAATAATTTTTGCCTGCTTCTCAAACTATTATCTTTGCACAAACTAGATACCTGCACATGTGTGCCATATTTGTAAAATTTTAAAATCAATCTTTTCCTGTCCCTTAAAATTCGAAAAACTTGGCATCGTGAAAACTAAATGAGTTAATGATTTTGTAACTCCTGCGGTTAATGTCACAATACTGAAGTTAAAGAAATTGTTTATTCACTTCTGTGGAAAACAATGTATTTTTAGAATGACATAAGCCCACTTAGTCCAGATCCAGGAAGGTGGCACATGCTGGAAATTCACTGATATCTGCTAATTTTACTTTTTACGACTTCATCATTTATCCTGTCCTTGCTATTCTCAATTCTGCTAAGGGTACATTCAAGATTTATGCCGAGCCTATACACTAAGGGAGGTGGGAGTTTTGCCGGAGGTGGTACTAACTTTCAGCATCATCCAATATGCGCATGTTTATATACAATCTGTGTGCATATTGCTTTGTCTGCTTGCAACAACCTCTTTCATCGTGTCTAAAGATTTTCATCTGAAAATGGCCTGGTTGTTTGTAGTTGCTAACGCACTCGTGGGTACAGAGGACTCAGGATATCTTCAACTTGTGGAGTACATCTCAAAATACCACCATACCCATTTGGTCTTATTATAATCATATCCATGCACAATGCACTCATCTATTCATTAATATAAATGTACAATGGGTAACCGGTGGTTCACTTAGGAGAGGTGGCAGATACATACAGAAGAAGAAGAAGAAGAACACTTTCGCTTTAACCTCTTATTATTGTAAATCTAGTAGAGTAATATTTTCCTGTTTTCGATGTTTTATTCCTGAAGGAAGCTTGATTAACATTCATGCCATTTGAGTGCACACAATGTGCTGAGTCATGGAAAGTTTACTGAACAAAACAACATATTTATCTTTCCCGGTATAGCTCATTATTTCGGTATGATAACGGAAGAGATTTCTATTGTTGGCCTGAAGCAGCCTAAGTATAGGCAAATAATTTCTGACTTCTGATCTGTTATCTTTGCACGCATTACATATAGCTACACGTGTGTAAAATTTAATTTTTTCTTGTTTCTTAAATTCAGAAAGATTGGCAATGCAGCCACACTGTCAATGTGCAGGCCGGCAAGCTGGTCAATTTACATGGAAATCAGAGAAGAGATTGTAAGGGGGAGACTTATTTTTGTTGAACTGTTTACAACACAGTGAAAGTCCATGGGTTTGAATTTGTTTTTATTTTCCATCCCAAGTCTATGAAGTAGCAGATGTCAAGATGTTGGCGCCGAGCATATTAAACGATTTTTATCATATAATGGCCTCGTATTTATTGACCGTGAAGTGTCCCTGTTTTGGCCCCTTGACTAATCCAATATGGCCGCCATCGCATATGGGAAATTTCATAACTTTTTTAATGTTTCCTGGCCCCTACATTTGTTGTTGTTGGCCATTAATTGTCCCTGTTTATGGACAGCAACAAGGCCATGACACAAAAGCGCTTGTCACCGCTATTGGCCTGTCAATACAGAGTAAAAGATAGTCAAATGAAGCGATGCCATCACCACATTACTGGCCATACCATACAAAGGACTCATTCAATCTGTATCGTCAAGATTCATCAGTAACTTCGTGATTCAGTAAAGGTTCTCTTTTAAAAATGATACTTTATGGATGAGAAATCATTGATCGATTTCATAGGAGTAAGTCATGTCTTCCAGGCAATTAGTTATTTGGAGAGCTGATATTTTTAATACATCTCTGAATTTCTATTTTGAGTAAATTGTCCTGTCACATAAAAAGATATCAACACTGTAAAATTTGAAAACTGAGTTGATGCAATAATTTGAGCTGTCTGAGAATGTTAATAATTTTCAAGCTATGATAGCTCAATCCTATAAGTTGTCAAGGTATGATAGCTCAATGCTGTAAGTTGTCCATACGAATCATAACATTAAGCTGTGAAAACATGAAAGCTTCAGTTGTTGCAGATAGCTCGACATCTCAGTCATGCCACATATAGCGCCATCTATAACAAGCACTTCTCATAAGACTGCATTTAGTTTTAAATAATTATTTACTTACAAGAAAAAATAACATTTATATTACGCTATCCCAGAGAAAAAATGAGGAGCACAACACTTTAGCTGGTTACTTTTTTATTTGTATCTCTCTTGAATTAATTTGTTGGAGTAATTAGATGCATGCTTTCATACGTCAACCAACATTTCCAAGTCAGAGTGTGTTCAAATATAGGCTTCTAGCACTGTATACCAACTGAGATGAGCCACAGGCCATTGGGATTTATTCACAAGAAATTAATTTTTAAATCTCCTTGTGATGCAATGGTCTTTGTTGAATGCATCTTGGGCCTGTCCATGATGTGCTGAAATGAAGCATACTGGATCAGGTGGATCCCCTTGAGAGATCAAACAATATTTCGGGATTACAGCCCATATTCATAAATAACTCTATAAGACAGGTCACACAAATATAAATGAAAAACAACTAAAAATAAGTCAACACAGCTCAACATTTTGAGTTGTGTCAGCTTGGATCAATAAGTCAACAAAACTCAATATTTTGAGCTGTAAGTCAACACAGCTCATTGTTTTGAGTTTTCTCAGCTTGAATACTTTAGTCAACATAGCTTAGTATTTTGAGTTATCTCAGCTCAGTATTTTGAGTTATCTCAGCTTAAAACATTAATCTATGTTAGCTCAATCAACTTGTGCAACCATCTCACTCAATCAATTGAGCTGAATCAGCGAGTCCGATTTTACAGTGAACAATTGACAATCACAATGTACATAAAATTGATTTCAAAACATCAGACGATAATATCTAATAGATAGAGCTGAGGATTTAAGCGAGTGTGACTTTTTTAGAACCCGGCATTGCAGCAATTTTATCTGATTGAATGAATGAATATTTATTTTCAACTCACGCAGGTACAATACATGACAAAAAAAATTTCAAACATGACAAAAGTAATACAAGTTATAAGTTGATAATTGCTATACCCAAACGGGGGATGAGCTTCCGGTAAAGTTACATATATCTTATATTTATATATATATAATACATAAACTTTTATTAGACAACGAAATATCATAAAGATACATGTGTCATATATATAAAATAAAATAAAAAATATAATGAAGTAAAAAGAGAAGAATTATATATACAAAACAGAAATAGTAACTACACCTAAATTTACAAGTAATAAACTGTTATTGAGACATAATTTATGTACAAAACAGAAATAGTAATTTATATAATAATTCATATATACAAAATATAATAATTTGTATGTATACAAACAGAAATAGTAACTACATCTAAATTTGCAAGTAATAAACTATTATTGAAACACAATTTAATAAAAATTCAGCAACCATGTACAAAGAGTTTGTATAAAATAACAGGGAAAAAACAAATTTAAAGCAATATTCAGAATATTTTTTCCCAATATCATTTACACATGAATTTTAGTCCACCAAATACCACATGAATAAACATGTTTGGTGCCTTTTGCCGCCCATGATCGTTGCAAATTTAAGTGAAGTTATTACATAACTCCTTAAACTATGTTGTCCGTTTTTAAGACAGTTGCTAAATATTTAGAAAGTGCAAAGTTTACTTCACAATCTTTGTCACACAATATACTTAGAAATTGTTCTTTTGGGTGAAAAATTAAGAAATTCTCTATTTTTTTAGAAGCAACTTCAAAAAGGTTCGTCCTAAGCATATCCCACTTTTCACAGCGCATAAGACAGTGAAATTCATCTTCAACTTGATCTGAATTGCATCTCTTGCATAGCCGTTCATCTGCCTCAATGTACGGTCGTTTGTGTCTTCCAAGTTCAATGTGAAGATTGTGAGAGCTCAATCGAAACCTGGCAATGCTTTGATAAAGACATCTAGGCAGATTCATATTTAAGTACGGCTCCAGACGCATGTCTTTTTTGAAGAGTTTATAAGTTCTGAGTTTAGGATTTTTGTTACTGTCATTAATATCCGCTAACATTTTACTTTTTGCCTGGTCATATAGTCTGGCTATCAATATATTCACATTGGGATTGTCGTTATAGGGTTCACAGTTAGATTTCCAAATAGTTTATGTATTCTTGACAACCAACATGGTTGTTTCTTTTGAAGAAGGTAAGTCTGTATGTCATGACACTCACGAAGCAAGAGTGCATATTTATAGCCTATGATATATAAAACATTTAATATTTAAACATTTAATATTTAAACATGACATTTAATATTTAAACATTTAATATTTAAACATGACAATCTGACTGTATAAATATATTGTTATAATAATTAAATGATACTTCTAAACTGATTAAAATATTAATATATCTAATGACCTCATCTTGCTCATGCATTAGCCGCGGTTGCTGCCTATGTCTATATAGAGACAAGAGTGGTCAAACAACAGCATTCAAATCAACAACAATAATATACATACAAAATACACTTTTTTGAAGAAAATAGATATATACATACAAACATTAAAAATAAAAATTGGCTGTGACAACTTCTTGCCTGGTCCCTAGCCGCGGTTGCTGCCTAGGCCCAAGTCAAGTGCAGTCACAACCAAAATTTCTTTATATGTATAGGACACTATCATAGGCTATAAATATGGATAATTATAATATAAATATAATATGAAGACCAAAAATATTAAGTTCAGTGAAGGTGTCATATATGGTGAATCTATTATAAAACTGGAGGGTCCCCCATACAAACTGCCATCAGTGCGCAATCCACTGCAGCTCCTGTACCAAAAGGAGGGGGGTAGAATCATGGAGCCATGGAGCATTATGATGGTGGTCAAATACAGTGAAAATATGACAGTTTTTACTCATTTATGGAAATGTGGGGGCTCTGATATTATATTTTAAGGTCTTACACATTGGAGAATGGTGTCCTGGAAAACAGGCAAAGTTTATGCTAAAGTTTCAAAACTTTCTTTTTGTCTCATGATTTCCAAACATTTTCATTCAAAGCAGTGGACTGGATCTTTGCCAGCAACCATGCTTTGTGAAAGTAGTTTGGCGTAGTAATATGGACAGCTAATGTGCAACCTGATCTTGTGATCTGTCCAAAACAGATCAAATTATTGTTGACCCAATTTGATTTTCCAGGGACTGTCAGTATTCTGCTGCCACTTGTCAGTCCCGAACAGAGACAGGGGTAGCCGGTTAATTGTTCGTCTATGAATGATGGCAAATACACAAAGAAGAAGAAGTACACTTTGCTTTAATCTCTTATTATTGCAAATCGAGTAATATTTTTTAATGTTTTCCTTTGTTTTTGTTCTGCTGTTTGGTTTTACACGGCATTATTATCTCCCGAGGAACAACCCAAGCTGCAGTGATGGCGATTGTAGAGTGACTTAGCATTGTGTGCACTGGAAATGGCTGTCTGCCAGACAGTGTCTGGCTGTATACTCCCCGGGGAATTGAGACAGTCTCATGCTTGAACAGGCCTGCCAAGGGTGTAATTGTAAAGTCTGTTGAGACTGACTTTGAGACTGATTTTGTCGGTGTGATGGACTGTAAATAATCCTACATTTACATTTCATTTTACATTTATGCATGTATATCTGAAGGAAGCTTGAATCGCTTTTGTGCCCTTTGCAAGAAGACGTGCTCAATCATGGAAAGTTCATTGAACAAAACAACATAATTATCTTTTCCTTTATAGCTCATTATCGCCGGCATAATGGAAGCAGCCTAAGTATTGGTAAATAATTTCTGCCTTCAAATCAAACTATTATCTTTACACAAATTGTATACCTACAGTCCTACACTCTTAACAGGAAGGTTTTATATGGAACCTTTAAGGGTTCTATAAGCTGGTGTGGAAAAGGAACACTTAGGCTAAAAGGTTCATTATTCAACTTTTAAAAGGGTTCCAACAGCAAACAAAAATACCAATTAGATAATCCAGCTGCACAAAACTCCCACAATAGAACGTGTTCTCTCAAATTGGGAGCATAGAGTTTCTTTCATCATTGGGCCGTCTCATCAGT
Organism: Platynereis dumerilii; assembly: GCA_026936325.1. NCBI lineage: Eukaryota > Metazoa > Annelida > Polychaeta > Phyllodocida > Nereididae > Platynereis > Platynereis dumerilii. The sequence continues at coordinate 6,311,675 of JAPTHN010000022.1, read as the reverse complement.
ATTGAACCTTTTCATTTCAGTTGAACCCTTAACAAAATTTAGATATTTTTTTCGGCTGTGGGTTCTTTATATATACCATCAAGAACGTTTTGCGTTAAGAGTGTACACAAGTGTCATATTAGTAAAATTTTATAAAATCAATTTATTCTTGTCGCTTAAATTTGAAAAGCTTGGCATCGTGAAAACTAAACGAGTTAATGATTATGTAACTCTCGCTGCTACTATCAAAATGCACGAGTCAAAAATCGTTTGTTCAATTCAGCGGAAAAACAATGTAATTTTAGAATGACAAAAGCCCACTTAGCCCACTTGTAAACCAGAAAGATGGCACATGCTGAAAATTCACCTTGGTATCTGAGCACTGATTTAGCCAGAGCTTTCTGCTGGCGTTTCATGACCTTGCTATAGATCTTCAATTCCGCTTTGGGGACCTTCAGAATTTTCTACAAGGGGGTTGGGCGTTTTGACCAAGGGAGTAATAACATTTTTCATATATTTCAAGTGAGGGGTTATCTATTTTTTTTACAACATGTCCAAGGGTAATATGAAATTTTAACACAAGAAAAACCTCATAAAATCCATGTATTACCATCAAGGTCATCTGCGCCTTTTTATATGCGCAAAATTCCGCAAATCTTCCCATACATTCGCACAATTGTCGAAGGCGTCCATATAATCATATATACAATATGTGTGGGTATTACTTTGTACATCTGGAGGATACTAAAAAGCTGAATTTACAGTGATGGAAATGGAAAATTTTCTTCGAGGGTGCCCTAAGCTTGTGCAGCACCCATTCCAAATTTTTAAAAGGGAAAAGACTAAAAGAATCTTACCCTATCAGAACATTTGACAGACAATACTGACTATTGTAATCATAGCGACTTGAAGTTTACGTGAAGTTCTAAATTATTGATTAATCGATTTTTGTACTCATCTAAGACACCAACTGCCAATTTTCTCGAAATGGCCAATTAAACACACTGCTGATGCAATCATAGCAGAGTGCATGTACTCAAAGGTTGGCTTCAATTAGGTAACTGTTGTTCAGTGAGAATACATTCGCACATAAAACCAAGCCGGATATCTGACAGGTCTTCGGAGTTGGGTATACTAACCGAACCAACTCTGACTCCTGACTCCCACCCATAGAAATACATAGAACGGACATGAGGCTCTGGCAGATGAAGCAACCAAATCCACCATCTTGGAACTGCCGTGTATCCTGGCACAATGTACTTGTGACATCACCAATAACAGTGACGTCACTTGCAACAATGGCATGACGTCACATCATAATTAGTCTACTGTGACGTCATGTCTCAGGGCAGTTCCAATATGGCGGATTTGGTGACCTCATTTTGAGGTGGCATCATACAGCCTCATGTCTGTTCTATGTATTTCTATGCTCCCAACTCCTTTGGATTTCTGAAAAGCGACTCCGAATCCTGCTCCTTGGTTTCCTGAATTGCGACTCTGACTCCGACTCCCAACTCTGCTCAACGGCATTATTGCACAATGCACACCTATTTTATATGGTCAGTAAGGGGTAAAAAGTAATTCTGAAATGACTCCATAGGATTTTGTACATGAAAACTTGTTAGAGAAATTCTGCATAAAATTTTAATTAATTTCACATTGTTGCTACTGTGTCTTTGTAAATTATATAAATTATTTTTAGGGGTCAGGAGTCACCAAATTAATTTTTGACTCGAACACAGGTGCACTCTGACTCGCCCAGAAACCTCTGACACCACGACTCCAAAGCTCTGCTTTCGAAACAAGATGGGGAGAGGGTTTTTTCTTTCTCGCACGTAGCTCAGACTCAGGGGTGCCGGAACAGGGGGCAGGGGGGGCAATTGCCCCTCCTGCCCTTGTCCAAGGGGGCAGGGGGGCAAGGGTGCCCTTTAGATCTCAAAGAAAAAAACATTATTTGGCCTTATTTTATTAATTTTAGGGAAAAATTAGTAAGTATATATTCAAAATTGTTAGTGACTCTCTATTTGAATTTTTGTCATATGAAATTGGCGCGAATATGATTTGCCCTTTTTCATCTGTGCGCCCCTGCCGCCCGCGATTCCTTCCGGCACCCCTGCGAGTCAGACTGATCCATGAGCAGCAACTATTGAAAGAGCAACAAAAATTTACAAGCTGGAGAAAAGAAAGAAATGAGTGATGTCATTCTGGTAATTTTCGCTGCCCTCTCTCAAAAATGCACAATGGCTAAGTAACAACTAAGCGGCTAACTGATCCCTTGATGGCAGAAGTCAAAAGTATTGATTCTTCAATGAAGTTCATAAATGATTGACCGCTATTGGCTGAGAGAGTACAGTACAATCCAAAATAAACTACGACTACCCCAACAGTAAGGAAGAATCAGCCACTACTTCACCCTTTTCACACCTTTTGTCTCCCCACAAATCCCTTCCTACATTTTCCTACTTTGAACTACCTCTCAAAATAAATTCAAATTTCAATATGATATATGTTTATTTGCAACATGGGGTACACATTGTTGAAAAATGTATGTATGTATACATACATTCAGCCAATACCAATTCAAACTTTATCACCCCCATTGTGTTTGATTTCTTTGATACTGATTGAGCCCCTTTGATATAATTGCAATTCCGTTGACAGCTATTTAAATCTATAGAGTTTTGAAAACGGGATAAAGTTGTGGCGAGGAGTCAAAGGTAGTTGACTAGTTGTATAAGGAGATTTGGGGTGGAGAGTAAAAAGGAGGGAAAAATAGGTAAACGGAGGACTTCTGATAGGAAATTTCTTACTTTGTCTTGGGTTGTACTGTATGTGTACGTAGCTAAAAGCATTAGCATGACGTACACTCTAAAGAATGTCGAGACAAAATTGGTTTTTTAGATTCAAAATGGTTTTTTGAAAAACCAACTTTCAATGCAAAACCAACATGGATTTTTAAAAAAAATCCATGTTAGTTTTTTGCATTGAAAGTTGGTTTTTCAAAAAACCAAATGTTTTGTATCTAAAAAACCAATTTTGTCTGAAATTTTTTTAGAGTGTATGTCCTGTGGCACTCTCATCACCACTCATAAGATCTGTTTGGCTTGCAGATCCAATCAAATGGCCTGAAAAAATGACACCCTCAGCCACTTCACTTCAGTTTATCATGAATCAGTGCTTTTGACTCTTGCCGTCAAAGCATTAATATTAAATGTGTTTGTTCAAAAACCTCAACTTCGTCATCTCTCTCGTTGCGTGAGACAAGCAGGCTGAGTATGCAAGTGACACTGAGATGACATCCTGTGCGCTTGTTGATCGCGATTTATTCTTTTTGGTTATTCTGAAGATGCTGTCCACAATATCAGTCTGGACATTATTTCATTCCATTCTCGCAGGTAAGCAGAAGATTGCTTCTTTTTTACTGTGGTTAGGGATCCTTCAGACTTTATGACTATAGGGGGTTGGGGTGTATAGGAGTTTTGTCAGACATATTCAGACAAAATATTGATACAGTTACTGTAAAATACTTGTATCATTCATACTGATCACCATTCTCACATAGGCTAATCTTCATTCCTTAAATTATTAGCAATAGTGCTTTACAATAACTAAATTAATACCCATGAAGGTATGTGAGAGGAGAGGAATATTTTAAGATCAAATAATCACTTCAATTTTTTTGACCGTAATTACAAAGACCAAACACGGCTATGTGAACAGTTTGTGAAAAATAAGTCCCCCTTTACAAAAAGATGAATGTCTCAAAGACCTGTTCTCTGATTTCTGTGAAAGTAGGCGATTTTGTAGGCCTGCATATTGAGAGAGGGAGGGTACATTGAAAGCTTTATTGCATTATTTTTGTTTGAGCCAGCACACCTTGAGTGCACATACCCCTATTTTCACAAATTTGAAGTTTTGGCTTTTCCAAAAAAAAGTTTACTGAAAGGTGTTTAAACTGCACTCAAATTATATTATTGCATCCAAGGATAAACTGTAAAAAATGCTACGGCTAAAGAAGTCTTTGGTTATCTTCTAAATACACTTGAGAAACAAATTTTCTCCAGACACATGATGAAGTTTATCCAGCTGGTGACTTCCTCACATGCTGAAATTGTTCATATCCATTGGAAAAGCCATTGATTTTTGAAAACAGAGGTAGGCTCACTCAAAGGCTGCTGGCTCAGCCAGGAATAATGTCACTGAGATATAAATAAAGGTCGATATGTAGGGCTATAATTTCAGCCAACTGTCATATAAAAAAAACAGCGAAGGAATCTTTGAGATATTCAAGTTTGTTGAAAGGGGAACTTATTTTTGTTGAACTATCTACATTGTAGAATGTAGATAGTGAAGAAAGGCTGCTTGCAATATTTCATAACTGAACTATTGGTAGTTTGGCTTGAGAAGCGTGAGGGGTTCATAAATAAATAGTACACTCAAAAGCAAAAGAAACGCAACACATGATTTGGCTTACAATTTTGCAAAAAAATTTATTGGACCGAAACGAATTATAGAATTGATCCCAAGATCGACTATTGTCTTATCGCCAAAAATCATTCAGCTATTTCCTGTCTACCTTTGGACTCGTTTATCACATTTTAGTTTTTGCAATAAATAGGGCATTATGAACTAGTTTTAACAATAGTAATAGGACCAACTTCATTTTTTAATTTAGGATAATTCGAAAATTTGAGTTCTGAAGATTTGAAATGTAGCAGACAAAATCATTTGTTTGAGCCCTTAGATTAGAGCCATGTTGTAATGAATGCTGCACATCTTTTTTGGAAAAACCTAACTTCTGTGCAAAAACCACACTCTAAAAAAATCCATGCTGGTTGAAAGTTGGTTTTTCAAAAAACCATTTTGAATCTAAAAAACCAATTTTGTCTGAAATTTTTTAGAATGCACCATAATCCATGATATCCGCCGAAAAGTTTTACATAACTTAGTAGGAAAACAATTCCGAAATTGGTGTTCATCAAATTGTGCTGCAGAACACCAAAATCATTGATAGAGACAAACATTGGGCCTTGTTATTATTTAAAGAATCATTAGCAATCAGAAGAAATATGCCAAATCTTAACCATGGACTGAAGGCCACCAAACAACTAGCATTGTTCCATTGATTTCCACTGTATTTCACACTCTATATGATTGTGAATGTTTAATGGTTGTTTGTCATTGTAATCTGTAATGATTGTTTCACTGTATCTAACATTTCAACACGTATGCCTCCTAACCATTACTTTCCTGAAGATGGTCAAAGAAAGACCGAAATATTGAAAAATGAAACTCTCGATTTTCGGAATTGTTTTCCTACTAAGTTATGTACAATCACCATGATTGTGTCAAAAAACTTTTTGTATTTCAAAAACAAATTCTGTCTCGAAAATAGTTAAGAGTGCACCTTTAATAGATTTTTATTCTGATTTACAGTTTCAGGTATAACATGTCCACCAAACTTCCACAAATACCAGGACTCAATTTGTGTCATCCATGATAGCTTGGTTGACCGGACGTTTCCTGAATCCAAGCAATACTGTGAAAATTTAGGACAAAGACTGGGTGGACGTATGACAATGATAAATGCTCATGATCCTGCATTTGACGCCTGGCTACAGACGACATTCGCCGGGGAAAAGTAAGAGAAAATTAGATTTTAATACACTCTTGCTCATTAACATGAAATACTTCAACAATCTCAATAGAAATTTTGAAATACTTTGGCCATTTCTGCTGGAGCACATGATGAGTTTGATTTAATTGTAACTACTTCCAGAGACCTACCAAGGCGAGGAACATGACACTGTTAAAATAAAATTCATGTTGCAGTGTAGAACTTCCAATAAGATGCAGTCAAATGAGGGCACTTACTCTGCACACAGGAGTTCATACAATGGCCTACATTACAGCCAGGAAATTTGATATGCAAACAGAGTGGACTGCTGCACTGTGAAAATGGCACTTTGTGTGTCATCATGCTGATGATTTTTTCATCATCAATGACATCATACCCAATACTTTCAATGTTAATTTGACTTAAGGAGACAAATCTCCCTGTTGGTGACAGGCAAACGAGAGGATTATGCATCTGATTTTTACTCTAAAATTAGTAGTATGACGAATCATGACTAATCAACAGCCTCTATGTTTCCCATGTTGAATGTACATCAGCTATCATGAGTCACAAAGTGCCATTTTCACGTTGCTACAGTCCACTCTTTTAGCGTATCAAATTTCCAGGCTGTTATAAACAAGACCTGATTTCCATGTAAACAAGGGACAGCAGCCGTGAACTGCAAATTAAGCAATGAACTCTGCCAGAAATTAGATGCACAACTGCCAGGCCACTAATTGTATTATCTGTCCAAATGTTGGAACAATGGCCTGAAAGTTGAAACTGTAACATCAAAGTGCCTATTATCCTCACAACTGTGATGTTGAACTATCGCTATTTGGCAAAAGGGGACTGGAGTCAGTATGGAGGGCACTCTTTGTTGGATACCGGTCTGCTCACAGACTCTGAACGAACAGCGCAGCTGGACAGTGAGATCGATAGTAGTTTCTCTTGTGGATACAAGAGGGCGCATAAATAGCCAAAAGGAGGCAGCACATACATGATTTTGTGAACCTTTTGAGCTCTAAGTTTAGAGTGGTTGGATACACTAGTTAGGCCCAATTGTTGCTGGCGTTATTTTGATTTCTTTGCATTTCAGATTCTGGCTGAGCTTAAACGATGCCGAGACAGATGGCAAGTACTTTTGGGCAGATGGAGAAGCGTACACGAGTTGGGCAGCCTGGAAGTCAGACGAACCAAAGGATGATGCAACGAAAAGATGTGTCCTCTTCAGGGATGGGGAATGGACAACGCAGAAGTGCACAGATCCAGAGCAATACATCTGTCAGTACACCATGCAGTCATCAGGTGAGATTCTTCTTCTTCTTCTTCTTCTGCTTTGTGCTGGGATACCCCAGGTCACCAGGTAGCTTCACTGTGATCTGTAGATCTGAGGAGCTGCACATTGAATGTTCACTGTATGGTTGCATTATTGTGCTTTATGGAAAATCAGGGTTGCTCAAATGATTTAAATCAGTGATTTTAATCAATGATTTTTATTGAAAATCACTATACACTGCGTTCCCAATTATTATGCAACTATGCTTTTTTGCATTATCTCACAAAGAAATAGCACTATTTGAATATTCTTTTCACATATTGATAAGTGTACCATGGAGCTAATATCCTACCAATTTTGTCCAATTCCATTGACTCAGTTGGGAGTTATGCCATATAATGATGTTTTGGGGTGTTCCCAATTATTATGCAAATTCTTTAAAATGCATCCATTGCCACCCAAAATCAACGAAGTTGATTATGAATTAACACTAGAATACACCTCATGACACTAAATAAAAAATGAAACCATCATTTCAAACGTAGATGCCTTCATGACCAAGAAATCAATATAATACAACTGCATTGAAAAACCATTGAAATCGGCTTTTTTTCTCAATAAAGAAGCCTCCCATGGTCTTAAAAAATTTAATATCAATAATATTCCAGCTTAGGATATATCTATAGCACACCACGGTCATACTGTGTGATGAAACACCAAATCTGGTATCTCTGCAAAATATGACACCGAATCAAAAACTCACACTTCTTTTTCCCATTGGAATAGCATTGGCAATTGGATGCGTTCAATTCATTTCAAGTTATTTCTCAAATACAGTGGTGCAACTTAATTGCCATTGCTTTACAGGAGAGTTCTAAACCAAAGGAAAGTGGAAAATGACTTAGGTAATGATTTTTCATTTTGTCTGGCTAACAGAGGCTTTTTATTGCAATAAAACTGTAATTTCAATGCTATTTCAATGCAGGCGAATAACACGAATTTCTTGGCTATGAATGCATCTATGTTTGAAATGATGGTTACACTTTTTCTTTTGTGTTAGGGGGTATATGTTGATTGCATATTCAGATTAGTTTTGGAAGCCAAGTAAAACTTTTCCTATTTCATTGGTCATTCCTGGCAATAGTAGCTCCAAAAAGTTGACAAAATTCCCCATGCACTTGAACTGTTGTTAAATTCATATTCTGAGGGAATTTGTTGCAGCTAGAAAAAGTAATAAATATGAACGATCTACTACTTTGAATTTCAACTTGATTACATGACTTTTGGGGAGTGAAAGAAATTTTTCCCATTACAGAAGACCTAACAGTTTATCACTTATTATGACTTAAATTTCTTCGAAAAACTTTATATTTGAAAAACTATGACTGCTCGATTTAAATCTGATTTAAATTTAAAAAATCTGATTTAAATTTTAAAAATCCGATTTAAAATTTTTTTTTTTTTTTTAATCAGATTTTTTTGCAACCCTGCTTTGGACCCCCTTACACCTTTTTGGATCCTGGACCACGGACCAGCTTGGCCAAAACTCATTTACCCCCTACCCCCCAGATCTGGCACCCCTAATTGCCCTACATCATGGCAACATTTGCATACATTATTAGCAATAAAATGGAAAATGAATTAAGATATTTCTAGAAATTTTCTACATTTTTGCATTGTAGTTAATGGATGCAAAGGTGGCTACCATCAGATGCCCAGAACTCAATTGTGCTTCATGATTTCAACATCTGACATGGCTAGCATGACTGTGCAAGCAGCAGATGATGACTGCAACACTCGGGCTAGTCCTGACAGTACTGGCCTCTTGGCGAAAGTTGAAAATAAGAGCATATACGACTTCATAATGACAAAGACACAGGACAAACCAGAGTAAGAATGTTATTTCAAATTTCTACCTCTCATCTGCTTATGCGTTTTGGTAATTTTTTTTTTTTATAGTTTCTGGTGCTGTTAATAACTTAATATCCTCTGATGCAGTTAGATGTGACACAACTCCACCCACAGTGTCCATAGTCAAGTAGGTATGATGCATAATGTATAAAACGCACCTCGACACCAAAAAACCTCCCTTCCAGAGAAACCTGTGTTTAAGTTGCTTTAAATTTGACTGGCCGCAAAACACAAAATGGCAGACAACGTATGCAATGATGATATAGAAAAATCAACTATGTAGTTGTCAGCCCAGTTAGCTCAGTAAGTAGAGCACTCGCCTCACAAGCGAGGGAACCAGGTTCAATCCCTAGGCTGGCCATCATGTCATTCCACGGCATTGTCATTCGCATCAGACATTAATTTGAGGTGCCGTGGGCCCAGCTCTAAATAAGTCTCTGACTTAGTCTGGTTACCCACATTAAATAACGTCTACCTTTACCTTTACCTACTATGTATATTAGCTGCAATCACAAGAAATTGATTCAAATGCACATTCTCAATTGTATATGCAATGCCACTATGGCCTTCTTATCTTCTACAAATCTTGTCTTGCCCGAGATCTCGACCATCATCATCTCGTATCATTCAGTATCATAAGTGCAACTTAATGCGAGTACTGTGTTACCTGCGTCATAAGACTGCCCCTTCTGCCGTTATGAAGCAGTCTCTCGTGGGAGTGCGATCTTTCATCAGGGTGCAAAATGAACTAAAGTACAACTTGGTGTGGGAGGAAGCGGTCCAATGAGGCAAGTCGGTCTTCCGACAATTGGGGGTCTTACAATGCAGGTACCACTGTATGTACACTCACCAGCAAAAGAAACGCAACACTTAATTGTAGCTCATATTTTTGCAATAAAATGTTTTGGCCAAAACCAAATAGATGGAATGGATTATATTGTCGACAAGATAATTGTACAAAATTCATTCAACTGCAACCAATTCCTGCCTTTTCTTTGTCCGTTTTATCAAATTTGAGATTTGCACACAAAAAAGACCCTCCCTACTTCTCACAACCAAAATGAAGATGTCATTTGAAAGCCTGCCTAACAATAAAAAGCTGAACAATTATTGATAAGAACAATTCTTACATTATATTGAAGGCCAAATTTTAAAAGAGTTAGTGACATCAATAAAAAAAGACATTAAAATCCAAAAACAGCATTTTTGATGTCGCGAGATGTTTCAGATATCGTTGCCCTGACATGAACTGAACTGATAATCTGGTAGAAAGTTCCACGTCTATACTTCGATATTAATTTCTTAAATTGCGGAGCTTGAGTCTCATTCCTGAAATTACCTGCTGGGCAATTCAATATCAATTGAACCATTGTGTGTGTGACAATAGTCACAATACTACATGTTGATTTATTTGGACTGGAATGGAGCACCCTCTGAAGGGAATATCTGGAATGAGACTTGCATTCTGAAATAAAAAAATTAATGTGTGTCAAGATATGGGCCTGGAACTTTTTTACTGGAATATCAGTTCAGTCCATGTCCGGGCAAAGTCATTTGAAACATCTTGCGATATCAAAATTTGTTTTTCGGATCGACCTACCCGACAGATTTTTGCTTTGGTAAGAAAAATTATAATTCCAACAATTTTTATCAAATTTACATAATAGAAAATTGACATCACTGGCTTTTTTTTCTGCCGACCAACCTAAGTATAAGAGCCTTGAGAAGCTAATAATTAATCATTTCTGGCCTAGATACATAATGCAAGTGGTGTAATTAATTGATATTTCAGTCATTGGATAGGTCTGACCGATGCTCAAAGTATGTTCACTTTCCTTTGGACTGATGGAACGGTCTTCGATTTTCCGGCATGGATGGAAAGAATCATTGGGCAAAAGAGTGCGACCGACAACTGCTACTTGTGGGAGAACGGAGAGTGGAAGAAGAAGAAATGCACAGAAAATAGACATACAGCCTGTCAGATCAGTTTGTCAAGTAAGTGACTATACCTTTCCCATGAATAGTCCACCAATCACAGACTAACATACAACCAAAAAACATAGTGCCGGCTGAGGTTTTCATCTCATAGGAAGAGAACTAAATTGATATACCTCCTTATAGTAGTTGAGTATATTTAGCATTGACCAAATGGCATAGCTTCACCCATTTCACTTATGTACAGCCACAACACTGTATATACTATACTATGTTTATGCTCCTTTTTTTTGCTGTTTCACATTTTTTACTGTTATAGATATATGTAAATTGCAATTGAAATTACCTAATCTTTTCAGCCTTCAGGCAATGAAATAATTAGAATTCTAATTTTGTTCAATTTTATGTATAAAAGTTACATGTACTTCTCTTTCTGATTGCAGACTGCACTATGATGCAATTAAAGGATGAACCCCACACCTATTACAAACTCAAGAAGAGAAACGGGAAAGCCGCACAGGAGCCAATGATGGAATATCGTACAGGGCTCCAGAGATGCATCCAATTCTGCATCGACAATGATAAGTGTGGTTCCTTCAACTACAATGCCAACTTGAAGATTTGTCAACTGAATGAAAAGTGCCATCGTCTTGATTTAGTGACTACTGCTGGTTATGACTATTGGCAATAGGACTCATGGATGGTCATATCATTACAGATTTATTATGATATTATTGTATCGTTACACCCAGGCCTGGATTACCCATTAGGTTGAGTGGGCTATAGCCTAGGGCCTCACACCTCAAAAAAAGACACATTCTCTAAAAAAATATCTAATTTTCCTAAATTTGGCACAAAATCAAAAATTAATTGTAAGAGATCACAGAAATGTGTCCAATATCAGAAGAAATTTCTGCAATGCAAATTAGCCTACTACGTTCAGAAATGTATACCAACATTTAAATTTATAATTACCTGGTATTGTTAAAATTTCTACAATTTTAGGAAGCATTTCCAATGACTATAGTATAAATTTCAATGATTATAATATAAGGGCAATAATTGGAAGAAAATGTGCTAAATTATCTTGGTTTACAATTTCGCCTTTTTTCTGCAATTTCTTTGGAAATCACAATATTCTACAGTGATTGGCGATCTCAGGTCAGGTCCAGCAAGGGGCCTCACATTGAGGTTCAGCCTCTAGAGGGCCTCATGCAACCTTAATCTGGCCCTGGTTACACCTACAGGCGGCTGGTTCAATCTGTATGATTGACCTAATATGGAAGGTGAGCATGTCAAGATGTCAAGCACCCTCTATTGGAAATCAAAGACATAAACTTTAGTTGGAAAGATGTACATCACAAGGGAATTCCCTTGACAGCCAATCAGAACTCAAGAAATTGGAATATCCCTAACCTCTCCTGCCGGTTCTGATTGGCTGTCAAAAGGAATTTCTTTGTGATGTATACATGTCTTTGCCAACTCAAGTTGGCAATAGAATCTGCTCTATTGGTGTTTAGGTTAAGTTTTAGTAGGTACAAACAATATGCCAGATTGGTTATGTATCTTTTGAAATGAAATTCCAAGAAATGGGACTTCAAGACAATTATTTATGAGATTTTGGACCAAGTATGCCTACGAAATACTCTCCAGCAGCACTGGAGACAACCGCCTTCCCTAATCTTCTCCGTTACCGTGCAGCACACTGCTACCAGTAAGGGACCGTTCAGAATTTATGACTGGGGGGGGGGTGGGAGTTTTGCCAGAACTTCCAGTCAAAAATTGATACCCCCCCTTGAGTTTCATGCGGATTTTTAGTACCCCACCCCCAGGTTTCATGCATATTTTTAGTACCCCTCCCCTTGACATATAAACGAATACACACATATTTACTGTTATACATGGTCACGCGTACAGATTCGTGGACTTTTGCGCGTAAAAAAGCGCGGATAATCGCCGGATATAGTTAGTTTATGCGGGTTTTATAAAAAAATTTCTTTGTTAAATTTCTAACCCCCCCTTTGGAGTGTTGTCAAAAATTAATACCCCCCCTTGAAACATGTGTGAAAAGTTAGTACCCCCTCGGGCAAAACTCCCACCCCCCCAGTCATAAATACTGAACGGTCCCTAAGCTTGTGGCTACACATTGAGCAATATCCTGCACTAGTATTGAATATCGATAAGTTTTGAATTGTAATCGTATCAACAAGGATTCCTGAACAATGACATTCCTAATCCTACAAACCCATAAGGCTAAATCCGAGAGGGGACAAAGTGATCACCCATCCCCCACCGCATGTTTTTTTCATATTTTCAAAAACTAATTTCATGGGTGCCAAGTCTGGTCAGCCTATGTCGAGGGGTTTGCATTCAGTGATGTGATAACGACTCACTCAATTGAAAAATAAGGCAAGCGTGAAAAAGGATTAGGCAGATTTTTTTTTCACCTACAACCTCATCCTTAAAAAGTAGGTACTAAGGGAGGCAAAAATTTCTTCGAGCAAATTAATTTTTAATTTTGCAAATACAAGTGGAATGGGATGACTATTTTGAAGAAAATATGCGCCGTCGCAGGCACGACACTGGCCGGCATGCATCGAAACTTTCCACCCCCCAGACACCATGTCTGGATCCTACACTGGCAACTGTAGGCTGATTTGATGATATTTTTAAAAGTAAGCCGACTTGTACTACAATCTAACAACGGATGATGATTGGAGTTCAGACGGTTAAGTTCAAAATTATGATGAAATAATGCTGGGCAGGACTATTCAAAATGTCTATTTGTTCATTTTTGTTACATCATGGATCATTGGAACATGGTCATAAATCTAAAAAATCGATGTCTAACAACTTTGTTTTGTACATACTTTGTACAGCTCTAATCACCATAATTATAATAATAATCTTATCATCTGAGTTCCAGTTGTGCTCCATCCGGGACCATCTCTGTGAGATAAAAAAAAAATAGCTGAGTCCTTGTTGAAATCAATTCACAAAATAAATAAAGGGTATTCTGGGGAATAATCTATTCGTTGCGTCACTCTCACAAATATAAGTCACATTAAATTTTTCTAAAAGTAACCAGCCACGGGTTATTTACATTAATTTTGCATTGTATGTATACATGCTGATTAAGTAAAACAATACCATGTACATGTAACTTACAAAGAGACAGTTCATCAGTACAGATTATTATGATGACGCAATTTTAAAAACTGAAGAAACATGTATGCTACAATAAAATAATTTAAAAACCAAAAATTGTGATAAAACATACCTGCGTCGTAAGACCCCTTGTTGTAAGACTGACTTGCTTTATGTGACCACCTTCCTTCTGCACTAAGTAGTATTTTAATTACATTTTCACCCAAAAGAGAGACCGTACTGCGACGAGAGACCGCTTCATGACCACAGAAGGGGCGGTCTTATAACACAGGGACTACTGTATTGCATTAACTCAAAACTGAAATTGGTTTTTATTCTTGTTTTAATCAATATTGAAATATGATGCAAAGTAAATGCAATAACAAGAAAATATATATTTAATAAAAAATTTAATCTGGCATTTTTTGTTATTAGATTTTCTATAGCCTAATGGATGGAACGCTTGACTGCAAATCCAAAACTGCTTGATGACATGGGTTAGAACCTTGGTCCTTGGACTCAATTGGAGTTAGTAGGTAGTGGCTGTGGCTGGGGAGGGTGGCCTTCCTGTCAGCAGGGCTGTATTAGCGCATTTCTTGGCCCGGGGCAAACTGTTTCCAATGGGCCCACTCACGCCCCAAAAACGCTCTGAAATTCTGAAAAGTACTTCTCGTGCCAGTTACACGACGCACTTTTTTTACTGTCGCAACTCTTTTTAGCTTTCTCATGGGCCCCCCTGAGGTCATGGGCCCCCCTGAGGTCATGGGCCCCCCTGAGGTCATGGGCCCCCCTGAGGTCATGGGCCCCCCTGAGGTCATGGGCCCCCCTGAGGTCATGGGCCCCCCTGAGGTCATGGGCCCGGGGCAAGTGCCCCGTTTGCCCATGGGTTTTAAATACGGCCCTGCCTGTCAGGTGTGAGCTGCAACGACTCCAACCAGACTCCCCTAAATTGGATGACTGGAAAAGCAATGAGAAGTGAATACCAGGTAGGGATGCACGGATATCCGGCACAGTATCCGGTATCCGGCCGGATAGTGGGATTTGCAGGATATCCGGTATCCGGCAAAATGAGGGTATGAGAACCGGATATCAGAACCGGATATCTGGCATGTTCAAGACTTAATGAAAGGCTAAAATTTAGATAATAACCAAAGGAACGTTACCACGACAGAGTCAACAACATTATTTCACCATCTTCAAAATCAGAATTCAGTTACAGAAAAAAACGAAAAACATTCCATCAGAGAAACAGGCCTCCTGCCGGACCGATATGTCTCAGCTCTCATAAAAAATATTCATTATCAACCACAAATGCCGAAAAACTTCCTTTTTCGCATGTTTACTAATATCCGGTTGCTATCCGGTATCCGGCAATTGGTGTTGCCGGTATCCGGCTATTTTCACTATCCTTGCATCACTAATACCAGGTACCTCAACAAAGAAAGAGCTGTCACTAGGAATGGTGAAGATGACCAGTCATCACAGATTCTAAATATTGATTGTAACCCACACTGTGTGATCTAGAAGATTATATGTAGCAGACTGGCAGTATATAAATATTCAAATAAGAATAGATAATGAAATTGCTACGTTTTAAAATGACAAGAATAGATGGGTGCAGGGGTGCCGGAACAGGGGGGGCAGGGGGGGCAATTGCCCCTCCTGCCCTTGTCCAAGGAGGGCAGGGGGGGCAAGGGTGCCCTTGAGATCTGACAGAAAAAAAAATTATAAGGCCTTATTTTACAAATTTTAGGCACTAATCAGTAAGTATATATTAAAAATTATTATTGACTCTCTATTTAAATTTTGTCACGCGAAATTGGCGCGAATATGATTTGCCCTTTTTCGTCTGACCGCCCCTGCCACCCACTATTCCTTCCGGCACACCTATATGGGTGCCATGCCTAGAATTGTGCATAATACTGGGAAATCTGTTGGCCTAATCATAGGTTCCTATCACACAAGTTCGAGCACATTGAACTCAATAAATACAGGGTGGTGTATTTATTTTTACATCCATTTTACCACTTCAGCAAAGATTCTCTGGGTGATTTTACCAGAAAGGCAAAGACTCAACATCATTGGCAAATCCCTTGGTAGCCAAATGAAGGTAAGGGTGCCGTAACGGGGGGGGGACAATTGACCCTCCCGCCCTTGTCTAAGGGTGCCCTTTAAATCTTACAGAAAAAAATTAATAGGCTCTATCTAATTAATTTTGGGCACAAAATTTTTTCAAAATTGTTATTGACTCTCAATTAAAATTTTGTTCTGCGAAATTGGTGAATTTTTTAACATAGGTTTGGTTTCCCAGTCATTGCCAAAATGGCAGCACTGGGAGAACATTTTTTTCCCCAGACTCTCAATTTGTCATTTGGTTGTAAAGATTTGTACCTTGCTTCTTCTTCTCACATCAAATTTATTATTAACTACCTTTTTTTAATATATCTTTCTGATTACTAAAAAAATTGTCAAACATTCTTGGAAAAAATGACACTACTCCTAAATTAGCATCCACGCAGCTCAACAGTTCAAACTCCCTTTTGCAAGCATCATTATACCGTCACCAGCAAAAAGAAATGCACCACTTGATTTTGCCTCGCAGTGGCTCAACTACCATGGGGGCTGGCTAGGGCTGCCCTACGGGCCCCCACCCCTCAGGGGGCCCCCACCCCTCAAGGGAGGCCCACACTCCCAAAGTGGAGTAAAAAAAAATTAAAGCAAAAAAAAAAATAAATAAATTCCATTGGGAGTCAATCTTGGATGAATTAGCACTGTATCTGCATTCATTTCTAAAGAACTGACACGTCAAATATAAGACTTGTAACTAGGTAACCAAAAACTCGAAGTGGGGCCTGGGGCCCTTTAAATTCTCTAACGTCGGTTTGATACAATTATAGAACGCAATACATTATTGGTCCAAAAACTATTGAATTCCTTTAGGGGCCCCCACAGGTAAAAAAATATATAAGCTTTCTTTCAAAAGAAGGGACGCATCAAACAAACATTTAAAGAGGTGGTCCAGTGGCTCAACTACCTGAAAATGTTGGAATAGTTATGGGGCGACCCTAGAGTCTTTTAACATGAATCAGGTATTAGTGGGGGCCCTATAATTAAGTCTATAAGTCAGGAACACAGAATTATATATATCTGAAAAATGTTGGATTAGTTCGGGGGCCAACAGAATCTTTCACAATGAATGAGGTGTTAGTGGGAGCCCTTCAAAGTAAGTCCAAAAGTGAGGCAGGCAGAATTGTGCATCTGAAAAATATAATATTGGAGTAGTTCAGGAGGACCCAGAGTCTTTCAGCATGAATGAGGTGCGACAAATTCACGTGGGCAAAATTAGTATCTCAGAAAAATGTATTTCAGGAGCCCGAGAAGTTTGTGAAATGAATGAGGCAATATATAATTATCAGTCTATGTCAATTTGGTCTGTTAATACTTTGCAAGCTGTTATTACATTTATACCATTCGACACCTCTGTCAGCCAATCATGAGCCAGTATTTCACTGCAATAAAACCCATATTCCTTGTTGTCCAGTTATCCTCCCATGGGAGAATAATAAGTGAAGCTGTGAAAAAAACACAGCAACAAATGACAAGTTTCAGTTTTGTCTTATGGCATAAGCCGGTTATTCACCGCGGGATCGGCAATATGTGTTTATCACAGCTCGGGCTAACGCCCTCGCTGGATAAATCACATATTGCCTCTCCCTAGGTAAATAACCTATACGAATAAAACTTGAAGCTTGGCCTTGATCAGACATACATTAATACATCAGAAAAAAATAGTTCAAGGGGCCCTTTGAGTCTTGGGACATAATGAATAAGCCATTAGCATATCAGTCTTGATGTTGATTTGGCCCTACTAATAACTATTTCTAAGATATTTCAGTGATGTTGGACATTGTTGGTTTACTTTATTAGTATGGAAGTAGATAGATAGATAGATAGATAAATACATTTATTTTGAATTGACAGTAAAAACAAGAAACATTAGTAATGTAATCGGTTGACCATTTTGAATAAAATTCTAGTCACATTTTTCTTGATTGATTTTATCTTTTAATTGCAAACCGATGTGAAGCTTTACAGTACAGGGATTTTATTTTTTTGGTAACATCCTGTGGAATCTGGAATAGTATAGTTATGGGCCTGCCTATTATCTGTATGGTGACAGTGGCTGGGATGATTAGTGTATAGATGGTGGTGAATTTATTAGGATGAAATGTTTAATAATCTTAGTATATGCTTGTGGGGGTTTGAAAAAACCAGCCGATTTAGTATGTCAAATTGTCAATGAAACAAGATAATGTGGTAGTGTTTACACAATATCTATATTTATTTATGTTGTGTACATGTGACTACTGTGTAAGGCCCCTCAATGGTAGACTAAAGTAACTTGAGATTGATAACATATTATATTAATTTGTACTAATAATGTAATAATATTAAATTGGCATAATAAACTGTGTCTGAGTCTGACTGAGTCTTGTACATGCTTTTCCAAGTGTGGGCACATTAGTGAAATCTGGGAGCTTTAATTGAGTACATACAGTACAACCCAAAATGAAGTAAGAACATTTTCTTTCAGAAGTCCTCTGTTTACCTATTTTGCCCTCCTTTCTCCTCTCCACCCCAAAAATCTCTGCACAACTACCTTTGGCTCCTCACAACAACCTTAGCCCATACTAAGAACTACCAATGTACCAGGTAATTGCAAATAGCGAAGGGCACTATATCAAATTAATCAAACACAATGAGGGCGATGTAGTTTAAATTGGTGCTGTTTAAATGTAATTTTAATGTAATTGTAAAATGTAGCTACAAGAAGGTAAAGGTAGGAGGTGATTCACAGGTAGCCAAAAGTTGTGAAAGGGTAAAGTGGCTGATTCTTCGTTCATGCTAGGGTAACCGTACTTTATTTTGAGTTGTACTGTACTTCTCAATCTACCCTGGTACCTAATTTCACATAAATCAGACAGGTAAAAGCCTATGATATATTTTTTCCTGATCCTACGGGCCCCACAACCTCTAGTTGAGCCCCTGTTGCCTCGTAGACCTAATTTTGCAAAGACATTTTTTTGGAACAAATTACATGGTATTGATCCTTAGATCAAACTAGCGTCTTCATGCCAAAACCATTCAGCTGTGACCATTTCCTGTCGGCCTTTGACTTGTTTATCACATTTCAGTTTTTGAGAGACGATACAAGCTGAAAAATTAGCACAGCAACTCTATTCTTTAATTTACAGGACAATTTGAAAATTGGAGTTTTGCACATTTCATGATGTAGAAGACAAAATCAGTATAGTTCGGGCCCTTAGAATTGTTCAGTTTAAATTATTATTATTATTATTATTATTATGATGCTTATTAGCGCAAAATCAGCTGAGCTTTCAGTGCGCTCACAATAATAAAATAAATGAAATAAAATATGAAATAAATAGAATTTTACAATAGTAATAAAACAAATTAGAATAAATAAATTAAAATTGACATTGTCATCAAACTAAAATCGTCAATTAAAATCTACAGTCCATCAATCAAAATGGAGCCGCCACAGATGGGTCTTCAACTTCCTCCTGAACTTGAGCAGGTCACGTTCCAACTTAATTTCCGCAGGCAGTTGGTTCCAGAATGAGGGGGCCGATACTTGGAATGATGTTCTTCCTACTCTTCTGCGACTTGGCCATTTGTGCAGATCATTCATCAGTGGTTGGCGTAACCTCTTGTCACGTTTATAAAGTTGTACCAGGTCTTCAAGGTATTTCGGAGCCATTCCATTCAGGCATTTAAACACCAGGACACATATTTTGAAAGTGATTCGTAACTCTACCGGGAGCCAGCTAAGTTTGCGAAGAAGTGGTGTTACGTTCATACATTCAATTGGGGAAGTCAGCAAAATTAGCCGAGCGGCACGATTCTGAATACGTTGAAGCTTCTTAATCAGTAGAACTGGAGCATCAACAAGAAGAGAGTTGCAGTAGTCTAATCTGCTGATGATGAGGGCATGAACGGCACGTTTGCATGCATCTAATCATCTAATCATCTAATAGATTCTGTCTTTATATACCAGGTGGTGCTGAATACAGAGTCAGTGTGAAGATTAAGCCCCCTAGTGATAGTGGCAGTTACATGTATGTATACATGCCTTCCATAAGACGCGCCCAGGGGCTGACTGGCCCTATGGGCCAGAGGGCAATGCCCTGGGGCCCACCAGCTTAGGGAGCCCACCGGCGACCTTAAACAAATCTAAGTTATCAAAAATGACATAAAATTTTAAGAAGAAGCCAAAATTGAATTTTAAGCCCTAAAACAATATCAAATATCGTATGGTGCCCTATTTTCGTCAGGGTCCTATTATTGTCACATTTAAGCAATGCCCCCTAATTTAATCAAATTTTGAATAGGTGGGGAAAAAACTCATGATTCTTAAAGTAAAATAATCATTTCCTATGATAGACAGCTTACAGTGTTACAGGCCCTGTTGACAACCCTACAATAGCTTCTTAAACTTGTTGTGGTCAAAAACTTTTCTTTTGTTTAATTTTTTAGACAAAATTGCCCTTAGCAGGCCCAGCTTCGTCTGATTTGCAGACCCATTTTTATACATTTATTGCACTTAGTTCAAACGTGCAAAGGACACAAGTCTCAGCAGTCAGGGACACATTAACTAATCAAGATTGATTTAAAAAATATAAAACATGTTTTAGAGTTACTTTTTATTAACAGTGCCATTTTGAAATATGACGAAATTAGGACACCCTAGCTGATGATAATAGGTCCCTGAGGTCCTAAAATCGTCAGAATGTCTTTGCAATGAAGGATTGCTCACAAAACCTTGTGTTTGTGGTGTATGTCATCTCTTCCATTGGAAAATGTTGCTAACTCATGAAAGGCATAGATTGATTTGTCACTAATTGGTCTTATAAAACTGGCTCTTTAACACTAATTTAGGAGTATCAGCGAAGTATCGACTGTCAAAATTTTAATAGCTGACTAATAAAAACACCTGACACTTGCATCGCCACTATTAACTTTTCTGTTTCTTTGCAAGCTGATTTTTTGTATTTAATTGCCTGAGCTTACTAGAAGGATCTACCTACATAATACACTTTAATGCTTGCCCCAAGGAGACACAAAGCCTTCAGCCAAGCATATGCAGTTCTTAGTTACAATTTAAAATATTACATAGACATTTTTTTTTTTTCTTTCAGAAACTTTCGAAATCAATTTGGTCTGCCAAAAACTAAAATATAATTGGCAATTATAGAACTAGGTGATGTTTTATCTCCAGAAGATTTCTATCGAATTCAATAAGGCCTGAAAAAAACTTCACTTGGATTGATATAATATGTATAAATAAAGTAGTCTCAACTGCGAATGACTAGCCAATTATGAACTTAAGAAAGTAATGTTGTTAACTCATGTATGGCATGGATGGATTTTTCACTCATTAGTCTTATAAAACCGAATGCTTGGCACTAATTAAGCTTTATAATTGGAGTATCGTCTGATAAAATTTTACAAAATGGCTTAAAAACGCCAGAAAAATGTAACTTAACAACATCAAAAAGGCACACATTTTAAGAGAACTTTTTACAACCAACTTATATTGTTGATATCGCCATAAAACTTTGCACGAGTGTCGCTTAATATCCTTTCTGAGCATACAGAAACTTTCATAAAGAAAAAGTGTAAAAGTGGCTCTGGACCAAGTCACTCTTGTTGAGACTTGATCAAAAACCAAAGTCACGACCAATATCAATTGGCCTATAAGCAATATCTTATCAAGTCAATCACAGCTCTATGTCTTGAGTGTGGACTGGTTTGGTCAAGTGGTAGCATGCTAGGCTGCCAATCGCTGGGTCCATGGTTCTTATCCGGCTCTTGCCATGTCCCTGGACCTATGCTGGAGAGCTGTTTCATTCATTCTTAACCTTATTGCACCCAGTGTCTTATTGCAGTGTCATCCTCCTGTCCTAATTAGCCTGCTAGTCAGGTAGCCAGAGGGTTATACCCTGCACCGACGGATAAAGTTTTTTCCTCAGTGGAATTGGGGTCCTTCGACCCTCCATAAAACATAAATGGCGGGTAACGAGAGCGTATCCTTGAGCATTTTGAGAAAATGGCCGGATTCAAAATGGCCGCCAAAACGGGCATCGGTCAGCCTAACTTTCTTAATTTTTGGACCCAGAAAGGTGTGCAATACCTCTATTTCATATAAAATTTGCATTGGGAACTCATTTTTCAGGTTTTTGAATTGTTATAGCCATCCTATCTGATGTTATTTTGAAAAAAAAGCCAATTATTTTCTCGAATTTGCAATTGTTTTAAGCAGAAGCCATGGTTCCATGAATAGGTTGTTTTTCTATGCCAGCACATGTGAAATGAAATTTCAAATCTTTATTTGTTCTTATTATTGATGATCAGTGCATCATAAATTGATGTATTGCTTGGTAATGGTGATGTGTTTAAGGTCGAAATGTCTAAAATTAATTAAACAGGACAATCTCCAAGTTGTTGTACTTGTTGACAAGTTTTACCAAAAATGCCGAAGGTAATAGCTGGCGCCATGGCACTGCTAAAAAACTAATACATCCAAGCCATTGTTTCAATCATCAATAAGTATGAATTTGGAATAAACAGGAAAATAACACAATCACATTTTGGATAGTTAGATACATAAACTTTATTTTATGAAGGTAAAACCGATTAATCATAAATGCTTATTGACAATAGGGCCCTCCTGTTAGTGAAATACTAATGACTTAATACATTTAAAAAATATAATCATATATAAATATATAAATATAAAATAAGCTATAATAAAATACTCTCTTAAATGCAATTAAAACATAGTATAATGGCAGATAAAACATTTAACGACAGTGTGAAGCCATCAGACATGCATATTGAATCCTACAATTTAATTGCCACGTGTCAATAATTCAAAAAAGTCAACGGACAAATTCTGTAAAGGATGAAATTTACTAAAGGAATGAAGAGGAGTGCTGACTAATAATTTAGAGGTGGATGTTTTATTTCATTAAAAAATTTGAAAAGCAACTAAGGGGACATTTTGTATCTTGGAGATAGTCAGGCTGGACAGAATGACAGGTCTACCAATTGCTATGACACTGAAAAGGTGTAATGCAACAGTGCCCAATTCTGTCCTCACTCAGCTCTGGGGTACACGCTAGATGCCAGTTTGGAACAAGGTCGCTACCGGGAGTTGAACCCTGGCCATTTGGTCAGAGGTCCAGCACATCAAGGACGAACTCAGGGTGAGGGGTGGGAGCAGTGGCATAACTAGGAGGTTTTCGAGCTAGGGGGCCACCTGGGGGGGGCACATGATTCTCAAGAGCGGCAACAACAACAATAATTGTAGGTTGAAACGTTCATATGGGGGTCACAGATTCAATATGAGGGGGCGTGCCCCTTCGTGCCCCCCATACGGATGCCACTGGGTGGGTGGATGCGTTCCCCCAGACAAAAATTTTAAGATTTTTACATGTTAATTTTAACTGTAGGTTGTCACATTACGTTGAGGGCTATGCCTTCAGTGGCACAATAACCCGATAGACTCCTCCCTCTGCGGAATTTTCTTGTAGGACATTTTTCAATATCAAGGCAGTGGCGATTTGGCCCACCAACCACTGCAACATCCCCACTGCTTTACAGAAAATTTCCCCACCAGTAAGTGCTCTCTGATTTTAAATTTAAATTTCATGTAAAATTTCTAAAATGTAGCAAGTAGCAGTACCACCGGAGGGAAATTGGTGGAATTTAAATTGTAATTCAATTTCAATTATTTATTTGTGAGAATATTCAATTTGACACGTACATTGTTATTCAATTTGAATTATTTATTTGTGAGAATAGTTTGATCCTAATTTTTTGCAGCCAGGCGCGTCCATTTCTGCATGTAGCGCGATAATAAACAGCCTTCGTTGTGCAAAGTCACATGGGTGGAACACATCGACACGCACTACTGCACATACAATCATTATTTTATTCAAAATATCCTTCCAATGGCAAGGGGGTAATCATTTAATAATTGGGGAGGGGGGGTTGGAGTTTTGCTCAGCGGGGATACTATTTTTTTCATGGTCACGGCGACAGTAATATTGATTTTGAGAGTAATAATTTTCTTTGCTTGCCTTAACCTCCTATATATATTTGTACTCAGTAATCACAAATAGTAGTGCCACTGCAAATTTAAGTCCAGCTATCTTGAGAACTGATCAATAGAGAGCTGTGAATATTTTAACACAGTTACTGGGAAACAAAATGATCTCCCATGGGGGAGACCATCCAGAGACTCTGTTTAATAGCACACTGGACTGTCTGTGTTGGAGGTTCTTTTGAATGTGTTTATTTTTTTTCTTTATAAAAATATTTTTTAGAGGCTTCACAATATATTTAATAAATTTCAACTTTGCAATTTTTATCTTGTCACTGTTTTATCAAGTCTTCTCCTAAATGGTTTGACACAGTGGCGTAGCTAGGGTTTTTCTCTAGGGGGGGGAGGGCAAATGACCCTGAATTTCCCCAAAAAGTAATCGGCAACCCGGGGTATGCATGACACGTTTTTTTTTTATTGATAAAACACTAGAAACCCTTTAAACACGATGATGCTGCACAGTTTACACAAAGAAGAGCTTAAGAGAACGAAGTGTTGGAAAGTTGCTGATATTTACCGCGTCACAAATTATGTAATGAAAATATCTTTTGATAGCTTGCTTTTACCTTAAACTCAAAAAAGATGCAAAACTTACTAATTGAAGGTTGATTTTGCTGTGATGACGTGTTTTTCAACAGTGTGATTATCATCAGAAAAATCAGTCTTGACGTTTTCTTGATTCCATCATGCAGTGCCCAGTCAATTTTGCTTTTGATTTCTAATTAAGCATCTGATATGTTCTGGTTCATCATCAGCATTTTTTCCCACTATTCCAATAATCTTTATTTTAGTCTCTTCAATAGATTTACCAACACCTTGATTCTCTGTTGTGTGTTTGCTTTGGCCAAAATATATCTGTTACTCAGTCGCTCATTTGAAAGATCATTCTGGATGTTGGGTGATACATCATGTAAACTGCTCACACTTACAAAATACACTTCCAAAAACATTAAAAATAACACTTCCTCTTAAAATATCAAGATGAAAATTTGAACACTTCTAAGTGCAGTACTTTCGTGTCAAATTACAGTCCTTGTCATATTTACATGGAATCTCAAGTTTTTTTTCTATGCTGTTGAACTGTGATGTCAGAGATGACTCTATTCTAGCATTGCAATATATGTAAATTAACTACAAGCTGTGATGTCATTTCAAACTGGGTCAGATTCCCCAGCTTCTAACCAATGTGAATCCACCAAACTGAGCATCACAGTTTCAACTCAGTGTCAGAGTTAAAATTGGGTCTGGGAAAACCCATGCAAGTTTGACATCACAGCCTCCCAGCCAATGGGCTGCCAGAACAAATATACATAACATAAGCCATGTGTTTACAAACAAATTGTCAAAGCCTTCTGTTTATACCAACTTCCATCAAAGTTTAAAGTTGTAAGTTAGCAAGTCTGTAGATTTATCAAACAACTCTGTGGGGATTACAACAGTTGTCTACTGTGAATGCTCACCAATCTGCCATTTGGTAGGATTAGACTGGTGATTGCTGTGATAAATCATTGGGATCAAAAATGTAATGCTTCCTTCAATATATCAATGTTTGAACTGTGATGACGTAGTTTACGGTCAGCCCATTGGCTATCAAGCTGTGATGACGTAGTTGTAGGGGCTATCCCTGATAAAACTCTTACTCTGACACTGAGTTGAAACTGTGACGCTCAGTTCAGGAGGATCAACATTGGCTAGAAGCTGGGGAATCTGACCCAGTCTGAAATGACATCACAGCTTGTAGTTAATTTACATATATTGCAATGCTAGAATAGAGTCATCTCTGACATCACAGTTCAACAGCATAGAAAAAAAAACTTGAGATTCCACATAAGTATGACAAGGACTGTAACATGGTATGCCAAGGTCAACTTGCTTCATTATTTGAAACCTGGAAATTTTTCGAAATGCTAACTCATTACACATAGACTTACCTCATGTATTAGTTATACAGTGGTACCTGCGTTCTAAGATTTCCTGTTGTCAGACCGACTTGCCTTATGTGATCACCTTCCTCCTGCACTGAGCAGTATTTTGAGTGCATTTTACAAAACCGACGAGACACCGCACCCCCAGGAGAGACCACTTCATGACCATGACCTCAGAAGGGGTGTTCTTATAGCCCTGGGACCACTGTATATCAACAAAAAAAAACCTGTAACTGTTATTGATTCAATCTGTCTTATTCTCAAGCACTTTGATCGAACCCCTGAATGTCAATACAAAAAAATTAGCACATGTTTCTACATAAATTAGAGAGCAGTGAACAGATTTGCATTGTGGTTTGGGAGTCAGCAGAAGTCAGTCATGATGCTCAAGGTGTTTTTGGCGGTGTTGCTTGGCTGTGCAGTGCAGGAGTCTTTGGCAGAAGAAGAAGTCATAAGGGTGCAGGACTGGTTGACACTGAGATCACGCCCTCAGAATGTCCCTCCTGTAAACTATGCCTACACGAGTAAGAAAGGGTTCATCCGAAATTTCATCACTGGCAGAAACATAAGGCCTCAGCATGCACCCAGCTGTCCAAGGAAGGACCTCTGGGTATATATGGCCGACACGCAGAACTTGGAAGGCTATAAGTTCCGTTGGATCCAGGCTGAGGGACATTTGGGGTAGGAAATTCTTATTAGACTAGTTGTATAGAAGTCTCAACTTAAGCTGCTCTGCCATTGCTACGTCTAGAGCTCTAGATTACATGTCAAAATACTTCTGTGAGCAACTTAATTTAATTAAGCCAGTAGAATATAGGTCACTCAGCTCTTGCTAGAATCAGTTCTTTCTCAACAACCAACTTGCGCAGCTGTGTATCTATTGTACTGTCCATACCTTGAATGTTTCAGATACATTCAAGATGTTTGTGGCACCGTTTTAAAACATTCACACTACTGGAGGCAGCACCAACCCACCCAATGAGAGATATCTTGTGTGGAATAGCGATCGTCACTCTGGAGCCATGTGGGGTTTTGATGAGGAGGACAAGAGGGTTGTTCACTATGGTGGGAAGTTCATGTGGTCCAACCGTAACTCTCTTAGTGAAAATTCCATTATTAAAGTGCATGAGGTCGAAAATGATGCCACAAGGTAAGAAGCTGAAACATTTATTCGCTTGTTAAGCAGAAACAAGGGTATGAAACAGCAGTGAAAATCAGTCAAGTGTTACTGTTTTTCAATGTGGATCTGCAATAATTTGTGCTTGATTTTTATTCACTTTCTTCGGCATTTTCTAGGTTTCATTGGGTAGATGAGGATGGCAAAGAGAGTGCCTATCCTGATCCAACTCTGACTGGAAAATGGGAGCTTCTGTGGTCCGTGACCAACCCAACGAGTATTCACGACAGGGAAGTTGAACATTTCATTGGCAGGTCCATGATCAGACAGGTTCACCAGAAGGTCTACTGGAAGGTACCAATTGTTTACTGACCTTTACCCTTTGTTAACTTTAAGTTGTCAATATAGACTGCACTTACTCTGTAATTCTCAGTCATTTGTGTGTTAATTACAAATTTTTACTATGGTGTGTTGTTTGATTCAGATTCAAATTCAGTTTAGGTTTATTTTCTTAAGCATTTTTAACAATATATGTATATAATACAGGTTTTTTAAATACCAATGCTAAAAGAAGGTGTCCCTCTATGACATTCTAGATGCCGCTGCCAAGGTTATAAGAATAAATAGACCTAGTTTTGAATTATAAAGGAAAAGGTATTTTATCTTATAGATCTGTGATTTTTTTCTGGAAAAGAAATGTACCTTGCAAATGGCTAGCTTTCATGATGGCTATCAATCAAATTAAATTTTAAGAAGACTGGGTGACAAATTGAACCCTTTTGCCTAACATGAACCTAACAGATGAAGTGACAGTATTTGGGATAACCTTGAATTGTGACTGAAATTATTGTATGTTGCAGATGACTGCCAGCGTGGCAATGGGCTGGTTCAAGGCTGACTCCAGGTTTGAGTATTATGCGGAAATTGCTCAGACCGATACGTGGATTGGATGGAAGAAGGACACATACAGAATTATAGTACGCATTGTTTTGCAACAAATGGTTTTTTCACAGATCTCACTCACTTTTCCACTTAGTATTCTTCACAAAGTTATAACCCTCATTTTGTTGATTAAGATTACACACTCAAAATGGCAATCTGAGCTGTCCAATTTTGCAGTTTTGCATGTTGCACTAGGAAACAAGAAAGTATTTCTTACATGTTAGGCAAGCCTGTCAAGCTGTCAGTATTAGTATCTCTCAATAGAAATTTGATGTTGAAACCTTGCATTCACAAAATTCTTTAAACAACTATGATGTACATTTCAGGTGCTGACCGTGCTGCCAGGACAATCCACAGCAATCTGGCAATATGTCTTCTATGCATCCCGATTCAGTGAAGAATACCAATACAGGAGTAACATGATTGAGGAAACCGACAGCAGAGACAGACCACCAACATTGTAATTCTTGTCTTGAAACTTTGCCACGCTGTCTAATTACCGGCCATGCTATGCATAGGCCGGTAATGCAGTGATATCCATCAAGTGTGAATCACGAGGCTCCAGGCCCAACCAGACTATTCCAAAGGTTTATTTTATATGTATTACTCAGTTATAACATCGTAGATTGTCCAAATACAAGTGTGTCTTTTTTTAGTTAAATGCAATATTATTATTAGATTTATAAAAATCCCTTCTAATACCCAGCGCTGGGTCAGTCAGGCTGATTTTGCGCCTCCATTTTCTTGTGTATTGGGGCTGTCACTACACTGAGTGCTGTATTTGAGATGTCACAGTACTTAATAGGGTGTTCATATCTTTTATTGTATTTCCTCTTTTCCAATTAATAATTGTTGTTCAATGCTGAATTGCTCTTCACCATTTAGGGCTAAAGTGCAATTCACTTTCACACCTCCCTGACATCTGTCTGCTTAATTGTACCCAATATTTTCAATCAGCTTCATACTTATTTAATTCCTATTCAAACTCCATGCTTGAAATTATATTGTTATTGGGAAACAATAAAGTATTGAAATATCTTACAAAAGAGAACAAGAATCCGCGGATTCAAAGCCAGGCTAAAAAACTAGACTGTGAATATTTATGCATAGATATTAAAACAATTTTGTAATGTACCTGAAATTGGAGGCAAAATGAAAAGAAACAGCTTTTATGAGCAAGTCATTTCTGGTATTAATTTAAAATACACCCACGTCTACCAGGTAATGGAAAAAAAATCAATTAAATATCTTTTTATTTTTCCCATCCACATGTATATATATCGATTCCACTGATAAAGCATGTGCAGCATGGCCGGTGCTGTGCTCTAAGAGTGCTTGTTGTTTAAGGTGTTGGCCATAACAGTTAAATAAAGCCATCAAAATAATAATCTGTGATTTGACATGAGCTTGGTGGAGACTATTCCCACAAGAATGTTATTCATAGAAATCAAATCTGAAGATATTTTGAAAGTCATGCGGCATCTGAGGCACCCTAGAATCGATCTAAGTCTGACATTTCTCTTTCCCTTAGACCTATACTGTGACATTTTATGTCTTTATTTATTATAGGGATAAATGTGATCAACAGTGATTTAAGAGTCTTCACTCATCTGTGCCTTATTTAGCCATCATTTCTTGAATGCAATTTTCATGATCCCTGACTCCTTGAGAACTTGACATCCTTCTGCAGTATTTTGAAAACCTTCTGGCAGAGTAATGGTGTCCTTTGAATGATGGCTAGATTTGAAGAGATACTTTCGTGCATATGGAAGTATGGCATGTTAGTCTTGGAGCAACTGGAATCCCGTGGGACTTTGATGCAGATATTATGAGCCATATACCATTTTGTTCCTTAGAATCTCAGCTTTCATTTAAGCCATGTTGGCAAGCTGGGAAATGTGTCAGACCTGAGTTATAAGGGTTTTAGTAAAATGGTATTAATGCAGCTTTTTTTAACTATAGAAAATGTGATATTTCAGAAAAAACATTGATTAGGGCCATATTACACATCAGGTAGTGGTGGTATCACATACCATTGTGTTCAGAACAATCACAGCTTTAATTTAAGCCATCTTGCAACTCTGGGAATTGAGCAGGACAAGAGTTATAACAGCCTAAAGTCAGTAGTAGGACATCGATCTTTATAGATTTGTGAAAATATGCTGTTTCAGTATGGGGGCCGGTGGGACCCCCCCCCCCTGTACCCCCTCCCCAGGAATGTATGATTGTGGTACAAAAATGTTCTGTAGAGTGTCCTCTTTCAAATGAAAGATGTTCCAAAGAAAAAGTGGGATGAACTACCTCATTTGCATGAAAACAAAATGGCCACCAACGAGCTACCGAAAATTTGAAAAATGTTTATCTCAGCTCCTAATTGACTTATCAGAGCACTTTAAAAGACCAAATAGGGGTTCTACTGCATGAGGAATTGAACTATACACTTAGTTTACCCCTTTCTGTACTTTGTGATCTTAGAATTGTATATACTTTCAGAAGAGGAGCTCTCGCAATATTCTCCGCCATCTTGTCAATTTCAGTCACTTTTCTTTCTTTTAGTGGTCTAGCCAATATATGATTCTTTACTGTTAGATACATTTCTTGTTAATGGGAGGTATCTATGCCGGAAACAAAAAACCCAATGTTAACATGAGTATTAATGTCCGATGGGGTTTTTATAGCGGGCCATTTTAAATTGAACTTGACAGCAGAAAAATATTTCTCAGAAATTACCAGTTCAGGTCAGTTTGATTATCTCTAGAAATATTAACAACTAAGGTGCCAAATGAAAGCTGACACCAACAGCTAGATGTCAGCTTTTATTTACCACCTTGTTTTCCTTGTTACTACAACTGTCAACCCTCCGAAAGCTAAATAATGTTGCCGTCACAGTCAAAAATCTCATCAGAAACGCAAAATCTTCCCATGTTTTTTCAGCTCCACCTAACCTTATCACTAAATAAATCATTCCTAAACCACAAAATGGATGTGGATGGATAGCCCTTGATATCAGCTTTTATTTGGCATCTTAGTGTCCTTGTTATGGCAACTGTCAATCCTCCAAAAGCTAAATAAATGTAGCTGTCAGTGTCGAAAATCTCCTCAGAAACACAACATCCTCCCATGCAATAGAACATGCACGCCATTTACTTATATTAGCTCTTGGGAGATTGACAATTGTAGTAACAAGGAAACCAAGTTGCCAAAAGAAAACTAACATAAAGGGCCATCCATCCACATCCATGTTGATTGGTTAGGAGTGAGTTAAGGATAGGTGGAACCGAAAAAACCATGAGAGGATTTTGAGTTTCCAAGGAGATTTACAATAATGACAGTAATATTTATTTAGCGTTTGGAGGGTTGAAGAATACCAAGGTGCCAAATGAAGGCTGACACCAAGGGCTATCCATCCACATCCATTTTGTTGGTTAGGAATGTGTTACCTGGTGATAAGGATAGATGGAATTGAAAACAAATGGGCCGATTTTGTGTTTGCGGGAAGATTTTCAATAATGACTGCGACATTTATTTAGCTTTTGAAGGGTTGACAGTTGTAGTAACTAGGAAACCAAGGTGCCAAATGAAAGCTGATATCAAGGGCTATCCATCCACATCCATCTTAATTGGTCAGGAAGGAGTTTATCTAGTGATAAGGATAGGATGAACTGAAAAAACATGAGAGGATGTTGAGTTTCCGAGGAGATTCTCAATATTGACAGCAACATTTATATAGCTTTTGGAGGGTTCAAAGTTGTAGTAACAAGGAAACCAAGGAGCCAAATGCAATATATCAAGGGCTATCCATCCACATTCATTATGATTGGTTAGGAATGATTTATTTGGTGATAAGAATAGGTAGAATTGAAAATATACATGTACATCAGTGAATAAAAACAATACAATGCAATAGCACCAAAATTGTAAAATGATTTAAAACGATTTCAGTAAAAGACTAGCCAAGAAGTGTTCATTTGAGTTAAATTTTATAAAATTGTCATGCAAGAGCAAATAATTCAGCGAATCCACCATGCCATTACTTGTTCTGTAATGCTGTTTTCTATTTTTTGCAAAGAAAGTATGCATAGGCGATAAATTATAATTAAGTAAACGGTCTGGCAATGTGCACTAAATACGTAGTCCCCTGGTTGCGTACAATGAGAGCAGGACAGTCTGTATATCTCTAGCTGGCGAGTTGACTTTGGAGATTCTGTTGTATAGGCTGGCAGTTGATTCCGAGAGCATTCTGTCAATGGGTCTGATATTGAGAGCCTCCAGCAGGGTGGAGTGATGACATCTTTTCCCAAAGCCCATGACATGCTTTATTACCGATCCTTGCGCAGTTTGCAACATCCTCACATCTTTCTTAGCCAGGTAGACACTGTCCATCCCATAAATCAAAGATGGGGACCCTACACTGTTCCAGAGGTAGGCCTTTGCTTCTGCATGCAGTCCTGGATAGCACATTCCCACTGGAGCCAAGCGGTATATACTGCGTCTACAGACGGACACTCTCTTTTCCACATGTTCAGTAAATCTGCAGTTCTTATCGATGGTCAGTCCCAGGATCTCAAGCGATGTGGAAAGCTTCATGGTTTTGTCGCAGAGTGTCCAGCTGGGGTCTTCCTTGAGAAGGGGCTTCCCAACTACCATGCACTGCGACTTCTCAATGCCAAAATTGAAGCGCCATTTCCTTGCGTATGTAGAGCAGATGTTGATGAGTTGTTGCAGCCCTTTTGTAGAAGCACTAAAAACTGTGATGTCATCCGCATAAGCACAAGCAGTAAAATGCTTATCCATTATGCTTGCGCCACATTGCGCTTTCTGCAGTTCACCCAGCAAGTCATTAGTGCAGATGCTGAATAAAGTAAGGGAGAGCAGACTTCCTTGGCGCATACCTTTGGTGAAGGGGAATGCATCACTCATACCCGAGTCCCACTTCACGCAGGCAGATGAAGACTTGTACCATCTGTACAGGAATAACCATTCGTTGGGCGAGAATATATCCTTCACTTTGAGCAGGAGACCATCATGCCATATATTGTCAAAGCACTTTTCAGCATCCAAGCTGCTCAGATAAAGTGGGGATCTTTGGTGTATGAAGTATGACGCTAGGTCATTTATAAGAGAAGTAACCATCGTGGTGCCTCTTCCACTCCTAAACCTAAACTGAAGGTCACTGATGTCGGCATCCTTTGGTGCTATTATGAGTTCAATTATCTTGCAGTGAATTGAACTCAGAGTAATCGGCCTGTAGCTCTTAGGGATGTTCGGATCACATGTAGCTTTCTTAATCACTGGGATGATGATACCGGTCTTAAACAATGATGGGACAATAGCATATGACAAAGCCATGCTATAGATGTCGGATAGCACATCACACAGAACTTCAGAGCCATGCTGCAGATGCTCAGCCGTAACACCATCACATCCAGGCGCAACATCTCGACGAAGTGAGGCGATAAGTTTCTTCAGGTCTTCTCTTAGAATTTCCACAGAGTCCAAGTTACAGGAAATTTCATTTGCCTTCCATTCGACAGTCTTTCTGATGTCAACTTGAGTGCTGTTTAATCCTCCTTGGTCTGTCATAATATCACTATAATAACTCGCAAGATTGTTTGGAGTGATATTAGAGTCAATGTGGCGATGTTGTAGCCTTTTAATCTTATTCCAGAAGGTCTTGGTGTTGCCCTCAGAGAAGTGGTAGTTTAACAACGTTATATCCCTCTTGGCATGTCCACTAATCGCTCTTCGAGAGACTTTGCGAAATTCCTTCTTCAGGGCTTTCTTGATCTCATACACTGTGCCTGTGCGTGGTTTACCGCAGTCAATCCACACTTTCCACCAGAATCTCTTCTTATCACGGAGTCTTGTGAGCTCTGGACACCAATAAGGCTTCGATCGGAAGGTTTTCTTCGTTACACAACCAGCCTCTCTTGCCGCAGCGTGCATAGCCTCATTCACATACGAAAGTCTCTCATCAATCATTTTCGAAAGATCTGTTGATTTCCCTTGTATTTCACTCAGCCTTGGCAGATTCTTCAGTTTGCATTCGAGCAGGTGTTTATAAGCATCATTATTTGCACAACCAGACCAATTTACAGGTGGAAACCAGGCTTTAGCCACTTGATTATTACTTCTATCATTAGGCACATTTATCTCACGAACAACGTAACGTTTACTCTTTCGAGCAATAACTGCAACGCCACCAAACGGTCGTCCAGAAAAGTCAGGTTCAAGATCAGACATGGATGATTTAGAAAACACAAGATATTCTTGACAGCCTCTTGAGCCGTTCACAATATTTTCAATAACAGCTGTCTCATGAGGTCTCAACCAGGTTTCAGATAAACACATAAAATCACAATTAGCTAGTCTTTTGTTACAGGTGATTTCATTACCATGCGATTCTTGTCATTTACACTTGGCTGCAAGTAATCAATGCTAAACCAGCAGTTAGTACGTTTGATAAATCCAATGTGTGACGTTCTGTTGCTTCTAAACCAATCAGATTAACTAAACATGTCATGTATTTGGTGGGTCTGGAACCTGAGAATCACGTACTAATGAAATTACCTGTAATGTAAAAAGCACTTTGTTTAAAACCATGACAGTTAAAAGATTCGACAACAGCATTAAAGTCACACATATCCGCATCAGTATTTGGGGCGGGGGTATCTGTCACTGGAGTACCAGCTGCGACCTGCATGGGGCTGGTAAAGGGGGCCATTCTTCATTGTAGACGTGTGGCTCATATTGGTACCATCGGTCGTCTTGGTACCTGTGCCATTCATGCTCCTGGGTGGGCTCTTCTGAATGCCACGCATCGATAGGATACCTTGACCTATGCCACCTGTTTCGGGAGTCATGCGTTTGGGGCTGCGTACGTCTTGGAGGTCTCGCCTGAGACACCGTTCTGTTGGTTCGGGACTTCTGATGTCTTTTACCAGATATGGGTCTGTGCTGTTTGTTTGACGAGCTAGGATAGAAGGGACGGACTTCAACACCTTTGGGTAAAATTTTAATACCTGGAGCTAGGATCGACTCATACTTTTCTATGGGAACTGCAATGCGGAACGACTGTGACTCGGTTGATCTACGGAGTAGCACTACTTCAGAGTCGCTTACATGAATGTCTTTCTTGTTGAGATGTTGTACTAAGTCCTCACCACTGTTCTCTAGATCAACATTCCCAACATAAACTTGCTTCAGTTCCTCAGATTGTGGTGAAGCGGCCTTAATTTCTTTCTTTTGGGCACATTTAACTTCTTTTGGTGCAGCACCATTTTTCTTTCCCAACAGTTTCTTCTTTTTCTTTTGGCGCTGTGATGAGGTTGATGCAGCTGAGTTTACCATGACAACATCTTCATCACTGTAAGAGGAGCTGTCGGACTCGCTTCCGGATGAGTCAGCCGATGAGTCAGAGTCATTAGTTGGTGTGGCTATTGTACCAGCTGCTGGTGCCTTCTTGGGATCAACTTTCTTGGAATTATTATCCTTAGACTCATCTCTTTTGGGGCCATCTTTCTTGGGGGCATCTTTCTTGGGGGCATCTTTCTTGGGGGCAGTCTTCTTTTCAGCATTGTTCAACTTGTTATCAGCAGTACTACTGCCTGGGCGATTGCAAGCGCATGTACAGGGTGTCATGCCTTCAAATTTTGAGTTCAACTGCCGATAATCTTCTTTCATCTTATCAAGTGCCTGCTGCAGATTGGTCACAATACCTAGCAGCCTTGCAAATTCTGTCGGGTCAACTTCTTGCACTGTAGAGTCAATGTCATTCTCAGGGGGAGTGTCAATAACCTGACTTGGAAAGATTTTATCAACTTCTCTACATAATGACTCATTCACCAAACTGTATCCAAGATAGAATATATCACTGACAACTTTGTGTTTGGCTCTTCTTATTACTGCCACTTTGTCATTCAGTTCATCAAACATGTCATTCACAAGTCATGAAGTCCATGGTGACGGAATGACAAAAATGAACATCATTTGTATCTTCTTCCTTTAAAAACACAAAAATAATGTGAAGGAGGGCTGATAAATATGCATATTTTGTTGAGACACACTTGATAGTTAACGTTTTTCCTGAATGCAAAATCATATAAAGGGCTGTAAGATATATATGATGGGTATTCACTGCCGTGACGGAATGACAGTGAAATGGACATTAGAATTTCATCATCTCAAATGATTAATTTTCACTGCTTATCTTATGTGTTTTTACCATACATTTTGGTTAATTTTCAAAGAACATATTCTTAGGTTGTCTTTCATTCAGAAATTGTGAAGTTTCAATAGTTTCTGTGTTAGAGCAATGAGATATCCCACCAGAGGTAGTGTGACGGAATGACAATTGCCAGATCTAATTTGTGACGGAATGACAGGACCAATAATACAAATAAAAACATGTATATATTTTATATTATTGCATCAGATATTCTTGTGACACACACCAAACTTGGTATACTTGTAGATTAGCTATAGTGGAACATATTCCAAAGTTAAAATTCAAACAATATAAAAATTTGTATATCTTGCTATATGTTTGAAATGTATCTGCTGCTGTGACGGAATGACAGTGAAAGAAAATATGTATTTTATTTGAATTTGTTGCACATATTCTTCCAATACCTGTTTTTACCACATAGATTTGTACATTTTACAAAGTCTATAATGTGAGCTTGTCTGTCATTCAAAAATTTTGAACTTTTCAACAGTTTTTGTGTTGGTATCAAGATGTACACCAGCCAGAGGCACTGTGACGGAATGACAGTTGCCATGAACTATCAGGTAATTGTGGCTTGACTAGCAAAATATTAATAGGAATAACTTTGCACTTGCAAAGGGACAAATAAGTAATTCAATTTCAATTACAAATATTTAGATTCCTATGCATACATACACATGTACTGACTACTATTACATGTTGTGGAGTGACCACAAAATTTTGGTGTCAATTCTGCTCAGTCAATTGTCAAAAATGTGAAATTTGTTATCTGTTTATTGCTCAAATCTGTTCCACCAACCTCATAAATGTATTTCATTATCAAACAATATATCATAGGAGGTTTCATTTAAGTCATCATTAGTGGAATTTGCAATTATGTTTTACAAATACAGTAGTTTTTCAATTACTCTGTTTAGTATTGCGTCATTCCGTCACGGCCATAATGGCATCTCATTTGTTGTAGCTAGGCATACTAGTTGACCACAAATTTGAAAAAACGAGAAAGAATACTTTTCTACTTTTGCCTCATTGTGGAATTTAGCTTTGATGCACCCCCAAGTTTTGCATACTTCACAGAACAGCAAAAAGAAGGTTAACATTTTGGCAGAATGATATGATTACATTATGTCATTCCGTCACACAAATTGAGTTGTATTTAAATAAAGTTTGCTGTCAGCTTTATTCATTAAATTTCGAATCAGACATTTCAGAAATAGTTTGCTAGAGCAATATTAGTTCATACACATGGCCATGGGAGATATGGACTACAGCAGGCCCATAATTTTCAGCTATGGTGTCATTCCGTCACATTTTGTGTCATTCCGTCACAGCCAAAATGTCATTCCGTACAGGGTAGCTAGGGAGACAAATGGACCAGAAACTTAAAGGAAACCAGCCAAAATATTTTTATGCTGTGGTCTCATTGTAGAATTTAACTTTTATACATCTCTAAACTATACATGCTATACAAGACAACAATAATAAGGTTATTATTGTGACGGAATGACATGACTATAACTCATCCAGGACCCTTTCCGAAGCGGGAATTACTCATTATACTCCATGACACGGTTGAGAAAAATATTTAAAAATGATAATTATTGTCATTTTGTACAAAATGATATACTGAGTGACCATGAGAAGTGAAAATAACTTTAGTTATCCTTCATGAAAGATGATGTATCCATCCCCTTTTGCTGTTGTTCAGATTTTGGTGTGATGTCATGTACAATGTTGGCTCAAAAACAGCGGATCCCATACTCCAAATCGATTAAAACTGCCCGAAGTCCGAAATATAGGTTTTTATCTATCATTTAACACCGGTTTCCATACAATTACTTATATTTTAATATTTCATTGGTTTGTCCACATTTCTGTGGATTTCATGAAGTCCACACAACTTGCTCCTCAAAGTCTGCAGGACAGCTAAATCCCTCCCTTCAATGCACTGAGAGATGTCACTAAATGCATAGGCGAATATCACTTGCCTATTGCTATAGAATGTATCCACAAAGGATACATCCTCAGTGTCTTTTATTTCGTCCAGAGTGGTGATCTGGGCAATGTTAACATCCTATGGAGGCAATGCAGAGAAGTGCACTTGGGTTTGTAGTATGGATCATGGTGCAGTTTGGATAATGGCAATGCAGAGAAGTGCACTTGGGTTTGCAGTAGTGGATCATGGTGCAGTTTGGATAATGGCAATGCAGAGAAGTGCACTTGGGTTTGCAGTAGTGGATTATGGTGCAGTTTGGATAATGGCAATGCAGAGAAGTGCACTTGGGTTTGCAGTAGTGGATCATGGTGCAGTTTGGATAATGGCAATGCAGAGAAGTGCACTTGGATTTGCAGTAGTGGATCATGGTGCAGTTTGGATAATGGCAATGCAGAGAAGTGCACTTGGGTTTGCAGTAGTGGATCATGGTGCAGTTTGGATAATGGCAATGCAGAGAAGTGCACTTGGGTTTGCAGTATGGATCATGGTGCACTTTGGATAATGGCAATGCAGAGAAGTGCACTTGGGTTTGCAGTATGGATCATGGTGCAGTTTGGATAATGGCAATGCAGTGAAGTGCACTTGGGTTTGCAGCAGTGGATCATGGTGCACTTTGGATAATGGCAATGCAGTGAAGTGCACTTGGTGGATAATGGCAATGCAGAGAAGTGCACTTGGGTTTGCAGTATCAGATCATGGTGCAGTTTGGATAATGGCAATGCAGTGAAGTGCACTTGGGTTTGCAGTAGTGGATCATGGTGCAGTTTGGATAATGGCAATGCAGAGAAGTGCACTTGGGTTTGCAGTATGGATCATGGTGCACTTTGGATAATGGCAATGCAGAGAAGTGCACTTGGGTTTGCAGTAGTGGATCATGGTGCACTTTGGAGAATGCCAATGCAGTGAAGTGCACTTGGGTTTGCAGTATGGATCATGGTGCACTTTGGATAATGGCAATGCAGAGAAGTGCACTTGGCTTTGCGGTATCGGATCATGGTGCACTTTGGAGAATGGCAATGCAGAGAAGTGCACTTTGGTTTGCAGTATTGGATCGTGGTGCACTTTGGATAATGGCAATGCAGAGAAGTGCACTTGGGTTTGCGGTATCGGATCATGGTGCACTTTGGACATTGGCAATGCAGTGAAGTGCACTTGGGTTTGCAGTATCGGATCATGGTACACTTTGGATAATGGCAATGCAGTGAAGTGCACTTTGGTTTGCAGTATTGGATCGTGGTGCACTTTGGATAATGGCAATGCAGTGAAGTGCACTTGGGTTTGCAGTATTGGATCATGGTACATTTTGGAGAATGGCAATGCAGGGAAGTGCACTTGGGTTTGCAGTATTGGATCATGGTGCACTTTGGACATTGGCAATGAGGTGAGGCGCATGCGGTTCACAGTTTTGAAGTGAATTTTGGACCATGGTAATGAGGTGAAGTACATCATCCTAGTTTTTGCTCTCTTGCATCGTCAAATGAAATATCAACTCTTAAAGTGCATTCATGTATTCATAACCAAGAAGCTAGAATGACGGGGCTGATAAAATATTGGCATCATAGTTAATCTGATTGTTCTGAGCAATGGCAAGCTTAGCTGTATATAAAGTGGGGAAAGTTATAAATACAAGGTATATCCACTATCCAGGCAAAGTCTGCCAACTGGGCCTATACAGAGCTGCTGGGTAATTAATTGCCAATAATAATTCTGCAACTTCCAAGAAGCAATGAAAGATGCGTGGTGAAAACTGAACCATTAACTATTACTTGCAATAATTATCATAAATAAAAAATTACTTACTGATTTTTGGAGATTTCTTGCAACTGAAGACAGCATCCTGAAATGTTCTAGTGACCAGCCAGTGTACAACAGGATACAGTTTGTATTTCTAGACTAGTTGTACATCTTTTTTTGCAGGTGTTAGATATTGGAGTAACAAACTCAGGCACAGCTGATGCAACTGATCATTCTGGATGCCCCACATCTTTCATTGGGGGAAGGGGGTACACCAGGGACGGATCCAGAAAGTGGTGGACGAGGGGGGAGGGGTTACAAATTAATATGTACTCAAAATATTGGAAATACTTTTTTTACATTAAAATGTACTGGGCTAGGGGGGGGCGGTGTTCAAACCCCCTAACCCTCTCCGCTCTGGATCTGCTACTGTACACCTCAGGTGAGGTGAGGTGTTTCCCCTAGCTTAGAAAAAGATGCTGCTGCAGAAGTGGGCGGAGCCCCAACCAACCAATCAGAATGAGAGAAAAAAGGCAGGCCCATACCATACTACTTCTAATACATGTAGAGACTGGGGTACTTACCACAGGGGCTTCTGAACCAAGTTTATGCACATACATTATAGAATATAATAAGTTGACTTCATGTACATTGGTTTAGGAGTCCCTGTGGTACTTACTTTAAGCAACATTTTAATTTTTTTGATTGTTTTTCACTTAGTCATGCAGCTGATTCTCTCGGTGCTCTTCATCGTAAATTTGAAGTTTTAGAATTAATTCACAACCTCATAATTGTCGCACACTCTTACACTAGGCGCTTATTTATTTTGAGGCCATTTTATAAATTAAGAGTATTTTTTATGTGGTTTTTCGAAAAAGTATGGTTGATATTTCCATTGAAGAACTCCCTTGAGTTACCTAGTTACTCCGTGCATTGAGCAATTTGAACTACTTTTTTTAACAAACTTGTATCTCTCCGTTCTTTTTCTGAACAGCTGAACAAAGTTCTGTTACTTGATGAGGATGGATGATCATAGGTGTACGAGGTCAATAATTTTTTTGGGGGGGCGGGGCTGCCCGAAAAATGTTGCCCAAACAGTCCCAAAAATATTAAATTTAACAAAATTTTCTGCCCAAAAGTGCATGAAAAATTTATTTTCCAAAATTTTTGGGGGAGCTGCAGCCTATGCGGAGGATTGGGGCTTTACATCCTGTATTTATGCACTTGGGAGGCTAATTATGACAGGAGTTGCCCGAGAGTAGGACATACTAATTGAGATCGAGATTCATGAAAAGGATGATTGAACCAGTCGTCCAATATGGGCCAAAGTGACCCGGCAAGGGCTGGATTCGTACCCTAGCTCTACCCAACGATTGGCTGCCCAGAACACTACTGAACCAAACCTCTCCTTGCTTGATCGATAGGATGGATGATACGGGCTTTATATCCTGCATCCTATTTATGGACTTGGTGGACTATAATTAGGACCGGAGCTAGGACACACTGGCAATGAAAAGGATGATTGAAACTGCTGTCCAACATTGGTCTATGTGAACCAGTGAGCTGGAATCAAACCCAGGACCCAGCAATTGGACGCTCAGAAGAGTCAGAGCTCTACCACCCCAGCTAACCAGGCCTGGGATGTTTCATGCAGAAGTTCCTATTTTAAATTAATGATGTAATGTAGTGTTGTGTGTTACTGAAAAGTTCACATAGGGGAAAGAGGAAATGTCAGGGGAAGTGCACAGAGGGCAGTGTACTCCTATAGGAGTGTACTGAAGTCAAGATCACCCTATAATCCCCAATACATTCTTCTGCTTGATCATACAGTAGTTGGCCTTGGAGCAATTCCCATATTTCACCCAAGTTGTTGCTGTACAAGTTTTTTTTTTTTCGATGTCAAAATTTCCAGACCAGGCAGACCTGGAATCAAACTCGGTCTCAAAGGGTATATAGCCAGTGGTGTATTTAGGGGAAGCATTGGGCCATGCCCCCCCAAGCCCAAAATTAACACGAAAGAGAAAGCCATGGAGTGCCCGTATTCACCCCATGTATTTCATCCCCCCCCCAGGCCATTTCTAGATACGCCACTGTGGTATAGGAGTCTAGCCGGCAACCACTGACGAAGCTTAGTCTCAAGACGGGTAGGGGTTCTAACTAAAAACTTTTTCCTTTGGAGATGAATGCTTCGACAGAATGCTTCAACAGATCCAGAACTATTTGCAATTCCAGTAACAAACCTAACTTCTGTAGCAATGACCTTAGCCATTAGGCCACACCGAAAAAGCCACACTTTGAAAAGTCTCCACTTCTTGTACAATCTAGGTCAGTAGCGGATCCAGGGGTGGGGGAGATATAGGGGGTTTAGCTACCTTAATTGTAATTCCGATATTTTTAGTATAATTATTTTCATTCGTAAACCCCCCTGTCAGACATTTTCTGGATCCGCCCCTGGATGCCCCAGTTAAGAGAATAATGCTCTATCATTGAGCCACGCCTCACGCCTGGTGACCAAAATGAGAAACTAGCATTATTACTTTCAGAAATACTTCAACTATTTGAAGAATATAAATTTGGCTTGGAATATTTATTCAAGTGATAACAAAAATAAAACGTAAAAACGCTTTCATACAAAATGATAAACAAAACGGGGCAATCAAAACACTTCAAGCACAACTAAAACAGATTTGGACTAAAATAGCTTATTTTTAAAAACAAATTGAAATCTAGGGGCAAATTGAGGGTAATTTTAGTAATGTTACAACATATTTCTTAATTAATTCGACACTTTACAGCTAACTTACAATAACTTAGGACTCTTGTAAAATATATTTGCATTAACATGCTAACCTATAAAGCACTTTAAATTAGAATATCAATGTTAAACTAATCATTATCATTATCAATGAATGTCAACTCATTCAATTTCATCTACACAACTGTTACATATAATATTTTCAGTTCTTTTCTGCCAGAGAAACACAAGGAAACGTTCCAGGAATTTTCATATATTAAAATATTACAATTGAACATGTGCTTAATTTTTTTTTTTTAAATAAACTTATAGTAAAAGGATAATATATTAATATATTAATTAACCTTTTATGAAACTTTTTAACACTCAACAACACTTACAACAGAATTTCGGCAGGATTAAGATCAAATATATGTATATACATGACAGTATTAATTGAAGCTAATTGTATATCAATTTCTCATAGTCTATAAAAATATCAACAATTTTCATATACTTATGCATTGAAATGGTTTTTAATTAATGGTTTATCGTTTCCAACACTCCATTATAAAAATACTCAGCAGTGTTAAACAATTAAATATTGACATAAAATCATTGATACAGCGTAAAATATTTCCATACGTCATAAACATTCATGAAAAGAAATTATTGAAAACATAGATTTGTCTATATCGGTGGAAAAAATAGACATCACATTATTAAGACCAACAGGTTGGAAAATTGATGAAATGATAAAAAAAAAAATTATTAAAGTTTTAAACTTAATAGTATCATTATTCAATTTGATTGTTCTACTTTTTCTTTCTACATTTGAGAATAAACAATGACTTATGCTTATAAATTTATATTTACTAGTTACTTGAAAATACACAACCACTAGGCAGCTCAACCTGATATAACATTGAGCAAAATTATACCATCATCAATTCATAATAACTTTTACTCTTCAAAAATAATAATGTTATCATTATAATTATTCACAGTTCATAGCTTTCTATAGATACATTGCCATATTTTGACATACATGAAAAACCCTCATTTATTTATCACTCCAAGCATACAATACTTAACAACCAGTGGA
Source organism: Platynereis dumerilii (assembly GCA_026936325.1). Classification (NCBI taxonomy): domain Eukaryota; kingdom Metazoa; phylum Annelida; class Polychaeta; order Phyllodocida; family Nereididae; genus Platynereis; species Platynereis dumerilii. Next base: position 6,267,838 of record JAPTHN010000022.1, on the reverse strand, counting down.
AGCATATTTAGATATGTTCATTAACATACCATGTATCAACGGCAGCAGTATTACAATACCCAATATACAACTCTGAAAGCGTCGATAAAAAGTGTAAAATGCTAAAATAGGTGGTAATACTCATAGCAATGACATATACAAGAATATATATACTGGTATATATATATTTTGAAAATGCATTAAATACAAACAAACAAATTTTTACAACCAAATTACCGCAGTACCATTTTGAAATTTTCTTGCAACCCTGTTTTGCAATTAGTCTGCAGATTCCCACATCCCACTTCATCCTAACACCAAGCGTAATTGAAGAGCGCACTAGTATTTTTTGATTGTCGCTTAAAAATATCAAAATTTATAAATGATAAAATCCTGCAAATACCCACCAACATACCCCAGCCTTATCCCATGTATTCAAGAGGCTCAGTATGGGGTTTTGAGTCCCCCTTGCCCATGGCCGACATTTTACATTTGAATTCCCTGTCCCAATGCAATTTTTCTAATTGCATTTTTTATTCTGTCTTTTGGCCATTTTACTTTTGAAGTCCCTTTCCCTTTAATAACAATTTTTATAATTTAATCTTAAATTCCATGTCCCGCAGCTCTGGATGGGGTTTCATGTCCCCCCCCCCCCCTTGTCCCTTGGCCATTTTACTTTTGAATTCCCTTTCCCCAATAACCCCACATTTCATTCAAAGTCATCTTTCTTTCATCTAACTATAGGTGAGGTTTAACGACCATCCATTGCAACATGACCCACTATACAACAAACTAAAATTGTACACACACTGTTGGCACTTGAATTTTTACAGTTCATACATAAAATTTTAACACAAGAGGGTGTTACTAGTCTTTTAGACTGAATTGGCTATTACTTGTTACGCAAAACACCAGGGGGTTATTAGACGATCAGTGGTTGTCAAACCCGGGCATTGGATAGCTAGATGAAAATTCAGCGACTCTGCTCCTCAATTCGGCGATTTTAGCTTGGATGCCAGCATCCGTTATAACAAATTTCTTGAAGTCTTTGAGCGTTTTGCCTGCAAGAAGTAAGAGAAAATATTTAGGTGATTCACAGATCTGTTTTGGTACAAAATCAATGAAAGTCAAAAGTTTGATTCACCAAGTAATTATATATATTTAATATTTAATTGTTCATAGTATAGTAAAATAAATATATAATGGCATGACTATTTTGCCGATAATATTTACAGATCTATGTGAGGCCGATTTCGACTTATCACGGAGCCTTCAAGAGCAACCAAAACTGGCCTTAGAGGGCTGCACTTGCCATATTTAACTGTGTTAGTTAGGCTAATTGCAAAATACTTACCAGAGCCAGCTTGAGCTTCTTTCGAGATATTGACGGCTTCGTCAATGAACCCAACAACAGATTCAAAGTCTTTTTCGGAGAAACCTCTTGATGTCAGAGCAGGGGCTCCTACAAAAAAAGATTTTCAAGTTTTTATACAGACGTCATATTATACATGATTATATATTTGGTTATTTAAGACTAAAATTGTGAAAGATTTGGGCTTTACATTCTGTATTTATGCATTTTAGAGCAGGCTTATTTGTAAAGGAGGAGGACACAGCAATGAGGCGAAGGACTCAAGACTCAAGACATTTATTTCTTCCTGAAACATACAGGTTGTTACAGTAAAGAGGGAGGACATCTCTAAGACAAGATTTTTGTCGCTAGCGAGATGCCCCCCGAAAAAAAAAAGGATGATTGAAACTGCTATCCAACATCGGATGAGTCCAAATGACCTGGTCAGAGCGAGAATCAAACCCACCACTGTGTGATTGGCCGCTCAGTGCGCTACCAACTGAGCTAGCCCTTCACTTCTTATATCAACTATGGGAGCAGAAAACCAAAAGATTCCTACAGTATTCAAAATATTTTTCAAACTAAATCATTTTATAAAACAACAGCTTACCCAGTCTGAGACCACCTGGAATCATAGCACTCTTGTCTCCAGGGCAGGTGTTCTTGTTAACAGTGATCAACGCCAGTTCGCAAACTCTCTCCACCCTGGCGCCATCTATACCTCTTGGACGAAGGTCAAGCAAGACTAAATGGTTGTCAGTGCCACCTGGAAGAAAAGCAGAGGTTTTTATGGGAATTAATTAGCATATTGCATATAAAAAATTTGAACAGTTCTCGTTAACACTGACAAAGGGAGAAAACATATTTTAGCTATATTGTGAATATTTGCAACAATCTACGTACATTTAGTTTGTCAGTATATATTTACTCAGAAGTTATGGCAAAAAGCGGCATGATTGTCATTGTTGTATAGTTCGAAATATGTTTACACAAAAATAATATTTAAATAACATATGGTAAATAACATATGGTAGATGGATGATGGATGATTGGGGCTTTACATCCTGTAATTATGCACTTGGTAGGCTAATTGTGACAGGGGAGGACAAAGCAATGAGGAACATGATGATTGAAACAGCTGTCCAACATAGGCCAAAGTGACCCGATAACATATGGTAGAACATACATTTAACAATGTGAAAATACAAATAGAAGGAGTATAACTGAAAAGAGTTGTTCTAATACATGTACAAGCACTGAATATAAGGGAAATATGTGCGCTACAGATTTAGGCCTACCTGATACTAGAGAGTATCCCTTGTCGAGCAAAGCTTTGGCCATGGACTTTGCATTCTTCATAACCTGTTCTTGGTATTCCCGGAACTCCGCACTTTGTGCCTGAATGAAAAGTATTGCAATAAAAATAGATTGCAAAATGTAAATATAATAGTTTAAACAATCCAGGAGAGCCCTAAAATGCTCAAAATACGAACAAGTAAGGATGGATTGATGGAGGAATGGGGCTTTACGTCCTGTATTTATGGACTTGGTAGGCTAATTAGAAAAGGCAATTAGGCGGAGGATGATTGCACTTGCCATCCAACATAAGCGATGTGACACGGCAAGAGCTAGATTCGAACCCAGGATCCAACGACTGGCAGCTTAGCACGCTGCAACTAGACCAACTCTCTTTGCGGCGAACAAATAAGGCCAGAGTAATTTAATTTTTAGCTTCTCGTATTGACCGACCTTACATATTTTTCATAAGAAAAAAGGAGCTTATTCACAATTTTTATTCAGTAAACATATGAAAAAAATTGAGATTACAGCTTTTTTTTTTTTTCAACTAACCAACCCGAGAAAAAGAGCCTCGATAAGATCTGGGACGCTAAAAATCAATTATGTCTGGCCTGAAGATTTTTTACAGCATCTAATAAATTGTATCACTTCTATACACATAAACAAGGAAAGACTTTTTTAAAATATTTTACACAATTTGCTGCTGAAATATTACAATCAATCAGGAATATTAATAAAAATATGGCTTTTTGTAAATTAAAAAATCTCCCTTTAAACCATGAAAGAAGTCCCGAGAACAATCAGAAAAGCTGACTGGCAGTTAAATTTTTTTAAGTAATAACAATTACCTGTCTAAGAGCGACAGCCACTCCCGCAATTTGGTGCTGGTGGGGTCCGCCCTGTAAACTGGGGAAGACAGCACCATCTATCCTCTTCTGCAGATCGTACTTTATCTCGTTACCTTTCTTGTCGACAGACCTGACGCCCTTTCGGTAGAAGATGATTCCTGATCTGAAAGATATTCAATTTTGTCAGTGCTATAATTGTAAGAAATTTAAATGAAATTTTGGCCTTGTTTACAGGGAGCAGATCAGATTTAATATCCTTTGCCAAGCAGCCAAGTGCAAATCCAAGGATGAAAGATATTTCTCGATGTGATATATAACTATTATGAAACAACAATCCAGACCATTCTACGGAGGTCTACATCTATTTATGCATGGCGCAAGAATGGAGTCGTTAAATATGCTTTTAATACATGTACATTGTGGAGATGTATAGATAACTTCAATAGCAGAGATTACTCACAAAAGTAAGAACTTTAGAGCTCAAGGCCTGTTGCCAGCTCCTCCACAAATACATTGGAAATAAATAATCATTTTTCAATTATAAGTCAGTGAAGTCTGTATCATTAATTAACTGAACATTAACAATCTACATCTCTCAAAGTCAATTTTTTCCTTGATGAAAAAACATACTTTTGAAAAAAAAGTAACTTGCTTGAAAAGAGCAAATTGTTACCTCGGGCCTCTCAGGGTCTTGTGGGTGGTAGACGTGACTACATCGGCATAATCAAAGGGACTAGGAATAAGACCAGCAGCCACCAGGCCAGAAACGTGGGCCATGTCAGCTAGAAGGTAGGCATTGTGCTCGTTAGCTATCTGAAAGAAACAATTGAGAAAAAAATATTAATTTAATAATTGATTTAAACTATTTTATGCCATTTCTCAATTCAAAGATAATATATCTATACATATGATACAGAATGTTTGAAAATCTCCCTGATTAATATAATTTTAAGGAAACAACTGATTTGAATCCAATTAACAGACCTATTGCTTTTCAAACCAATTTCATATCAAGGCTGTTTGGTTTTCAATTTGAGACATACTCTGCACCTAACAGCTTAGACAGCCAATTGAAGACAGGCCTAGAAATCTAGGGGTTACTGACAAAATCGGCAAACCAAATTAGAAATCCTCTAGAGTTTTTATTACCTCTCTGAATCTCTTGTAGTCCAAGAGTCTAGAATAAGCAGAAGTTCCAGCGATGATCATTCTGGGTCGGAAAAGTTTGGCATTTTCTTGCAGTTTTTCATAATCGATTGTGCCAGTTTCCGGCTGAAAGTTATAAAATTTAGAAGCATTTTGACTTGTTTGAATAATTTGAAGTTGAAAGTTAACAAATCAACCATTAAAAAATTTTCATTATTCATAATTAACAATTTTATTAGCTGATCACACCGACTGTTAATCCTTATAAAAATTTGAAAATTGTATAGGCATATTAACTTTAAATTTCATAACAAATCTAGATTCTCGTGTATTTAATATGTTCAAGCTTAAAAGCACTCAAAATATATGATCAATTAAAATGCAATAATTTGAAATACATTATCATTTCATTATGTCCAGGTATATTATGAAAGACGGATGATTGGGGCTTCATATCCAGTGTTTATGCATAAGGATGACTAATTGGGATATGAGGAAGTGACAATGTGTACATGCTATGAACAGTGACTACTACATGCAGATGCAGTTGTTCTTATAATAGATGTACCAATTTTGACAATATATTGGCAAGCGACAAATAAAAACAGAGCTTTGCCAAGTTTTAAAAGATTGAATATGATCCGGTCATAACACATAAATTGCAATATTACAATCAATTAGAATTAATGACTCACGTCCAGCCGGTATGGCATCGACTCAAAGTAGATTGAAGTGGCCGAGATCCTTTTTGTGTCTGTCATGAAACCATGGGTCAAACTGGAAACAAGAAGAAAGAGTCAGTATTGGATGGATGAATGGGGCTTTTCGTCCTGTATTCATGCACTGGGTAGGCAAATCAGGACAGGAGGAGGACACGGCAATGAGGCAAACGATGATTGAAGCAGCCTTCAATCTGACATGGGCCCAGGTGACCAGCAAGAGCTGGATTTGAACCCTGGACACAGCGATTGGCGGCCCAGGACGCTACTACTAGACCAACCTTCTCCAACTGTTAGTGACCAGAACGGCATAAATGGTGTTTAGAGGGCTGCACTTCGCTTGTAGACCTAGTAGGGGCAGGGCCAGTGGCAACCAGAGGGGGTAAGTGAGTGAGTTTGTGTTTTACGCCCCATCAGCACCGGTGTGGGCTATTTAGAGGCAAATGTGGCAACCGGAGGAAATTTGAACTTTCAATCATTGAAGGATACAGACAGGGCTAGAAAAAATGCAATATCCAGGCAAATTGATTAAGCACGACAAAATTACCAATGAATGGACGTGTACCAAGCAACTACTTCCAAATCAGAAATGTGGACCTATCTTCAAAAATTTCCAGTGAGATTTAGAAATTTCCAGGCAACAACAAATGTATCATTATCTGAAGTTCTTGTGTCAATAAAACAATATATAATGACATGCCCAAATTCCCTTCTTTTTCCAGCCATGGACACAGATGCACTTAATGGCCTTTAATCTGACTGAAACAGGTCACGACTGCTGATAAAAACAATGAAAGATATAAACAAGTTACAAAATTTTGCGTTTGGATAATATGTATGTCATTTGTACTATAGGAGCTGTACGTGACATAATTTTTGAAAAACAGTGTCAATCGTTTCTTTGTCTGCTAAAGGCCTACTATCAGTTTTATTTAACAAAGAGAACTTTATGAAATTGTTATAGTTGTAACTCAAAAATAATTTGTTTAATCAATCAGTCTTTAAATCAGTCAATCAAACTACCAACCTGTAATATCTACCTACCTATTATGTATTAGCTATTTAGCTATAGATCTATATAGCTTTTATAATATCTGTTGATCTGTCAGATTCTGCCAACATTTTTGAAAACCTCATTTTATTTTATAGGGTCCAACAAACACAACAACTTCTGCAATAATTCCGAGATATGTTGGATGGATGGATAATTGGGGCTTTACGTCCTGTATTTATGCACTTGGGAGGCTAATTAGGACAGGAGGACATGGCAATGAGGCGAAGGATGATTGAAACAGCCGTCCAAAATAGGCCTAAGTGACCCGCAAGAGCTGGATTCGAACGCTGGACCCAGCGATTGGCAGTCTAGCAAGCCATCACTAGACCAACCCTCCCCCCTCAAAGATATAATTATTATGTTTTTCTGTCACTGTTTTTATATACAAGTGGAACATCACAAATGTTCCATCTCCCTTATTAGCTTCAATAAATATGTTGGTCAGTGTGTTGTGTAGATCACAAAATACAAGTGATATAAAACTCAAATTTGCTCCAAAACAACTTTAATATGTTAACCTTGACCTTGGAAGACACACTGCCAAACTGTAAACATCATGACTTGTAACATTTTCAAACAAGCAATCTTGCCAAAATTTTAAATTGGGCATAATATTTGGGAAAATGTTGAAGCTGTTAAAATCTATTAATTTTCTTGTTGGTATTTTTGTTAGGCACATCAAATTTTACTTAGCTGTTCTATCTTTTTACAGAAACCTGGATACAATTATCAAAGACTATGTCAAATGTTATCAAGACACTTATCGTTTAACAACAGTGCCACTCAAAAATGATGTTGTACGTAGTAGTACTATCAGATCAGCTGAGCAGTCGAGTGTATGTTCAGTATGACCACTTATCAGCACAATCAGTTTGTAATCCAAAGGTCGTCTTTTCCTTTTCGATCAACTAAAATAAATTGATGATAACTATAAATGTATTGGGATCGACGGATCATTGACGTTTTACGACCGGCATTTATGCACTTGGTGGGCTAATTAGGACAGGAGGAGGGCATGGCAATGAAGAAAAGGATGATTGAAACTGCCGTCCAACATTATTTATAATTGTATGGAGAATGACATATTGGGGTTTTTTTTCTTCAAAGAAATATATGTCACTTCTAGCCACTACAACATGTGCATGATGCATGCAAAACAACCAAATACATCTCAGCAGATCTACCATTCAGTATATTTTGTAGCCAGACATGCTGACGTTTGAATTACAAGTATTAAATTTGTGAATATCTGCACACCATGAATCATGACCCAGAGCTTAAGATTTTCATGATGTTACCTGTCCCAAACAAGCAAGATGGCAACTACATTATACATAGTATAGCAAAATATTTTCAATGACTGACATTGTCTGTCTAGCTATCTATCTATCTGACAACTAAAGTATCAATCTATCAATTGCACTTTAGTACAATAACAAAAGAGATGGATGGATGGATGGATGATTGGGGCATCACGTCCTGTATTTATGCACTTAGTAGGCTAATTTGGACAGGAGAAGGACATGGCAATGGGGAGAAGAATTAATTGAAGCAGCCGTCCAACAGAGGCCCAGGAGACCTGGCAACAGGTGGATTCAAACCCTGGACCCAGCAATTGGCAATCTAGACCAACCCCCCCCCCATCAATCTAGGAAAAGAAGACATTTTTGTCTTCCTGAAGGTTGAAACCATTTCTCCTCCAAAAACGCACTATCTGTAGTAGCGATGGATTGTGCTGAATCAAACTAGCTTTTGTAATTATTTCGTCATAAATAGGCCTATTCATGTTTTGTAAAAAATAATAATTAAAACAGAACTCACTGTCCTCCATCAGGCAAGTCAAGTCCCATCACCCTGTCATGGGGGTTGAGCAGAGCTGTGTAGACGGCAAAATTGGCGGGACTTCCAGAATAGGGCTGGACGTTGACACCCCATAATTCGGGATCGAGACGAAATGTCTCCAGCGCCCTCTTCTGGCAGAGAGTTTCGATCTGGTCAACAAATTCGGTACCTCCATAGTACCTGAAATTAAGAAATAAGATCTAGTGAATAAAAACACTCAATGTTACGAAATACTTAGGAACTCAAATGACTTAACTAATTTAATGACTTCTAAATATCAGCTACACTTTAATTCAATTACCTGGCTCCGGCATATCCTTCAGCATATTTGTTGTTCAGACATGAACCAAGAGCCTCAAGAACTGCTTTGCTAGCGAAATTCTGAAGAAAAGCAAATAATTAAATTAAAAATATCATCGTAATGGTCATAATGGTCATAATGGTAATAGTGACTGAATCATGGCCATTTTTCAAGAAACATTCTTTGTGATATTTGTAACACACCTCAGAAGCAATAAGTTCCAGGCCGCTCTTTTGCCTGTTCTTCTCTTTGATAATAATTCCGTCAATCTCGGGGTCGTCTGCGCTCAAAGGTTCCGTTCCTGTCCATTTAGAACGAGATGCCAGGTACAGGGGTCGGGGGGAAAGCTGAAAAGAGAAATCAAACCAAGTTGTATTGATAACTAGTAAATTATCTATGACGTTAATAGCTGTTATTGTAAGGGCTTTTCCATTTCAATCAATGGATGGATGCCATTGGATAGATGACTGGGCTCATGTCCTTTATCTAAACACCTTTGTGCAGTGGCGGATCCAGACAGGGCAGTCTAGGGGGGGCCCGAGCGTCATTTCGGCATTAGCGGGAAAGCGCAGGCGTCGTTTCAGCATTCGCAGGCCAGCGTTGCTCCATACCTTCTTCAAAATTTTATTTTCATCTCAGTGGTCTAGGGGGGGCCCGGGCCCCCTAGGCCCCCCCTGGATCCGCCACTGTTTGTGGGCTAATTAAAGACAAAGAGGAGCACACAGATGGACGGATGATTGGGGGCTTTATGTCCTGTACTTATGCACTCGTGGGCTAATTAGGACAAGAGGAGGACACAGCGTGATGGCAATGAGGCAAAGGATGATTGAAACAGCCATCCAACATAGGACCACCAGGCAAGAGCCAGATTCGAACCCTGGACCCAGCGATTGGCAGCCTAGCATGCTACAACTGATCTAATCCTATCCCGAAAGGAGCACTCAGCAATGAGCTAATTGAGACTGCTATCCAACATAGTCGGTCTGGGTGAATTTTTCCAGAGCTGGAATCAAACCCACGACCCAGTGATTGGAAGCTGAGAAATTCTACCAACTGTGCTAACCCCTTTCCCCCTGCAGTGGGGGAAAAAAATTGATTATTTGAGGTATGTTTTGGGTTGAAATATTGTACCCTGCTGCCATACTCCATCAAATGAGCTAGGCTGAAATGATGGAAATGGGGGTAGGGAGCCGGGAGGGCTGAGCTCCGTTGATCAGAAAACTTGGGGAACTATTCAGCTGCTCTTCCCTACTATAGCTCCCTCAATGAGCATGATGAGCAGTTGTGAAAATACAATATCCTGTTCAATTTTCAGTCTTTCAGGTACTATTAGCCAGAAGTATAAACCGTTGGTAGGAATTTTTTCCCTTTTAAAAATATGGAACGGCGCGACACTGCTGCACCATGCACCAGACAAGAGCTCCCCCCAAAAAAGATGTTTCCATCACTGTTTATATTAGGATACTTGCAGCCTGAATGTCTTAGTCACTGAGGGGAAAAATACTATTTTACTATTTGTCTTGGAATTGGGAGGGCTACACCTAAAATTCATTATATAATTTATTGGAATACTCAATACTGTGTCACTAAATTATTAGGCCTACTATGTTTAATCAGGAAGCAGAGGTTGCGCAGGAATATAAATCACAGATTTGACGCACAATGTCAATACTTTATGCATGACATGTGCATACTTCTCTTTCATTAAATTTACACATTTTATCGACACAGATAGACTACAGATAATACCACGAAATATAGTCAAAGTCTACAAAACAATGAAGTTGATTGCAAAATCAAATGTACTGAGATCTGGTTTCATCCAGAATTGTTGATTGTAAACAAAAGCAGCATCAACAGACTTGTGTACTTAAAAGGCCCCATTTAAGCATGTAACTCCCGGAACTCCTTGACGTCCTGCAACTCCCACTATGTCCCACTAACTCCCGCTAACTCCTGCTAACTCCCGTAACTCCTGCTAACTCCCACTAACTCCCACTAATTCCCATAATTCCAGTAACTCCAACTAACTCCCACTAACTCCCGCTAACTCCCGCTACCTCCCGCTAACTCCCGCTACCTCCCGTAACTCCCGCTAACTCCCATAACTCCCTGAAGTCCCAAATGGAGGCTCCGTTTGGGAGTTACATGCTTAAATGGGGCCTACTTAAAGTTGGTGCACCGGATATTACAATCACTGTATAAGGTCTAGCAGTGGTCGAAATAGGCCATGTTATTTGGGGGGGGGGGGGGTCTCTCAGTTGGAAGACCCAAAGGGTTGAAGTCCTTGTAGCTGGCAGTCTGCGGGCCGTCAATGGGCCGCCAGAGGTGCCCTGAAGCCAAATTTTTTCAGATGCTCTAAAAATGAACTCTGGGCTTTTTAAAGGTATGTTTTATCTCAGGAAATGAGTTGTGAAAACCCTATTGGTGATGTCTATAAATTACAAGAGGTTGTTGTTTGCTGATTAGGCTTTACTTGCTGCTTCATGCTCACTTCTCAGCACACTTTCAGTATTTGGGGGGGGGGTTTTTTGAGGACCCCCTCTGGGTCCTTTTGAAAAATGTATTTGAGGGGGTCCCATGAGCATTTGGGGGGGTCAAACCCCTGACCCACCCTTATTTCGACCACTGGGTCTAAGCAAAATGTAATTTATGTGCCGACAACTGACTATTCTTCAATGTAATCGTATTGATATCGAAATTGAACCATTCAATAAATTTGCTACAAATTGAGAAATTAATGTCAGTTTTAGCATTACAAGGTGTAAACAACCCCCCTCCCTACAAAAAATCTTGCTCTAGGGTAGATACTTTTTTAATTATGTAGCTGCAGCAACATTTTCTCAATTTTGTCAAGGATTTTATATCCAGGCCAAAGATACATTATAGGCTTATGCAATACACAAATAAATCAGCTGTGACAATCCAGACATGTCTGCTAATCAGACAGGGAAACCATTCATTCATTCAGCAAATGATTCAATGCTAAGCAAAGAACTCAGAAATAACTCAGTTCATTTTTTGCTACCTGTATAATATACAAAGGGAAGCATGTCAATCTTCCCAGTATACATCCAGACAGTTGGGGTTCAAGGGATGTGTTATTTATAGGTCCCAGAAACTAGGTAGGTCATAGACATTTCAGTCAACAGCAGCAAGTTACATGAAGATCTGTGCAGACGTGAATTTACCAACTCGACTTCAAGCGCCGAAAAATAGGTAAATTCTTGTGCTACGGCTCTGAAACTTGGCAAGGTAACAGATCAAACCTTTATTCACAATTCTGCAAAGTATCACAACTTATACTCACCGATTTTGAGATATTCCGGGCTACTAAAGACAACATCTTGCTGCTCAATCACCAACTGGCCGTAGATTGTATTTCCAGCACGTGCAATGTCAAGGGCGGTGACCTACTTAGCTCTGATTGGTTGCCCAGTCAAGCCCTCTTCATGGATATTCATGAGTTTAAATAACACGATTTTTCACACCAGAGGGATTCAAAGATTGTTTGTCATCAAGCGCCACCACTAGTGGCAGTGGTTTTACAGATCAATTTGTTTGACATTATTCAAGGTGCTAATCAATATTCCTTCAAAAAAAAAAAAAAAAAAAAAAATGGGGGGGGGGGAGGAAGAAAAGAAAACTCTTGGTCTAAAAATATCCCAATGGGCCTATACAGTTTGATAAGGCTGTGTTAGGCCCTACACCTACATGCAACTCCTGATAATTTTCATATTTTTAGAGAAACTTTCCAAATATTAAATGCATCCAATCAACCAGCTTCATATAAGTCAGAAGAAAAAAAAAAACAATGAATGGTATTAAATTTGATAAGATTTTATGCTGGCAAAGTTTTAGTAAAAAAAAAAAAAAATTTGATATGCATGCTTTGTTTTGTGCAAGAAAAAATTCAAGATTTTTAAAACTTTCATTACACTTAAGTGACTTAATTAATTATCACTGGCCTGTTGATTTGCCATAATTTGTTATTTTTCGAACATTTACGGTAATTTTTTTTTTTCGAACAATTTTTTTAAAAATTCATTTTCTTTTTCGAACATTTTATTTTTGGAACCTTTTTTTTTTAGCATTTTTGGAAAAAAAAAGTATTTTTTCGAACATTTTACGGTAATTTTAAAATTTTTTTCTTGAACTTTTTTTTTTCCGAACATTTTTTGTTATTTTTCGCACATTTGTGGTAATTTTTTTTTTTTAACATTTGAGGTAATATATATATTTTTTCGTACATTTCTGGTAATTTTTTTTGATTTTTTGAATATTTTTGGAAGTCACGCATGATGAGAAAAAAGTGCCAGGATCATATTATGGGATGTCTGAATCAATTTTTTTGATTGAACCATCTGCTGGTTCACTCCTCGCATGTTTGCCATCAGGGACGAGACACCTCGCTTCGCTCGGTGAGCCGGTAGCTCTGTCCCGTCTACTATACTGTTAAAAAATGAATATACTTTTATTCGGTAATGCACAGAATGCAAATCATATTTCAGAATCATTTCTTGATGTTTCAGTTCTTTAATTAGGCTACGTTTCACAAAGATTAAAATGTCCTTTTTTATTTTTATAGGTGCAATGATAAGCTCCAACTGATACACTTGCACTGTACCATATTATATCCATACAAACATGGCTCTTGAAGAGGTAGGCAGTGTTTTTAGAGATGGTCTCTTCAATGACAAAATAGCCATAGTCACAGGAGGGGGCACTGGAATTGGACTTGCAATTACCAAGGAGCTATTACACCTGGGTAAGCTGATTGCATAATTAATTAGTCTTAATATCTGCAGTATTTTATATCAAAACAAATATATGAGTATTATACATACTATGGTGTAAATTATAATGGTTAACTTGGTTAGTTGTTGGATGACAATGCTATTTTATTTGATGTCCCAATATTTGACCTGTATTTTTAACTATGTTCATCAGCTGGTAAAATCTCCGTCAAACTGACTTTATAAACAGTAATTTTACTTTTATAAATTATCTGTTTATTTGAGTATTACTATTTGACTTCGGCATTTGCAGAACCTTGTGTAGTTTTGAACTGTGCGATTTTGAAATTGGAATTAGCAGCTGATTAGAAATAGAAATCCTGTAATTAAAATTTAAAAAAAGTTACAATTTTCTCGTGTTCTTATAAAAAACAGCTCTTTAGTGTCTTCTCATGATTTAAAAAAAGTAATGAAATGAGAGGACTATTAGCCTTTAAACCTTTCAAATATTTTATTACTGGTACAACGCTTTCATTAAAACCTTTTTTTTAATTTTTTTAACTAAAAATTCCTTTTTTGTTTCAAGGATGCAAAGTAATGATTGCTTCAAGAAACCTTGAAAGGTTGACAGCTTCGTTTGTAAAAATACAAGATGCCCTGGGACCAAAATTGAAAGATAACATCAAAATGCAAAGATGTAACATCAGGAAAGAGGAGGAGGTAAAAAAAATGTTTATGAAGTTCATGAAATCAATTATTGCAATTTTGATGAATTTTATGCCCTACTCATCTGTGAATTATCAGATTTGTAATTAATCATTACGAATTTTTAAAAAAATGTTTGCCTCTCAAATATTTTTATTTCTCAAATTTATCAATTTCAGCATGTTTAGTAAAACAGAAGAGAGTAATTTTTAAATGACTACACAAATTTACTTACATTTCTTTATTTGATTATCATTGCTCAAATTAGCCTATTATAATATTTTAAAAATTTTATGGTCAAGAAAAAAAATTACAATTTTTCAGGTCATATTAAATTTTACAAATATTTTTATTCTCCAGGTTAAACAGCTCATAGCGAACACCATTTCCGTATTTGGTGGTTTTGATTTCTTGGTGAATAATGGCGGAGGACAATACTTGACCACTTTGGAAGATATCCGAAGTAAAGGATGGCACGCTGTCATAGAAACAAATTTAACCGGAACATTCTATTGCTGTCAGCAAGGTATGAATCCCCCCCCTGACTCCCCATCCTTGATTTTTTTTTCCAGAACAAGTGGCAACATTTTGAACATTTTTAATGTAAAGTGAATGTATCTTGCGACAGAAAACAACACAGATTGTCTCAGGTGAACTTGTATTGAGAAGCAAACATGTGGTGAGGACGATAACAGCAATTAACAACGGGGGGCGCAGAGAGCGCTGTTGTACTTAAAAATAACACTAGGTGGCGTGGTCACCCTCTTATCTTCCTTCCTATTTGAAAAGGTAATATAATTAACTATAGTAGAAATACAAAAATATGTTTATACATTATACAAGTATAAGTGAAAAAACTTTACTAAACATATATAGTACTAATTGAAAGTTACCTCATGGCAAATGTAAAAAAAAAATTTATTATGAAAACGTCTTATATAACTACGATAATACAAATACACGTTTTTATAAGAAAAAGTAAGATTAGAATAAACCTTACTACAAATAGTAGGAATAGTTGTAAATCTATCCTCTAACCGAATACAAGTACTGTAAAACTGACAGTTTAAAAATAATAATACATGTTTAAGTGTACAGGGGTAGTACAAACAAGGTAAGACAGAGTAATATATATACGGAACAATTATGAATATATATTGTAATAACAGATAGCATACGAATGACAACTCAAAATATATGCAGAAAGTCATGTGATCTTGTTAGGAAAATTTAGGACAAGTCCCAATCTCCGGAGCGCATCCAGTCAGGTTGATGACTCTGCCGTTTTGACGAACGAGTCGCATTGCTGGGAACAGAAAAATCGACAGGCACAGACAAATCACTCGGTACAGACACACCACTGGGCACAGACACATCAGAGGGCACTGATAAGGGTTGATCACCGGTTATGATTTGTGGTGTAGGTTGATCGACTGTTACGATTTGAGGTGGGGGATGAGGGGGGACAGGTAAAGCGGGAGGACCCGGGGGAAGGACAGGGTCTGTGGACAGGGGCACAGCGATAGAGTCGAAAATGCCAGAAGTGTCGTCTTCATAGTCAAGGCCACGGATTGGCTCACCAGGGGAGATATCCAAGGTGGTTGGGGATACAGGGTAACATTCACACAGAGGGACATCATATGACTTTGCACGGAATTGGGATTGGGTGAATTTGCGAAGTGTGCAACGATCATGGGTTCGGCCAATGACAAGGTAACGATCTCTTGATTTTGTCTTGTCCCGATCACTAGCAATGTAAACGAGGTCGCCGATGGTGATATTGGAGGGGGGACGAGAGCTGCGTCCGTGTGCCTTAGCACGGGCACTGGGGCCGTGACTCATGGAACGAGCAAGGAGTTGTCTAAGAATAATTTGGCGATCATCAAGTGGCAATTGTTCACCAGAAATTTGGTCACGCTGAGTCCAAATTTCACGAGATGACAACCCACAGTCCCGAATTCTGGCATTCATGTTGGCAGTGGCAAGAGCGAGGGACACAGGTGTTAAGGGACCACCATCAGGGCAGAGCTTCAGACATTCCATGCCAAGCTCCTGAATGCAACGTTCTGCCACTGGGTTCTTGTTAACATTCTTAGCCTGGCCGACGATAACTTGAATACCATGTCGAAGCAGTATGGCATCCTGGGCCAGAGGGGCCAAACCGGGGGCAGGGTCCACACGAACGTGGATGTCATGGTCACCGAGACATCGCAGACTGGCACAGAGTGTGAGAATAGTGTTCCTCAGCGTGTCTCGCTTTTCGTCAGGCACAAATGCGGTCAAAGTAAACGAGGACACAGTTTCACGAAGAACAACGACTAACTGCTTGTTACGTTTCATGACATCCAGGCAGAAGGAGGTGCCTACGCGATCAGGGGGAGGGCATGATGACTGGGGGTGGAGGTGTGTAGGCACATTGCGTAGCGAGGCACAGTGGTGGCAAGAAGAGCACACACTTGCGATGGATTTATCCAAATCCAATGCATAAAAGTAACGGGAGATCAGTTTCTTCATTTGATGGGCACTGGGGTGGTGGAAGCGCAAGTGTACGGCAGTGAGTAGACCACTGAGGACGGCTCGGGGCACAACAATCCGTTCCCGTGCAGGCTGGAATGGTTGTCGGTCAGGAACAACAAGCAACCCATCCGATGCAATGATGATATCTTGTAAATAGCGTCGAACATCTGGGATATTAGTGACCTTCTTGTTGGGTCGAGTACCCTGAGAGAGGTGGGAATGAGCTCTGCGTAAGTCATTGCATTCAAGTTGGGTGGCTTGCCAACTCGTACGGTTGGTGAAAGGCATCCGTACAGCGCCTTCAAGGACATCGGTGACCGATACAGCATGCCTGCGGATAACAGAGTCTTGCAATTCGTCAACGAAACTGCAAACCTGACAGTGGCTGTCAAGACACGGAATGGGATTTCTGCTTGTGTAGTCCGAAGGCAGATTGGCAACTCCTGCGATATGCCGAACATGAACATTATAGCGGCTGATGAGAGACAAGAAGGTGGTGACTCTAGCGCTGGTTGAGAATTCACCTCTCATAAGTTTTTCATACGCTTGAACACAAGGTCGGCTGTCAGTTAAAACTTGGGCCTGGTGGTTCGACTGAGTAATGTAAGGGGCAAAATGCTTGACGGCACTGCCAATACAGAGTGCTTCAACCTCACAGGGCAACCAGGTGACTTGGTGGTTACGCAATTTAGCATTAAAGAAGCCAGCCAAATGAAGTTTGTCACTGCGAAGAACATACATGGTAGCTGCGAGTCCACACTGTTTAACAGATGCGTCAGTTACGATCCAGAGATGATCGTCGGGTTGGGGCATTGTGATAGAACGTGCATTAGCAAGATTAGCCTTAGCTTTGGCAAAAGATGACAGCAAGTCATCAGTCCAGTCAATCTTGTCCTTGGAGGCACTTCCAGCACAGGCAAGGTCCAGTGGGTGTAGCAAGTCAGCATAGCCTGGGAGTACACGGGATAACACTTTGTAAGCGCCAATAAAGGAACGTAAAGTTTGAACAGTACGAGGAGGGTCAACATTTGCAAGGGCAGACAACCTGTGCGAGCTGGCTTGAAGGGTACCACTTGACCAGATCCATCCTAAGACAACAGTAGACTTGGGACATACAATTGTTTTGCCGGCGTTCAATGCGAGGTTATTCTTTTGGAGTGCCGACAAAACTTTGGACCAGTGGTGAAGGAGTTCATCCGGGGTGTCACCTCCCACATACAGATCATCCGCAATTTTGGCAACCCATCCTTCTTGAATAAATTCCCCCAAGACTCGGCTCATAAGCTCTTATTTCTTAATTCCGGACCATACCGTTGTTTGACCAATTGAGGGAGGCCTGGATTAATTGTCTTTAGCCAAAGGAGAACAACAGTGTTCTCTAGAGTGGGGCTTAACTCCTCATCAGCGGCGAGGGCTTCTCCATGGTGTTGCAAACCTGATGCCACTGTGATGAGGTTGTCCTCAAAAAAAGCCATAATCCGCTGGAACAAATCCTCATGGCGTTCGTCATTGTCCAACTTAATATCCGCAAGGTCTAAGAACCTTGAACCGGTACTCTGGTGTCCGAAGTGAGCCCGGATTTTTTGCCAAATATCAGACAGGGATGTAGACTGTTTAACGATGGTGTTCCTGCTGATAACACTACAGTAATTCGCAATTTGACCAAGCATCAATTCCAGTTGAACAACTTTCTGAACTGCAGTCTTTTGCCTTTCCTGTGGGATTGGGGCAGCATCATCCTCGAACCCTCTATTTGGGGTTGCGGCTGATTTCTTGGACCAGGTAAAGTCAGCAGCCAGGAAAGGGGCAAAGTTAACATCCAGGGACAATATGTACAGAAGGTTCTGGCGCCAATTTTCAAGGGATGTCACTGTTTCGTTTTTGGTCAAACACCATTGCTTTGGAGCACGATTGACAGCCATGATGAGTGATAATAGAGAGTCACAAACGTCAACACATGAGTCACAATATTGTCAAATTCAGAACCTTACAGGCTTGAGGGTGAATCTGGAGTAATCTTCTGTTTGTTGAAGATGTCCTGTACGTGGGTAGGTATACAACCGCTGCCACCACGACAGAAAACAACACAGATTGTCTCAGGTGAACTTGTATTGAGAAGCAAACATGTGGTGAGGACGATAACAGCAATTAACAACGGGGGGCGCAGAGAGCGCTGTTGTACTTAAAAATAACACTAGGTGGCGTTGTGTATACATAAACGATAAGTTATTTCTTGGGACCTTGATCGGGAAGATTATTGGAAACTTATGAAAAAGGTATATTTGGTAAAAATCTGATATTGGTACTCCGGCAAATTAAATTTTAATTTTTTAATTATTTTAGCTGGCAAATTAAGTTTTATTTTTTCAGAATTTTTAAAAGTGATATTAATTATTTTAGCCTACAAACAGTGGATGAAAGAGCATGGTGGTGTGATTATCAACATTATCGCGGACATGTGGAAAGGAATGCCAACTATGGGGTAATTGATAATTATCGATAATTCACTGTTAAAAAAAAATAGATAAAATTTCAAAATTTTGTGTTTTTCATCTATTTTTAATTTTTTAAATCTCTGTTACTATTTTTTACAACCATGTTTTGAAAAATTAATCCGATGCATATATACTATTACATAGCGATTGTCTTCCTGATACAGTATTAAAGAAAATGTCATGCCTTTTTTAGTCACTCGGGAGCGGCACGTGCTGGTGTTGATAATTTAACGAAAACGATGTCCTTGGAATGGGCGACTTCTGGTGTCAGAGTAAATGCAGTTGCTCCTGTAAGTAGATCTATCTATCTATCTATCTATCTATCTATCTATCTATCTATCTATCTATCTATCTATCTATCTATCTATCTATCCATCCATCCATCTATCTATCTATCTATCTATCTATCTATCTATCTATCTATCTATCTATCTGTCTATCTATCTATCTATCTATCTATCTATCTATCTATCTATCCATCCATCCATCCATCCATCCATCCATCCATCCATCCATCCATCCATCTATCTATCTATCTATCTATCTATCTATCTATCTATCTATCTATCTATCTATCTATCTATCTATCTATTTATAAATCTCTCTATCTATCTATTTATCAATCTCTCTATGTGTCTTTGCAATTTTAAAAATCTCTATCTATATATATATATATATTACATATGTATCTAATACTATCTATCCATCTGTACCTATGGATAGACCTTTTTTCTTACACATTCTCTTAATTTTTTCGCAGGGGAGTACATTTTTCTCAGAGACAGCAGCAGCCAATTATGGAGAGACCAATATGTTTGACCTTGCAGTACCGAGAGTTCCTGCGAAAAGACTTGGCAAAACTGAAGAGGTATGAGATGTTTCAGAATTACTTTTTTTTTGCTGAGTATTAAAAAAAATTGCTGCATCAAAATTTGGTGTTTTACCCCGACTCCACATTTTGTAAGATGGACACTTTAAAATTGATAATATTCATATTGAGAGATTGTTGTTGGAGCGTTCATTGCACAGTGCATGTACACTGTGAATTTTTGAGTTAATCAACACATTTGTTTTTTTGCGCAACATTAAATTTTGAGGCACACATCTCTAAATTAGCCATATTTTTATCTGTAGAATTTTTGCATGTTAATTTTCATATAATCTAGCTTGATTATTCTCTTGACTACATGCTTTTTAAAATTGGCTTTCACAAACTTTTAAAAAATATTTTTAAAGCAACATTTAAATGTAATACATTTTTTTTCTTCAGATTTCTGCTGCTGTCTGCTACCTCCTGTCTCCTGCAGCTGCTTACATTACGGGCCAATCTATGATTGTAGATGGCGGTGCTGCCCTCTACATGTCCCCTGTCTTTCCCATTCCACGTAAGTGAAATATTTGCAATTTTGTTAATAATATTTTTTGGCAAGTTCAATAAAATATTTTTTTCAATTTTAATGTAATTCTTTAAAATATTGTGTACTGTGTAGTATATTTCGCTTTTTAAACAAATTTTAAAATAAATTTTCTATGTTGCACATTATTAATCAATAAAAAAAAATTCCATGTAATATTTTTTTTCATATCGTGTATTGCATACTGTATTTAATTTTTTTTTTTTAGTTTTTCGATAATTATACATGTTGCATACTGTGTCACTGCATGATTTATTATCAACAGATAACTTAAGCCCTATAAAGGATATATATTATAATAAATTAATTATACATTCATTAATAAAATTTTTTCAAGAAAAGTTACGTTTTTTGGTATTTTTTTACAGAACATGATAAGTTTCCGACATTCAGTTGGGAGGAAGAATTGAACAGACAGAAGAAAGAGAAAAGCAAATTGTGATTAATGAACACATTTCCAGAATTTATTTGGGTGTAAATTTTATTTTTAAAACAGGTAAAATGTTTAGCAAAATTGAAATAAAGATTAACAGCTTCAGACTATGTTTCGTTATTTATTGATGTTGATTTCAGAACTTTGTTATCAGTGTTATGGATGATCTGCTTCAGTTCTGATGTTCACCGTTTGAAATTTAAGAAAAAAAATTGAAAACCCCTTAAAAACTGATAGTTATCTGGATAAACTAGCTTACCTGTAGTATTGCATGGCCCTTTTCCATTTACGGATGATTTAGACCGGTAGCTGCCCAGCAAAGTCCTTGCTCACTGTTGCTCAGCTCTGATGTGCGCCAGTTGGAATCTCGGCTGCGACTGGGAGTTGAACTAGATGAGCAGAGCATGTCTTCTGTCTGCCTGCTCAATCAAGTCCTTTAGGAGAAAAAATAATTGCTGGCGTTTCAACGCCTTTGCAATCAGATTTTGTTTATTTTCTGCCATCATTTACCATCCCTGAATTTCTGGGCGAATGCTGAGGGTTTGCTGCCGCGCAATCTTCAGAATCACAAAATTTGACGATAGGTGCGCTGACTTCAATGAAGCCCTCTAGTGGATAACTCGAGCAAAATGGCTGTCAACATCAACAAAGTTTTGTCAGGTGCCAGTAAGATTTTTAGGGTTTCTGGAATAACTGGAGGTCGACATGCAATTGCTGCTAGATGGGCATCAACTTCAAGTCAGTCTGACATTGTTGAGCATTCTACAGAAGCCCTCTTCACAAGCGAACATGAAGAAATAAGGAGATCTCTGCGCAAGGTATAAATTGTGAAATTTTCTTTGTACATGTAATTCTGGTAATGGTACTTTGTTATGCCTCTGCCTGTCTGGCTTCACCTGCTGATTTTACATAAAATGACAATAATTAAGTAAGACGACTTAGAATGTTAAGTCATACTGAAAATCGATATTTTGTATGCAGACTCCTGGAATGCAGATAGCTACCCCTGAATTTTTTATTGGGGGAGGGGGGGGGGGGTTGCCAGCGGGCACCTTTTGTTTCATGAATAAAATTTAAGATTATTATGGGGCAAAATTGGTTAATAGCGTTATTATAAAAATGTCTATTTTACCCCCCACCCGGTAATTATCGTAGAGAAGTTACCTAGGGCCCCGTTGCCTCCCTCCTTACTTTATTGTCTTTGAAACAGTGTATTGAAATTTTAAATTAATTTCTAGCTTCTTCTTTTCAACCATTGTGATTTATGAATCTAGCTCATTTATAAGTTTATACAAGACTAGATTTACCAATGATTTGGGGCAGGACTATAATGGGGAATAATTAACCCCCCCCCCCTCTACCTGCATGGGCATGTGGCCCCGTGTTCCATGCTGACCATTTGAAATAGCATTTGAGTAATAATTGTAATATAAGTGAAGATTGGTGGTAGAGGAATTGAAGTACAAATGCACTGGCATATGTATTGGTGTAAGGTACAGCAGTCTGGGATTTTCTCTAGCGCTGGTAATGAAGTAGCATTCCCACTACTCAGTAATGCTTCTTCTATGGTTACCCCCAGTAGGTCACAGTGGATTTATTTTCAGAGGCAATTTTGGACTTTGACAGTCTCTCAAAAAATAACTAAGAGGGTCACAGTTGATCTAAAACCATTTTTGGGAGGTTCAGATTGCCTAGTATCTATGGATTTTTTTTCATGGTCAATTACCCCTAATTAATCAATTGGCCCCGAGGGTCCGTTTTTAAAGTCAGGGTAAAATTCTTATCAGTTACCAATCATAGGGAATGACAAGAGCATTTTACCCCAATTTTACCCCTCACATTTCAGTCAGTTTGAGAATTTCTCAACAGAGGACAGCTCAGAGAAGCTGTCAAATAGGGTAACTAATTGCACCATATGTGGCTTTTGACCCTGGAATGACAGCAGCAGAAGCTACCACCAAATCAAGATAAATGGCACCCTCCTGCATGGTGGAGGATGGACAAATGGCCAAAAGGGGTAAAAGTTTTACCCTTCAGAAATGAACAACAGATATCTAAGCAAGCATCTTGGAACCATGCTTAGAGTAAATATTCACTCACCTCAGTTACTTATAGCTCATATTTTTCATAATATCATTTGGTATATTGGCTCCTTTTCATGAATCTTTTTGGCACTTCACTATTCAAATCCAAAGCAGAACTGCCAAGTTTTTAATAATTGGGTACCATCACTGGTAAATTTTAAAGTGCTCACTGTTTCATAAAATGTATAATTGACACTATCCATTGTTGAAACAAATAAAACTTTGGTTTGTAGCCTGTAAATCCATGCAGAAATCCATGTGTCCAGTACACAATTTAATGTATTCATCCTGATTGACAACTTGTTCTGGCCCTGGTAGACATAGGCCTACCTGTACCTTTGTGCCTAGTTTCCTAATTCCAACACCCCCCCCCCTCCCTTTCTCCCCAGCCACTACCCCACATATATTGTCTGCCCTGATTGGTCAAGATGGCTCAGGTCAACTCCCCCAATAGCTCCCAATATCCATTATGTATGTATTTGATAGCTTGAAGTTTGAATAAGTAAATTCTCCTGTGAAAAATAAATTGTGTGAATGAAACACTCTTAAGATGACTACCTCCTAAAACGTATTAATTCACTTTTCAGCTCAAGAATGAAATTGCCCAATTTCTTACATATATGTGCTCTCTTTAAAAGTAAACAGTCAAAATATATTTCTAGAAGAATTTTTTAACCTTTTATTAAATAGAATTATGACTATTGACAATAAGCCCAACTTATCCAGGGCTAGCTATCTGTCAATTGTATTTGATGGGTAACTGATGCTATCTATCTATCTATCTATCTATCTATCTATCTCTCTAGCTATCTCTCTAGCTATCTATCCAGCTATCTATCTATCTATATCTATATCTATATCTATCTATCTGTCTATCTATCTAATAGATAGATAGATAGATAGATAGTTAGATAGTATCTATCCGGCTATCTATATATCTAATTATCTTTTTATCTCCACCTGTCTATCTGTCTTACTATCGATCTATCTATTCTATCTAGCAGCATTTGTCTATCAATGTGTCCATAGATATATCTGTCATTCTGTATTTCTATATCCACCTGTCTATCTATCTTACTATCTTACTATCTTACTATCTTACTATCTTTCTATCTTTCTATCTACCTATCTTTCTATCTATCTATTCTATCTGGCTGCTTTTTTCTTTCCATGTGTCCATAGATCTATCTGTCAGTCTGTATTTCTATCAAGAATGGAAATTTCCACCAGCTATTGAATATTCATTGAATGTGAACACAAATCAACCACTTAACCACTGCTAACATGAGAAACATTCCAATGTCAAGTTAATTAAGTCCAGTGACCCCCTGGCAGGACCTCACTTTGACCAATTTAAAGGTAAAGCTGATCACAAGATTCTTGTATGAAGATACCAGCAAAACGATAAGGCCCTAGATTGATAGCAACCTTTGATATTTAAGTTAACAGATAGACAAAAGGAACCAGGGCAGAGCAAATTTCAGAAGTATTCTAACTAAACACCCAAACTCGCCCTCACTCGGATTCTCGGAGGTCTAACGAACTGGCTCTCCGCTAGGGCGAGTATGACTAAACACCCAGTTGCAGAAAGCTCCCTTTATTTCAGGAAAGTATAAAATTTTACCTTCTCCATGTTAACAAATCACTTATTGTCGATCTGTAATTATTGTGGGAATCATGGTTCTGTATCTTCAGATCAAATTAACAGGGAATAGATAATTACTCAGGGGGGTACAGACTACATGTACAGATAGATAACCAATATTATATGATAGATGGCTGGATAGATACTATCTATCTATAGCTAGAGAGATAGCTAGAGAGATAGACAGTTAGATAGATAGATATATAGATAGATAGATATAGATAGGTAGATAGGAAACTTCTTAAAAACTTTATGTCAATAGAAACTTCTTAAAAACTTTATATCAATAGAAACTTCTTAAAAACTTTATGTCAATAGAAACTAATTCTACTTGCAGGTTATATAGTTACTCATGTTGGTAGCTTAAACATAAGCCCTTAAGGTGACGTCACATGCCCACTGTGTAATGTTTTAAATCAAACTATTTAAAAGTATCTATTGAATAGCTTCTTGACCATAGTTAATGTTACTTTTATATTTTAAATTAAATAAAATTTAAATTAAATAAAATTTCAATCTCTGTGTCATCGTATAATCTTACCTTCATAACATTAAACCATTCAATCTTGTGTCTAATTATTTGTTTATCTATCAAACTAATTATTCATTTATCTGTCTAAATTTTATGACAAGTACTACCGCTCTTCTTCATGCAACTGCCACACTTTTACAGTTTCGGAGATGTTGAAAAATGAAGTTATAAAGCCATTTAAAGCTATACATTGTGTTCCATTTTAAAAGTTGCTTGAAGAAAGATCGAGTCCCATGTATTCCTAACCAAATAAATCATGTATTGCCATTATAAGCCCAACATAAGAAGATGAATTGACGGATGCTTGGGGCTTTACATCCTGTAATAGGCTGTATTTACGCTCTTGGTAGGCAAATTGGGATAGGAGGAGAACACAGCGATCAGGCAAAAGACGATTGAAACAGGCTTCTAAAATAGGCCCAAATGGCCCGGAAAGAGCTGGATTCAAACCCTGGACTGGGGGAAGTTGTGGGGGAACAAAATGTGAAAATGGAGAAAAACTAATAAATTGAAAGTTTTTGTTTGACCACCCTGTATATGCAAAGGTTGATGACTAGTCATCAACCTTTGCTATATATACGTCAGTGCTCCACAAATCAATTGTTAATCTGTCCACCAAGCATCATTCTATCCATCAATCAATCTGTCTACCAATATTATATGGATCGTAGGGCTCTCACGATTAACTGATTAATCGCCACCGATTCGATTTTAGTTAAAAATCAATTCCAGTTTGCAAAATCGATTAATCTGTTATTTCTTATTTGTATATTCAATATATTGTACCTGGAAGACCCTGTAACGCGACCAATTTCCTGATGTTGAAAGTGAATTGCAACTGGATTGGTCAAACGTGGATTAGCTATTTGGATTGATTGTACCTGATTAAAGCAGATTAGTGAGAAAGGAGTTTCTGGCCTTTAATTGCTATTAACAATTTCAATGGAATATCAGAGGCTCTCTGCTCTTAGAAGACATGCATGTAAAACAGATCAGAACTTTACCTACTCTTTAGAATGGCGGAAAAACGGATATTACAGATAATTTCATATTTGTAGACATTAGTGGTGCTGGTAGAAAATACAAAATTTTTCCTGCATATTTCATTGGTTGAGAGAAGATATGATATACCCACTCTCTCCTGAAAAGTGACATAGCATTTTACATGGGTGACCATGGTATTCTAATCCATCGATCTCCTAAATGGACTGACTCTGACTCTAGCTGTTTCAAGTGAGAGTTTCTGTTATAGCCTGAGGAGCAGTTCGCTGTGAAAAATGCACTTTGTGACTCATGATAGCTGATGAAGTGTCATCTTCTACTTCAACATGGGAAATATAAAGGGCGTTTGATAGTCATGATCAAAAGAAGGCCACTAGACTGGTCATAACAGATTTTAGAGTGAAAATCAGAAGTATAATCCTTTCGTTTGACTGTCACCAACAAGTGTGATAAGTCTCCTTAAATCAAATTAACATTGAAAGTATTGGGTATGATCATGTCAAATCATCAGCATGATGACACACGAAGTGCCATTTTCACAGTGCAACTGTCCACTTATTTTCTATTGAAACAGTTACAAGTGCAACATAAGCCCAGGTGACCAGGCAAGGGCTGGATTCGAACCCTGGACCAAGCGATTGGCAGCCAAGCATGTCATGTGTTGGTATTTACATTTATAAACAGAAGTATGTACTTCCGTGTTTACATATCAACTTTAAATTACTTGGGGAGAGCACTGCAATGCATGATTTGTAAACGAAACAAGGGTTTTTCACAAAAAGGTTAAACAATTTATTTTTACATTTTAAAAGGAATTATCTTCCCATGTTGGGTGGTGGGAGGGTTGGTCTAGTGGTAGAGATGGCACCATCTGGACCCAAAAGATACATTTCAAAGACAATCAAATCTTACATTCTAAATATTAATCCTCGTATATCATGCATCCAAAATATTCTTAAAAGTTTTGAAAAAACTAATTTGAGAAAAAAGATCAATTAGGAAAAAAATATACATGTATATATTTGAGGGGGGGGGGACTTTTGGAAAGCAAAATTTGAATTTTTTGTCACCTTTTGTTGGGTTATTTTGCTTTATAACACTCAAGTTAATCACTCTCAGTGACAAATTGTTGTTCTTATTTGTTTGACAGTGATTAGAACAAGTCAAAGAGTAAAAGTTACCAATTACCCAAGTCTCAAACTTCTCAGCAATCAGGGGTTCACTTATATTTTTCAAAATCCACAGTTACCTTTTTCTTCACAAATTTGAGTGGAATAGACTCGGTTTCAGTCACACATCATGCAGTAGCTTTCTGCCATACATCACATACAACAAAATTACTTGATTCACAAGTCTGTCAACAGTGCCAAGTAAACTTCAAAGTGAAAATCTGTAATTAGATTGCATTTCTGACACAGTCAGAGAGCACTGGCGAGCCCATGAAGTGGTGTGATGGAATGATCATGATGTGATGGAACATATATGATGAAATTGTCTAGCAAAGGGTTGAATAATGTATGGAACCCTTAACAGCTAATGGTCATGTTATCAATGTGGGTAGCAAGACAACTGTGCACATTGATACAGTATAAGTAGATATCATGGCTAAATACACCAAAGTATATTGCATAAGTGTGATTGAATGATGATAAATAAATCCATCACTTATTATTATGAAGTTATATATTATACAATTATGGACTTCAGTTGAGGTCAATATCATGCAGGTTTTACGGACCTGACCGGTGATATTCCTAAACAGAAAAAATTTCCAAAAAAAAAAATTTTTTTTTGTGGAATGATTTTTTTAAAATTTTTTAGGAATATTGTTTTGGAAAATTTATTTGAATTATAATTTTTTTAGGAATTTTTTTTTTTGGGGGAATTTTTTTTTTTTTTCGGAATTTTATTTTGTCCACAATTGTTTTGTTCCATGACAATTTTTTTTTTGTGGAATGATATTTTTTTAGAAATTTTTCTTTTATGATTTTTGTTTGAATTTTTTCTTACTTTTTTTTGGCTTCTTTTTTTTTATGTATATGGAGAATTTTTTCATTTTGGAAATTTTTTTTGTTTAGGAATTTTGTTTTTGGACACTTTTTTGTTTTTGGGGAATTTTTTTTTTTTTTTTTTCGGTAAATTGGGTTTTTTTTGGGAATTTTTTTCGGAATTTTTTTCTTTTTTGCTGGAAATTTTCCCCCAGTGTCAATAACATGTGATATGCAGGAGGCTTGTCACACTGGGGTCATGGAACAACAGGTTTTACAGACCTGATCTAGTGATATCCACTCGGCCGAAGTTCCATGACAATTTTTTTTTTTTTTGGAATAATTTTTTTAGATATTTTATTTTTGTTTGAATTTTTTTTTGCAATTAAGATTAATTTTTTTTTCGGAATTTTTTTAAAATTTTATATTTTGAAAATTATTTTTTTTCAGAAATTGTAAAATTTTATTGAAACTTTTTTTTTAGGGAGGTCTATTATAACATGCACATTTGATATTCACTGATCAGTCAATAACGTTTCCCATATTGACCTGCCTGGTCACACACAGGGGAACATCACAATATGCAGGTGGCTTGTTGGCCAGTCAGGAGGTTTGTTACACTGATGTCATGGAACAAATATTTATATGCAAGATGCATATTAAAACTCATTTAAGAAAACAATAACTGTTTTAGGATGCCCTATACTTATATTAGAAGCTGTTGGCATATTTGCAGTTGGGGAATTTTTGCTAGAGTTGGTGTGTTTTAAAAAAAAAGTTCATCATCTCGTCCCACTCTACCACAAGGTTTCTGCTCACAGTAACGCTTTCCTTCCCAGTTCCTTAAAAGATGATACACATCTTGAGAATAATATCTGGGGGGCGACATTTGTCCGAATTTCATGATCCAACTTTATATCCCATTTGTCCGTTGTTCACTAACTGTTAGTAACTGTTAGTAAGTCAGTTATCACTAACTTTTAGTTAGTCACTAACTGTTAGTTACTAACTTTTAGTCACCAACTGTTGGTGAATCACTAATTGTTTGTTTGTCACTAACAGTTGGTTATATTAGTTAGTTACTAACTGTCAGTAGGTTAGTCACTAACTGTCAGTAGGTTAGTCACTAACTGTGAGTTAGTTTGTCACTAACTTGTAGTTAGTCAGTAGTCACTTAGTCTTAGTATGTTAATCGCTAACTGAGTAACTGTCACAGTTGTCACTTTCTCTTAGTCACTGTAAGTTACTGTTAGTTAGTCATTTACCATTAGGTAGTCACTAACTGTTGTATGTTTTCACTTACTGAGAGTACATGACTACAGTTAAGTCTGTTAGTCACTAACAATTAGTCTGTTAGTAATAGTTAGTCAGTCAATGAAATTTAGACATTTACAGTAACTCAGTCAGTCACTAACTGTTTTTTAATGAGACAGCAAATGAGTTGGTCCCTAACTGTCAGTTAGTCATTAACAGCTACATTCTACTAAAACTGAGCAAGAATTAGAAAAGAAATATCATTCCATCATTATTCTATCTATAAATAAAACTTACAGCTAGCAATACTATTCACCCCCAATTGTTTCAAACCCTGCAACAATAGCATCTTCAACAATAATCATTGAACGAGTGGAAGGTGTACTTTTTCACCAATTAATATGCTGGCTGTAGAGATAACGTGCTATAACGAATCCTGACCTAAAGCTGGCATAAAAAATGTTAAAATCTTTCGAACACAAGTCTGCAACAGAAATTAAGAGTGACACAAATTCTCACAATGGCTAGCTGTTATCTGTGTTCATGCTTTGATTACCACTTCAAAATAAATAATTTGCAGTGCTTGTCCTGCACTCAAATATTGAGCGGCTGAGTAGTGCAGTAGCACTTAAAGTTTAACTTTTTTAGAACCGATCATTAGGCATCACAGGGTAAGCTTCTGCAACTTTGCCTTTTGTAATGAAGAGCTTTTGAAAAGTAAGTATAAGTAATCTTACTGAGTAAACTGATAATGATTCATATATGTTCAGTAACTTCACCCAAGCAGCATTGTGTGCAGTGATGAGATTACTTTTCTTGATATTTCATTACCCAATTGACATGAGTAAATGGATTTTATGATCTTAATTTGATGTAAATTCATATATCTATCCATCTATCTTTCTATCTATCTATCTATCAATCTATCTATCTAATCACCTTGGGTCTGCTTGATAATGATAACCTGATAAAGATACACCTATGTTGCTTTGATTTAAAAGTGTGTTCCTAATTAGTGAGATGATAAATTAATGATATATGATAGCCTGGCTCCTTTCTGGAGCAACAAAATTATATATAGTCAGCAAGTTTTATTCTTGGGAATTTGCACATGAGACTGTTGAGATATTCTCAAATGATATCTTCCATGCTGGTGATACAGCTTTAGATACATATATGTTTTTTTTTAATTGAATGAATTGAAATGATTGATCTTTTTTCATAAAAATAGACATACACATGTTACTATTGTGTTTATTCTTACAGCGAGTACAATTTGTAGGAAAAAATTAATTTTCTAATTGAATTGAAGACTTAGCCTGTGCAGTACAGGGATGAAAGATTATTAGATTATTTATTTTTCCCAAACACATCGTAAATACATGTATATAACGCAAATAAGTAATGTAAAGACTGTGTTTGAGGTGAATGCACGCAAGTTAAGAAAAACTGCAACAGGCGTAGCCTGGCATGCACACACATTTGTTACAAAATAACATAATAAACATAAAATAATAATTATTCATAATTCTGTAAATTTCCATGCTGATAGTCTGATGTTATATTAATACAGGTTTATATACATATTACATAAATTGGCCTATTATATATAGACACATCACAATATAGACACATCATAATATAGCTGCACAATGCAGTGCACATACAAACATTATACGCTGCCAGATGTCAATAATTAATCGTGTTAATAGTTACTCAATGTAGTTTTTGTAACCCCTTTTGCAAAAGAACCAAATCTGGTTTTATTTTTCAAAGAGTCAATCTCAACATTTGAAAGTTCACATTCCATCAGTCCAAATTTACAATTTAAAAGTTCAATGATAGCTCTTGCTGTGGCTCTCGATGTTGTCGTAGTGCATGATTCATTGCATTGGAGCTTGATCTTCGAGCACAATGAACTGCCATGAAAGTCAAGGTTACATTTACCTCTGGTATAATTACAGTTCAGGGCAAATGGTGGCCTCTTCTCGTTTAGGGAATTTCTCAGAATGTACCCTACGACTGGAAAGTCATGGTCGAACCCACACATTCCAAATTTGGCAAAGTGGCCGATGTCAGTCAATGATGTATTGGCAAATTAACTTTTCAGTCAATGTGTATAGTCAAATTAACTTTTGGTGTCGGAATACCTGTATGCTGTTTTTTTAAAAATCACATCAACTAAAGCAATGACCCAGCTGCACTGTGCACTAACGAGGGGGGTACCCTCGCCATTAGGGTAGCCATTACAACTCCTGATTCGTGATTTCAAAGCGAAATTGCAAAAAATGTAGGGGGAGTGGGCTCTTCAAATTGTGAAGATAGTTTAAATGGTGTGTGGAATGAATCACTGCCAAGTGCCAGATTCAAACGAGCACGATGAAGTTAGATATTTACGAAATAAGAAATCACTCGAGGTGAGGGTACCACAAAAACTGAAAAATGGTAGGGCGAGGGTACTAGCATTTTGGCGAGGGTACCTGCACTTTTTTGGCGAGGGTACCAGCATTTTGGCGAGGGTACCAACATTTTGGCGAGGGTACCAACCCGGAAGTGGCGAGGGTACTGCAAGATTTGGGCGAGGGTCACTTCCGGTTGGCGAGGGTAACCTCCAAAGCAGATGGCGAGGGTAATGCAAGATGTACTGCCTTAGCAATCCCAGTAGATAGTCTAGGTTGAAAGGGCAATGGATCAGCTTAATATTCAATTTGGTCTTTGTTGCAATAGATAACAAAACGTGCTGACATATTATTGCACTTCAAATTAGCAATTGGGAATTCCAATCAAGAACAAAACTGCAATACATTATCAAAAGAGGAAAATCTTCTAATTAACTAACTACCACTGAGGTAACAACTGCTCAATAGTAGGAATACTGTGCTAACACTCTGTGCAAGTCTGCAAATCCTGGGTTTTGCTAAATAAACTCATTATAAAAACAAATTGGCGAAATCAATCCATCAACCGTTCAATCAATTGATCTATATTTATATATCTATCTGCCTAACTTCCCAAGAATGCACTGTTGTACACAATTACGGAATTTTTTTCCTGTTCATATGAAAGATTCTTAGGGCGAAAACCAATTTAAAAAGAAGCAGAACTTAATTTGGAAACTTTTGTTGGAAAGTTGTAAATAAATGTACTAAACTTCTTTATCACTAGACATGGGTGCTCTTGCTAGTCAGCCATGGTTTCATTGTGTTTTTATTATGCCACTCCCATGCTGGTCTCTGGGCATGTAATGCATTCAAATAGTTATCATATCTAGTACTAGCTAAAACTTGATCACCAATCAGAAAGATTTTGTCTGAACCACAAATTGCAGTACCATCCACAGTGAAACTTATCTTACTTATGGTTAATCCAAGTGCTGATATGTAATTTTTTTTCTGTGACAATAACATGCTTGTTTTTAATAATATTCGTAACTACGGACTTTTTCAAAGCCATGAAGTCATTATGAAGACATATATTTTCATAAAGATGGTGATGTAATGATGAATTCAACCACTTCTGATTCTGAATGAGCTTATGGCTTTTGCAGTATCTAATCAATGAAAAAAAATACGACTGCTGAACAGTGTAATAACTATACAGACTGGACATTTTATACTCATAAGGTGAATGTATGCCCTTGTGTAACTGAGATGGTAAAGAATTGAATAATCACGTGGGTGTAGGCCTGTAAAATTGTGGTGCTTAAAAGTGTATGGTACATGTATGATCAAAATGGGGTGTTCCTCAATTATTTAGATTTGAAACAGAAATATGTAATACTGTCACATTAAGTTGTCATCCAGCAGCTATGCAGGGCAGTGTATTTGAAGAGCTTGGTGATATGATGTGCTTGCAGGTAAATCCTTTAAAATTATTCACTAACAACTGGGCTCAACAAGACAGGCAGGGACCATGGTTATGAAGCAAATTGTCTAACTATGAGTATTTGAAAACGAGAAGTTGATAAAGTATTTCTGTCGCTCTATTATATTTCTTTCTTGGATGGACATTGGACAGCTGATGCATAGACTAGATAGATAGATAAATAGATAGATAGATAGATAGATAGATAGATCCCTGTGTTCAATTTTACCTGCACTTTGACATCAAGGGAGGTCAGTGTGATGTCAGACATTATCCTGACATCAGTACCAGGTTGTATCAACGCTTAACATTGGTTATCCTAAAGTGGTTAAGTCATATTATTGCTATTGTGTCGATGCTGAAGGTTAGTTAGATTAGTGATTTTAATTAACGGAACTCATGTTACAACATAACTAAATTTTTTGCCAGTAACCCAGTTAGAAGATAGTTATATATTAGGATAACCAACGTTAAGCGTTGATACAATCTGGTACAGGCTATAGGTCAGAAAGCTTGCCGGGTTAGATAGATAGAAAGATAGATAGATAGATAGATAGATAGATAGATAAACTGGTAGATAAACAGAGAAGGGGGTTGGCAAAGATCGGCATTTCCATAACAGCCATTATAGGTGGTACCCTCACCATGAAGATATTTGAAAATGGTGTTACCCTCGAGAAGCTTTTGTGGTTACCCTCGCCTCTACGATATATTTCAAGTGCAAAATCTGGCAATCCTGTGACTAATCATAGGTAGAAGATGTGTCCTGGGGTTAGTTTAACATCTAAACTACATGCTTGACAAAAATAAGCTTTGGCTTTGATTAAATAAGCTCAGGATGATAAAAAATAACTTTGAATCGAGATTTGTAATGGCTGCCCTGAAGGTGAGGGTACCCCCCTCGTTAGTGCACAGTGAGCTGTGGTTTTATATCTCCATCAGCAGCAGATTGAAATAGAACATCTTTACTACACAAACAAGGCAGTATTCTGGATGCTTCAGTCCCTCTTATGAGGTGTCTGGGTGACTCAAGCGGCCAAATTCGCACAGTGTACTTATATTGTTGTCCTGAAAAAAGTGGCCAACTTTTTTTCCAATTTCAAATTTTTCTTTACAAGATTTAAAAAAAATATATCATTTTTCCCCCATCATTTTGTTATTTCAAAAGACTCAATTGGGCAACTTCTTTTTTTTCAATTTCAAATTTTTTTTCCAAATTTTAAAAAAATTATTAAACTTTTTCCATCCTTCTTTGTCAAACATTTTATTCCAATTTTTTTTTCAAATTTCTTCCCGAAATCTTACTATATATACACAGGCCCCATTTAAGCATGTAACTCCCGAACAGAGCCTCCATTTGGGACTTCAGGGAGTTATGGGAGTTAGCAGGAGTTGGCGGGAGTTACGGGAGTTAGTGGGAGTTACAGGAGTAAGTGGGAGTTAGCAGGAGTTAGCGGGAGTTAGTGGGAGTTACAGGAGTTAGTGGGAGTTAGTGGGAGTTACAGGAGTTAGTGGGAGTTAGTGGGAGTTAGCAGGAGTTAGTGGGAGTCACAGGAGTTAGCAGGAGTTAGCGGGAGTTACGAGAGTTAGTGGGAGTTACGGGAGTTAGTGGGAGTTACGGGAGTTAGTGGAAGTTAGCAGGAGTAAGTGGGAGTTAGTGGGAGTTACGGGAGTTAGCAGGAGTTAGCGGGAGTTAGTGAGACATAGCGGGAGTTGCAGGACGTCAAGGAGTTCCGGGAGTTACATGCTTAAATGGGGCCTATACGCTGCATTCGCCATTATCATGCAACTATGCCTTTTCACAATATCTAAAAAGGAAATAACAGTATCTTCCGATATCATTTACACAAAAATCCTGCCACTTTCATACTGCTTTAATATCCAATTGCAGAAATTCTTTTTTCCTAAAGTTTTTTTCCCCAAGTTTTTTTTTGCAGATTTATATTTCAAAATGTTTTCCCAAGACCTCCGAATTCACCAACATTTGTGCTAAACTACAATTTCTCCAATTTGCCATAATGGGCATTTCTAGTCTATCTATCTATCTATCTATCTATCTATCTATCTATCTATCTATCTATCTATCTATCTATCTATCTATCTATCTATTCTATCTGTCTATCTATCTATCTATCTATCTATCTATCTATCTATCTATCTATCTATTCTATAAATATTTATCTATTTAAATTAACCAATTAAGCCTGTCAAGAGAGTCAGAAATGGAAAGATGGAAAAGAAGCAAAATTAACAGAAGGGCCTATTCTGGCAAAATCAAGAAGAACCTTTGACCATGGCCCTGAAATCAACCATGCCTTTCATGTAAAATTTACCCATATGGCCTTCCAAGCTATGGGGAGTGAAATGTAGCTATATGAAGGTGCATATCTCTATAGCCATGCCTCATCAGAATACAGGGGTGAATTAGTTCTATGAACATGATGAAGGAGAGGGGACTAAGTCAGTTGCACCTGGGCTTTACATTCTGTTAAACTGACACCCCAACCCCTTTCAATGATACTTTCAATCCCTGATTGTTGTCTATAGGTCTTGGGTTATCTCCTTGTTAAAATTGCCACATGTATGCTCCTGATATGCTGATATGTCTGTTCTGATATTAAAGAGCTCCCACTGCTACCTCCCCCCCCCCCACCACCACCGAAGTACCCCCAAAATCTACTTATAACTTTTATGTCTCTCTGGCAGCTGCTCATAAACCTGAAATAACTTAGGAGCAAGTGTCATTGAGATAAGCAAATTTCTAATTGTTAAATGATAATATGACAGTGATGGAGATGATAGAGAAACAGAGATGGAAAAACAGTGATAGTCAGATAGAGATAGACTAATTTTTAATTTGTTATTTTATAGCTTGAACGAACAATGAGCCATCAATTAAAGAGAGATTGAAGTATAAACTCTGATGTATAAATGAATCAGTGATAAGCATGTGATGACACACACAGAAGGTGGTCTCTTAATAGATTGTGATCTGCCTAGTATGCTATTAGGCCTATCACCAGCATAGGTGAACATAAATAGTGTACGGACAGAAATAAGAAATAAGTAAATAACATAGACAGGAAAAAAAAAAGAAAGTATCCAGGGAATACACATTTTTTCATCTCTGTTTCTCTACCATCTTCATCACTGTCATATTATCAAACATGGAAAGAAAGATAGAAGACACTGGAAGAAAGATAGAAAGACAGATATATGGTAGATGGAAAGATAGAAAAATGGAAAAAAAGAAGAAAAAATAGATAGAAGAAAGATGGACAGAAAGATAGACTGAAAATGGAAAAAAAGAATGATAGATCAAAGGGGGGAAGAGAGATAGATCAAGGGGGGGGGGGAGAAAGATAGAATGAAAATGAAGATGGAAAGACAAAAGAAGGAAAGAAAGATGGAAAGAAAGGTGGAAGATGAAAAGACAGATAGAATGAAGATGGGAAGAAAAAAAAGAAGGGAAGAAAGAAGAAAGGATAGCAAGAAAGAAGGAAAGAATGATGAGAGAATAAAAGAAAGAAGATAAAAAGATAGATTGAAGATGGAAAGAGAGAAGGACAGAAAAATGGAAAGAAAGAAGGAAGGAAGATGGAAGAAATAAGGAAGATGAAAAGAAATATGGAATGAAGATAGAAAGAAAGAAGGAAAGAAAGAAAGAATTAAGGACAGAAAGAGGGAAAGTAGTATTGAAGGAATGAAGGAAGGATTGAAGGGAGAAAGAAAGAAGGATTGAAAGATAGAAAGACAGAGGGAAGAATTGAAAGAAGGAAAGTAGGATTGAAAGAAGAAACAAAGAAATAAAACAAATGTGTATTCCCTGATTGGAACAGGTTATAGGCCTAGACCTTCTTGAGCTTTGGAGTTAATAATTATATGTCTGCATAAAATATGAAATAAAGTTGTAAGCTCATATTTGGAGGGGGTGCAGTTGACATGTGGCTGGACGGGGGTGAACTGGACAGTCCCTTTTAGAGAGAGCAACCCTGACTCCCCAATTTAACCCCTGCAGTGACCTGCACAGATGATTGACAGGCTGGGCTGCAGGAGCTGAGGGCCTTTCTTTTGATGTTGCTCACTGCCTGGTGGCGACCTCTGTTGATTAAAGGTATGGTCACCAAGGATAGGTAATGGACAAGCATTACCAAGGCTAGGAAAAATCCCAGACTGTACAGTCAAGTGTACTTACACCTGAGCTTGTAATTGAGGGCATGGCTCGTAAGGAAAGGAAAAGATCTGTTGAAACTGAAAGGAAATGTGGATTGATGGAAATGTATAGAATTAGGCAAATAGGTAAAAGTGTATACAGTGACAGATGGAATGGGCTTGAGAAAGGTGAGAGTGAAGTGTGTGGATGTTTTTTGGCGGGAAGGCAGACGGTGGCGCCAGTCCTAAACGTGAGCAATAGCGGAACTACGATGGAGATGCATGCGCCCCTGGTGGGGAAA
The DNA here is from genome assembly GCA_026936325.1 of Platynereis dumerilii. Lineage (NCBI taxonomy): Eukaryota > Metazoa > Annelida > Polychaeta > Phyllodocida > Nereididae > Platynereis > Platynereis dumerilii. Next base: position 6,230,175 of record JAPTHN010000022.1, on the reverse strand, counting down.
AACAGTAGAGGCAGAAAACGTAAATAAGGGAGCTGTTTCCCTGTTATTTGCTGTTATCAGAAGGAGAGGATGGAGCAATAAGGATAGGTGGACAGTTGCGGTGAGTGGCATTGCTGAGGGAGGAGTTTTTAGCTGTTGCAGGTGTGAGCATGTCACCCATGATTTTTGCATCTTATACCCGGCAGGGATAGGTTGTCATGCGTGAGTTGGTTCCCCTGGATGTCACAAATTAGAACAAATTTTGACTACATGTCAACCTTATTTTTTTCGCTGCCATGGTCAGATAATCATTCCTTTGTTGTTATCTGTTTCCTATCTGATGAGAGATTATTATGCAGATAACTGAGATAATCTCAGATAAGGTAGTCTATATTTTATTTTGTCTGTTACCTTTTGTTGTCACCATAATTATTTGTGGCCATGTCTTTAACATTTTGAGGAATTTAAATCATGCATTCTTAACTTCTAAGACAGAACTGATTATTTTTTAAATTCTCTACGTCATTGTAAAATTCTATAATATGTTTATTCTCTTTTAATTTTTATTGGCCACTTAAAAAATGAATCTGAAAAATAAAAAATTCTTACTTGTTCGACTTTTTCCCCGTGATCCCTATCCATCTATAGCTAGTAGTCAGGGGCGTATCTAAAATTGGCCTGAGAGGGGGTGCTTTGACATGGGGTGAATACGAGGCACTCCGCGGCTTTTCCTGTCTCTTCCATGTTAATTTTGGGCCGGGGGGGGGGGAGCATGGCCCAATGCCCCCCTCCCCAAATATGCCACTGCATCTAGTGGTGAAAGTGAGCTCCTTTTCCTCTAACATTGATGGGTGGATGGTTGGGGCTTTATGTTCTGTATTTATGCCAGGCTAAGTAGGACAGAAAGAGGGCACAGCAATTAGGGCCAAGGAGGATTGAAGCTGCTGATTCCATGGTCCAACATATATATCCAGATTTTCTGGCTAAAGCTGGAATCAAACCCGGGATCCAGTGATTGGCATATTACCAACTGTGCCAACCATAGAAATACATAGAACGGACATGCCACCTCAAGATGAGGTCACCAAATCCACCATATTGGAACTGCCCAGAGACATGTCGTCACAGTAGACTAGTTATGATGTGACGTCATACCATTGTTATAAGTGACATCACTGTTATTGGTGACGTCACGGTTACATTGTGCCAGGATACAGGGCAGTTCCAAGATGGTGGATTTGGTTGCTTCATCTGCCAGAGCCTCATGTCCGTTCTATGTATTTCTATGGTGCCAACCCCCTCCTCTCAAAACAACCTCCCTAGTTAGGGAACATTTAAAGGGCTTGTGATGATTTGTTGAACCCGTGTTTGCATAATTTCAGATCATCGACAATGACATCAACCCTTACGTTGACGAGTGGGAAGCCGCGGAACAATTTCCATCTCACGAGGTCTTCAAGAAATTTGGAGATGCTGGTTGCCTCGGTATCACTAAGCCTGTTGGTGAGTATGATGTCATAATGTGTCATATCATCGGAAGTAATATGTAATATCTCGGTTACGTGGGGGTCAATAAGAAAACCAGAAGAATGTTTAATTTTTCATTATGTATGAGTTCTTTTTGACATAGAATTAACCTTTTCAGTTAACATTTTGAGATATTGTTACAGTTAACACATTTATGTTTAAAAAATGAAGGTATTGCTACCAATAACACAGAACTAAATGTGTATGACATGTATATCAAATTTCAATGGCAGAAAAAAAAAGTTTTGTCTTCTTCTAAAATTAAAAAAATGTATGTCATAAAAAAGATTACCCCTTATTTGTGACTCTTGGTGGCCTTATAGATATGATAAGTTAGATTTTCAATTTCCTTTATATGATGATGACACAAATAAAATATCTGAATGTGGACATTATCAGCTTTTACAATTAAAATGTTTTTGCAATTTCCTAGCCTATGGAGGACTGGGCCTGGACTGGAGTTACGAATTAGCTGCCGTAGAAGAATTAGGGAATATCAATTGCGGAGCTATTCCAATGGCAGTGGGGGTGCAGATGGATATGTCTACCCCAGCTCTTGCCAGGTAAATATGTTAAGCCACGCGTAATTGATCATTAGCTTCTCGGATCCTCTCTAGGGTAGGTCGGTAGGACAAAAAAAGAGGGTGAAAATTTTTTTTATAATGTAAAAAAAAAAATTTTTTTTTTCATGGGCAGGAAATCTATTGTGTCGGGTCATCGAAGCTAAGAATCAATTATGTGTGGCCTTATGAAAATTATGAAAGTGCTAAATTATTGTGCTGTTGTTAAAGGCATATATCTACAGATTTTTGTTTAACCCTAATAAAATTGGCTCTCTGGTTGGTATTAATAGTTATTTCATGAATATGAGACACGTATCGGTAGACAATCTTTAACTTTTTTTGAATGGAAGGTGTTGACCCTTTAATTGAACTATTTTTTGCATTCCAGGTTTGGCAGTGAGAAGTTAAAGGAGGAGTTTCTTGTTCCTGCTATCAGTGGTGACGCAGTTTCTTGCCTGGGAGTAAGTGAGCCCAGCGCTGGATCAGATGTCGCAAGTAGGTGCTTTGTAACAAAGTTTTTTTGTGTTTGGTAATTTAAAAAAACAAACAGTGCATTGATAGGTAAATGTGGTAGCCTACATATGAATATTTAAAACGTTGAATATCACTGGCGTTTGGATTTTATAGAGAAAGCATGAAACTTCAATATCCAGGAAATGACCTGCCTGTGGATTTTCCATTAAACTTAAATTTTAGGCAACTTTGCGAAAGAAAGGCCTAATGGATACCTGTAGACTAGACGATCAGTGCAATTTTTTTGAAATATTGGATAGATTTTGCCAAGGAATACACTGAAAAGGGGCTTTCTTTAAAGTAATTTTACCACTTAAGATTTTGTCAATTGATATTATTTTCAAAATAAAGTTGAATTGTGCCTGTAGTTCTAACACAAATATTTTTACCTTAAGCAGCTAAGTGTCGCAGCTAAGTGTCACCTTTAATATTAATTAAATTTCTTCAGATATTCAAACAAAGGCAGTCAAGGACGGAGACGATTACATAATAAATGGAAGTAAAATGTGGATAACAAACGGAATGAAAGCGGATTGGATGTGCTTGTTGGCAAATACGAGCGATGGTCCTATTCATCGGAGCAAATCACTGATTATATTGCCTCTCAATCTAAAAGGTAATTAAATGTGTGTTTCATTTTGTTAATGGAGGTGTGTGTACACATCTCCATTTATGCAGTCACTTTGACCAAATGGAAAGTTTTGGCGGGAAATTTGAAATTTGAGCATTTTCGAATGTCTTTTGAGCCCTGACTTGGCAATTTTGTTTGGAGAAGTTTGGAATCAAAAATGCACCTTAGCTTGATTATAGAGCAAGCATCTGACATGGGAATGAATAGCCGGTATATTGTTATTTGGCCGTGACTTCGTTTTTATCTTGCTTGAATCCACTACGGGCAGCATCACACATTGTGTATTGGCCACTGTGCCTAAACTATTGCACTTGTATATATGATATTTGGCACATGAATGGGTCTTGTAGAATGTATGTGTCTTTTGGTGTTCATATTTAAGCAATTGGTACAGTTTTTGTGAAATATTGGAAATTAAAAATAATTATTTTTTTTCCTTTCCGGAACAGAACTCCGAAACAATTGTACCTATGAACATGAAAATCTGCCATATTATGCGTTAAATACTCTAAATGTGCCTTTTGGAGGTCTTACTGCTCTTAGAAAAATTAGTAAGAGCAAATTCAGCAAAAATTTGAAAAAAACGTTATTTTTTCAATGCTCCATGATTCCGTCGATTTTGGAGTTAGACCTCTGAAATTTTGCATTTAGGTGTCTAAGTTATACCTCTTTAAATGACTAAACTCATTTGGAGGTCAAATCCTTTGAAGTTTTCATAAAAACCAAAAAACTCGAAAAATATTGAGATTTCTGATATTTTTCTTAAATTTTGATTTCTCACAAATTAACGGTAATGAATAGATTGGTAACTTCAAAAATTATTTTAGTTTTAAACATAGGCTGCGCGGCAGCATACCCTCGGCTAATCAGTGGCTATTCTGGAGGAAGTGAAATCAAGTGGCCCTCAGGAGGCGCGGGCTTTGAGGGGGCAAGGTCCCTAAAAACTTTAAATTTATGTCCGTTTCCACCAGGTCACAGCAAGTGCCGTAATGAAAATCTGTAAAAATTTAAGCGAGATTCAAGGCCAAAATTTGTTTTGGCAATTTTTTGAATTTCCATCACCACAATGTTTTTCATGAGTTTCCCTGACTGTCCGTAACTGCAGAGCAGACTCTTAAATATAGTTAAAAAAACTTAAGCAATACTTGATTTGTAAACAAAGACAGGATTTTGAGGGGGGAGGGTTGGTCTAGTGGTAGCGTGCAGGACTGCCAATCGCTGGGTCCAGGGTTCGAATCCAGCTCTTGCCGGGTCACCTGGGCCTATGTTGGATGGCTGTTTCAATCATCCTTTGCCTCATTGCCGTGTCCTCTTCCTGTCCTAAACAGCCTACCAAGTGCATAAATACAGGATGTAAAGCCCCAAACATCCATCCATCTTAAGAAATACTGTTCTTTTATTGCATCCAGAAGTTCAATTTTAAAATTTTATTAATTTTAAAATTAGAATTTATTGGATATGACTGAAATTTGTCTCCCATTCTATGAAATCTACAGATCTAATAGTAATATACAAATACTGTATGTATTTAATGCAATATTAAAATCCATTTGCACAAGGAAATTGATTATTTGATCAGTCAGTCAAACAATTAATTAAGCAATCATTCAATCAACAGATCAGTCAATCAAACCACCCTGGTTTTATACCAGGTTGCCACCCTTTAACTTCGGATAGAAACGAGAAATTTGGTTAAATCTGTGATAAGTGATAACACATGGAAAGAGACCATTTTTTATTTTAAAAATCTGTTAAAGTCAGTTTAAGGATTCCATTAACGCAGCATGTAAACTAGAAGAATAATCCTAATAAAGCAGCTTCCAATCAAATGCTGGAACTACCTTGCTGACCACATTTACAAATAATACAAACAACCAGGGTCAGACGACAGTCAGATTATAGGTCCTAATAACAATAAAAACGACCAAAAGCTCCGTAAAGTGGCACATTCAGTCCCATTTGTTGAATTTAGGTGTTTTTGACACTAAGACAATATGTCTGAATCTCCTAGATGACATGTTGATCTATCTATCTATCTATCTATCTATCTATCTATCTATCTATCTATCTATCTATCTACCCATCTACCCATCTATCCATCTATGTATGCATCTATCAATCTGTCTATCTATAGGCCTATCTGTCTCTCTCTATCTTTCTATCTTTCTATCTATCTATCTATCTATCTATCTCTATCTTTCTATCTTTCTATCTATCTATCCATCTGTCCATCTATCTATCTAGTCTTAGCTAATCTTATCATAAATTACAATGGAATATGGGTCTAAAAACAGAAATTATAGATAAGATGTCTCCAACCAAAACCATTGTAAATAGTAAGACTAAAACAAGGTTTATGCCAGTATATATATCTCTTTTAAGACTAAGCAAGTTGCTAGTTAATACAAAGGTTAAATACTGGTCAAACTTTGAAGAATAACAATAGCTGTAAAGAAAAACAAAACAAAAGAAACATGTCCCAACTCTGTGTACAGCCTGCATGGGCTACAAAAAGTCATACCTCAGTTTCTACTTGGCCTACATTTTTTATTCAAATTGGAAATTTCTTTATTTGTTATAAAACTAAAAAGTTGGTGTCAATGCAGTTTGGACATATTTCTAAGAAAAAAGAAAATTTGTTAGTTGAGGGTGCTGTGTACTGCTTTTGTGCTCCTTTGTTCCTAGCTTTGGTCACTGGCGAGGATTAGTGACACAATGTTACATAACATGAATGGTTGGAGGGGAGGGGTACAGTGAAGCAAAGACACAATGTCTCCAGTGCCCATTCAACAAAAACTGGACCCCTTCCAATGATGACACTTTTACCCCCTAACCAATATTTCTTTAAAATGCTAAAAATACAAGTGGAGTGAGTTTTAAAATGAATTAAAAGATAGATTTATCCAATAATGTCTTAAAATGTAAAATTACACACTAAAATGTGCAGAAATTGGGTTTGCATGCCAAGTAATTTTCTTTAATAACCCTCTATATATATATAGTGGTCTTATTGCCAGTCTGTTTTATATGTTCATATTTAATTTTCATTAAAGACCAAAATAAAAGTAAGCTGGCAGTACTTCATATGTTAAAATGTACATAACTGAGGTTAGATTTAAACAATTATTTTAGAATTGAGAGTTTAAGATTTCTTGTCAAAGGATTAGCAGGGAAGACAATTACCCTGTGACATAACATTACATAATCAAGACTTCTCCAGTGCTCCATTCAACAAAAGCCAATCTGTCTGATTCATTCACATTTAATTTTCGTGCAAACAACTAAATAAAAGGGGCTGATATTACTTTATCTTCTAAAATTTACATCACTGAGTTTAGATATTAACCATAAAGTTATAATAATTGAGAGTTAAAGATTTAGTGTCAACATTTTAAAATGTTAACACACAAATGAATGTTTTTGAATATACTTAATTAATGCTTTGAAAGTCCACACATATATATAAAATTTATATATTTCCTATTGATAACATTTCGTTAGGAGAGATAGAAAAAGTCAAATTTAGACATTATTGTGGCAAATTTGATTGACCAGGGCCAATATTTACTGATATAATTATGATTATCTGAAAATCCTTGATATTTATGTAATTTTGTTAATATTGACCTCTGCTACGAATAAAAATGTTCATATTGTTCAAAATCAGCATGATGATGATGTGAAACATGTCAGGTTTATTTTGACAAAAAAATGTCAACGACTGGTATGACATCAGAAGGAAATGGAGAGTAAATAGACATTTTCATGATTTTTTGCAGTTTTTCAATCATACATTTCAATGGAAAAATTTGCAACAACTCATGCAATGGCTGTGAATATTAGTCAATAGTGTGTCGAACTACAATAAGACCTAAAGTTAAATAACTTACCCATTACCATTGGGATTTTCACGCAGAAATGTTGGAAAATCGGGATTTTTTCGAATTTTAGGGTTTTTATAAAAATTCATAGGACCAACATTCCAACTGATTAGATATGTTAAAGAGGCATAAGTTAGACACCTAATTGGAAAATTTCATAGATTTAACTTCAAAATTGACTGAATCATACAAGTTTAAAATAATAGTATTTTTTCATATTTTCGGTAAATTGTCGTCCGTTCAACTTTCTCAGAGAGTTTAGACCCACAAAAAACACGTCTTGAGTATTTAATACATACAATATGCAAATTTCAGGGTCAAAAGTACTGCAGTTTTTAGTTCTGTCCCAGAAACAAAAAAAAAAACAATTTTTCACATTTTTCAATGATTGTGAGAAAAGTATTAATGTCATGGGGATTAGACCTATGAAAGGCTCAACTGGGATAAAAGATACCATATTTACCCAAAAATGATGAATGTGCATGCCATAGTTTTGGCTTGACACCCAATACACAAAAAAATATTTTTTCACATTTTTCAGTAATTGTGAGAAAAGTATTAATCTCATGTGGATTAAACCCCTAAAAGGCACAACTAGGATAAAAGATATAATAATGTCCGAAAAATAAAAAGTATACATCCCATAGTTTTGGCATTACTCCCAATACACAAGTGGGACGCCCGTTATCCGGACGCCCGCCCGCCCGTCCGCCCGCCCGCCCGCCCGCCCGCCCGCCCGCCCGCCCGCCGGACGGACAAATTTTCCCAAAGTAACTACAATACCCGTCGGCAATGTATACATTGCCGAGGGTAAAAACATATTAGTAACTTTTACCGCCATGTATACTTTAGTGTAAATTTTGTGTTGGAACTCAGTTTTGCAGAGCCAGTGTCAGAGCCCATTGGATTTTAATGGATGTAGGTAACTGTTATACCTATATCCACTATCCAGTGTTCCATACTGAGACAGTGAATTCTATTAGTGGATACAGTATGTCTTACTCTAAGATTCCCAGTCTTCTCATTGTTTATCATATCATATTCACCAAAATGCTTTATAATAATAAATGAATGTGCAGCTCCTTCCACAAAAAGGAGGTTTTACCTGGCAGATCACACACATTTCCATGCATCATATTAAAGCTCTTTTCAAGTTCTTTTATGGAATGTATTCTTTTTCCATATCGCATCTGCCACATGGTCATTTTGTGGCTTGAAAATGGATTATTTGTAAAATTCTGAAATTTAGCACACAATATATTAACAACACCTATTACTGGCACTCATATCAGGGAAATAGTCAATTTCGGGGCATATGAACTTCAACTTAGGACACTACACCAACTCCATTTTGAACCCCTGGGTTCTTGTTGTACTACTCAGAGTTATTTTCGGATGCTGAATCATGTTGTTTATGGGTCCATATCAATACATTTAGTTAAGATTATAATTGATAGTCCATTCTTTGGATTCAAGTTATTGGCCTGGCTTTTTTTGAATTATTATTCTGCACGTAGCTGTCAGTTTGCTGTTCAAGTTTCCAAAATTTGATTCGTATATCATGATTGCTGAAATTTCAAACTTAAAATTTATATTATATCTTATATTTAGTTATGCGCTATTGATAGAAATTGTGTTACAATGTAGTCCAGTAATCTCAGTTGTTGTGTTAACGTTTCTTACTAAATATCCTAAACCTATCAAAAAATTCTATGTTTTATTTCACTTTCTAGGAGTCCACAGGGCAAAGAAAATTGACAAAATAGGAATGTTGTCTTCCGACACTGCTCAGTTATTCTTCGAAGACGTCCGGATACCACAGAGTTATTTGATTGGGGAGGAAGGCCAAGGGTTCACCTATCAGATGTTACAATTCCAGGAAGAAAGGCTATTCGCCGCTGCTGCAGGTAGGCCTACGGCAAAGAAGAAATTACAAAATTGTGACATTTTTCTGTAAACGGGAAAATTCTCCTTTTAGCTTGTCTGTTTTCTTCAAGAATTAGAAGCTATTTCTGTTGAACCAATTGTTTTGTCTAGTCGGAAAATAGCTCTATGAGCTTAAGTTATACAGTTTGAATTGTCGACTATAAATAAATAAAAATAAATATTAGTCTATTGTCTATACTTGATTGTTGTTGTCATCCCAGTTAAGGTTTGTATAAGTGTCTGTTAAAAAAGCATTTCACTTAGAGGTACGAAATTTGGTACTTGTATTTGCCTGCGGGAGTGGATCAGCAGCCAGTAGAGAAATCCAAGATGGTTGCCAAAATGGCTGGCTGCCATTCTTGGATTGTTCACTGTGTCTTTAGTATTTCACCTAGAGTTATGAAATTTGGCCTAGGTATTGGCCAGTGGGTGTGGATCAGAACTCCAAGATGACTTCCAAAATGGCTACCCCTAAATGGCAGTCATTCTTGAATTTTCCACCATGAGCTTAGTATTTCACATAGAGTATGATATGTATATATCAATTTTTGAAAACCTTCTCTTCAATTAATTTACAAAATAAAACTTGAAAATTTTGTATGACGCTTGCACGCTATGATGCGAAAATGTACTTGTTTCTTTTCCAGCCCTAGCACCTCTGGCAAAACTGATAGACCTGACCAAGGAGTACACCATGGAAAGAAAGATTTTTGGGCGTCCGATTCTCGACAATCAAGTCGTCCAATTCAGACTAGCAGAGTTGGAAACGGAACTGGAATGTCTGCGCTCAATGACTTACAGAGCTGTCAGTGAGTACATATTTAGATATCTTAAAAAATATAGTAGGCCTAATGTATGGTGAAAGTTGTCCGCATGCAGCTTTCGTGCAACAAACTTCAGGATCTCTTTCATTTTCGCTTGTCTTTATTCTTTAAATGTTTTTGTTGTACTTATTGTCCATTTTGAGACAAAGGCATAATTTAAGCAGTCTGAAGTTTTCAAGCCTTCCGGGGAGCTTTCAAACAAGCTTCAATATTAAAAGATATTTGAGGAAACGAAACATTTTTTTTCCCGTTTTGCCTGCTTGTGGTTTAAGGTTTTTTTTTTTCAGTTATATATTTTCTAAATATTGTATGTATTTAACCAATTAACCCAATCAAAACATTTTGTTGTGTTGACGGAAGACTTTACAAAAACAAATCTTGATCTTGTTTGTGAAGGAACCTGCACTCTTATTGTTAACTAGAATACCCGCTGGAAATAGATTTGTGACATATGAGGAGTTTGGTTTATGCATTTAATATGTAAATGGCATGGCCATGAAATGTGCGCAGCACTTAAACGTTTTTGTAGGACTTATTGTGTTAACATAGCTTTCCTTTGTATTTCATATTCTATGTATGAAAGGCAGTAATTTGACTGTATAAAAGAGAAGTACAGAGAATATGACAGAAGGAAATTGAATCGGTAAGGCACTTGGGAAGATGAATTTGTTCTCTTGGGTTAAATACGAAACTAAATCAGTGATAAGAAGCTGGAGCCGCTTGACGTAGTTCCAAGCTGTGGACTGTTGATGTTGAGAGCACGACTGCACAGATTTTGTAGTCCTCTGTTGGGCTCAATTCGCAGCGCAGCGCAAATATGAGACAGTGGCTTCAGTTGCATGTTGTAAGGAGTGACTACCAAAGAGTACACACAATCAAAAGAGTTAGCCTGACTCTTCAAAAGTCCCAGTAAATGTTTTCCCGCAACACTTCATATATATATGCAATGCATTGACATGCAGATGTTTTTCCATTGATATATTCTTAAACGATCGAATACACATACACTTAACAATATCTCTGGTGAAATTGTCCTTGAAACCCAATCACCAACTTGACATAGACAGATAGATAGATAGATTGATTGATTGATTGATTGATTGATACATAGATACAAAGATAGATAGATAGATAGATTGATAGAGAGATAGATAGACAGACATATAGACAGCTAATTAGTCTGTCCCACCAATTAACATTGAACATCCCAATGCCCGCGAAAATGCTAAGGGACAGGAGAGGCCAGGCCAGGCTGTTGTTTTTGTGGCTGTGCCTCCCTCCGTAATACATGGGGTCACTCAGAAGAGCAGGGGGAGTCGGTGCATTTAACGTGAGCGCCAAATTAATGGCGTCGTGGAGGTGCATGAAGGAGTTACGTGAAAAGGGCTGTAGAAAAAGATGATTAGCAATAAATGAGGGAGGACTTCAAGGCATTTTATTGGCCACACACAAAGGCAATGTCAGTAGGAATGGTCATGCAAAATGTGGTGGATATGGCTGGAGTAGGGATGGAGGAGAAGAAGTGACATCAAAGTTGAATAGATAGACTTTTAAGAGTAGGATTTTTTGTGCGACTTCCTGCAGGGGGCATGTTTATTTGTGCAATAGTGTCTGCTGCCCTCTGGTGTTGGTTTTTATGGTCCAATTTGATGTCGGCATGCAAGGGAAATATTTCATATGGAAAAAAAAATAATTTTTTTTTCCAATTGTCTAAGATGGCTTGTGGCAAACAATTCCAAGGGGTTCAAAACCATATCAGCATATGGGATTATGGGTACTTTGATTTACAAAAATCATTGAACTCCACTACAAGTAAATCATGACATTAGACAATCGCCTGCACAATTTCATCACGAAAAAAATGTTTTCTCGTAGCCCAGATACAAGAAAATCAATTCAGGTATAATATTTTGGACTCATCTCCAAACGTCATCACCTAATTTTAACATTTGCACCTAAAGTTGAATATTTTCGCTAAAATTAGGATGTTTCTATAAAAAAAATCAAACATCCACACCTACATTTGAGCATTTTCACCAAATTTGAATATCTCCAGCAAAATTTGAATATCCCTAACAGAATTTCAACATAAAAATTTGAATATTACCAAAATTAACAAAATTTGAAATTCTCATCAAAATTTGAATATCTCATCCAAAATTCAAACATTACCACCAAAATTAGGACCCAACAATTTGCCTCGTTCCTCTCTAAAGTTAACGTCCCCTTATTTCTATGTCAAAAAATTCCAATTATACAAACACAATGAGATATATTTTCTAATTTATTTCAATTTACAATCTAACAATTTTGGCTCAGTGCTTTTGACTTTTGCCAAGTAAGTAGTTAATACAGAACTCAAACGTTAATGTACAGCATGTCAACAGGTTAGCATCTACATTATCTTAAAATGTATAAAATCATAAATCATAAATGTACATCAAATAAAATGTATTCATTTGGCTCCTATGTGCAGCATATCTACTTATTGTAGTTATTATATCTCATTATTCAATGTTCTAGCATTTAGTTGAAACTTTATAAGAAAATATATAAAATATACTTGAGAACATTGCACAATTCAACATTGTAAATTCATATGTAATATTGACACTTTTTGTTAGGTCAGTGAAATAATAAACAAATCATATTATTGTTTTTAGTATAATACCGTAAATAATTAGCCTATACATTATTATTGTTACAGGTAGGTAGCACATATTCACAGAACTCAAAGCTGTACATTTGTATAACCGTCATCAACCGTTATTTACGTATTTACATGGTCATGCATTTCCTTTATACACACTCCTTTTGCGCAAGTCTCATTCACACATTCAAACATTAACATATTATATAACATCAACATAGTTTATACAATAAACATTTTGTTAATTAATTCAATAATACACAATTAACATAAAACGAATAAGGTTTAAAAACCGATATAATCGGGCAATCTCCAAACGGACCACAGAGTGTAATGAGACCAAAGACTGTCGCCCACAAGATATGACGCTGTCACAGAAGGTCATCATGTCAGACCGAGACGACACCTAGCGGGGTGGCCTCTGCGTTGTGGGCCTATATGATGTCGAGTAGTTCCCACAACTCAAATTGGTCAGTTTTCAGAGAACATGTCAAATATAGGGATAAAATGGCCGCTGTTTCTAGCGGTGTTCTCTTTACAGAGGGCGCTGCACAGCAGCATGGTCATGTAGTTCAATGACTAATCTACCAGGTGGCATATTATATCCTCTTGCCACTAAATAGCCGTGTCGTGGTGTGCTGTCTACCTCTAAATAGTCTTTAGTAAGCAGACCACGTGTGACGTATGTCTCTCATAATTTGGTGGTATCATAGTAAAGCTCCTCCGTGACATCACCATACTATCACTATGGGAGACAAGCTAATTTTTAAGTCATCACATTGTGTTGACCTACTTGACAGCAGTGACCTCTGTGGGAGACTTTTGAACTAACTCAGCATTCTGCCTGAGAGAAATAAAAACAATGAAAACATAGTTGGCCTATTCTTGTGTATTACGTGTTCTAGTATCTGTAGTTTACGCACTACAATATCGAAGGACAGCTGATTCTCATAATCTCATTTAAGTACAACTTGTAGCACCGTTTAAATGGTGCTTATTGTATAAAGCTGTCTTTCACTCTAGTAAACACTCTTACTAAAGGGGAATGCATTAAGTTAAATTAGATTCACTTGTGTAAGAGTGGAAAATTAGACTTGACAATTGAACAAAATTGATTTTTTTCATGCTCTTAGATAATAACTCTTTAACGCATGAGAAAAGTTATTTACTTGCCGTCATAGAGACAAAAGTGCAAATTCTTATTTCTTTTGATAAGAATTGTAGACAAACCGCTTGTCATGTGCCTTTATCTCATGTTGTGTCCTGTACAAGCATTTTGCAGTTGTGAGAGGAACTGATTTTGGCCGCTTTACAAGGTAACATATTTTAAAACATTAATATTATTTGTAGCCTGATTCATCACATTAGTTAGGAAATTAGGAAAACTAAACAATCATTCAAAAATGAAAGATTCGAGTTGTAAACAAAAGATAGTTGATATAAAAATATTAGAACAATTAAATGAAAACAAGAAAGGATCATTGTCTAATATTAATCATTAGAATATTTTTTGAATCAATTGAATATATCAAAACATAATATCCACTGGTATGAACATCATATACACTTTGGTTGGCATATTCAAACTGGTGATAATGTGATATCAATATTTCAATACTTTTAATAATAACAGGTAATTTATTCAAATTACTAATCAAGGTGAATCGACACAACCCAGTAAATCCACCCGCATACATTTATTACTATCTTGGTACGCTGCCGTTGGTACTATTCGGACGTGTCGCACTCGTATCGGCTGCCATAACTGGTTTATTTTCTGCGTGTTTTGGTCGTTGTTGCCTTCAAAAAGCTGAAATAGAAGAAGAAAGATTTATGCAAAATTAATTGGAACCATGAGGGAGTTGTTTATGGTAATGATATTATAATAAAACCCCATGACAGTGTAGTTCACAGCTATGAACATCATGAGTGTCAGGTCTGCTCTGAATTAACACGAGTCCGAAGGACGAGTGATATTCAGAAGGCAGTGAATAACACTCGTCCTTCGGACTCGTGTTAATTCAAAGCAGACCTGACACTCATGATGTTCACTGCTGTGAACTACACTGTCATGGGGTTTTATTATAGAATCAGTATGTAAGAGCAGTTTTGCTTCACTTATACAGGTCCCATGAACGTAAAGGTTGCTATAGCAACAATGCATTTATGTTGCGCCCTTGCATTTACACGGGAGACTTAAATGTGTCGCAGCGCCTCGCGAATATAGAGGAAGCTTGATCTGCGAAGTCTTGATTAAAGTTTAACTGTTCAGCAAAATGTTTTGGTCTTAAAGTCTGGGGAAGACCATTGTGGCTTGTAGAATCTTACATTAAAAGGGAAAGCATTAACAAATTTGTGAATTAAAAATTAATAGTTCAATAAAAGTATTGTATGTGATTTATTGATATACTGAATTCACTGAGGTTACAGAAATATTGTCCATCCTTAAGGATTCCTTATTATTGGGGATCATAGGAAGTGCATTGGTATCAAGCAAGAAAATGTATGACATAAACTTGAGGCTTGGATTGATGTGAAACACCCATAAGTTGCAGCTGCTGCAGCTGGCATTAGATTGAGTGATTTGTCGAAGTTGACCTTATTTGTAATAGTTGAAGACCAATTTTGAAAATTATGATGTCAACATGTCAATTATGATATCAGGCAGCAGATGTAACTAAAGAGCATCTAGTTGAGGTTGACATCATTACTATTTTGTCCTATTGTGATAACAAAACCTTCATAAGTTGACATAACCAACATGATTGAAGGGTCATTGAGTGACACATTTCATTTAGATGCCAAATAACCATCTCTGTCAATTTATGCCTATGCAAAGCAGGAGGAGTTGGGGATATACCAATCTGACTAGTATCAGTAGTGGTGCCGAATGCTGATCCACCACTAAAAAGCAACACTGGAATCCGATCGATGGCACTACTCTATAATCAATGGTATTGGTATTGGTACGGTATTGGTATGAGGAAAGTATCGGTTTGAGGAAGGTATCGGACCGGTGGTATTGGCAACAAAATATGATCGGTATCAGATCAGTGGTGAAAAAGTGGTATCGTTGCATCTCCATTCTATATACGCATATCTCCTATAAATCCCATGTCAAGTCTTCTCACCATTAAATAAGTTGTCCATATTTTTTAAATTTATAACAAAATATTATTTACATTTCTCACTTACCATATCATCATTTAAGAGATCCTTATAAGTGACCCATTCAGTCTGACTTGGGTCGTCTGCTAGAGAATCAGCGTATTGTAATTTGTATTGCGTCACCCATTGTGAATAATCCGGGCGCCCCCTTGTGACGATGGCGAAAACCGTTCGAAGAGTTCCTAAATCAACCTGGATCCATTCGTCAAGGTTTGGCTCAGCTGAAAACAGGAAAAAAGAAACATTATTAGTTTTTTTAGTGGGATGAATGGATTGATGATTGAGGCTTTACAGCCTGTAGTTATGCTCTTAATAGGCTAATTAGGACAGGAAGAGGTCGATATAGCCCATTAAGGTGCTGCAGAGGCGTAAAACACAGGACAGGAAGAGGATACAACAATGAGGCGAAAGATTCATACTGCCGTCCAACATACGCCCAAGCCTTCTAAGGTGCCCAATCAGGAATTAAACTTAGGATCCAGAGACTGGAAGCCCTGAGTGCTACCATTTTGAGTCAATTTGAGGTAGCCTCATTGGATCCTCTGTTAGATACGGTGTCAGTGATGTTGTTTTCCAGCTGTCGAATACAAGACCATGGAGTGGGATGTTTAATCATTTGACATTATGTTATTGCAGCATAACAAATAGTCCTCTATTCAAATTTTAACGGTGTCCACTATAATGTAATGCATCAGGCCTTGGAATTGGTACTTGCCTGGCTCAGTTCATTTGCTGGTAGAAAATTGAATAGTCACATTATAGTGCACTGTCAGAATAGGCTTTTGAAATTTCTTGTTGGCATCACTGCGTTAACTCAAATCAGCAACTATTGGTATGAACTTTTTGAACGATTTTAAGTATACAGTGATGCATCAGGCCTTGGCATGGGCACTCACCTGGCTAAGTTTATATTTTGGTAGAAAACTTTTGAGCAGATAGCAATTAGGTTTAATAGTCTCATAGGATTAATTCATTGTTTGTGTTGATATTATCTTCCTACATAAAGTAGTTATCAATTTGATAATACAGCCAATTTTGGTAAGGAATTAAATACATGTACAGACTTGAAGTCAGATCGTATTGTGCTGTCTTTACTTTCTATGGTATGTACCTCAGTTTGATTTAAGCTACAGGAAGTTCAAGTAACAATCTTTTTACTGGAAAATATTTTCCTTGTAATTTGAACAGGGGTCAAGCTATTAAATTTCCAAGTTTTTGGAACTCTTTAATACAGGAACATGGCTCTTGCAATATTGTAACCGTTTCATGATATTGATATGTTTTGCACTCTGACAGCATTAATTGTTGTAAAATTCTTTTAAAAAAACTATCATGCAGACATTTGGATTGGACGAAGGTTCTTGTTTCTTAAGGTTGGTAGTCTAACCTAGAATTTGATTTATTTTGATAACCATGTCTGGGCAACCATCTTGCAGGCTTATTCCAGACCTTCGGTTGTCCTATCTTTATTGGATCATATGAATTGAGATGTTCTGATGGTAACTGTTGTTGAATTTGTAGCAGAAAGTTTGTCTGATTTAATAAATGATCTTATTCTTTGAAATTTGACATGTTTCTTGCTTCATGCACTAGAAGATATGCCTTGCTACTCTTCCCACTTTTTTGTGACTCTTTTTCCTGGTTTAACTCAACATACATGTGTAAAAATAGACTTCAAATGAACATATATCCAAGCATGTCAAGCAATGAAAAAATAGCATTGCTCATCTTCAGACAGACAATTTTAACCGGGGCAATTGGGAATGGCAGGTTTCACTCAGAAACCCCCTTTTAGTTTTCACCCATTTATGCAACATATGTCAAATAGGACTTGGAGAGAATAACTATCCACTATTATGAAAGGCTGCTGAACATTTAGTGCTTATTTGTTAAAAGGACATAAAGAGAACATTGACAATTCTTTGTGTTAGGTGTATGGCTGTAGGGTGTATGGGGGAGTGTTGCAACCCTATTTTTCACTAAAAAGGTGAAATGGACTACCAGTAGTAATAAGTGATATTCAGGTGAATGAAATATTTTGCAATTATTTCTTGGCAAGCAAAAGAGGCATGAGAAGAACATGCTCATGTCATTTTTTTTTTTTTTTTTTTTTTTTGTGTTTTACGCCTCTGCAGCACCTTAGTGGGCTATATCGAGGCAGGCGATCGCCGTATGATGATGAGATGAGAAGACTGTGAGTCTGGCACATACCCTATTAATTCAGGGATGCCCAGGGTCTTTCAGTTGCCCCAGCATAGAATACTGGATACAACCCGCCTCCATTTAATGTCCCATGGGCTCGGACTAAAGTGAGTTCCCGGGGTGAGATGTGAACCCACACCCTCAAAGCCAGTTGACAAGCGCACTTACCAATTAGGCCACGGGGGAACTCTCACATGCTCATGTCATAATAAATTGATTGATAGGGACTGAAGAGACTACAAGGCACTGGGGGTGGGGGTTGGAAAGAATACAGAACCTTCTATTGTGAACATTGAGAATTCCTTAATCTGGATGTGAAAAGAACATGGCCTACAATCTGTGTATTTGCTACACGGATCATTGGCCATTGTGTTGAGTATGGAAAACCCCTTTTTTCACTTATTCATAAAATTTAATTTAAAAAAAAAATCAAAATACAACTTCTAATATATCCTCATGAAGAGAAGGTGCAAAATTTAGAATAAATTGGCTGTGGTGCTAGCTTGTATGGCATTGAAACCTCTTTTTCATTTGTACTTATAATTATTAATAAAATGTTAGCTCAAGATGTTCAAAGAAACCTTTAAATGAACAACTTGGAAGAATGTTATTATGAAAAGAACATTGACATCTTAGAATAAATTGGCAATAGGGCTCGTTGGTTCTTGTGTGTCCTTGAAATGCTCTTTCTTACCAATTTTATTAAATTTATTTAAAATAAATAACAACCTTAAAATGAACAGCTTGGAAGAATATTCTTCTTAAAAGAGCATGCACATCTAAGAATGAATTGGCAATAGGGCTAGTAGGGGCTTGCAAGGGGGGTGAAGTAAGGAACCCTTTTTGAGTCATGAGTTACATTTATGCTTCGATGACCCTATTTCTTTGGGTGTCATGCTAGAGGAGCCTCAGCTATGTCTAGTATGGTGATCTTCATGCTTAGATAAATCGAGGAATTTGCGGTTATTTTAGTACAGGATATTCATAGGATATTCTGAATTGGGCATAGCTACTCACTGTATGAAGAATTTGAACATAGCATTAGACATAGAGCATTCAAATGTAGAATTAAACATAAAGCATTTTGCAAAGCATTCATTCATTCATTCATTGAATTGAGCATTTTCTAAATTGACTATTGAGCATTGAATGTAGTGAATTGTCACTGGTTCTTCATAAACTATAATTATAGTGTATGGAGTGTGTACAATATGGTGTGCGAGAAGTGTGCAAAATGTTCAAAACCTATATTCGACTCCAAAGTCCATTTTGACTTATTGAATGTAATGCGAAATGTGGTTGAATGCAAGAAAATTGAAGCAATGATAATTCATATGTCAAATGCCTGTGAGGAAGCAGACCTATTGGCAGACTTACAGACAGGAACTATTTGTCAAATTGATACTCTAGTTGGTTTCAAAATTACACTTGTTTGTTGTTACAAAAAATGCAAAATCTATTTGAATGACTTTAATTTGAATAAATATGTTTTTAATAACCCAAGATCCCTGTATTTCACAGGGAGAGCGAATGTTCACCTCAATAAAAGAAGTGATGTACATGTACAGTATTGTATATATGGTTGTACTGTCACGCATTACGATATACTAGACAATTATATGTATGTGTCTACTTATTAATACATTCATATACTGTCACGTAATGATTGATGTTTCTTTTAGTTCCATGTCATACTTGAGTTCTTGCTATCATGGTTTTTAAGCAAACAAATTCTCATTTTCTATTCTGTGAAAAGATTGGTTAAAGAAATTCCCAGGGTGGTTCAAGTCTTGCTTGTGTGCACAACACCAATGAACAACTTGTTTTAAAATGAAACTCCACATTTCTAGGGGTGTTAAAGAAAAAGACTCTCAGCAGTCAGAGATGCTGGGTGTTTCTAAAGAGAGATTCCATTCACCTCATAGATCCCAGGCCCCAGATGTTTTTTAAAAATAGACCTGAAGCATCCAGTTATCCCAAATGTTCTAAAATTACTTTCTGGTATCCAGGAGTCCCAGATTCTTCTGAAAATAGATCTCTGCATCCCAGAGATGCCAGATGTTTCTATAAATAGACTCTCAGGCATCCCAATGGTCCAAGATGTCCTAAAAATAGACCTCTGGTATCCAGAGGTCTCAGGTGTTTCTAAAAATAGATACATGACTCTACTTTTTGTGGAAGAAAGAGATTTGTTTCTTGTAATTATGGCATGCGTTACTCTGACATACTCTTCTAATAGAGCTGCAGCTCAAACTAATGTTTCACACTGTTACTGTTAGACCCAGTGGTTCTCTGGTACATGATTGTATTGGTGAGGTTCACAGAAAGCTCAAGGATTTAACAAGTCAATTTTCAATATATTTCAATATGTGACATATTTAAGAACTGAGGTACCCAACATTACAAATAAGTCATTGTGGGAGTTACATGTTTCAGTGGACACCAACAGATCTTTGCCATATAACTCCTCCTAAGTCAGAAACTCACACTTAGAATATGATTGAATGCCTATTCAATAGCTGTCTGAAATTTCAATCTTACAAAGTGAAATCATATATTTCTGTATTCAAGATGGCTATAACTTAGTACAAGTACTGGTACAATTACTGACAACATACCTTTGTGCACAATTTGACAATTTGACAAGTTACCTGAAGTTGCCACCAGAAATGAAAATCACATAATGTGTGGACAGATGTCACTTTAGTGATAGATAGATAGATAGATAGATAGATAGATAGATAGATAGATAGATAGATAGATAGAGAGATAGATAGATAGATAGAGAGAGAGATAGATAGATAGATAGATAGATAGATAGATAGATAGATAGATAGATAGATAGAGAGATAGATAGATAGATAGATAGATAGATAGATAGATAGATAGATAGATAGATAGATAGATAGATAGATAGATAGATAGATAGATAGAAAATTGATAGATAGATTCGGTAAGTGCAAAGAATCTCATGCATCTTTATCTTTTTAGGAGTCCCAAGAAATAAACATCTTAAATGTTTTTGCCTGTCATCCTAATTGAACTGACTGTCATCCTAAATGAAACTTACTACTATCCTAAATGAAACTGACTACCATCCTAAATGAAACTGACTACCATCCTAAATGAAACTGACTACCATCCTAAATGAAACTGACCATCATCCTAAATGGAACTGACTACCATCCTGAATGAAAATGACTACCATCCTAAATGAAACTGACTACCATCCTAGATGAAACTGACCATCATCCTAAATGAAACTGACTACCATCCTAGATGAAACTGACTACCATCCTTAATGAAACTGACTGCCATCCTAAATGAAACTGACTGCCATCCTAAGTGAAACTGTCTACCAACCTAGATGAAACTGACTGCCATCTTAAATGAAACTGACTACCATCCTTAATGAAACTGACTGCCATCCTAAATGAAACTGACTACCATCCTAAATGAAACTGACCACCATCCTAAATGAAACTGACCATCATCCTAAATGAAACTGACTACCATCCTAGATGAAACTGACTGCCATCTTAAATGAAACTGACTACATCCTAAGTGAAACTGACTACCATCCTAAGTGAAACTGACTACCATCCTAGATGAAACTGACTACCATCCCAAATGAAACTGACTACCATCCTAAATGAAACTGACTGCCATCCTAAATGAAACTGACTACCATCCTAAATGAAACTGACCACCATCCTAAATGAAACTGACCATCATCCTAAATGAAACTGACTACCATCCTAGATGAAACTGACTGCCATCCTAAATGAAACTGACTGCCATCCTAAATGAAACTGACTGCCATCCTAGATGAAACTGACTACCATCCTAGATGAAACTGACTGCCATCTTAAATAAAACTGACTACCATCCTGAATGAAACTGACTAAAAAAGCAGTTTGTGGGAGATCAACAAAATAGTTCTTGATGATAAATTCTGGTTTTATATCTCCTGTCATAGTAAATATCAAATGAGGGTATCATGAAAAAAGCAGGTGTATTGAATTGACATGCCTCTACGTTCGATATTTGAACATTCCAATGTTCACAATATAATACTAAATTTGCGAATTCCAATGTTTACAATAAAATACAAAATTTGCGACCAAATCCCTCTATTTAAAACAAACCATGTACATTTATATATTTATTTAGAGATAAATAATATTTAATTGAAACCCTACTTTTTTGGAAATAGCTAAGGTAATGTCAAACAGATTAAGAGCTACTAATTTGATATTTTTCTGCCAATAATCAACCTTGCGAATATACGCGAATATATTTAAACACTTTATGACACCTGTCTGTAGATATTACAAATTTCCAAAAATTGAAAATGTAGCTGATTTGCTTCTTGTCTCTTTTGTCAAAAGTATATGTTGTGAGATATTATTGTCATGCCACATATATAGTATATTTTGTCTGTTTATAAGTGCCTTTTTTTACAGTATCGTTGACAACAGAAATTGGTGTTGTTATGCAGGCAAAAACACAATAAATTGAGATTGATGCATGTCACTATAACCAAGCGAAACATGATAGTATCAACATGCAAGAAAACAAATTATGTAAAAATAAAAGCAACAACAATGTGTTTCAGGGGATGGATGGATGATTGGGGCTTTACGTCCTGTATTTATGCACTTAGTAGACTAATTGGGACAGGAGGAGGTTCGAGGACACTGCAATGAGGTGAAGGATGATAAAAAAACAGCTGCTGTTAAACGTTGGCCAAGGTGCTGGATTCAAACCCCGGACCCAGCGATTGGCAGCCTAGCATGCTACGACTAGTCCAACCCTCCCCCCTCCAATGGTTTTCAGATAAAGAAATCTTAAAAATTTAAGGGTGATGATGATTTCTTTGTTACCTTGTATTCAATGTTCAATGCTGGGGCAAGTAAAGTTTTAGTATATTGAATATACTGAACCAATTCATGTATGAGGAAAAATGACATTAAATCACTATGCATACAGACATGAATGTATACACATTATCAAGAGGTTGTATACTCTTTCAGGAAAAACTAAGGAAAAACCACCTTTTCTACCTTAAATTTACAAAAAAGAAAATAGAAAAGGCACGATTTGGGTGACTAAATATGTCAGACTACAAAGATAGTTAAATAAAGGAAGCAAAAAATTATAGAAAAAAAGTCTAAAAAGCCACAGGAATGCAGAAAAGCAGGGTGCAGACTAGATGAAGTAAAAATTACATTGTAAGGTTTGTAGTGATTTTTGGTTCAGGTGAAACTTTCCTTTGTAAAGTGTGGATTAGATTTTAATTTTTCCTCAACTGAAAGGGAGTTCAGATTTAATATGTTTTGTTAATTAGATGGGAATTTTACACATCAACTGGAAGTTGATCCAAAGGAAGTGTCCTTTTGGTTAATATGTAAATGGCACAGCCATGAAATTCGCGCAGCTCTTAAAAAGTTTTTTTAGCACTTATGGTTTTACCATTACTTTCATTAAATTTATTTCATATTCAATGTATGAAAGGCAGTTATGTTACTGTTTCAAAGAATTTGAAAGACGGATATATATTAGGGTGTTTCAGGTGCCCCCAATATTTTTCGATCCTGCTTGACCTTGGTCTGGTATTGCAGTTTATATAGTAGAAGTCACATGTAAAATTTTGGCCCATTCTATAAATACTTAACTTTACCAGAATTCACTTGAAGTTTATAATGTAATTCCCCATTGGCGAACATGCAAATTCTCAAGATATTTCAAAAACCAATGAAGAAATCAATATTTTTTTCTCAATCCACAGTTCCTGAGTAAGTTTTGGGAGGGCAATTCAAATCTGGTGTTATTTTATAAAATAGCTGATGCCAAATTTGAATTGCCCTCCCAAAACTTAATCAGAAACTATGGATTGAGGAAAAAATATCTATTCCTTCATTGATTTTTGCAATATCTTCAGGATTTGCAAGTTCGCCAATGGGGAATTACATTATAAACTTCAAGTGAATTCTGGTAAAGTTAAGTATTTATAGAATGGGCCAAAATTTTACATGATGTGACTTCTACTATATAAACTGCAATACAAGACCAAGGTCAAGCAGGAACGGAAAATATTGGGGGCACCTGAAACACCCTAATATATATATAGAAAAATAGAGAGAAATTTAGATTAGAAACTGTAAGAAAAATAAAATAGATCAAAAATAGAATATATATTATATAGACAGATACACACAGTTAGATAGATAGATAGATAGATAGGATAGCAAATAAATAGGATTAAGAATTAATAGAATTTATAGATAATCAGCTAAATAGTAAAAAGGAAGACTACACTGAAAGCTGCCAAATTAAAGTCTATGCTAGATTGTTGATATTACATAATAGTGATAACAAAAACAATAACATGATCTGCATGTTGATTAATTGCTCACTGTTACATAATCATCAGTTGACAAAGATTATGTAACCTTAATTTTGTTATGATTTCTTGTTGTCTGTTTTGAAATGAAATGAATCACATGTTAATAATTTAATTTAGCTCGTCAAGGCTTATAATGAACTATTCCATAAAAATAATAGAAACAGGGAATATTAATGGAGAAAATTGAATTTTTAAGACACTTTTGAATATGAATATGTCATGTTTTGTTAAATTTGAAACTAAATCATTGATAAGAAGCTGGTCCCACTTGACCTAGTTTCCTGCTGTCGACCATTGATGTTGAGACCATCACTGCACAGATTTCTGAAACCTTTCTTGTGCTAAATTTGCGCGAATATAATGATGAAGACACAATGAAAAATTATTTCTACTCAGCCCCGATAGCTCAGTCAGTAGAGTGCTCGCCTCAAGGGCGAGGGACGCGGGTTCAATCCCCCAGGCTGGCCATCATGTCATCCCACGACATCGTCGTTCGCATCAGACGTAAATTGGAGGCGCCGTGGGCCCGACTGGAAACAAGTCACTGACTTAGCTTGGCTACCCACGTTAAATAAAAGTCCCTTTACCTTTACCTTTATTTCCATTTCGGGTGCAGCAACACGCTGCGTTCTTGGCGCCATTTTTTTCCCAAATTAAGAGGAAGTATGGCTTTTCGTCCCATTATCTAAAGTAGTCTTGATTTTAAACATATTGAATTTATGCTGAAACATTTTGGTTCTGAGGAACGTTAAACAACTGACAAATGCATTAATCAGTGTAGTAAATTAATTATTCGACTAGAAAGAAATGAGGTGCTGTATTGTACAAAATATATACAGCTGTATAACATCTATTTATTTACCAAGATTGTTCTTCTGAACAATAATACTTGTTGTGTACAAGATTACACCTTACACCAAGAAGGACTTGTTTTCTTTAATTCATACTTTATATAGTCATGTATACTATGTAGGTATGCAAGAAAACTGTACTGAAACAAATAACATACAAAAATACCTCAATGTTCATTACAAGTGTACATTTACTAGCCTGAGGCAGATTTAGGTTGTTCCTAACTATTTAATTACACAATTACAGAGGCAGAGAAGGTATTTTAATGAAGCAATTAACCAGCATTAATTGCTGGTGCATTTGATACATGTTGACAAATGAGACCAATTAAATGAATTATTCAACAATTAGACATTATTACACATCAAAGTGTTCAGTACATCTTTGTAAAAAAAAGTAAATCAGTGCACTTTGACTATCAGGTAAATTTGACTAGGAAATTAGTCAATTAATCAACATTCAACGATTTCAGTTGAAAAGAAAGTCTTGATTTTAATGGACATTGCATTTCGTAGTTCGAAAGACGGTGGATATAAAAATATTTGAGGAAATTTAGCAATGAATTTGATTTTATTTCTTTGGAATTTTGTAGCTCATTAATATTGATGCATTTTACCTTCACTTACAACGCAGGCAATTTAAAACAGACTCATCTATTCATCAATTTATCTCAGAAAAATAATGTCGGACGCAGGTCCAAATGGGCATGTCTACGTTGCATTTTGTCATGTGCCCCTTGGAGTACCCGGATTTTGATGAATAGAAAATATAATTTGAAAATATAAAAAATTTTTACAATAAAATCTACCAGGCCTAGAAAAGAGATTAAACCCATTACCAAACTATCTATCCATCTATTTATCTATCTATAATTGGGGGAGGGTTGGCTCACTGGTAGCGTGCTAAGCTTGCAGTCGCTAGGTACCGGGTTCGAATCCAGCTCTTGCCGGGTCAGCTACGTTGGATGGCCGTTTCAATCATCCTTCGCCTCATTGCCGTCTCCTCCTCCTGTCCTAATTAGCTTACCAAGTGCATAAATACAGGACGTAAAGCTCCAATCATCCATCCATATTACTGTCTATTATAAACCAACTATTTTCATGTAGCTACTTCTCTATCTATACAATGCATGTATAATACCATTCTAGACTAAAGTAGACTTCTACCAAACCATGACTTCATAGTATAAGGAACTACAGGAAACACCAACTGCCAAGTTCAAGCAATTCAAGTTCGTGCTATTCAAGTTCAAAGAACTCCAAAATCAGTTCAGTCTAGAAGCAGTTAAGCAAACTTTCACTCAGTCTGACATGTGTTGATCTTTGCAAATTTTGGCACATGTCTTGTGCATGTTATTAGATTTTTGTTGTATCCCCCCCCCTTCTTTGTTGTTTTTAATTTTCAAAAATGTTGATACAAAGTGTGTACATTGTAGGACCTACTGTTACTTCCTTAAACTTATAATTGTATAAAATGTGTTCATTTATGTGCCGTGTTTTGTATTTTTTCATGTTTAAAATAACTTCATTATATGAAATTTTGTAATGTTAACAAAGTGTTGTGTGTTTAGTATCATTGTTGCATCTTTATGGATCTTGAACTCTTGGTAGTAAAGGTGTACATGAGAAGAATGAAGCTATGTACTTTTTTAAAACTTATCTTTTATGGTAGTTTTTTGTGGCGCACAATATAATTTGTTTGTTATTGTATATCGTGCCGAAAGTATATTTTATAACTCTACATCTTCAAGATTTAAAAAAAAAGAATTTTTACAAAAAAAAAACAAAAAAACAATAGAGGTATATATATACTCGAAGTCAGTATTATTTTGTACATATTTTATCATTATCTTCCCAGGTTGTATCAGTGTCTAATACTGTATTTGCTATGCAAGTAAAAGATCCCTCACATTGGGTAAATGTGTAAATTGATGAGGACTCCTTCTCTCCAACTCTAATCAATCAACCATGCTGAGCACCCAGAAGCCAGAACTGGGCTAAGAGCCGTGGACTAACCATATCTGTCTATCTATTTCCATCTGGGTCTGGGTATACATGTAGTTTACAAGACTGTTGAAGTGTTGATGCATTGCAGATGTTAGGAATATGAAATATAATCACACAAATCAAATTTTCAGATTGAAATCAACAAAATGGTGAAAAAAAAACTTCATTTTAGTCTTCAATATTTGCTCTTAGCACATAAATATGACAAATCTATTTCAGATCTGTGCCCACTGCGAAATGAACACAGAGGATAGAGTGTTGAAGAATACAATGACATGGGAATGAAAGATAATGTAAAAAATATATAAATTTATGGGATAGATTGGAATAAGACAATGAAATAAATAATGATATACTATTTGCCACCCTCTGCCTGGTAGTGAAGCCAGAAAAAAAGGAAGACGAAAATAATTATGTTTTACTTCCAATAGGCCAACACACTTGGTGACAGCATAACTGAATCAAAGACAAACTCATTTGCTCCCAAGTGTTTTCTTCTTGGCAGTTTGACAATATATAGTATTTTATGAGTACATATATCTTTTTTTAACTGTCATTTTAATATAGTATTTGACTAGTCAATGGTAGTCATAACCTAACTGAATTCTGAATGCAAGCTAACTGTGTTCTTGGCACATGTGAAAGAGTTTGTCTGACACTCTTAAGAAGACATTTGACATTGACATGCTACATACTACATTGTCATGACCAAAAGCTTTAGCACAGTCATTATTCATTTGCACAAAGACTAACAATACTAAATATTGTCAATGGCCAGGACTACTAGGCTAAGAATGTCTTAGAGACTTGAACTATCTTATAGGCTATTATCTTTCAGACTACTATCTTTCAGAATATTATCTGTCAGTCTATCTTATCTGTCTGGACATATCTTGGATCTCAACCAAGTTGAGGGTATTTCTGCTTAGAAATTGCACAAAAGAAGACCTGCAGGGGTCTATATCTATTACATTGTACCTGGTCTAGTTTGTGCCTCAATATAGATATGGAATTTAGAATTATATAACTGGAAATGTTTGTATTTATTAGTTGGAAATTATATTTTTTGTAGGGTAAATGAGTAACAGTGTAAAGATTATGATCGGTCATGATCTTAGAATTTAATTCCATGCAATGGTGCATCGAACCCTGCATCGCACTATGAATATATGGACGATAATAAGGTGCCGACGAATGTCACGATGTTGACTGACACCTAAATTTTTCTAATTTGTTTTTTTGCATTTTTTGCTATAACTTAAAACCGTGTTAGTCGTCGCCAACCCATTGAAACGGCCGACTTCCTGTGATCTGACCAATCAGAGAACCAGATTTTTGACACATTAAACTGCTTGAAGTGTTGCAACGACACAAATGGAACCCAGCAATATTCATAGTACATCGATCTGTTTATCTGTCAATTGATTCATCAATCCATCGATCTTTATATCTATCTTATTATCTATCGATCTGTCTATCTATCGATTGATCCGTCAGTCAATCAATCTCTGTATCCATGTAACTACTAGCTATCTGTTGACACGGGGCTTTTCCTGGGACCAAAATGCAATTAGCCACAAGGCCAATTTTCAGTGAAATGCACGGATGTGTGGCTAATTTGCATGCAAATATATGCTATTTTCATTAGCCACAGGGACGATGCATTAGCCAATGCTAATGTGGCTAATGGCTAGGAATAGCACTGCTGTTGATCTGTCAATCTGTCTATGTGTCTATCTATCTATCTATCTATCTATCTATCTATCTATCTATCTATCTATCTATCTATCTATCTATCTATCTATCTATCTATCTATCTATCTATCTATCTGTCTGTCTGTCTATCTATCTGTATAGCTGTCTAGCTGTCTATCTCACCAGCTGTTTTGAAAAATACATAATTAACTGACTAACTGTCCAAGTTTCAGTGCTTTGCTCAGTACAAAAAAGATTTCACCAACTTAAAGACCATTAATATGTGACCTATGGGTTAAACTGTTGGAGTGTTGGTTGCTATAGTAACCACACAATATGCAGATATTTTAAGGTTTACTGAAATTAAGTCAAGTGTACTATAGTGTGACAAAATGAGACAGAGTGCATCTTTTCTGTGGCAGTTGGACAAAAGAAAGTAAAATATTTCAGTATGCACAAGTTTTGTAATGTAGGGGTCAATGACATTAAGTTCACAAACTTTTTAAGTCACCCTCTTTTGTGACAAGCTTGAATTATATCCTTTTCATATATATATTCCATATCCATTTCATTTAGACTTTACTATGACACCCACATATATACTATATAGTTTACTGCTTATGGCTTGCATGATGTCTAAAATTCCCCCTTATTTTCTGCTTTTGAATTATTTTTTTGGTATATTCCATATAGAATTTTTAAAGTTTGTATTTTTTGGTGACATACCTTATCTTGTCTTATTTGTTATTTTTAAGGAAGGATTTAAATACTGCATGACACCCCCCCCCCTCCGCCACTTAGTCATTTTGTGGAAATTTTAAACGTTTTCCTGTAAATTTAAAAGAAAAAATGCATTGATTTGGTTGTCTACTGTAGTTGCTATAAATTGACTTCTTGATACCTTTGCAAGCTCATTTCATTTATACCACACTGTATTTTGCAAGATATAGATTGCATGATATCAATAAAATTCTCCATATTTTTGTTTATAATTTGCTACTGATAGCACTGCTACTGCTACTAGTACTACTAATATTTCTTCAGAGCTACTACTATAACCCCATTTGTCTGAACCACCATTGTCATATAGGCCTATACATATATTTGTATTTATTCAGTAAGGCAAACCAGACTGTTTTGGTCATAGCCATGATCTATTTAACGGGTAAATGTTGACTCTATTGATTCTATGTTTCAGAGTTCGTTTAGATCTAAGTAAACTTTTGGGAACTCCTTTATTGTGTGATGTGTACACTGTATGAGGTAGCAGTTCATGTACTTAGTATTCTGGTAGTGTATTTGGGATCGACTGGTATTGTTTTGGATCAATAAATATGATACATATATATATGGCTTAAAAGGAGACTCCAGAGAGTATATAATTTTGAAGAGATTGGGCTTTAAATTATTCGCATTTGCCCGAATTCTGATTCTGATGTTTTGGGATTTGAATGAGCTCAGTCTTGGTCCAGACAGCTTGTTTCTCTTCTTGAATTATTTGTAATATTTTACAGTTCATAGAGAGCTAATTATCATATATAGGGTTATCACCAAGGGTTTGGTGTGGCACTGCTGTGCTGTGTGTCTATAAATAGCTCACTACCAGTTGCACTCCCTCTCTGATCCCAGTTGTGTGAAGCAATCTAACACCTTGGCCCTTGGTTAGAGGTTGCAATCTTCAGCTGAACTGTCTCTTTATAAGGTGTATTTTAATATTATGCTGAAAACATGATACAATCATTTATTGCTTTAGATTTCTCTCAAGAAAATAATTTCATTGTCTAAAGTCTTATATAAATATTATTGTGATTCATGATGTTAAACAAACCTGTAGACATTTTAAACATAAATTTCCATCATCTATAAATTATATTATAACGTGTAAAATGTCATCTGACACCACTATCTATGTCACCTCAACATGCTTAACCCCTGACTTTGACACACTTTACTAGATTTTAATGTCCAAATTGCATTTATTACTAATATTACCCCCTCAAATTAACCAGACATGGACTATGTATACTTCTGTATAATAAGACTACATGTACTTTCTGACGACTATATCTATGTAATTGAAATGACCTTTCATCTAATGTATATATAATTATGTATATACTTTACTTCATATAATTAGAAAGTACATATATCTGTATAATAGCTACCCAATTATTTTTCTGTATTGTTATGAACTTTGCATGTTCCAATTAATACATGATTATTATGTATGAGACTGCATATTTCACAAGGTTAATGCTAAAAGTAATGGGAATATATATGGTGCACATACCAAGAATGTATTGTAATGTTCAGAATGTCCCTTACTGGGCTAAGAGGGCTGCACTTAACCAAATATCTATCTGTCTTTCATAACAAACAAAAAATTTCCCTGTGAGACATAAATTTATGATAAACCAAAGGAATAAAAATATTGTGCATATAAGAATACATATTGTATGATATATCGTGAATGAGAAACACCACCATTTGCCAAATGTGTGGGGTCTAGGACATGTCTCAGCCCAGACACTGATACAAGGGGTATATCTCATGCTAGTGCCATTTCCTATACATAATTGCAGTCATGACCCTAGGGGTGGGATCTGTTCCCTCCCTTCCATAGCCACAAGTTATGATTACCTATAACCCCTCAAGTCTCCACATGCAAGGGTCCAATAAATCTTATTTTGACAAAATGCACATTAGATTTGTGATTGTGTGTGTTATGCTCAGTCCATGCTATTCTGTTCACATTTTTGTTGTTTTATGTATTTAATTTTTTGTTTGGAAAGTGAAATTTGCACTGAAGACATGCATGCCAAACATGCATGTCCACCCTTTTTGTCGTCGGATGTTGTGTTCCATTATTTTTGCCAAACTGCCAATGCTTGTGAAATTGAAAAATTCACACAAGATTCACTCTGAACCTGAGAGCTCCGTTTGAGTGATTTTATACCCTGTTTAGTATGTTGATTTATTAATATCAATATCTTAAGTTAGGATTCATAATCTTTATTGTATCATTTGAATGTATCTTCCAGAAAATTAAAATATGTATTCATTACAGCCGACGAACGACGAGTACTTACATTTGGCTGTTAGTGGACATCAATGACAACACAACAGGCCCTATCCATAGCATTGAATAAGCTGTTAACTTGTCATTGAGTAACTTGTGACCTCATTGACACTTAGTTGGTCACTAGTTTTATAGCATTGCAAGTATAGGCTATGACTTCATAAATTCCTTATGACTCATAAGAATAACATGGCATGGATAGGGCTCTGACCTCACAAGGAACATTTCAGTCCAAATCTGTAAGCACTTGATGTTCGTCTACTGTAACAATAGCGAACTCAGTCAGCTATACTTTATAGATATCTATTTGAAAGGTGTCTTGCATTGGTGCCTTACAAGTACATTACCCAATTTAAATTAAATGTTACATCTTAAATGATTTACAATACGCCCCTATATGCAATATAAAACTACCATACACCCTCCAAAAGTTACACAATTTTAACCATTTATATAGAACCCTTTAAAACAACCTTATGAAACCTGGTTGTTTGATATATTTCCCCAAAAACTTAGCATTCTTAGGTTTAGCTTGTTGCTAAAATTTCTATAGATGCTATGATTTATAGGGTGATTTTAACAGCAGATAGAAAACAGGCTACTTACTACCCCTATCATATTTTCTCCCTATTGTCACTCAGAAGTTATAAGTATCGTTTACATGAGATATTCTTGTTTAAGAGTAGATTTTACTCAAGCGAATGGAGTCGAAAATATGAGCAAGCTTTGTAATTTCGAGTATTGAACTATCAGCGAATATCTCAAAATGTAAGTTTTGTCATATAAATAAACTGTTAGATAGGTAAGAGAAGTTCAAAACTGTTATAAATTTGTATTATTTCTGGAAGCAGTAGCACATTGCATATGAAAAATTTATAGAGTTCTGAAATATATATATTTTTAGAATCAATGATTTTAGTATCAGCAATCAGCAAGCTTCATAAATTTTGCCATTGTCAGGATTCACAACTAATCTGTTGAGGAAGTAACATTTTGCTCAAAAGGGCTAAAGAATCACTCTAGCATGGATCCCCTGAGTACCCAAGGTCCAATCATTGCATGCAAAAAGGCAATTACCTTAATCAGATAATGATTTGTCTAGTCAATAATTAATTGATGATTAAAATTGTGAATTATTTAAGGAGGTCGTACAATACCCCACACATCTGGGTGTGTGAATGGTTTGCAGAGTGATATTATTGTGTCCTTCAGAATATTCTATTGGATGAGGTGTTGAGTTGTATGGGTGATTGGGGCTTTGCGTCCCGTATTTATGCATCAGTTAGCTTAATTAGGACAGGAGGAGGACGCAGCAAAGTGGCGAAGGACAACTGAAACTGCAGACCAACATGATTATGTACAAAAATGCTCAGGTTGTTTGAGAGACCAAAGCATGGTTCAAGTCATTAATTAATTAGCGCAATACTGGTTTGTTCCAACCAATGCCGAACAAATTTTAGACCGGCGTTGGACCGTTGGCTTGGGCTGAGGGGGTATATGAAATTTAGAGAATTATATATTATTTACTCTTATTAAAAGTGCAATTGGCATCATTTATCTGGCAATATATTATTAGGCCTTTACAGGAATATTATCCTAACAATTGGAAATGCTTATAAAAACGCACAATTGAACCAAATTTCTTATTTTGCATGTGCAATACCTCATGCATGTTGTGAAATAGGTGATAAAAGATATTTCTTAAATAATTTTTCCCTTCATAGTCAGAATCACCATGCATATGTAGTGAAAGAGAACCAGTACAATGTATATGGCTTGCATTCAATTACATTCATTACATATCAGACAATTATTCCCAGTGCTAGAATATTCAAAATTATATATTTCATAAATGTACAAGTTGCAAGCAATAAAATATGTTTAAAATATACAACAGTTATCTTTTGATCAAACTAGTCTATTTTGATTCAGGAGTAAACCATACCAGAGATTTATACATAGATTGAAAGGATTTTTGGATTGAGAGCATTTGGAATTTATAATAGAAGGTCACTGTAAACTAGTGGTAGATTTGAAAGATGATATTTTACAATAGACTGATCATTGGTCTATGTGGTAGAATTAATTTGCTACATATTTTATTAGTCCAGTGGAGTTGAATTTCTATAGATGATCACTGGAGATTTGATTTCTGAAGATAATCTGAGAATTTCACCATCACTACAGTGATTTTCAGAAGAATTTGGGTCTTGAACTGATTTACAACAGGTATGGCAAGATTCCAGCCACAATTGATAGAATAATGAGGATTCTATAGAACATACTAAATCACTAAAGAGATTGGGAGAATGTCTGAGATACAATACTACAAATAAAAAAGTACATAATAGAACCTAATCTGAGTATATACAAAAACAAAACATTTTTATATTTTACACCTAACAATAAGAAAGAGCCAAAAAATAGATAGTTGATCAAAGGATAGTCTCAGATTATAATCAAGGATAGATTTGCAGCGGTGCGAAGATGAGGGATAGATTTCTATCCACTATTTAGAACCCTTTTCAACCAGTGAAAGGTACAGGTGATAGAATTGCATAAATGTATTTGTTACCTGCTCGCCTTGTTGCTGTATTATCTAAAAATAAGTAGGAGGCAAAATTAAGCTAGAAAATGAACAATATGAACATATTTATTTTGCAATTATTGATAATAGATTGGAAGTATATGTAGCAAGTAGCTGGATATAATTCCTAAGCAGTCAGCTTTCTTTGAGATTGCCTTTGCAAGCAAGAGCTGGATATATGTCATTCATGTTAATATCAACACAAAAGTTTATAGGCATTTCAAGCATTGAATTGTATATATACAAAGTGGATATTTTCAAAATATCCAAAATGTTTGATTGGCTTTTAATATGAAATATTCTACTTTTGTTGTTGTAGTTATTATATCGTTTCAAAGAGTGTTTTTCTCAGACATTTTGATCACATATGTTGTTGATAACATGTGTCATCAAAACACAGTGCCGCCTGTAAGTAAGTGAAACATGTGATACTGTGCCATTGCATCAATGCGTAACTTCCTCAACCAAACTGCTAATGGAAGCATGAATTATCATCCTATGAAAGGGAGAGATATATGTGAGGCATGCGGGATAACAATGGCTGCAAATTTTTATTTTCTGTACTTGGAGTTAGGTATGGGTCGAAGTCTATTATATATAAGTAAGTGAACCAACCTTCCCATTGAAATAACATTGGGCCTGCGTTTCACTTACTTATCAAAGACTTTGACCCATAGCTAACTCCGACTACAGGAGAGAAAATTGGCAGCCATTGTTATCCCACATGCTTCACATATAGGCGTTTGTGACCCAACAAGTTTTCCTCTCATCGAATGAGAATTCATGCTTCCACGAGCAGTTTGGTTGAGGATTTTAGCATTGATGCAATGGCACAATATCATGCCGATTCATTTCACTTACTTACAGGCGGCACTGTATCAGTTGTGCAGCTGGCCAGTGATTGGTCAGTCGCCCCAGCTTTGATTGGAAGCTGGAAGCAGGAAGCATGACATCTTCCTTGCTCAAGTAACAATATATTGTAACATCAGGCATCAAATTCAAGCAAACATCAAATCGTGTTTCAAGTAATTAATAGCATAATCTATCAATTTATGTTTAGTTGTTGAATAGGCCCAATTTCTGTTATACATTTTGACAATAAAGTCTTTGAATTGATAAAATACATTGTCTTGTGAAATTATAGATAACACTGAAGAACAATGCATTTCAATGTAACATTGTAACACCTAATACAACCCATTGTTCGGTAACTGTGCAGTAAACCTCTATTTTCAGGTTTCTGTAGCAGCCTCGGGTGTTTTTGTCTTTGAAAAAGAGTTTAAAGATTTTATTAACCCTCCAGCATTTGCTGAGAAGCAACTTTTTGACAAAGTTACACTCTGATTATAGGTTTCGAAACCTGAAATTTCTAGGTAACAATGATATTAAACAGTCTTTTGTGTCTGTTTTGCCATAGAAAAATGGAAATTGATCCTGATTGTGGATCTATTTAATTGGTTATAATTGTGATACACTAATTATTTATTTATATACCTTTGTTATGGTAATAAATTACACACATGTCATGAACCTGTTTCTCATGCTATAATGCATTTTGCTTATCAAATATTTGTTCAGCATTTTGTCACTTTCTTCTATGTTAGACAAATAAGACTACACTGCATGCATAGCACTATAGACCTAAAACTGGTACAACAATGGAAAATGTGTGTTATGCATGCTATCTGTGTAATATTGCTATACATTGCATGGCCTTCAATGTTTCATGCATGCGATCGTGGCTCTGTGAGTTACATAGCTTCTGTGAAAATTCTCTGAATTTGGGTATTTCAGACATGCTTGGAAATGGCAAAGGGGGCCCCAGGCAAAACCCATTTTCCCATGCTGTTTTGTGTGCTTTCTTGACTCTACAAGGTCAAGCCATGGGACAATGTCAAACACACTGTCAAAGGCTCACAGTTGGTCCACCAATTTTGAGGACAACACTGCATGACTATCACCTGAATCAAATGCTTTAGCAAGAGCAAAGAAATTTCTGTTTGCCCTTCTAATGTTTGGAAATGGTTTATAAAGAAATAAGAAGGATAAAGGATGAGAAATTGTGTTATATAGGCATGGACTATGGACTATTGAAACCTTGAAGATGTCTATTTTGTCAAGAAAATGAAAATAGTGAAGTTCAAGATTAGTCAGTATAAGAATGCACCAGAAATGTTGCAGATCATTGAATATGTCTAGTGTTTAGTTTTTAAAGAACATAAACGAAAGTGCATATTCAGTAAATAAACTAAAGTGCAAATTCAGTAAATATACAAACTGAATGAACACGCGAATCGAATTAACAAAATGTAAACTTTTCTAGTTTATATTTTTCACTATGTTGCAATGTATATAATGTAGAAGGTGTCTAGTTTGTAGAGGAAAAGAAACTGAGTTCAAGTTTAGTCATGATAGGAAAGGTTGCTATTTGAGAACTGACAAAATCCAAAGTAAACTTTCTATTTCTTTTCTTGTCCATCATGTCTAGAGAGCTACTTAAAAACCTATGAAGTACATGTAAATGTATTGCTTAGCCTCATCAGAAGTTAAAACACTTCCTTGACTTGAAGTTGAGAAGGACATTTGAAATCGTGAATATTATCAACAAAAAGGTGTTTTTTCTTAATTTTTTTTTCAA
Source organism: Platynereis dumerilii (assembly GCA_026936325.1). Taxonomy (NCBI): domain Eukaryota; kingdom Metazoa; phylum Annelida; class Polychaeta; order Phyllodocida; family Nereididae; genus Platynereis; species Platynereis dumerilii. The sequence continues at coordinate 6,193,045 of JAPTHN010000022.1, read as the reverse complement.
GTTCTCTGAAAGATTTTCAATATCTGGAGAAGTCTTGTAAAGACTGAAGAACTTTTGCAAGGACTGCATAACTTTTGGAAGAACTGAAGAACTTCTGTTGAGACTGAATGACTTTTTGCAAAGACTGAACAACTTTTGCAGGGAATGAAGAACTTTAGCAAGGATTGAAGAACTTTTGCCAAGATTAGAGAAGTACTGATATTAGCATATAACATGACTTTACTTTTGAACTATATATATGATTCAGTGAATTTGTCATTAAAGAAAACTTTTTAAAAAGTAGAAGATTTTTTTTTGGTAGCTTGTGAACCATTTCAGACTATGAAGTACATTTTTAAAAGGTGCTTCACCTGTACGCTAAGTACTGAAAGTGCAACAATGTTGAATTAAGGGCGCATAGCATGACTGCAAATAATAAAAGAAATATTTTTCAAATTCTATAGAAATGTGATGAAGTTCAGTTGAATGGGGGTGCAAGACTTTTTAGGTGACTTGGGGCTTTTTTCCTGGCAAGTGAACCAATTCAAGTTCAATAGATAAAGTATGAGTTGACCCTGGTACCAATTCCTTAAAGATATTATAATTTCTGTGGCTTGTTGGAACGAAATGATTTTCTGATCTTCTATGAATCGTTTCAAAACTTAATGCGTGTTTCATAAGTGATGTAGAAATGAGATCAGATGTTCACTTGAATTTAATATTTGAGCACTGTGGTATGAGTTAAACATAAATTGTTAGGCACTCAGCTTAAGTAAGAGCTCGGTGTAACTTGTTGCAAGATGGTAAGCCTGATGTCATGCTCTCAGCATAAATAAGACCTTTATGTAACTTGTTACTAGATTGTAAGCTTGATGTCATGCTCTCAGCATAAATAAGACCTTTATGTAACTTGTTACTAGATTGTAAGTTTGATGTCATGCTCTCAGCTTAAGTAAGAGCTTGATGTTACTTGTCGCTAGATTGTAAGCTTGATGTCATGCTCTCAGCTTGAGTAAGAGCTTGATGTTACTTGTCGCTAGATTGTAAGCCTGATGTCATGCTCTCAGCTTAAGTAAGAGCTCGATGTAACTTGTTGTCAGATTGTAAGCTTGATGTCATGTCTTCAGCTTCATGTCATACATAGCTGGGGCAACGGACTAATCACAGCCCTGGCCCAGAGTGTAAGTTGTTCCATGTATAGGCCTAGACTCAAAACAGTGTAGATACGTTCAACAAAAGATATCTCCTTAACTTGTAGGTTACCATTGTATCCTTCGTGATACAATAGCTTATAAAGCTTAAAGTTCATTATGAATTTCACACTATTTTGCGGTACTTCCTTACTTTGAAAGTCACTTTTTCCTTTACATATAAACTTAGCTCCTTTGACATGTACAAATAGTTCCTATACAAAATAACTTTAGAAATAACTAACAAAAAGTAATATTTTTTGCACTTCACATATATACAAGAAAGTCTTGTAAAAATAATGTGAAGTTTTTAACTTTTTCTGAGCATAAAAGTGTCTGATTACATGGTTTTTAAAAAGTGTAATAAAAAGAGGCTTATACAGCTTCAATGTATGGTGTATTTATAGTTTTTAGTTTGCTTTAGTGTTTTTACAGTGTTTTAATGAAGCTTTATTTAGCAAATACTTTCACAAAGAAAGTATGTATACATTCTTCACTGCCAATCTTCAGTGTTTCAGAAACTGTCAGTTTACGTGAAGATAATTAAGTAATATGAAAAACATAGAGACGTATTGAAAACCAATTAAAATTTAATTATTACGTCAAGGAAACATAATCACCATGCATGTCACAAAAGTGATACATTGAAATCCCTACTTAAGACCATGTTGCTATGTCTTACGAGCTAATTGTCTCCACATCCTGTTCTCAAGATATATATCACCATGTATCTGGCTATTGATACAATCTCTCTGTATATGTCTATCTATCTTGCTCACTGTCAATCTATCCATTAATCTATCTATTGCATAATCCATTAACATTTTTATTGAGTAACCAGTGCACTGGGTAACTATTGGTAAGTTAAGCATTGGCCTCTTACAGTGAGGCATTTGAGACTCAGAGACAGCTTATAGTGGTGGACATTCATAAGCTACATCCCAGTTGGCTGCCATTTGGATGATAACTTAGTTAGCTACTTCTTGTATCAATGTCAGTGCTTGGGTAAGTAAACTTTGCAACTTGCAGGGCATTCTATCGTAACTTTAATCTAACAGTTGGGCAAAATCTTGTCTCAGAGGTCTGCACATTGCATACTTGCCAACCTTTCCTTCAATGTAAATGCTTGCAGTATAGTAGCAGTTCTAAATAGTTTTACAACGATTCCCATTATATTTCTTACATCGAAGTTTCACTGTATAGTGAACTTTAAACTTTTTAATTTTGTGATGGACAGAAATATGTCTAGGAGCTCAATGGGTGTGTACTTAAAAACTCTATAACATGGAGAGTACTTGAAAGTATTGAATTTCGCTATAAATTGCCGCTGAGAGACTTTTTTGGAACTTACTAACCCCTCAAAAGCATTCAGGTCGGTTGTTGAAATAGTTTTGGCTACTCGTGAAGGGGGAGAACGATGGGTTCTCAACATGTTATGCTGTACATAATATGCTTGTACTTGCCCCATCTATCATGATATGTAAATTTAGGATGCTTGACCTAACCAGAGACATTGATACTAATAGTCATCGTAATGTTGCATCGGAATGACGTCCAGCTGAGATGCTGCTCGTGAAGGTCTATAATATCATTTGACTTATTTGTTGTTTCCGAACAAAGAGCCTGAGCATATCTAGTGTAAGAGACAATAAGTAGATAGATAGATAGATAGATAGATAGATAGATAGATAGATAGATAGACGGATAGATAGATAGATAGACGGATAGATAGATAGATAGATAGACAGATAGATAGATGGATAGATAGATAGATAGATAGATAGATAGATAGATAGATAGATAGATAGACAGATAGATAGACAGATAGATAGATAGATAGATAGATAGATAGATTGACTGATATAGATAGACTAATTATACATGGACAAATTGATAGACGCTGGATGTGGATCTGCCAAATCGAATTAAATAAATTTTAGATAGATAATTTGGTTAATAGTAATTTTAAAGATTAAAAGATAGATAGATGGTTTATAGAGATAGATACATCTATACATAGCTATGGATAATAAAAATCCAATATTAAGCTATGTTTCAAGGCGAGTAGCCTGTAACATTAATAAAACTATCACCTGAACATGCTGAAGGGTTCAAAATATTACTACCAGACCGTGTAGCTACATAAAATTTGTTATAAATAACAGAGTAACTTATAGGGCTCATAAACTATCTGATAACTGCACTATTAAATCCATGTCTTTCAATCCTCGATAAGTTTCCTGGTCAAGACTCAAGAGTGGCCTGTCCAAACTTGGCTGACATTTGATGGCACCATTTATAACTTTGTCAGTTTACCTAAACTGACCTCACTGGGCAATGTAAAGCATTGAGTATACAAGTTTACATGAAGAAGTTCAAATTGCAAATACTCTGTATATATAGTGGACAGGAAAGGGTCAGATAAATGGGCCAAGAGGTCTTTTTGCACCCAGCAGAATTACTCCAGAAAAAACTTCATATGCTTACATTTTAAAAGCATAATATTATCATGCTCACTTACATGTTTTTGGTTAACATTATTGATAAGATGCCTTCTTAAAAGACTTTTGATGATATGTATTCCCACTGAATGACAGTTGATATCATTTCCCTGAATCAGAAAGACTGCACTAGTTAGTTCCTGAAAACTGAAAGGTGATTGCCAAGACCTTTTACCAAGTTTACTCTCAAGATAACATTGTTTCAAGCTATAAGTGTTTATTCCATTCCATGGATTTCTTTTTACCTTTCAGATATGCAGTTTAAAACCAACTGTTAATAGGTACATCAACTTCAGCACATACTTTGAAGTCAGAAATAATGAAATGACCTCAATATGCAAGCTAATATGATACTATGCAGCTGTATTACACCTCAAACTTTTAAACCCCACTGTATAGTCTATACACCTCATGGGTGAACAACTCCAGTGCTATTTCAAGTATTCAATGCACCATTACCCTTCAAGAAATTCTTCCAGAAGTCAAAAAGGCATTAGCAAAATGTCTAGCAAGGCAGTTGTGAGATTCATTCTTGCAAGAGTGTGGCAAATCAAACAAATTGTTTGATTTAGGGGTCTGGGATCAAGTAGCAAGACAACAAGAAATCATGAGTCTAGGCTACTTACAAAAAAGAGTCAAAACAAATAGTGAAGGGTTTGTTTGTACTAGATTTGTAATTCACATCTGATAATCTATGAATAATTCAAAGTAGACAGATAAATTGATATAAAGGAAGATAGGTATGTGGATAGATAACAGATATATAGATAGATAGATAGATAGATAGATAGATAGATAGATAGATAGATAGATAGATAGATAGATAGATAGATAGATAGATAGATAGAGAGAGTGGGTGTCCTAAACATTTTACACATTTACCTCATGTGAGGGATCTTTCACTTCCAAGTAGATACATGTAGATAAATGTGTTTTTGATTTTTTTGTAGTGGATTGATGCATAGAATAACAGATGTACAGAGACAGACAGAGGGGACTTAATTTTTGTAAATCTTAAAATAGGTCAATTATCTTTGGAATGCAGCCTGATAGCATGTGTTCAATATATAGGTATCGTGTACCCTCATTCGAAAGTCATTTGACACACTAAATATATTGTATGCCTGGGATGATAAACAAATACCAACAAAAACCTTTGAAAATACTGTCTCAATGAAATGTTGATGTACTGTCATCTTCATCAAATTCTTCAAAAGCAGTAACTATACAATTTCAAATTCCTTTCTTTTGGAAAGTTTGCATGTATTCTCCACAAGAATCAGGTTTCTACTTTTCGAGAGATTTAGGTATGCAAAAATAGAAAAGGTAGTCGAACGTGGAAATAAAAAAAGCTCCAAAAAAAAAAGAAAAAGGAAAAAGCTTGTGAAGTGAGGTTTTCGGTGAAGCGTTTACTGTCTGGCGGGATGAAATATAACTTATAGGTCTGCGCATTTATTATTTATTTTAAGACATATTTGCTTTTGAAAGTATAAGTACACCCCTGAATGATTAGCCATTGAATTGCATGCTAAATATTTCCCACGGTATTGGCTGTGAATGCAATGATGTTGCCTGCAGCATTGATACAAGGCTTGCATCCCATCATTGATGTTTTATACTACATCTACTAGCATAGCCATTAAATTATCATCAGTAGTCATTTAGCCAGATACATCTGAGCAATTTAGTGATACGTTACAAGGATCTGAGTAATCTTCCAAAACCCTCATGGTTGATATACACTGGCATATTATTGATTCATTTTCTCATATAATATGTGCAACCATTTCACTCAATCGTTTGGGCTGATCAAAATTGAAATTTTACAGTGCATTTGCTAGGTAATACTTCCAATATTTCTGAGAAGAATGTACATGTACCATTACAGTGTGTCACTTTAATATAGAAAGAGAGTGGACTGTTGTACTGTAAAAATGGCGCTTCATGTGTCATCATACTAATGATTTGTCATGATCATACCCAATACTTTCTATGTTAATTTGATTTCAGGAGACTGATCCCGTTTGTTGGTGACAGCAAAAAACAAATAGTTATGTATATTCAATCTAAAATCTGTTATGACAAGTCAAATGGCCTTCTCTTGATCATGTCGGTTATCATGAGTCACAAAGTGCATTTTTCACTGTGAACTGGTTCTCATTTTGTCTATATCAAAGTGACAGACTGTAATTAACCAAATGTACCATGCAGGAAAAGCATGTTTAAAACTCATTCCAGTGTCATTGATATTTGTGCCATTGCTAATGTGAAATGGAATGATTTATCATTTGTCATTAGTTTTAATGGCACTCTGGTATAATACATTTGAGTGGTTGTGACCAGAAGGCTCTATTTATAGTTAGGTGTATATGGCCAATTTATGACTATTCTTATACATTGTGGAGTGTTAGGAACTGTTAGCTTTTGACAAATATTTTGTAAATAGAATGCTTGATTAGTGTGATACAACTTATACAGCAGAAGACAAAAGCATTGACACAGAATTGTTTGATTTTGTCGGCATGCAATGCACAGGTGTGATACAGGTAAAGACTAAAGCATGACATTCTCTATCATTTCTGAGTCTATGCTTTTGAATTTTGCTGTAATGTGAATCTGGCGACCTCAGTAAAAGCAAACTTACTGATTTCACTGAACATTCCAAATTAATTCGTCTTTTATTGTACTGTGACTAACGTTGGTAAATAAAAGATAAATTGTAAGTTGTTTGTGATCAGTCTGTATACATGTGACAGTTGCCAAGTATGCATTGTACATGTATAAGAGAAAAAGATTCTGGAAGTGAGAGAAATGAGAGAGCCTCTCAAGAGTTATATTGAGGACTGTTTCTGAGCAGGCCAGTATTGGTTTAATAATTAGAATGGAATTGTGTTATTTATTATTAGAGATAAAGATGCAAGAAGTGAGAGCTCTTCACATGAGTTATATTGAGGACTGGTTTTGAGCAGACTTGCATTGGTTTAATTATAAGAATGGACTGATCGATCAGCCTGGGTAGAATTGATGGAATTGATTCCTATCGATTGTGCATCTTTTTTGTGGTTTTCCTTTAGAATTGTTTGGATGATCTAATTCATGAAATATTTATAAGTTTTTACCTGGACACCATGCTCCATAGTCAGCTGCTGAAGCCATAGTATTGATTCTGGATCTAGCTGGGTTATGGTTGGCATTGAACTGAGAAGATGCAGTGATCTGGTCATCTGGGATATTGACCTCTGACCCCGAAACAAGTAGTCCCCTCTGGTGGCAGAGAAAGTAGTCCATCCTCATTTGCATTTGTAACGATTCCACTTGCAAGTTCAAACTTTCAGTCAAATTTGCGACGTCTTTACTGAGAGATTCTACGATCGTCGTTTGAGCGTTGAGACGTTCTTCGTACACCCCCATGGCCTCCCCCAATTGGGTGAACTGCATTTGCATCTGCATCATTGCTTCGTTCATGGAGCCCGTCATGTTCATCATCAACACTTGCATCATGGGCATGACGTTCTCCGAGACATTGTTGTTGTAGTTCATGAGCATGTTAGTGATGTCATCAATCATGGAAGAGTTCATCATCATCGACATGATGTCCTCGCTCAGCATCGATGATATGTTCTGCTGCATCATGTGCATGCTGTCTTGCTGGCTTAAGAACCGGCTGTGTAACTGATTCAGCATTCTTGCCTGGTCCCCACTCGTCATCCATAATTGGGAAATGTTCATCTGCAATTCCATCAGGGATTCCATGACGTCACTACTCATGTGTTCCATGGAATTCCCCTGGGTGTTCCCCTGGGAGTTCCCGGAATCCCCACCACCAGTGCTGCCACCTTGTGCACAAGTATCTTGTCCTTTAGGGAGTAATAAAGTGTAAGCACATTTTCCATCTATGGTATATTCACAATCACAAGCACGTCTGTAAGTTTTTTGAGCAAGAATCGAGGTTGCAAAGCAGGCGAGAATTAACAAATTCTTAAGAAATTCCATTTTGGGAGCAATGCTTCGAGCCGGTTGGTTGAGAAGTCGTCTGATCCAATGGTATTGAATGAACTCTAAAGCATTTCCATTCGATCAATGTTTAACGTCGTGCTATGTACACATGCATAAATCCACTTGATTAAAAATGATTATAAATGATTAAAAATGACTAAAAGTGTCCTAAATGTGTGTATAAATGATAAAATAATACTGTTGTCAACTCATTCTAAATGCTATGTGCTTTAGAGTTGCAAAAATGCCGGCTCCAGCCACACCATATAGTTGACTGACTGGTAGCAGGCATCGCATGAGCAGTGGAGTGTAGCATGGAACTGGGGGGGGGGCACAAAGTAATGTAGCCCCTACCTGTCATTCTTCAATCATACTACCCCGTATCGCCCTAATTCAGACCATTTAGGCTATACTCTATACATGTGGACATAGGAATGCTACAGTTAATGTAGATGTGTCTAGGAAAAGAAAAAGATTAATAAAATATAAGGAAATTATTACATTGATATTTTGCACCAAAGCATCATTGTGCGGAAAGAAAACAATTCACTCATGAATTAATTATCGAAATTTATTGATAATTGATATCTAATTGATTTGTTAAAACTGAATTATTGAATCTGATCGAATAATCACTTTGCACCCATTTTGAGTTTAAATTAACAATTATTCATCAACCTACCATCGAGTTAAATTCTCTGTCGATTAAAACTAGTACAACGAATTTTAACAAAATAGAACTACTTATATTGGCATAAGGTCTGTGTAAAAAGTATACTAACTGTGTTTCAATTATTTGCCTATTAATTTTAATAACGTTTTTCTTATATTTAGGTTTTCCTGTATAAAACATTATTAAAAGCATAATACAAGACATTCCATTGAGGAATATGTTAAGAGCGAAATTTCACACATGGGTGAGTTTTCTCAACCCAGAGATACTCTCAAGTGAGAAATGAACATAAACTTGATCTTGGGGCCTTCTCTGTCATCCATTCATTTATAATAAACATTTCATGATAAATATTTTTTAGTTCATCTTTGACATTCTTTGTTTTCCACAACATACAATGTGTTTGGATAGGTCTCTCTCCCTCTCTCTGACTGTAATCTATACAACAGTTGAACTGGGTATGAATGAATGAACTAATGAATGAGTGAATAAATCAACCAATCAGTGAATCAATCAACTGATGATTCAATCGGAATGTTTTTCAATATTATCTCATGTAAACTAATTAGGCCTAAGTTATGGAATTTAAGCATATCTATCCATCTATCTATCTCTCTATCTCTCTGTCTATCTATCTATCTGTCTGTCTGTCTGTCTTTCTGTATAGTTGTCTAGCTGTCTGTATATCTATCTATCCATCTATCTATCTATCCATCTATCTATCTATCTATCTATCTATCTATCTATCTATCTATCTATCTATCTATCTATCTATCTATCTATCTATCTATCTATCTATCTATCTATCTATCTATCTACCTATCTATCTATGAGTGGAAGTGGTAAGTTTAATACCTTATCCCTTCCTCTGTCCTCTGTGATTTTAATAATCTTAGATTGATTTACCTTATCTTTAGGAAAAATGTTATTTCACATGATCAAGCGGAATGATTAATTTCAATCGACTAGAATTTTTGTCAACATTATATTTTCAGTCTGGTGGATTACTGAAGTCTGGAAGGCAAAACATATTGATTCGAAATTACAGTGTTGTTCTTGGAATTCATGGCTCTAACATTAGATGTACTGATGTTGTAACTATTTTGTATTGATTAGTATTTGTATATTTTAAAAACTAAGAATTGGTCATGTAGGCAGTTTCATTTGGGATGATAGGGAGTTTCATTTAGGATGATAGTCAGTTTCATTTAGTATGGTAGTCAGTTTCGTTTAGGATGACAATAAGTTTCACTCGCAATGGTAGGTAGTTTAATTTAGGATGACAATTAGTTTCATTAAGGATAGTAGTCAATTTAATTTGGGATGGTATAAAGTTCTATTTAAGATTGTAGTCAGTTTCATTCAAGATAGTAGTCAGTTTCATTTAGCATGACAGTCAGTTTCATTTAGGATGGTAGTTTCAGTTATGATGGTAGTCAGTATTTAGGATAGAAGTCAATTTCATTTAGAGTGGCGGTCAGTTTCATTTAGGATGACAGTCAGTTTCAAGCAATTCATTTATGTAGAAAAGTTTTAAGCCGGTGGTTATTCATAAATTAGTTCTATTGTTACAGTGTATCTATTTGAACCAGGGAAAAGGACATAGCTCTTCTAAATCAGGATAAGTCATGATCAACAGTTCAGTTATGCAGCAAATGAACATTTCCCAATTATGGATGACGAGTGGGGACCAAGCAAGGATGCTCAATCAGTTACACAGCCGGTTCTTAAGCCAGCAAGACAGCATGCAAACGATGCAGCATAACATATCATCAATGCTGAGCGAAGACATCATGTCAATGATGATGAATATTTCTATGAGTATATCTAGATTTTATTTTCTGCCTACCCATTCTGTGAACAGGTCTGAAACCACAAATGAAAGTGGAGTAAACCTTCATATTATTTTTGCTGTTGTAGAACACACTCTATTGGTATTCGAAACCTACTAGGTCTGCTGATACAACTTTACTGTCCTTTAGATAGAAAATGAGTTTATTTAATGACATATTTTAGGACCTCCTAATTTAGGCATTTCTATGGCTTCTGCTACTGCTCTTGTTCAGTCCACAATTTCGCCGCCCCACTGATGACCTTCCCAGCCAGCCATAACAATCTGGGGCAACTCACTTTACCCCCTTAACTACCCCTGGTACTAAAGGTCTTTCTGCTTGGATGGGGATTGATAATATACAAGATGGAAGCTCCATAAGTTTCAATATTCATATTTTCCCACTTTCTATCTCATAGTAGTCCTTCGCTTCACTTTCTCTGTTGTTCATGCATGTTGTACATATATTATGGTACACCGTTGAGGTTATATAATATTTTGGACAAAATGATCAATTTTCATTTTGTGTCCCAATATGTTTTCATTATTTTTGTGTCACTATAGATCTGTTTATCTGTCTATCTATCTATGATAGTCTGTCTATCTATCTATCTATCTGTCTGGTCGAAGGGGAGGGTTGTTCTAGTTGTAGCACGCTTGGCGACCAATTTCTGTGTCCAGGGTTTGAATCCAGCTCTTGCTGGGTCACCTGGGCGTATGTTGGACGGCTGTTTCTATCATCCCTCACCTCATTGCCGCGTCCTCCTCCTGTCCAAAGTAGCCTACCAAATGCATACATTAAAGATGTAAAGGCTTATCATCCATCTCTCTGATCGATCTGTCTGGTTGATCTATTTGTGTCGATGCATCTGGTCTGTCTCTCTAGTTGATCTATCGACATGCATCTATCTCTATCAGGGGGTTCTTGCTGCCAACCCCCCCCCCCCAGACCTCCAAGATAAATAGTAGCATTTTGAAGAAAAATGTGATAACAGTGGCCCAAAAATATCGATCACTTCCGCCCCCCTTGACTATTGTGTCTGGATCCGCTACTGAGTACACTGTCTATCTATCTGTCTATCTATTTTCTTTCTTTCTTTCTGTCTGTCTGTCTAGGTGCCTTAATGTCTGTTTCCATGAAATGTCTCTATGAAAACCTATGATACCATTTAGCCGTCAAATGAATGTCAGTTTTGAATTCTTTTTTCGTGATGTGCAATTATCTTTACACTATTTGTAGATAAATGCATTTCTAGAATTTATTTAGCTTTATGGAATTCAGTTATTGAAAGAAAATTCTGTAAAGGATTTTCCAAAATTCTTTTCTCTATTGTGTCTCATATATGTATAGTTGTATTATAGTTACATAAAATATATGATATGATAACATCCTCACAAAGGAAAGAAAGTTTCAGAAAAAAAAAATCAGACAGTTAAATTACAGAAAATTACTCGTTTTATTATCCCCCTATCACAGCATGTATCACGGTTAAAGGTTTAACTTCTGTAAATAAAACTTTCTTAGGTCTTCCTTTCTTCTTTTTCCACTTTAAAACAGCTCTTCACTTTCACCAGATTGTGAGTTACAGTAAAATAACTTTTGTCTCATTAAATTGTATAGTCAGTTTCATTTAGGATTGTAGTTGATTTCATTTAGGATGGTAGTCAGTTTCATTTAGGATGGTAGTCAGTTTCAGTTAGGATGGTAGTCAGTTTCATTTAGGATGGTAGTCAGTTTCATTTAGGATGGTAGTCAGTTTCATTTAGGATGGTAGTCAGTTTCATTTAGGATGGTAGGCAGTTTTATTTAGGATGGTAGGCAGTTTTATTTAGGATGGTAGGCAGTTTCATATGGTAGTATTTAGGATGATAGTTTCATTTATGGTGGTAGTGAGGATTGAAGTCAGTTTCACTGAGGTTGATAACCTCTTAGAATCATGCTTCACTTAGGATGGTAATCACTGCCTTGACATCCTTGTACTCTATCTATGTAAGTATCTATCTGTCTATCTATCTATCTATATATATATATCTATCTATCTATGTATCTATGTATCTATGTATGTATCTATCTATCTAAGTATCTATCTATCTATTTATCTATCTGTCTATTCTTGGCTACATATCTATCCGTCTATTCTTGGCTACATATCTATCCATGCATTATCAATAGCAAGCGGTAACTTTTCTTAAACTACTGTATTTTTAAAATACATTTTGGGTTCTGAAATTACGTTTGGAGTTATTTTAATGAAATTTTGCCAGGTTAACTCATTGCCCCTTTCCTTTGATCTAGAGTTGCATGTGGATTGCTGGAATTTGCCTTTTGATGTATCTTGTTAGTGTCGATAAGAATGACCCAAGGAACCATTTATAAACATTTAACTTTTTGTAAGAGTGCTATTTCCCATTATTACATGGAGATCTGTCAAGATCATGTTTCATGGCATAGAAATTTGATACTCAAAATGGACACCAGGTGGTCTCAAAAATGAGAATGTTGATTTGGATCCACCTGGTGGTGGCTTAACATCAATGGTTTGTGGAAGTTGATCAATTCTTTGATCAAGAAAAAAAAAGAAGTTGTAGGTATGAGAAACAGATATGGAAGGCATTGGTGGTAACTTTATTTATTAAAGTTAGACTACTTCCAATATTTGTTTCTCTGTAAATGATTCTTCACTTATTACATTAGGAAAGAAATGTAAAAAAAGGAAACTACATTTGTTTCAAACAGTGATATTCCATTACATTGATCTCAGCAGTTGAATCCCTAATGATTCTACTCTATACACAATATTATATTATAATATTTTAAAAAAACTATCAATGTAGGGCTAATTATGAAATTAATCTCCTTGACAATTCTTCTGTTCTGTTCTATTCTATTCTATTCTGCTACTTTGACAGAGGAGTCCTAAAGTTTAAGAATGTATAGAACACCAGTCTGTCCAACCACTATGAATGAACCTCTCACTATTTTAAGATCTTTGGCATTGAAGCCAACTAAGATACTCAGAATTCTCTGTATAGACCCCTGCTGGTGTGTCACTTCCTTAGAGACAACTTATTTTTAGACTCTGAGTGATTGTCTTTAGGTCATATTGCCTTTAACTATTCTTCAAGGTCATGGAGGTCACGTGAGGTCAAAAAGGTCAAACTTTACAAGGACAGAGGAAACAGAACTTTTCTTTTTCTTATTTTATCTCAAAACTTGAAGTGCAAAATTCGAAGTGTTAAAAACTAGCTTGGAGCCAAAAGATATTTTGCACTTAGACTTTAGTGAGTCTTTTGACAGTTACAAATCGGACACATAGTAAATACACATACCTCATAGGGTTAAGAAGTACAGGGGCTAAGGAAAATGTCTTTCTGAAAACTGTTAAGTTTAAAAAAAAAAAATTTTTTACAAAAATTAAATTGAGATTGCGTGATTTATATGTGAGATTTATGAGCTTTTGGTTCTCTCCCAAGTGAGTTACCATACAATTCCTAAGTTGAAGTCTGTGGATGAGGATCTGATGAGCACTGAGGTACATATTTCTTGATGTTGGAGATGCAAATATGTGTGGAATTTCCAAAATTCGAGCTGAAGATTCTCTGGCATCCAAACATTGTCAATGATTGTGACTTGGTTAATCAAGGAAAGTCATTTATAAAAACTTTACAAGTCACGGAAAGTCAAATTATTGAAAGAAAAAGTCTTTGTCTGACTCACTGAAAAAGAACCCCATTAAAATACAAACGGAAAATTTTCCCAGTCTTTGAGTTGCTAAAACAGACCACACTATGATAACTATGATAAAAAATTTCTGTTGTTGAGGCAAGCATAATTTGCGTGACTTTTCTTCCCATGTCCAGGTGTTGGTATTGGTGAGCAGAGAATTACTCAAGGACAATTCTAAATTTGGTCATGATCAGTTTCATTTAGGGAAAATGTGTGTAAAATGTGTAAAGACCAAACACACAAAAGCTCCTAAACAAATATAAATGTGTAAAATCCTATGAAAGCATCGTGGAATTAACATTTTTCTTTGCTGACTAAATGAAACTTGAGTGCAAGTAATGCAGAAAAGAGGATCGTGATGCAGAAAAGAGGAGTTTTGATGCAGAAAAGAGGATCGTGATGCAGAAAAGAGGAGTTGTGATGCAGAAAAGAGGAGTCGTGAATCAGAAAAGAGGATCATGATGCAGAAAAAAGGATCGTGATGCAGAAAAGAGGATCGTGATGCAGAAAAAAGAGGATCGTATGCAGAAAAGGGGATCCTGATACAGAAAAGAGGATCATGATGCAGAAAAGAGGAGTTTTTGAGTCTGAGTCAAAATTCAGGAGACCTAAGGAGTCTTGAGTCGTTTTTTGGGACGGCAATGGAGTTGAAAGCCGGAGTCGGTTCACTTTCTACCAGAACCATCCTACAAAATATTTAAATCTTTTCTTACCTGGACACCAAGCCCCTGGAGTTTCAGTGTTGTTGAGTCTTGCTTGATTAGGTCCATGGCTGTTGTCATACTGGGAGGAGACTTTAATGTTATCCTCTGAGATATAACTTTTAGTTCCTGTCACTAGGAGTCCTCGTTGCATGCAGAGTAAGGAGTCCAAATTGTTTTTGACCATTGTTGCAATGTTCGACAATGTGTCGATCGTCGAATCTTGGCGTGAAATGTCAACTGTTGTTAAATTGATTGATTTCGAAAGTGCTTCGACTTTAGAAGTCAGTTGAGTGATGTTGTATTTCAATACTTCCAACTCTGTCGTAAACTTCGAATAGTCAACCTGCATCTCAGAGAGTTGCATTTCTAAGTTGCCAATCCTTGTGTTTTGTTCATGAGCATGTCTTATCAATTCTAAGGTAGTGTTGTCAAACATGACTGTATTGGAATTAGAATTTGAGTCAGAATTTGTATTTGTATCTGAATTTGTATCTGAATTGGAGTTGGTAATTGGATTGGAATTGGCATTTGTATTTGCATTTGTATTTGTATTTGCATTTGCGTTTGTATTTGCGTTTGAATTTCTATTTGCGTTTCTATTTGAGTCTGTATTTTCCACTGTATGTATGGAACTCACAGGGCCACCCTGTTGTAATCCAATGAAACTACTTTGTAGCTGATTCAACATCCTACTATGGTCATACAACCATGTATTTAAGGCAGTGATATTATTTGTAATGTCTTCAATCCTTGATTGTATCAATCCTGCTGAGTCAGGGGGTAGATTTGGGTGTTTGTTGTTATTACAAGTACCATCAGGTAGAGCTCCCTTATCCATTGGTAGTAACAATGTGTAAGCACACTTGCCATCCACAACATATTCACAATCACATGTCCTCATGTATGTCCTTTGAGGGTGAATGTTCATGATTTGAGTGGTTAGTAAGATGATTGTGATCCAGTTTGAGAAATAAGGCATTTTGATCATAAATTTTAACAAAAAAGTATTCAATCTTGTGATAGTTTAAAGTATCATCACAATTGTCTAGCAATGGCTGTTACTGATTTTGAAATTCAAAAACTGAGGCAATGAAAAATCAAAATCAGAGCCTCCCAATAATTGGTACTTTTTTTTATTAGATACAATTATCGGATTAACAGGACTATGTTTGCAATTTGAATTAATTTTATGAAATGTATTGACACTGGCAAAGCTGTTGACAGTGTCAAATCATCAACTGATTTGGTGTGTTGAATCAAATCTGTCAATATATATTGAATCAATTACTTGCAAATGTGGACTTGTTGTTGATTTGATTGAATAAATGAATGTTGCTTTTCAGTGATTGATTTTCAACTTTAAAAAACCTATTGTCAGGCGGTGTCGAGGAAAATTTATGTTTTCTGGATGTTTGATTTAAAGCATTCTAACTTGCTTTTGATTTAATGTTCAGCATCCAAATCTGAATTAAATGAGTCTATGTAATCCAAAAAATCCACAAAAATAGATAGCCACGTGCTGGTTAATCCCAATTTATAAAATAAAATAGAATAGTCAACTTGTGTAACTCAATTATAAAATCATTAATCCAGTGTTGGAATTTTATGTGTGCGTAAGCGTTTGATCCCGTGCCATCCAACTTCCATATGTTGTGATCTCTATGAGCCTTTGACACTCGTAAAGTTCTGGAACGCCTACATGTTGCTCATTGACTGGAATGTGCATCTGAAAAACAAAGAAAAATGAATCAGAATACGTCTAAGGTGATTTATAATTCTATTGGCATGCAAAAAGTTTGTGTAAAACTGAGACGTGAGTGTATTGGATATTCTTACAAGTACAAACAATGAAATCGTCAGCGTAACTTTCAGTTACAAAAGATTAAAAAGCTGAAGAAAAAAAGTTTGGCAGATTATTTTTGGACATCAGAAATGAGTGGTAATCCTCAAAACCTGAAGAAAATACTAATATTTGTTTGCATATTATGTCATAGCAAAATTTTAAATCGTAGTCCAAATATATGTAAAGGTTATTCACCACGGGAGAGGGAATAATGTGATATATCACCCGAGGCCTTTAGGCCGAGGTGTGATAAACACATATTCCTGATCCCATGGTGAATAACCGGCTTATACCATGAGGCAAACACTCAAACAGTCAAACATGAGAGGATAACTGGACAACAAAGAATATGGGAATTATTCCCCTGAAATACTGTAATGTGATTGGCTGACAGAGGTGTCGAATGGTATAAATGGATAAATTCATGTCTTTTCCATTTACCCAAAGAACACAGGACGTAACACAATGTTGCTAATTGGTGTAGGGCTCGACCCTGGCTCGTCTGTTGGTCATGTAGAAATATATGGTAGAAATAATGTTGCCTTGACGTGAACACAACATTGAGATTTTTTCACAACATCGCAACAATGTGCACAAAATGTCTAATGCTTACATCACATCTCGACATTGCTTCACAATGTTGTGGCAATGTCATTTCTGCCATTCAATTCTATGTAATTTATAAAAACATTGTGATGAGCACTTCAACATCAATGTGCCCATCTAGATTGTTTAAGGACACCAAGATGTCTCTGCAAGTCTTAAATTTTACATAAAAATGACTCTTAAATGAGTGGTTAATTTGCCATTGAAAAAAATCTGTAAGTTTTCCTACCTATCAATCACCAATGTGATGTCGTCATTAAAATTATGTCACTGTAATCCTAGTGATTATCCCAACATATCCCTAGTCATGGAATCACATATAAAATGTCATATATGATAGAGAACTATAAATCCACCAGCAGTTGCTGTATAAAACTGCAATGTACAGATGCATGTAGTTGACTTTAGGCGAGCGTTTGACACAATGAATTTGAATTGTCATTAAATGGTCTATGTGACTTGGTTCATAAGATGTGAATCATCCAATGCTCAGCCATTAAGTGAACAGCTAACTCCATGCACTTAATTATCAAGTCAGCACGTGCCTTTACCTTCCGGCTCATTTGCATAATGGAACACTTCATTAAATGTGAGGTGAACATTTGAAGAGGAGAGGGGGAGGGGAGGGGGACTTGGTTGCTACCAGTTGTACGGTGATATGGTTATGTATACAATGTACATTAATTAGCATGCAATTCATAGATTAGTATTACTTGATAATTTCATGACATTTTCAGGAAAAGAAGTCAATTGCATATATATATTTTTTGCATGTTGTGTTGGATCCTGAGGAGGGGGGGGGTTATGTGGGTTTAATATCCCTCTCCTTGGGCACGTGAAGATTTTAAGGGGGAAGTTTCTGATAAATTTAGTTGGTATACATTTTAATTTGTGAATTTTGAACCTACATAACCACCGGTGCTGATGGGGCGTAAAACACAAACTCACTCACACACTCACTTGAACATGCATAAGAGTGGGTTGAAGTCTCACCCTGAGAACTAGCTTTAATCCGGGCCCATAGGATATTATATGCAGGCGAGTTTTATCCACACAGTATTCTATGCTGGAGTGACTGAGAGAACCGGAATTTTTATCGGGAATGTGTCAGACTCCTAGTCTTCTCATCACCCATTGTCAGATGCTGATTCCTAAAATAACTTGATAATGCCAATGGCATGGTAACCTTGGGGGATGTTCCCTTCATCTCTGCCCATGGATGATGCTGTGTGGCTGCCCTGAGCTGTATCACCTGAAATTTATGTAACATACGCCAGAAAATGACCAGCTACGGTTACAAGTTATAAGTTACAACAAGACGCTGGCCACCAATATCATCTCTTCCGAACACCATCCAGCTGGGATGTTGGTCATGAGGATTTACCAAATATATGTTACCTGACTTTGAATTGAACCTGCGACTCGACCTAAAACTCTCTTTCTCGACAAAACGAGAACTTGAAGCAACTGGAAACTTGACTTGCGACATTCAAGCGCACTGCGCAGCCAAAAATGTATACCTATGACTTACCTTCACCTAACTTATCACTTTAGCAAATACCTTCAGAAACTGAATTTTTAACATATTCTCATTTCTTTAAGGAATGTTGAGGTTCTTGATTACAAAACTTAAGTAGATTACCTGAAATAATATATTAGCCGCCCGGGTGTGCTCCGGCTACAATACTCCGACACTGATGAGTATTGAAACTCAGCATGGCATTGTACTTTATATTGCAACTGCACAGTTTGTATGGGGTATGTATATACTTAATGAAATTAATTACAGTAATTGTTGAAATTTAAGATTTTATCTGTTGTCATGATGTTGAAACTTAACACCAGGGGGAGCGTGAGTAATTTCTGTAAATTACAGACCCACTTGAAATCATTAAGGACTAAGTCATAAATTGGCGAATTAGACTTTTAAATGTGTATCTTAAAACTTAAGATACGATTCGCAAAGGTATAGTTACTTATACTTCGCACGTTCATATCCATATATCACAAAATTTGAAGGGTTTTCCTGAATACTTCTGACTTAACCTTCGTCAAACAGAAGGTTCAAGTTAGCTCGTGATTAAGACGCAATATAATCATCAACTAACTAATTTTGTGATGTACAGCAAAGATCGAGCTGATTATTCTAGTTAATTAACTGTACATGCACTTCCTAAATATAGTCTCAACTACAACCTGGTGGTTATGTAGTTCTTTGTACTGGTAGAGGAGATGGTTACTCAGGGCTGGCACACTGGGCTGAGAATTGCTTGGTTATCTGGGCCTTTGGACGTAGGGCTGCACGATTAATAAAAAATTTATCGTTGTGACGATATCAGACAGTGCGATAATGTCATCACAGTTCAGTGCGATTAATTAATTAAATGAAGTACACACATTAACACTCACGGACTTGAAATCTCATGCTTTTTCAAGAATTGAAAGCCCGACCTTCCAAAAAAAGCATTTGGATGTTTTTATCAGGTACCATAGTTTCATGTGCACCCACTATTCCACGTGCAAAACTTCTTTTTTACCTTCAGCGAACGAAGTTCGAAGAAGGTATTGTAATCACTTGGGTAAAAATGTTGTCCGTCCGCCGGGCGGGCGGGCGGGCGGTCGGGTGGCGGGCGGATAGATCGGCCTCTATTGAGTGTACATGGATGAAATTTAGTACACATATAGCCTGTATGGTCTAGTTGTGCCTTTTGATGGTCTAATTGATAGATATTCAATACCTTTTGAAATAATTGAGAAAATATAAAAGTTATTTTTGTTCGTTTCCGGGCCAAATCTCAGTCACTATTGCATGTGCATTTATGAAATTTTGTACAGATGTGGCCTATATGGTCTAGTTGTGCCTTTTGATGGTCTCATTGATGGATATTCTATACTTTTTGCAAAAATTTGGAAAATAGAAAAATATGTATTTTTTTAGTTTTTTGGGCTGAGACTCGGTCACTATTGCATGTAAATGGTAAGGTTTGGTACACACATGGCCTATATGGTCTAGTTGTGCCCTTTGAAAGGTCTGGTGGAAAATATTAAATGCTATTTGAAATATTGAACAAAAAAGAGAAAAAAAATATTTTTTGTTTCTCGCCCAAGACTTTGTCACTATTGCATGTACATGGATAAAGTTTGGTAAATATATGACTTATGTGGTTTAGTTGTGCCTTTTCATGGTCTGACTGATACATATTCTATACTTTTTGTAATATTGAGAAAAAATATTAAAAATACTTATTTTCTTATAGGAGCCAAAACGTGCCCACTATTGCATATACAGCAATGCCATTTCTTACACGTACCACCTATAAAATGTAGCAGTGCTTTTTGACTTGTATTTAACACTTTTTGAATGATCGGGAAAAAATTGGTGCATGCATAAAACGTACCATAATATAAGTAAATTAGTATAATAAGGCCTTTCCCTGCTTTTACAAACCCTGACAAGCACACAGGTTGATCGCAGGGCAGCAGGCAAATAACAGATAATAGAATGCCATTACTCGACCACTGTTGCATACCTATAATATACGGAATTTGGTAAACACACCAATTTTATGATGTAATTGTAATCTTCTAAATGTGTTCTTCGCTGAAGGTTTGCTGCTGTGCAGCCTATGTTTTTAATGAATTTGGCCAATAAATGTCAAAAAAGTGCAAAAAGCGTTTCCGGTGGGCCTTTTTTTTTTTTGGCGACGAAGTGAAAATGCAGTGCATTGCGGAACATGCCGACTGGGAGCGGAACGGATCCGAAATTGGTTTTATCGCTGATTTATCGTCATCGCGATGTGACAGCTAGTCATCGCATATCGCACTGGATGTGTTTATCGTGCAGCCCTAGTTGGACAGCTGTTTCAATCATCCTTTGCCTCATTGCTGTGTTCTCCTCCAGTCCTTATTAGCCTACCTGGTGCATAGATGTTGTAACAGGGTAATTTCTATCACACAATTCTACATAATTTTCACAAAAAATTCAACTTCGTCACCAAATTGTCGCAATACAGATATGCGGCATGTGTCCATTGGGTAGGTGGCTAAATGAGCCATATCTATCTATCTATTTATCCTTCTATCTATCTATCTATATATCTATATATCTATATATCCATCTATAATAATATTCTATCTATTTATCTGTAATAATGTGACCTTCAAATCTGATCAACTGTAAATTGAAGTCAGGTCATATCAAACACAAAATAATTTGTAACTTGTCTTGCAGATTGCACTGAACTCTGTGGCCCGAAGACTTTGCATTTTTCATGCCAAAAAAAAACTTAATTAATGTTTCATTCATGAGTACTGAGTTAGACTGAAAAATAAGCTGAAAAACAAATACTTTTTATCATGATTTTCTTTAATTTCTTGGTACATTATATTAATTACTTTTTGTAATTCCTCTGATATGTAAACTGGTATGTTGAGCAAATAATTGTAAATTTAATACAAAGGCTATTTGTTTAAAAACTATGTGTTGCCTGGAGTAAAATCTTTGGAGAGCAGAAAATTTTGTTTTTTGCAATGTATCTCAGTGCAGGCATTGACATGCATGTTTTGTTTTCCCAGTATGCAGGTATGTAGTGTAATGTATACAATTTACTTTTTAAGAAGGAGAAAAGCATTTTGAACAGATATGTCAAGGATTTTGCAGTGAGGGAAAATAATAAACAGTCATATCAATTATGTGTGAATTCATTGGCAATCACTTCAAATTAGAGTTGTGCCGGTTCACCAAATTTTGATTCGGTTTTGGTTGTACCACTACAACCGAAACTCGAACCGAAGTTCAATCAAACAACTTAATCTTTCGGTAGTCATATTTTCTTTTATTTTAGTCTGAAAATGACGAAATTGTAAGCAACATCGTCATCTCTTCACTTTTCCCATGCGCAGTTGCGCACCTGTATTGGTAGTTTAGGTTCTCCCTGGTCAGGCCTCCGGCATTTTGGAAGCCAAACTCGTCTTGTACACATTGTGGACCGAAACCGTGACCAAAACCGGGACCAAAACCGCGGTTCAAGGGTCGGAAATTACCGAAAACCGAACCGAACTAAATATGTCAGAACTGCCCAACACTACCTCAAATGTCAACATTTCGTGAGAGAAAAAGGAAAGGGTTTGGCAGCAGTTTCAATCATCCTCCTTGATGTGTCCTCTTATCATAATTAGTCTGCCACCAGCAGCACTGTATCAGTGAAAAGGACGTCAAACCCTGCCACCTACACATTCATTGACCACACTATATATTTGCTTTGGAGGCACTGTGAAATTAAATTAATATATAAGCTTACTCGATACCCACCTTCCAAAATAATGAAATTTGCGTGAATAAAAATTGTTACTTTTCGAAATATCTTTTGCATTTCCAATTTGCTGCCAATTTGTCACTGTCATTGTTAAAGCTTCCTACAAAAAAGGGCTAACCTTGTAAAATTGTGATTCAAATTGAGGAAAAACAGAAGCAGAAAAAAAAGAGAGGAAAAAGCTCAAGTGCAAACATGCGCTCAATGCATTAATTTGTTATTTATTGGTTGAAAAACTAAAAAACACTAATGACACAATTTGCTCAATCTATTTAAAAGAGCGTTGTCAGATTAATCAATGGAATGAATGGTAATAAAAAGAACTCTAATTGGGCCGTTTTTGAGGTGATGATGATGAGTAATTTGTGTAATTGGGGTTTTATGTCCCATGTTTATTCATATTATGGCAAGGTGTATGGAAAATGCAACTTGATCAAGCAATATTTTGGCTGCCTTGTGACTGCTTCTACTAAAAATGCCTTGCTTGCTGGAGTTGTGCATGTATGCCCTGGATCAGCCATCTTGTTTAGTCAAAATTTTTGTCATTAATTGTCATTGTCACATTCGTTGTCGTCACCGCGCGTGATGATGAGATGACTTGGAGTCTGGTAGATACGCTACTCAAAATATTCATTCAGAGATGTCCAGGGTTTTCTTGTTGCCCCAGTACAGAACACTGGATGCAACCCGCCTCCATTCAATGTTAAATATTGACAAATTTAAATATGGACTCGGGCGACATTGAGTTTCAGGTGTGGGATTCGAATCCATGACCTCAGAGCTATTATTCGTACAAACGACACTCCCAACTTATAGAACCAAATTAGTAGAACCAAATTAGGACGTAAGGACAAAACCCAATGTCCAAAATTAACATTCGACAATGTATGGATATCACAACATCATATAACGTTGCTCCATCAAAGTGCAATTACACATCATCAGGGATGCAGACGGAGTTGAGCAGGTGATGCGTGTATCATCGCTCAATGGTGTCAACTCGGGAGCTGCATTTATCAACGGAAAACATTATGGACGTGTTTACAGCCATAACAATACCTCTATGATAGTCTATGTGACAGTATGTGTCAATAATTTCCACATTGTCTTCAATGTGGAGTTAGGTTTAGGCCCAAAACAATATCCAATGTCTATAATAGTATTGACAGTACGGTGTGATAAATTAATTGATTTGTGATGTTGAGCAGATGAACGTAAATGTAAATGTATTGGGTTTAACGTCTGCCATCCTCCTATGAGCTCGGCCGACATTTACAATTACATCCTTGACAGGCCTGATCAAGCTTGAATCTTTCTCAGCTGCCTGGGGAGCATACACCAGTGTGCAGCGAATTCCATGCGCTCCTTAGTTAAGCATTCCACATTTGCCATCACTGCCTATTGCCAAGTTCCTATTTGCATCTGGGTGAAGTGAAGCAATGGTTTAAGGAGGATCTGCTCAGGTCCTCCATGTCATGACTGGGGGTTCGAACCTGCGACCATGTGCGTAGCAGTCGAACGCCTTGTCCACTAGGCCACTACATCCATAAGATGAGTTGTATCTATAAATATATATGGTGACATCTAGGTCATACTTGCAGTGCAGTGCTTTAAGACAGGTTCTTGTTATAGTCACAAAGAATAATGAAGCAATTGATGAGATGTGACACATTTACACCTTGTTTGAGTTAGTGGCTTGCCCAGCATAGACACTGATACAAGGGACTCCAATTTAATGTCTCATTGGGATAACATCCAGCTTGTTTCTCATGCAGGACATTGCAGGTCAACCGATAAACCAGTAAAGTTTTCCTTAACATTTCGGGAATCCAGCCCGCGACTTAGCGACGCAGGCGATTAAGCGACCCAACCAATAGGTCATCTTGCTGATGCAAAATGTCCAGACGTAAAGCTTAATTAGCCTTCTTTGCCATCGAATCATTACTCTTTGGTTGTTTTAGCTCACCTGTACAAAAATGGTGATGCACTTGATCAGATTATGAAAAAAAACCCTGGAAAAACAAGTTCTTTTTTGTGAGGCACATTGCAATTTTTCCTCTCCGTTTTGCCATTTTTGTGGGTTTCTCTTTACATTGCTAATGATGAGCATCTCCATTAGGCTTGGATCTTCAAACAAAGGCAAAAAACAACAAAAAAATGGCCAAAAATGGGTTTGTAAACATCAATTGTACACACCAGCTGGTGCTTTCAGACAATTCTCAAATAAAACCACGTGCTACCTATTGTTTAGGTCACGTGGTATCCATTGTTTGTCAAGTGGTCTATTATTATGTAATCATTTGGAGAAAAGTCTGCAGTCTAATGGTCTAAAAATCAATAATTGTGATAGACAAATAGTTTTGGGTCATTTGCAAAGTAATTCTTCATTTATACCGAATATATGTATAATTGGAGCTTTATGTCCTGTATTTACACACATGGCAGGCTAATAAGGACAGGAGGAGGACATAGCAGTGTGATGCAGGATTATCAATTTAAATGACTGTCCAACATAGGTCCAGGTGAACTTTCTAGAGCTGGATTCTGACCCGGGCCCTTGCGATTGGTGGCGCATGGCTTTATCAACTGATGTAACCACTTCCCCCCTTCAAAGCCATGGATAGCTAGATACATTTAGATAGATCAATGTAGATAGATATAGATAGATAGATAGTTAGATAGTTAGATAGATAGATAGATAGATAGATGATAGATAGATAGATAGATAGATAGACTGATAGATAGATAGATAGATAGATAGATAGATAGATTTTATCATATCATAGATACGAAGATATTCATTCAGATGGTGTTCAGATGTGAATTTTGAACATTTTGAGAATCAATGTACCTGTACTCCCTAATGGGGCTACTTGGTCAGATCGACACAATGCTAAATCACCTGAATGACTTTGATCAAAATCTATAATCTATATCATCTGTTCAATATCCTGTCAATGAGTTTCTATTGTACATCATTAATAGTTCGAATAGACATTTAAATATTCTAATTGTGCTATTGAAGTAGTACCTATATACAATGTACATTAATGAGTATCTATACAGTACCTTCGGAGTCCTTTATGGCGTATATTTTAGCTTTAGCGGGGTAGTTTGATTGATTTTTGCCTTGTTTCTATGCATGGAATGCTAAAATGTTATATGATACACTTTTCTTGTTACAGTTTGCAAAATTAATGACTCCTACATGTATAATACGTAAATGCTAAAAATTATTGATGGATGATTGGGGCTCTATGTCCTGTATTTATGCACATGGTAGGCTGATCAGGACAGGAGGAGGAAACAGAAATGAGGCGAAGGATGATTGAAACTGCTGTCCAACACAAGTTCCGGTGACTCGACCCGAACAGTAGATAGATTGCGAGATAAAGTATAGAGTATATATAGATAGATACCTAGATAGTTACTTGGCTGAAGGGTCGCTTCATTTATTGATGAATAATCAATTTAATTGGTAAGGGAGAATGTAAAATTAATTTGTACATGGAAGGAACATTTAAGTGTAATTGTTACATTACCAGATTTAATTTCAACAACCTAATTGATTTTTAAACATAAATTTCTCTGACCTTAGGTGAACCACAGATCTGGATTAAAATGTTTGACCTCGAGAGATTTTAGGTCATGTATTATTTAATAAATATGGTATTCTATAGGAATTAGGTAATAGGAATTATAGAGGTGAGGCTTAAAAGGGATTCTATGACATTTGTATACTATTTGTAGTTTACTGTGTTGTTGGATTGTATCAACACATAATGATTAGGGAGGGAGGTCAGTAGCTCAGTTGGTAGCTGGTTGGGCTTTCAGTTGTTGGATCCTGGGTTTAATTCCTGCTCCGGCTGGCTCATCTGCAGCTATGTGGGATGGTAGTTTCAATCATCCTTCGCCTCTCTTTTTCCAATTGACATTGTAAGAAATTGAAATGACAGCATGTTTTTTGTCCTACTGATCGACCTCAGAAAAAGAGCTTCGAGAAGATCCGAGAAGCTAAAAAAAAAAATTTTCTGGACTTTCGGGTGGGTGAATAATGTCCCGTCGCTGCCTACTTTTTATGATTTCATTCTGATAATGTGTTAGAAACAAACAATGCATATCGACTTACAGTTGCACCAAGAAATTACATGTTTCGACAAAAAAAAAAATTATATCTTTAAATTTTTAAAGAAATAATTTTAAAATAATCTCATTATTCAGCACTTAACGACCCCTGAATGTTTATAGTACAATGATATGCATGCTTCACAATCTTTTGTGAAATTATTTTTTTGCATAAATACTGTAATTTATTGCACTTGTTTATTGAAGTGCTTTGTGTAACTGCTGACAAAATGCTTTAAAAAAGTCCATACTTAGGTGACATGCTTAATCTTCGTATATATTTTATTATTATGGTAATAGAGTGGAATATATCCAGTTGAGTTTAGTTTTAAGAACATCCAATTATGCTATATTTCATTCATCTATTTTGATAGAGTAATATTTACCTTTTTGTCACGGATAACTATTATGTTATATTTTTGTGTATATTTTATCAAGTAAATATTTACGCTTTTCTAGTAGAGGTAAAATATAAATTGAAAAGGAACTGATCACCTCTTGAACTAAAAAAATATTTCCCTCTTGACAATTTTGTTATTTTACTAGATTTGAGGCTGCATACGTCTTTGTAAATGAGTTAATGAATGAATGAATGTATGAATGTATGAATGTAGGAATGAATGAATGAATGAATGAATAGAATCCAAATAAATGGATAGGTGACCAGGGATGTCCAGTCCAAATTATAATTATTTCTCCAATGTTATGCTGATATGCTGCTACATTCTATTTAAGTGAAAACACTTTTTTGGGGGTGTTTGAAAATTATAATCTAATATCTTAACATATTAAATGATGTGACAAAAAAACATTAAACTTCACAAAAATAATTTAAGAAATATAAAAAATTCACTTACCTCTATAGGTTTGATCCATGCACACTGTAAGAATCCTCAAGGTTAGGGTTAAATTGAAGTGTATGTTGTTACTGCACTGTCAGCTGGTCAAAGTCATGGTTGGATGATTTTAAATCCATGGGGTTAAAAATGTACAGACTAAAATCTATCCCATTCTGCAGTGGATTGTTACAGCTGACTAAAATGCCTACTCGTGCAGCCTGCTACTACATGTGGTAAAATGTCCAGGTGAAAAATTGCTTTACCATGCTGCAGCATTATGGAGTAGACCGAAAAGTTGGGTGGTTTCGGGGTTCTGCCTTCTGGTGAGGTAGTCTGATCAGTTTCTCAGGGAACCCGAATTTTTCATTGAACCTTCATGAGCAAAATCCCATCTGGATGTTGTTCGGATGAGACGTTAAATTGGCGGCCCCTTGTATCAGTGTCTGTGCTGGGCAAGTAACAGATCCCTCACATTGGGTAAATGTGTAACATGTTGAAGACTCCCACTCTCTCTCCCATCTCATCAATCAACCCTCGCTGTTTTTGCTCTATAAGTCTCAATGTAATCGTTCTTGGTACTAGATTTTGGTTTCTATTTATTTAACAGTGGTGAGAACAATTCACCTATTGCTCAATTTTCAAACTCAAGGTGCCTCAGTATTCAGGGGTCCATATCTAGTGTGACGGAATGATGGTAAGAATCATTCCGTCACGTAGAAATGGACCCCTGATTGCTGTTTAAAACTTCAGCAGTCGGTGATTTTTACTGCTTGAATTGTTAGATTCTCAGCATCATTCTGTCACACGTGGATTGCTATTCTCACAAATGAATTCTACTGATTTACCTCCAGCGTTGCTGTCATTTTGCCAATTTACATGAAAGTTGTGTGGGCATCCCCTTCTCGGTCTAGTACTGTCCCAGATGTGGGGGGATGTAAATTAACAGATTGAGTCCATTTGAGATGAAGAGGGGGGGGGGTTAGAACAACAATTCTTGTCATCAAACTCCCCCCTTTATATTCCCCTTACTTGGGGTAAATACATGAAATCAATACGACATTTGATACCCTGTTTCACAGTGGGTTTTTAATGAAATTGGGTTTTGTGTTATTTTCTATATTATTGACAATTATTGACACAATTTTAAACACAATTTTGATTTTACTTCAATAACTATATTGTCGTGGTATTGATAAATAGGTGTGAACCCCATTTAGCAATTTTGATCGAAATTGTGTTGATTTGTTTAATGATCTATTGAATAGGAGTTCTTAGCAATCGATATGATTTATATGAAACCTCGTAAATTTAATCTCATTCCAAGGAAAATTGTGGTATTCTATTCTGTTCTGAGTCTGTTCTATTCTATTCTATATTATATTCTATTCTATTCAATTCTTTTCTATTCTATTCTATTCCATTCTATTGCTTATAAATATCGTTACTTCTATTCTAGTCTATGAATCTATCTATCTATCTATCTATCTATCTATCTATCTATTTATCTATCTATCTATCTATCTATCTATCTATCTATCTACCTGTCTATCTATCTATCTCTCTACCTCTCTATCTATATATGATCTATCTATCTATCCATCTATCTATCTATCTTTCATCTATCTATCTATCTTTCATCTATTTATCTATCTATCCATGTATGTATATATCTAACATCTATCTGCCTATCTATCTATCAATCTATCTATCTATCTATATATCTATCTATCTATCTATCTAACTGTCTAACTGTCTATCTATCTATCTAATCTGTCTATATGTCTATCTATCTAACTGTCTATCTATCTATCTAATCTGTCTATATGTCTATCTATCTATCTATCTATCAGATCTATCTATCTATCCATCTGTCTATCTATATCCATCTATCTACGTATATATAATTCTATATCTGAGTCATCAAATTCCCTGATTTTGTGTGGATCTCAGAAGGTATTCACCTCAATAGAAGACAACTTTGCTTCCAACTTTGCACAGGATAACATAAATTCTTGGCCTGACCACTCTTATGGCCACTTTGCACGTTTTCCATTGTCTGCTGTGAGTTCCAGTTTGACCAATTACGTTCAATTACTGCACCATGCAAAGTTGAGCTTCTTGAACTTTTGACTGGCAGTGCCCTTATTGCATGCTGTGGGTTCTTAAGTTTTACATACCTGGGAACTTGGAGTGAATAGTAACTTGTAAGAGCAGATTAGGAGAGAGTTGGTTGCAAGTAGGCCTAGTGATACAATACAATACAATACTACATGTATATCAAAGTATGTTGTAATCTGTCAAAGTTACAGTTACTCACTTTTTTCTGGACACTTATGACAGACTTTAAGATCTTGGTCAAGAATTACTGCCAAACTCACCACTTTCAAACTTACACAAACTATTATTGCTCAAGAATTGGAATTTCTCTGCAAGAAATTCAAACTATTCGAAAAAAAATTGGGGTTTTTAAGTAAATCTCTTGCTTGTGAATTTATTGCATGATTTATCGTCATCGCGATATGAAACATAGTTATTGCATATCGCATCTCAGCCTATTATCGTGCAGCCCTACCTGCTAGTGACCTTCGTCCGTTCGTTCCTTCATTCCTTCCTTCATTCTTTCCTTCGCTCTTTCCTTCCTTCCAAGCTCAAAGGGGAGGGTTGGTCTAGTGGTGACATGCTAAGCTGCCAATCACTGGGACAGGGCTCGAATCCAGCTCTTGCCTGGTCACAAGGGCCTATGTTGGATGGCTGTTTCAATCATCCTTTGCCTCATTGCCGTGTCCTCCTCTTGTCCCAATTGGCCTACCAAGTGCATAAATAGAAGATGCAAAGCACCAATCATCCATCCATCCAATCCTTCTGAGCTCACTTCCCTCCTTCAATAATTCCTTCCTTCCAGTTCCTTGCTTTCGATGTCTTTCTTCTGCTTTTTTTTTCTTCTTCTTTTTTTTTCTTCTTCTTAGAGTAATGGTTTGCACTCAAATGGAAACCATTTTCTATTTGCTCCAATTCTTGGGAGTCCATCAATCTCTATTACAATTGATCGATGAAATTATTACAGTGGTCCCTGCGTTATGAGACCCCCTGTTGTAAGACCGCCTTGTCTTATGTGACCGCCTTCCTCCCGCAGTAAGTTGTATTTTTAGTGCATTTTGCACCCCAACGAGAGACCGTACCCCCACGAGAGACCGCTTCATGACCGCTGAAGGGGCGGTCTTATAACACAGGGACCACTGTACTTGTTTTGACACCTGGAACTGTTACAATGTTTATAGGTCTTCTATTGACTTTTTTTTTTCATTGCTTTTCTTGACGAAACAACAAAACAAAAACGATTGGCAATTTTATTGAATTGCATTTGAATCTCTTAAGGTCAACTGAATGCTGACGTGGGACTCCTCAGCTTATGTGATGTATTGTTTGCCTCATTGCTGAGTCCTCCTTCTGCCTTAGTTGGTCTATATTCAGTGCACAAATACAGGATGCAAAGTCCTAATTATCCATCCGAATTTCATATAGCATCCATTTCTTTGTGTTAAGATAATCTGTCTGCTATTGCCAAGTGATTCAGATGTAAAATTTTATTAATATTGGAATACTTTGCAATGATCAATAAATTATCAAATATAGTCAGTCAAATGCTCATTATTTTATTGTAGCAGAAAGTGACAAACTCAAAATATTACAGTAGCTTCACATATATTTATTTGTATATGGCGCATGGCAGTTGATACAGGATATATTTGCTAATGATTATAGTGAAACACGCAAGTGAAGAGCAGAGAGACATTAAGGGCTACTACAGGAGTTCTGTGCATGTTTACCTGCTAATTTTGTGTGTATCTTCATTATAAGTATCCTCTCCAACGTTCTGGCAACTTTTTGTGCACTAATACTTCCATATTTTTGTACATTGAGCTTGTCAACCCAGGCTATAGGCTTGGGCCATTGTAACGGACTTCAATCAACACCTTCACACTTGACTGCTCTGACCTACATTGCACCTGCTGCTCACTAAGTTTCAATCAAATCTCAATACACACTTCACAGAATTCGCTGGAAACGTCTGTCTCATCTGGAATATCTGCATTAATACTTCACATTTTTGGGAAACCTTGTTTTGGTATTGCTACATTGCTTCAGAATTGCTACATTGCCTTCAACTTCATCACAACTCTTCTGATTAATTTTCAGTGCGCTGCTGCAAACCCTCAGCATCTGACATACTTTAAAATAGTAATTTACACCTATTGTTCTCACACCGACCTGTGGGTGCAACAGTACTAAATTTGACTCTCACAGACCTGAGAGAACAAATTGCCATTACCAGCTCTCTACTCACACCGACCTGTGAGCTTGAAATAATCAATACTGTTCTTGTTGACTCTCACCGACCTGAGAGTTGTCATCTCATAGCCTGCGTTTCTGCTCACACTGATCTGTGAAATCAATAGCACAATTGTTCAATCAACATCTGCAAATCTTTTCTTGTCAGACACAAACTGTCTGGCCTCTGTCTCAAGCAAACCTCTCTTGTCAGACACTAACTGTCTGGCCTCTGTTTCAAGCAAACCTCTCTTGTCAGACACTAACTGTCTGGCCTCTGTTTCAAGCAAACCTCTCTTGTCAGACACTAACTGTCTGGCCTCTGATTAAAGCAAACCTCTCTTGTCAGACACTAACTGTCTGGCCTCTGATTCATGCAAACCTCTCTTGTCAGACACTAACTGTCTGGCCTCAGATTCAAGCAATCTCTACTCTGGTCATCACAAATTGCATTTGACGCTGGTTCTCTGCCCCAATTGTTTTTGAAAAACTTTGCCTCAGGTTAGTCACAAACTGATTGGCTACTGAGAGTAACAAATTACCTACATCAGTCTCGTACTTTCCGGAAATTTAATCAAATTAACTATCGCCAGGCACAAACTCAAAGCCAATTATTCTAACTGGTCTGTTACCAACTCTGTTTTCACTCAGTCAGAAATTGCCAAAATGAGCGAGAATCGAAAGCTATATTCCGATGTGTTGCGGACTGGACTGAAACTGCTTGATAACAAACTCTTATCAGCTATACCAAAGAGAAAATTTCAAAGTAGCAATGGATGTTCAATCAAACTTTCAAACAGGTTTGAAATTTTAACACAAACTGAGTCTCTTCTATGCAGTACAGAAAATGACGGAAATCACCTTAAAATGAACTATCTCAGACAAAGCAATACTTTAAAAATGTGTGTATGGAATGCCCAAAGTCTGAGACAGAAAACACAGACAGTTAAGGACTTTAGGGATGAGCATGATCTTGACATCTTTCTCTTCACTGAAACTTGGCTAAAAGATGATGATAGAGTTGAAATTGGCGAGTTGGAGCAAAATGGTGAATATTTTTTTCTGAGTTCTCCTCGAGTTGGAAGACCAGGAGGTGGAGTAGGTTTGCATTGTGAGATCAGGCATACAAGCAATTCAAAAAAATCGCATGAAGACTAAGACCTTTGAACATATGGAAATCCAAATACAACAAGATGGAAAAAATTTCACTGTTCTTCTGATATACCGCCCTGAACCATCCAAGAAAAATAAATACAGTCTTGTTGAATTCTTTCAGGAATTTACGAAATTATTAAGTCTTTATCAAACAACCAACAATGAAATTGTCATAACTGGTGATTTCAACTTTCATATGAACAAACCAGACGATAGCAAAGTCGTCCAATTTGCCAACATCCTAGAAATGTTTGATCTTGTGCAACACGTCTCAGCACCAACTCACAAAGATGGCAACATGCTCGATCTTGTGATAACTCAAGAAAAATCTGCCTTGAACAACTGTGTGGTCAGTGATCTTCTGTCTGATCATACTTGCATCCTCTTCGAAATTCCAATAAAAAAAGTGGAAAAAAAGAAGAAGAAAATCAGTTTCAGGAAGACTAGAAAAATAAACATGCATGACTTCAAAAAAGACATACAGAGACATCTGTCTGGATGTGGGCTCAAACAGAAAAATCTCAATGAACTTATTGAACTCTACAACTCTACCAAACAGATCCTTGACAAACATGCACCAGTTACAACAAGAGAAATTACACTTCGCAAACCCACTCCATTCATCAATGCAGATATCAAGAATTTGAAAACGGCGAAAAGGAAGAATGAACGATTATGGAGGAGAACCAGACTTGTAAATGACTGGGAATCTTTCAAAGAAAAGAGAAATGCATTGAACCAGCAATTAAATCAGCTCAAATCTGAAGACCTGAGATCCAAAATTGAGGATTCTAAGGGAAATGCAAAGACATTGTTCAAGCTACTGAACTGCAGCTTAAACAGAAAACCAGAACTACCTCTCCCCCCACATACCAATGAAACTGACCTGGCAAATGATTTTAATACATTTTTTGATGAAAAGATCAAAACAATCAGGTCTAAATTGGACTCTAACAGCAATGAGACTATTAATGATGTTGAAACTGCCTCTCACATGCTGCGGCACTTTAAAAAGTTGTCGGCAACTGAGGTCAAGAAACTCATCACTGAAATGCCAGTTAAACACTGCCAGTTAGATCCCATTCCCACATGGCTTCTGCTGGACTGTATTGATGCATACCTCCCAATTATAACAAATATTGTAAATAAGTCACTCACACAAGGACTAATGCCAATTGAATTGAAACATGCTCTGGTGAAACCTCTTCTGAAAAAATCTGGATTGGATTTGATCAAAAAGAATTATCGACCAGTATCAAATCTGTCTTTCCTCAGCAAAGTGATTGAAAGTGCTGTTATCAAACAGTATACAGACCATCTTACAAAAAATGAACTGAATGATGATAAACAGTCTGCTTATAGAAAACTTCACAGCACTGAAACCCTCCTGACTAAGATCCATGATGACATCATGCTAAATATGAGCAAAGGCCAGGTAACAATGCTTGTATTGCTGGACCTGTCTGCAGCTTTCGACACAATTGATCACAATATTCTTCTGAAACGCTTAGAATGCAGATACGGTGTGCAAGATTCTGCACTGAGCTGGTTCAAGTCATACATTTCTGAAAGGTCTCAGTCAGTAATAATTAATGACAAAACATCAACCAAACTGCCTCTCAAATTTGGAGTTCCTCAAGGATCAAAATTAGGACCAATCCTATTCAATTCATATATCACTCCATTAAGCGAAGTAGCTGCCAAAAATCAAGTCGATGATCAAAAATATGCTGATGACGAGCAACTTGTTCTCTCTTTCAAACCAACATTCTTAGATCAAAGAAATGCAGTCGATAAAATGGAGAAGTGCATTTCTGAGATCAGGAATTTTCTTCATGAAAATAAGCTTTGCAACAATGGGGATAAAACTGAGCTATTGTTCATTGGCAATCCACATCAACTCAATAAACTCCAAATATCATCAATTAATGTGGACAATGTGAAAATTACTGCAGCTGACAATGTTAGAAATCTAGGTGTAATCTTTGACAAAAACATGACCATGGAAAAACAAATCAACAAAATGTGTCGGAATGCCTATTTCAACCT
Source organism: Platynereis dumerilii (assembly GCA_026936325.1). Lineage (NCBI taxonomy): Eukaryota > Metazoa > Annelida > Polychaeta > Phyllodocida > Nereididae > Platynereis > Platynereis dumerilii. Next base: position 6,158,186 of record JAPTHN010000022.1, on the reverse strand, counting down.
GAGAAATATATCAAAAATCAGGAAATCATTGGACAAGGAAGTTTGCAAAACTGTTGTTAATGCTCTTGTCACTCCTCACTTAGACTATGGAAATGGTCTTCTCTATGGTACATCAAGTCATTTGATAAATAAGCTTCAAGTGGCCCAAAACTCGGCAGTTCGACTCATAGAAAAACTGAAAAAGCATGACAGTGTGAGCCAATACAGGAAGCAGCTACATTGGCTTCCAATTCCAGCTAGAATCCAGTTCAAACTGATGCTAACAACATGGAAAGCAATCAACGGACAGGCTCCTCTGTATATTCAAAATCTGATCCAGCCAAAATCCAAACAAAAATGTGATCTCAGAAGCAACAACAAGGCACTCTTAAAAGAACCAAGTTCATGCTATAAAAACAAATTTGAAGACAGAGCTTTTTCGTATGCTGCTCCAAAACTTTGGAATCAACTCCCAGAGAGCGTCAAGGAATCAAAAACACTTGAATGCTTCAAAAGAAATCTCAAAACTTATCTGTTTAAGACTTTCTACAAATAGAGCTATCATTCACAAGCGCTAATGAGCAGTTTACTGGAATTGGCGCTATATAAATGTCTATTATTATATTATTATAAAATAGAGTCTGGACAAAATATTATAGTTTGAAGACTGTACCCAAAATCTAACTTCTAACTTGAGTTTTCGTGATGTCTTTTCACAGTCTGTGCTCCCATTCTTATTTTAAAAAGACTTTCCTGGTACTCTGAAATTTAAACACAGTTCACTGAGATAGTTTTAAAGAAATTCTATATAAATCAAGAAATCAGCTGAGTTCACCTAGTGAGAATTATGTATAAGCTCACGCAAAATGTATACACTGCCTATTGTGTAGAACTAAGGCAAGCTTTGGCAAAATCTTATGGACTGCAATTGTGCATGTGGCATTTTTGAATTCACAATTTTGTGGAGTTTTTCTATTACAAATAAGTCAAAGGGTATACTTAGTTGCATGTTGTTGGAATTCAAAGGGTTTTTGTGTCAGGGTATGTAATTATGAATTTTACATGATTAAACGAGAAATTATTTCTGACATCCAAAAAAAATTCAGAAATCGCTTGACAAAAGTATTCGAACTTACCAATTTGTATTTTATTGTGTTGAATTAAATTTATATCGTTTTGTCTGTTTTGAAATGCAAATTGTTCCTTATATTGTCTCGTCCAGCCTGCTCTTATGATTCAATATTTTCGATTTCAGTTCAAGTTTAATTTGACCACCTTATATATACAGTGCCGCCTGTAAGTAAGTGAAACGCATGATATTGTGCCATTGCATCAATGTTAAACATCCTTAACCAAAATGCTTCTGGAAGGACAAATTCTCATCCGATGAGAGTTAAACATATTGGGTCATAAAGGCCGATATGTGAGGCTTGTGGGATAAAAATAGCAGCCCAATTTCTTTGCTGTAGTTGGAGTTAGGTATGGGTCAAAGTCTTTGATAAGTAAGTGAAACGCAGGCCCAATGTTAAAACATAGGGAAGGGTGGTTCACTTACTTATCAAAGACTTTGACCCATACCTAACTCCGACTACAGCGAAGAAAATGGGCTGCTATTTTTGTCCCACATGCCTCAAACATCGGCCTTTATGACCCACTTTGTTTCCCTTTCATCCGATGAGAAGTCATGCCTCCACAAGCAGTTTGGCTGAGGATGTTTAGCATTGATGCAATAGCACAATGTCATGCGTTTCACTTACTTACAGGCGGCACTGTACTCACATCTCCCAAGTTCCTGAATCAAACCGTTTGACACCATAAATAACATTACACCTGTATAACTATTATCTTGTCTTATACAAGTTTCATAAGAGTATAGCTACATAAATTGTAGCTTATTGAATGGCACCACTTCCCGAAGAAAAAATTGCAAAACCTTCTTTGAACGGTTTGAACAAATTTCTAAAATGACATTTCATCTGATGGATTTAGAGTGTTTATTTTTTCAAATGTGCCTCAATTTATACCAATTATATGGAGATGACCAGTGTTTCACCATTAACATTGAATAAACTATTATGCAATCTGCCACTCCAAGAAGTTGAGTAGGACAAATGGGACAGTTTAATATTTTGCAAATGATGAATATCCTCTTGTGACCCTGGTAATGCTGGAAATTAGGCATCCTTACAAAAGCTATTAATGTCCACTATTAACACTGATCAATTATTGGAGATTGTCTTGATTGTTTGTGACTGTTTCCATGGCAACCATTTAGCAATTAAATGCTTCCCTAAGCAGCATGTGTAGAGGCGTTTTCCTCATGATTGTTTCCAGGTAATTGCCCCAAAATGTGGCAATGTTTGGCTTGAAGTGGGAAGAGATTGGCTATAGTGCATTGATCAGTTGCTGTGAGAATTTCTCTTGTGATTGTAGAGGTGTTTGGCCTGGAGAAAGACAGAAACTGGCCCTCTGGTGTGGGAAATGCTGTAGTGGCTTTTACTGACACCTTGTGGCCAAATCGTTGATACATTTTCTTCGCCATTTGTGCATTTCTGTATTCTTTACACTGCAAAATAATCCAGTGACTCACTTGTTGACTAGAAGATTAGAGCTGTTTGCGGATTAGCAGTCGAAAGTTTCAAAATTAACTTTCAACTTGGTCGTGTGATGTCACTGGCTTAAAGCTGTTTTGCTTTGGTCAGTTATGGTGGATAAGCTGTCTCTGTTCGGGACTGTCAAGTGGCAGCAGAATGCTGACAGTCCCTGGAAAATCGAATTGGGTCAACAATAATTTGATCTGTTTTGGACAGATCACCAGATCAGGTCGAACAACAGCTGTCCATATTACTACGCCAAACTACTTTCACAAAGCATGGTTGCCGGCAAATATCCAGTCCACTGCTTTGAATGAAAATGTTTGGAAATCATGCGACTAAAAGAAAGTTTTGAAACTTTAGCATACACTTTGCCTGTGAAAGGGATGATTTTACTCATCAGAAGTTTGATGGTATTCAATCTACTTATGCTATTTAGTGCATGTTAAATTGTGGTCAGAAAAGGGTCCAAAAAGAATGCATTCTCACTTATTCATTTGTCCGTACAAAGCCGATGTTTTTGTTTTGTGATATCAAAAATGCTCAATTGTATTTATTCTGTTACTTTATGGAGATTTATGAAATAGGACAACAATATAATTCACAATTTCATAAAAGCTGTGTTACACTCAGCAAAATGTCTTGTCCATGCCACTAGTGGCCCCCTCTATACTGGCAATATATATGTGAGCTACAATGTATACATCCTCCATGATAAAAAATAGTTCCAACTTATTTTGGTATTTACAAGCTGTCTGCTTAAAATTGAAGCCAACAAAAGTCAGATTAGACACTTGCAGAGTTTTTGGAAATAAATTAGACCATCACTAAATGATGGAACTGTCCTGGTTTCTTCCACACTGTCCTCAGTGTCCTGGTTTCTTCCAGAGGTCGAAATTCTGTTGACCACTCACAGGAGCTCTCGAATTTTGCACCCTAGGTGGCAGCAAATAGCGGTCAACTTGTAGACAGGTGGATAAGTTGATTCAGTGCTTATCATATCTAGCAGCATGCAGACTGTACCTGTCCCTCTGCATATTATAAGCCTCCACCAATGGTGGAGGGACAGTCTGATTTGGAAAAGCAAATAGACTGACATATCACTAAGGAAAATTACTGCACAATTATCCTTGAGCAATGATGAGGACATAATCAAGCAGTAAAAGCCAGACACAAGAAAATTTCATGATCAGCTAGTACACTGTCTTCACAGAATAAATAGATTCCTCAAATCAATCATTCTGACTAACGTGTGGGCAATTTTTAATCCGACCCTTCAGTTTAAATGATTTTACTTTACTTTCAGGCAAACAGGTGGCGGGGGAAGATGTAACCAAACTAGCAACAATGTGCAAGTTGAAGGTTGGCAGGTTGAGCAGAGAGATCACAGACTCCTGTCTCCAGTACTGGGGAGGCATGGGCTACACCAAGGAGGCTCTTGTCTCCAGGTTCTTCAGGTATACACTCTAAAAAAATTCAGACAAAATTGATTTTTTAGATTCAAAATGGTTTTTTGAAAAACCAAATTTCAATGCAAAAAACCAACATGGATTTTTTTAAAAATCCATGTTGGTTTTGCATTGAAATTTGGTTTTTCAAAAAACCATTTTGAATCTAAAAAAACAATTTTGTCCTGGCATTTTTTAGAGTGTACAAGTGGATTTTCAACTCTTCTATGTATTTTTGTAAAGGATTTTTATTTCTTATTTTTTAAAAAAACAGCATTGGCCAAACAGGGTTCCAATTGTCATGAAAAATAATGAAAAAATGTGGTCACTCCATGAAAAGGTCATTATGAGGGAATGTAAAAATTGCTCGGAAGATTTGTGCTAAATTTAGGATTCCGGCTTGGGGGAGGAGAGAAGATACAATTGCAAATTGGATTTGGGTTCGTTATGCGTATCAATGAGTTTTAAAACTGGGCATGAAAAGATCCCAAATTTCTTCATGGAAAGTCTTTTCAAACTTATTGATTCATTATGGATTCAGGTCTTAAAGTGCCTTCTAAAATTATTGGGAGAGAAGTTCAAGCATTACTAAGTGTCACAAGTCCATTTGATTTTTTGGAGATTCAAAAGATTGTACTTAATCTCATTTATTGTATTTCATCACATGTAAACCTCAATTGGTTTGAATAAATATATATATATATAATATTATATATATATAATATATGTTCTGATCTTTTTATGTTGATATGCTGGATTATTCGCTTTAATGTATTTCTGTTCTCGTTTCAGGGATTTCCGCTTGTTGTCAATAGGGGGCGGTGCAGACGAAGTGATGTTGTCCATCATATGCAAATTTATGGGAACTCTCCCAGAACAAAGGAAGAAAAGATAGATGGTGCCATCTGTCATTTTAGATAATCATCAATCAGGGAAACATTCAAAATTGTCTCTAAAGTTAGATGTATCTTAATATTTTATTAATATTTATATGCAATTGAATTTTTCTTTGATTTAATTCATACTAACAGTATTGAGCTGTCTCATTTTAACAGCATTTAATTGAACAGTTATGTTATTTACTAACATTAAGGGATATATATTATGGAGTCTCGAAAAACACAGGCGTATGGGACTGCTGTTTTGGCGAAGAGGCTGTTTGCTATTTTGCCCTGAAAATTTTAACATGGTGCGGATGTGACTAGGGCAATGGTTCTGCCCTGATATTGGTCAGGATTGGGCCTGATATGCCATTTGCCCCCCTGACCCCCCGCGAAATACGCCTATGTCCAGGAAAAACATACAGACAAAGAGTATAATTTTTCTCTATGAAAGGACTTGGTCGCAAAGTAGATCATTATTATTAACTTCGATTTAAGTTTGAGTGTTTTCAACAATTGCCATTTATTTGTCTGTAATTACTTCATTGAGGATATAAACATCACAAGAACCATCATATGACTGAGCTGAATTGTGACCAAGAAAATGTCATACTAGTCCGATTTCATATTACAGTCCTTGTCATATTTACATGGAATCTCAAGTTTTTTTCTATGCTGTTGAACTGTGATGTCAGAGATGACTCTATTCTAGCATTGCAATATATGTAAATTAACTACAAGCTGTGATGTCATTTCAAACTGGGTCAGATTCCCCAGCTTCTAGCCAATGTTGATCCTCCTGAACTGAGCGTCACAGTTTCAACACAGTGTCAGAGTAAGAGTTTTATCAGGGATAGCCCCTACAACTACGTCATCACAGCTTGATAGCCAATGGGCTGACCGTAAACTACGTCATCACAGTTCAAACATTGATATATTGAAGGAAGCATTACATTTTTGATCCCAATGATTTATCACAGCAATCACCAGTCTAATCCTACCAAATGGCAGCTTGGTGAGCATTCACAGTAGACAACTGTTGTAATCCCCACAGAGTTGTTTGATAAATCTACAGACTTGCTAACTTAAAACTTTAAACTTTGATGGAAGTTGGTATAAACAGAAGGCTTTGACAATTTGTTTGTAAACACATGGCTTATGTTATGTATATTTGTTCTGGCAGCCCATTGGCTGAGAGGCTGTGATGTCAAACTTGCATGGGTTTTCCCAGACCCAAATTTAACTCTGACACTGAGGTGAAACTGTGATGCTCAGTTTGGTGGATTCGCATTGGTTAGAAGCTGCGGGAATCTGACCCAGTTTGAAATGACATCACAGCTTGTAGTTAATTTACATATATTGCAATGCTAGAATAGAGTCATCTCTGACATCACAGTTCAACAGCATAGAAAAAAAAACTTTAGATTCCATGTAAATATGACAAGGACTGTAAAATTTATCATTTCCAGGTTAATTAATTATTTTGAACTTCAATTTGATGTATTTTTATAATGTATTTATTATATTCTCAAATAATGAAACTAACTAATCATTTCACAAAATATGTCATGAGATGGAATCTTTAATCAAGTTATTTAAATAAAAGAACTAATTTTTATAAATAAGGCTTCATGGTGTTCATTGCCTGGTTTACGTTCAATTTATTGTTGGCATGAAAAAAGCTCTTTATCGTATTTATGATATGTTTTGTTACATATTTATTAGCTGTTCAATCTTGTTCTGTTGCTGACTTGCTGTTCCATCTTGTTCTGTTGCTGTACAATCTTGTTCTGTAGGACCCAATCTTGTTTTATATATATATATATATATAAACTTTTATTTGACAAACTAGATATCAAAGGAGATACATGTGTCATCCAACTTATTAAAAAAAAACAACAACAACAACAACAACAACAACAAAGAAACAAGCAAAATCAATGTCTACACTAAACTATATATAAAGTTTTTAAAAATGCAATTATTAAGTATATAATATTTTAAAATTCTGGTCCCAGTTCAGGTAGTTACGTCTATAATAAAATGAGAAATTTCTGATACTTTAAAAAAAAAAGAGTCCCAAATTCAGGGTGTCAAAATCATATTAGATTATTAATAATTTAAAATATATATTTTTTATACATACACATATGTAGCATTCAAACATTTGATACACAAGTTATTTTTACAAAAATAAAAGTTTACCAAATAATGAAATTGTTGACTTTTCTGAATAGATGTTACTTTACAGTTTCAGGTAGGGGAGAGCGGGGCATGATGGGCACCTTAACTTTGAAGGTCCACCGTATCATTACCCTGCCAACAAAAATTACTATTTGTTGCTGACTGGTTTTGCATTAGGTTCTACTTTAAGCATAGAAAATCTCGTTTCGTTCAATGAGATAGTATTTGAGTTATAAGCACTTTTAATTTTTTGGCAGGTGCCCATCATGCCCCGCAAGGGTGGGGCATGATGGGCACCTTGTTGGGGCATGATGGGCAGCTTCAAATTTTGGTCAATACTTACGGCATTATAGTTGTAAAACTGAAATAATTCCAATATTCTTAATGAAAAACTTGCATTACATAATAATTGGTAGTTATTGAACCAACTCAGCAAATCATAATCACCTTTTCATCTAAAAAAGGCAGGTAACTATCCAAAAATGTAAATTTAACATCATAATAGGTGATTTGGCACACAAATTATCTTATTACTTCTATATCTGATGTAGTAAATAAGATAATACCAATAGGTATTGAAATAGGCAGTATTGTCCATTCTCGCCAATCTTCAACTATTATATTGCAAGAAATACATATGCTTAGTTCAAATGGGGCATGATGGGCCTGGGCCCATCATGCCCCAATCAAGAGACCCATCATGCCCCAAACTTCATTTTTCATAAATGCCCTCAGACACCAGTTTCCAAGAATAAAGTCAAATCAAAAAGTTTTCATTCAAAATGTTGAGATATCTCTTTGTGGAAGTAAAACAAGACAGCTGTTAAAATATCACTTACGCATAATCACAACGCACTTGGAAAATCAGCAAAAAAAGTTGCTAGGGCATCAAAATCCTGGAAAGGGCAGTATCTTCTAAAGTATTGGTATATGAACCATGCAATTTTTTCTTCAATAAAGGTTAGCAAAGGGTATTCTAAACAACAAACATCAGCTTCCTCCGGTGTTAAACTTTGGAGTTAAAGCCCAAACCCATCATGCCCCAGGGGCCCATCATGCCCCGCTCTCCCCTACAAGTCGTCAACTTTTCAGACAAAACGTTGAATTTTCAGTATAACATACAAAACCAGTTTAAAAAATTATAATATTTTTATGACAACCTTGTAAACATAAAATTGCTAAATTTCATTAAAAAACATATTAACAGATAAATTTATAGATTAACTTTTTATATTAACTATACATACATTGTATTAACAATACATACATTGTATTTTAACATAATTCTTGTTAAACTAGAAGATGTTCATTTATACATCAGCTTGTTGTAGAAATTTTCCAAGACCGATATGCATTTTGGCCTCTTTGCAACCCATTATTGCTACAAATTTACCAGTGTCATCAAGTGATCTAAAATTATTTATCAAATTTTCTGCTGTTTGAAAGAGTTCATTCCGATAGGTTTGATGATTTGGACAAATAATCAGACAGTGTCTTTCATCTTCGGTCACATTTAAGCTACATTTCTCACAGACTCTATCAGCTACTGGAATTTTTGGCCTTTGATGGCGACCAGTTTCTATATAGCTACTCATCTTGTTCTGTTGCTGTCCAATATTAATTGTTCTGTTGCTGTTCAAATTTGTTCAGTTGCTGCTCAATCTTATTCTGTTGCTGTTCAATCTTAATTGTTCTGTTGCTGTTCAAATTTGTTCAATTGCCGCTCGATCTTGTTCTGTTGCTGTTCAATCTTTTTCTGTTGCTGTTCAATCTTGTTCTGTTGCCGTTCAATCTTAATTGTTCTGTTGCTATACAATCTTATTCAATTACCATTCAATCTTGTTCGATTGCCGTTCAATCTTGTTCTGTTGCTGTTCAATTGTGTTCTGTTGCTGTTCAATCTTGTTCTGTTGCTCTTTAATCTTAATTGTTCTGTTGCTTTTCAATATTGTTCATTTGCTGCGGAGTTTTGTTAAGTCATCTACAGACTACAGTTCTGCAATGATTTAATTTTCGTGGCGATTCTGACCCCATGACCACCGAATGACTCTCTGCCTCTGTGCGACAAAGCTTGAAAGGCATTCATGAACAGTTCCTGTCCACAGATATTAGGGGGCGACCATTTAATATCCGGGGATCGGGGCTTGGAGTTTTCTTCAGCGGAAAATTATTTAGTTAACTGTAACGGTAACAGTAATTTTATTTTTTTAAAGTTCGCAAAATCACCGAATATTCATTCCAAAATTAAGCAACGCCTTGTTAAGAAATGCCCCTAGAAAAAGTTAAGGGCACTGAATTCCAGACTGCCTAAAACTAATTAATTGTTAAGAAATCTGAGCCAGAAATTGTTTATTTAAAACAAACTCCATGCCCCCCCCCCATACTAAGTGGTCGCCTGCTATGTGTTGTTCTGTGATTGACTTCAACAATTCTGTATTCTTTAGTAATATTTGGTCATTCAGTACATTTTGCATTTGTGGTGAAAACATTTTTTATATTTCTGTGAATTATTAATGGCATTTTTCCAGTTGAATGAATTGATACTCGGAACACAAAGGAGTGATATAGCTTGAAATTCTTTAATGTAAACAAAGAGCTACAATTGTTTTTGTTCTTTGAGGATAAATAATCTCATACAGAAATCTCTTGCTCTTTTGCATTTTGTACTGAGATGAATGACTTTCTGATGAAATATTAATATATATATGATATCGGCCTGCAGAACTATTGACGATTCAATGCATTGGGTTTGCAAAACTGGCAAAATATCGCTGGATTCGCAGCAGAATGGAGGTCCGGCGGCCATTGTTGAGGTGAGTGAAGAGTTGGACCAGTCATAGGCGTACCGTGGGGGGCAGGGGGGGGGGTTTGCCCCCCTAAAAGTTAGGGAAACAGTGATATTCGGGCAAAAAGGCTAGAAATTTGGGCAGATGATTAAATAAAAACTATTGAAAATTAATGATTTCCAGGCAATTTTATTTGAAATGGTATTAAATTTAAATATTTGAATTCGGGCAAATGTCGCTCCCCCCCCCCCAAAATCGCGCTCCAGGTACGCCTATGGGACCAATTCTCGTTAGACTGACCCAACAGATTTCTGCAGGGACGGATACAGACCGGGGGTGATGCATCCTCCTCCCAACAGATACATTTTTAAATATAAAATTCATGTTCTAAGGGGCTGACCAGACAATAGTAGGCTATGGCTTTTATCCCCTGGACAAACCTTTTTTTCTTTCACAAAGTGTCGTCAAACATTTTTTTTTGTATGCGGATGCGCGACAAACCTTTTTTTGCAATTTTAGCATAACGGTACCCTAGCTGCAGGTGGAAACAAACTTTTCACAAACCTTTTTTTCTGTGTCAAGCGCAAAACAAACTTTTTTTGTCCCAAAAAGCCATGGCCCCCCTCCAAAGATCATCCTCTCGGCACCTAGTTATATTAACGCGTAGTCATGTTATGTTGTGGGCTACGCATTCCACAACGTTATAACCTGATAGACCCCCAACCCAAATTTTCTGCCTATGTAAAAAATGAATTGACATAAAGTCACATAGTAAAAATTGAGATTAGCCACAGCTTTTTCGTCCAAGAGACTTACTTTTAAAATTTTGTCTTACACTTACCTTATTCAACAATCAAGCAATTTTACTATGCATAACAATGTATCAAGTCCATTTATATATACATGTACATAATTATTACAATCAAGCTAAACATAAATATATATAGGCCTGCATAACAAGTTGTATGTTTTAAAAGTTTTTCTTTTCTGACCGACAGGGCTGGAAAAAATGGTAATTTTCAGACAATGAAAAAATTGATAATGGGCCTAATGACACATTTTTTCGTGTTTGTTAAAAAATCGTGAGCCATTTTGAATGTACAGAACCACCTGCCAAAATTTTTGTGGACGATGATATGGACAAATTATCTCCTTTTAACAACCATGCTTATAAATTTTCATCTGTGATATATATTCATGTGTCAAACTTTGAAATCAGTTATGATTTTTTTTTCTCGCAAATCTTTTTATTTTCCAGCTCGAACGTGAGGTCTCATTTTTTATTCGACATGTTTCATTCCGGAATTTTAATAGTTATCATCTGCTTTGGTAAGTCCGTTTTTTAATTTTTTGACGCAGTTCTCATCAGAACTCGGAACTCAGAACTTAGTTTATTGACACGATCGAACAGTCAAAAAAATGAATAGAATAAAAGATGTGGTAAAATAATTATCATACTGAAAGCTTAAGAAATACACAAAGGCAATAGAAAATGTCGGAACAAGCAAAACCGATAAGAAGAATAAACAAAGCAAAAAACAAGAATCCGCGGATTCAAAGCCTGGCTCAAGTGGCAGTGATGACGGCAAAATATGTAACAATGCTGGTGAAATAGTGATTTTTTCAAATCTTGAAGTCGCCCAATTTCCTCCTTTAAAAAAATTGGCGAAATTGAAAAAAATTTGGAGCAAAAAAAATTGTTTTTTTTAATCTAGGAAAACAATTTTTTTTTTTAGGAAAAAAAATTGTAAATCTTGGAACAAAAAATGTTTAAATTTGAAAAACAGAAGTTGCCTGATTTTCTCCTTTTGAAAAAAAAAAAATTAGTGTAATTGAAAAAAAGTTGACTTTTTTTTTTTTTTTTTTTAATTCAAATCTTGGGGGAAAAAAATTTTTGAAATTGAAAAAAAAAAAGTAATTTCCATACATCTAGCTACCCTAACAAACCAATAAAACACAAAAACAGATGTATTGAACCTATAGTTATTGAACAGTAGAGTTGACAGACAATATTTTCAGACCATATTTCTCCTGAATTAGCCTGGTGAGCCAGGCTAAAAATGATGTTGATGATCATGTGAAGGAGTTCCCTGACGACTGGTGTGTTGCTGCCAGAAAGCACCTTTTGATAGATGGAGATGAGAATGAAAAAAAATTATGTAAATGTGAGAATAAAGATAATGACAGTGAAAAAGAAGCAACTGCATTTCACAATTAAAGTGCACGCCAAAAACTTGAATGTTCAAATTTTTCAGCGCGTATAGTAATTTTATGAATTTTATGCATTTCCAGATTGCTAAATAGCAGGCCAGCATGTCTTTATAATGTCATATGGGTCATTTTCATGAAATAATGCGCAATAACGGTATTAGACATTGCTAATTTTTTTGTCGAAGCTGACCTGATATAATCAAACTAAAATTTGTTTCTTTCAATGTAATGCAATATGTGCTACTACAATGCTGTATGTATGTAACAGGATTACTACTTTGAGGGAATTTGTGACACCTTCAAGTATTTTGATGAAATTGTCTTTACCATGAACAATATAATCAATCAAAGTGAATTTACTTTGATGTCTTTACACTGTGTCCAATACTTGCCAATGGCCATCTGTGTCTTTACCGCTACCCCAGTTTTTTTGGATTGACTTGTCTGCGGTAAGGACAGATTTTGGTTAGATATGGTAAATCTACGATAAAGACAGGTCAGGCAGCATTTTTCCCAGAGAAAGATGAATTACATTATTCAGAACAACCTCAACTTCTGGAATAGACTCCTGAAACAATAGTGTCATTTTGAACATCATACCTTCTGAAATGATGAGGTCGCATATATTTATATGTGGTGCAGATCATTTCAATGAAATGTGTATTTTCAGTTTCAGTTATCACAGCTTTCGACGCTGGCGAAAACTTTGATGCGTGCACAAGTACCAATCATAGAAAGTTGGTTTACGGTGCAGAAAAAACCAGCACAGTTTATACATTTGTTGAAAATGATCACGTCAAAGTCAGGCACGTCATCAAAATTGACAGAGTCACTTTTTCTGAAGCAACGGATTCACTACCCATCAATATTTCCTTTGTAGAAGGTGCAGATCTTGCCCTGGTCAAGAATTTAACCAACACGTCAGTGATTTCGGATTTGAATTTCAGCGCTTTGCTCATTGCAGGATCAAATTTAAAGATAAAAGGTTATTATGTGAGAGATGGTGCTCCCCTAAATATCACTTTTGAAGGTGACGGCTTGACCCGTCTTGAAATAAGAGACTCTATGCTGCATTGTATTGCCAGTCCATATCTTCAGCACGTGTGTGGCCACAATGGCTTACCAACTGATAGATCTGAACTTCTTGTCGTCACAGAGCTTTCACTGGAAGAAACTATGAATACGAGTAATTCTGCCGCACAAAGCACAATCTCGAACTTGTACTCTCTCATTGGCAAGAAACTCGTCATTATTGGATATCTGTTCAAGTGCAACATGATGGGTATGATCTTTCACATATTTCGGGGGGAGGGTTGGTCTAGTCGTAGGGTGCTGGAGTGCATATCTCTGGGTCCAGGTTTCGAATCCACCTCTTGCCGGGTCACCTGGGGCCTATGTTGGATGGCTGTTTCAATCATCCTTCGCCTCATTTCCGTGTCCTCCTCCTGTCCTAATTAGCCTACCAAGTGTATAAATACAGGACGAAAAGGCCCATTCTTCCATCCATCCATCTTTCTCATATTTCTGTTGATTTGTAGGAACACCTGCAGAACTTGTGGAAAATGTACCAAGCTTTTTTACTAATGTATTGATCTCTCTGGGGGGAGATATATTACGAATTTGCGAATGAGGAGCGTACTGCATGGGCGTGTAAGAAAATTATGAGAAATGTCAAAATGTGTGGAAAACTTGTGAAAATGATGATTATCTCCTCTAACGTTGCCTATATCTTATCCACTCCTTACTATCCACACGTTGTTGTACGTCAATGATTTTTGAACATGTTCAAAACTTTTCAGCTCTCTTGCGATATGAAAAAGTATTTCAATGGGTATCAATGTGTTTATAATGATTGAAAAACTTATCTTTAACCTGTACAACTTCCACAAAACGTATGCCAATGTGTTATATTATAAGCACATTATACACATGTTATCTAAAACGGCTAGGTGTGCCAGGGCTTTTTCGTATCGATCTCATTGACTTTCAGTACAGAATCCTTCCTTTTGCTATACTGTCTCCACATAGAAAAATAGAAAATAATGGGTGATAACAGATTGTATGAAAGGTGATTTTCACTTACACCGAAATAAAAATAGAAAAATTCTTGAAGCAAACACAGCCATGACCTTTCACACGAACATACAGAAGAGACACACTTTCTGTCTGTGGACCAATCGGGAAGCTAAGCAATTTCCCAAAAATAAGTCTTCCTTTAAAAAAACTTTAATATCTGAAAGGTTCCTTCTATGATTTTTACGACTGTTGGCTGAATTATAGGGCTCTATATCGACCCAAACATGTGTAATTTGTAGCTTAGTGGCATTATTCCTGGCCGAGCCAGCAGCCTTCGAGTGAGCCTACCCCGTTTTCCAGTGGATATGACCAATTTCACCATGTGCAGGAGCCACGAACTTGGGCAAACTTCATCAAGTGACTAGAGTGAATTCGTTTCTCAATCGTGTTTAGTAGACAACGGAGAACTTCTTTTGAAACATTTTTAGTTTGGGTTCCTTGCATAGGTGACATTCGAAATAACTTGAGTGGAATTAGGGAACCTTTTGGAAAATTGTTTTATGGAAAAGAAACTTCACTCATGCTCTGCTGGCTCAGGCAAAAATGAAACAATCAAGCTGCAAATACACAGGCACAATATCAATATCTATACATTGTAGGCATAAAAACTGCTCATGCTCACTGGCATCCTTCATGAAAATCTGAAGTTTGGAAGGTATTTGAGATATTCAAGTTTTCGTAAAGGTGGACTTATTTTTTTGATCTGTTTATTTGACTCTTCTAAAAACTCAATATCCATTGCAACACATGACATGGAACTTATGTTTCCTGGTGACGGGAATATACACAATCGAAAGAGTGCTGCCTGAGTGACTTTTTATTTACAGATATTGATGCCGGTTTCCACGTAGTTCAGAAGTCGAACGCTACTACCTGGATCAACAATGGGCCCCTTGAAGCATCACGGCTGAATGAGGCCAACGTTATTTTCAAATTGAAGAAGGACGGCTTCACTAATGCCAGGGTGCACTTCGTGAGCCACATCAATGAAACATACGGCCGATCAGTAGTCGTCGCGATTTATGAAGTAGATGATTGCATATCCCTGGAAGTAGCAAGCCTTATGATGAGCAGTCATCGTCATTATGAACAGTGCGGATATCAACGATACAAGAGAGACCGCTACATGAAGATGTGTTTGTTTTCGTGCTCTGCATCTAACGAATGGCAGATAATCTCAAATGTCTACAGTTTGCCCAAAACAGGTGTGGGAAAGATGTGTATGATCAAAGTATCAAGCAGTAGATGGTAAATAATCATGAATAATTTGGCATGTTGTTGTTGTTCTGGTATCTTCCTCCGTTAAGTTGATCGGAGCACCCTGCGCATGCGCAGGTCTTCTGAAGATCTATAATAGTAATAATGAGGTTTATGTACATGTTTGTGGTGCGCCACTAAAAACTACAGGTCTACAGATGAACTGGTGATAGAGTAAAATTTGTTAGAGTCTATTGGAGGCTACAGTGCAGTTCACTACGGGAGCAGGAGCGGATGCAGGTAGGGCTCTGGGGTGTGCAGACGTGGAGGTCGACTTGACATGGGGCCGGTCCGATTGGAGGGTGTTGGTCCTGACGGTATGTAGGTCGTAAATCAGCGCCCGACTCTGCCTTTCGAGTTTGTTTTGGAGCTCTCTGTCGTTCCCAATTATTTGGCTCACCTTGGGTGCAGAGCAGTCCAGGATGCTCTGGGTCAGGAGATCTAGGTCATTGGCGATGGTGTCACCAGCCCTGCTGCTTACCTCGCTACATATTTTATCAAGGAATCTGGGGAGATGTTTTTTCCTAACCTGGTCTAAAGCTTTGCATTGGGTAAGGAAATGAAGTCTGTCTTCTGGGGCACATTTACATAGAGTACAGAGGGGGGAAACTTCGAACTGATTAAACTTGTGCCTATTTGATTGTAAGGTATAAGTGCCAGTGAGCAACCTTGCCTTAACCACTGCCTCTCTCACGTGCCTCGGGTTGGAGTCAATGGAGTCCCAGATCCGGTGTGGCTTGGTTGTTGCTTCTTCTTGTAGCGTCAGGAATCTTAGGGAGTTCCTCACTTCCTTGGCTTCCGTCCATTCCTCGTACCAGTACTTGTTGACACCGTCCTTGATCATCTGCTTCCAGGTCTTCGGTGGCGGTGGGTCTTGGAGTAAGTCAAATGCAGATGGCAGGTTGTATTTCTTGAGAATCCAGCGGATGTGAACAAACCAGCTCTTGCTGTCTTCCTCCTTAATGGCTAGCTGTCGCACTGCAACTTCCTTCTCCGCGGTTCCCTGACTGCGAATTATGCTGCCAAATAGGGTTAGCGAGTTGATCTCTATCTGGGTTGAAATGGGGGTCGCTCCGAGGAGGCAGTATACTGCCAGAGCGGGGCAGCGGTCTGGAAGGTATTGAATCTGTCTCAGGATCTGCAATTCGAAGGACTCCAGTTGCCGTATTTCCCTGTTGGAGAGTTTGACCGCTTCAAGGCCGTATATCATGCGAGGTCTAGCAAAAGTGTTATACATGTGTAAAGAGACTGTGGGGTTGACTCCATTTCTTCCATGGAGGCCTGCACCCATTAGGGCATATAGCGCCTTTCGCCCCAGCGAGATCCTGTTGTCGACATCTTGAGTTTGTCTTCTATTCCTGATGATTCCTAGGTGTGTACTTTGGTCACTTTCCTCGATGATATCAGTTCCCATGGGCCATACTTGAGGGGGACGTCTGGTGCTTGTATTGTATAACACTATTGAGCTTTTAGCGCCATTGATATTTGACCTGTCCTTGCCGGTGAACTTGTGTACAATTTCAAGGGCTGCTGCAAGGTCCGAAGGGCTGGAGGAGAGAAGTGCAATATCATCAGCTACCGTTGGTGCACCTATGAATGTGGTGCCAATGGAGATTCCAATCTTGTTATTCTCTAGCGAGTCTAGAATGTCGTTGTTGAAGCATTTGTAGAGACTGGGCGAGAGTTTGACTAACAATATACTCTCAACTCTCGGTGCCCTTCACTAAGTGAAGTTCACTTTTAATTCTAGTGAAACTTAGTTAAAGGCTTAAAGCTAAGTGAAAACTCAGTTACAATAAATGCAGATTCAATAGAAACTCAATGGAAACTCAGTGAAAATTCATTTTACACTCAACCTTATCCTCACACAAACAAAGGCCGGTTATCAGGATTGTCCAACACTAGGCTACATTGGGTCATTGTTGTGGATGAGGAGGCCACCTAGTGATATTTTCCATAACTGAATGGCTTTTCTTCTTTGCAAGTGCAAATAATTTTTGAACAAACTTGGATATCGTTCACTCACCAGATCTGGTTTGGGAGGTATATATTTTTCACTATTTGGCATGTAGACGAATTTGTTAACCTGTAACAACGAACATATACACGATCAGGGCATCTGTGTACATGCCAAATATTGCTTTTCACGAATTTGTGTATGTGTGATTACGAACATTGCAATCTGAAAATCGGCTAAAACCTGCTCTAAACCTAATTTTAACACTAACACGAATGTTAGTTATTACATGTACACGAGCTCTTATGCTCGTTTTTTCAGGTACACAAATTCGTACATGCTCGTTTTTACACGTCCACGAATTCGTGAACATGCCAAATAATGAAAAATATATACATGGGTTTGGTGGTATGAGACCCATACTATAACGTAAGGCTAAAAGTCAGATCAGAATACAGGGGCGGATCTAGGATTCTTTAGGTGGGGGGGCGGACCTCATGAGGCCCGAAGGGCCGAATCACAACGGCAGGGAGTCTGGGGGCCGCTCCAGGCCCCCAGAAGCTCAGGGTTTTTAGATTTTCTGAGACGCATTGTGAGCTCTCAAAGGGGGATATTTTTAAAGAATTTTGTTACACATCTTTACCTTTTTCAGGTACTACTTGGGGACAAATTAAATCAAGCTTGACAAATTGATCGATATTCGATAATTTCACATGGAAACAGTGTCCCAATCAAAGTTTGGTTCAAATGATTTAAAATACATGGTTTCATCCATTTTTATCCATGTTTTATATACCAAGCCATCAATTTTGCCTCACAGATTGCTTCATGCTGCCGTAACTCTGATTTTTAAAAAGTTTGACAGACAGCCGCTTTTACTCAGGATCAATGAATGGTAAAAGAGAGGCCCTGTAGCTGACGTCAATGATGTCCTTGGACAAATTCATGTTATCACTCATTTTTCTTTGACTGCTACCTCTATTCATGAGGCTCTTGATGTGGGTTATGGGGGACAGGGAATTCAAAAGTAAAATGGCCAAGAGACCGGGACACAAAACCCAACCCAGAGCTGAGGGACAGGGAATTTAAATTTCAATTAAAAAACCTCAAAGGGACAAGGAATTCAAAAAGGCCAAGGGACAGGGGGAAGCAAAACCCAATCCAGAGCCTAATTCATAAGGAATAAAGTGGGGGACATTAGTTCGGTTATGGGGTTTTCAGCCAGAAATGTTCTTTTCTTCTCTTTGTTTCAATTTAATATTTATAAATGTAATATACTGTTTGGAGATTTTAGGAAGCAGCTGCCCTCCCACAGCCAGACCGGTCTGTCAGAGTTAAAACTCTGACTTGCTTGGCAAGAACTTCAACTGACTAGTCAGCTAAGTTGTTCACTTGAGCTAAGTAAACCTCAGCTGAATTAATGTAATTTCATAGGACTTTTCTGTTAAATAGTCTTCAACGGTACATTATAACTTCGGAAATTTCAGAATTTTTGTACACAGAATATTAGGTGGTATTCGAATGTGTCAATTTTTAGTGGGTTTTTATTTTGAATATATATACTTTACAAAAGTCCTATTAGTGTGTGAAATGCATTTTGTCATTTCTGTAAGGTAAAACATGGCTAAGTTATGCAACAAAGACTTGACTTTAGCTGACTCAAGTCTGACTTGACTGGAGTGAACATTGACTTTGGGGTATACCCCTGCCCCCTGCAGTCCCCTGCATTCCATGTCTATGCTGTACAGCAAAAATAGAGATAGAATGAAGAATAAACAATAATTTGTAAGATAATTGACAAAAAGAACCAAGGTAATGATCTAAAGTTTGAACTGCCAAAACAAAAGCTTAATCAACACTGCTGTGAGACAAACAAGAACAGCAGAGTTTGCTTATACAGTAGGCCTACAACATCGAATATCTGGTCTGTGAAACCGAACAAATCTAACAGAAATCAGAATCAAACAATAATGACTAAACAAGCCTAATGTAGAAAGTGCTGTTACAGTCTGTCTCATTTCTAGAATGGGCAGTTGTCGTCAAAAATCTGACAAAAACGGCACCAAAACGTCACAAAATTGGATGAAAAAATGACAGAATAGCTCATCTATCTACGAGTATGTGTCTTTTTACTGTGTGACCTTCAGATGCTGAGCAGTCAAGCCAAACACCGGTTCGCATGTTGTGAAACAAACTGTAGTATAGACACCCACATAATTGTTTTTTCTAAAAAAAAAAAAAAAAAAAAAAATTTTTTTTTTTAATTTTTTTTTTTTTTTTTTTTTTGAGGGGGTGGGGGGGCGGTCGCCCCTTTCGCCCCCCCCTAAATCCGCCCCTGGCCTATTCAGAATAGGCATTTTAGTACATGTATTGTTTTGAGAACATCGAATGCACAAAATTGCATTTCTCCAACGTATCATTTGATTCATTTTCCAAATAGATGTAACAAAATTATTTTGAATAAGATATAGATATTCTCAGCCTGAAAATAAGAAGTCGAATTTGAAGTTGTCAGAGATGTGCAATTGAGGCACTAGTCCGATCCAGGCCACTCTCTCTATCTTCCCACAGGGCCAGACATAATTGATCTTTGGCTTCTCGGATCTTCTCAAGGCACTTTGTCTGGGGTAGGTCAGCAGGACGAAAAAAAAGGTGAAATCTCAATTTTTTATAGTATGTCAATTTGATAAAAATTTTGGGTATGCTCAATTTTTATTTTTCCGTAGGCAGAAAATCTGTTGGGTCGGTCAATCCGAGAAGCAAAACATTAAAAAAAGTCCAGGCTTACTGGACTTATTTACACACGCTGTGCTAACAACACGCGCATGCATACCAATAATCCCCTATAAGACAGTACAAGGGTCAAATTTTGATAAGTCTGAAATTCTTGTCTCCGGTGTTTAACAATAATTAATGATGGCAGGAAGACCAATAGAGGACCTCTTGTTGTCATTTGTCATAGACAAGGATATTAGCAAAACTTTTAACACAAAAAATATTCAGCAGAATATTTTTATCACATCCAAAAATAGCATTGAAGTGGCCTACCCTCCTGAAAATGGCCTGTCTCCAACAATATTTTCTTTGAAAGATCGTATCACAAAAACTAGTACAGGATCCTAATTCAATTAAACTCTACTATGCATGGAGACTTGACTGTCAGTCTTCTAAAATCCGGTCACCAATAGCTGAAATAATATTCTGTATAAGAGCAGGAGGTTGTTTTGTCGATGTCTCCAATATTGCGTCACTAGCATCACGCCAGATCTGTTTCTTTATAAAAATTAAAAGGACACACATTCTGTGAGAAAACCTTGTGTCGAATGTTGTCTGAGAACTCAAGAAAATAACTGAACTATCTGTAGCTCTGTATCATTTATGTAAACCAAAATATTAGAGTATTTCTGTTGGCATGTCAGTTGTCCTATCTCAATTTGTCATTAGCAAACGCCTTGCTACTCTATTTCACGAATTCGTGAACATGCCAAATAATGAAAAATATATACATGGGTTTGGTGGTATGAGACCCATACTATAACGTAAGGCTAAAAGTCAGATCAGAATACAGGGGCGGATCTAGGATTCTTTAGGTGGGGGGGCGGACCTCATGAGGCCCGAAGGGCCGAATCACAACGGCAGGGAGTCTGGGGGCCGCTCCAGGCCCCCAGAAGCTCAGGGTTTTTAGATTTTCTGAGACGCATTGTGAGCTCTCAAAGGGGGATATTTTTAAAGAATTTTGTTACACATCTTTACCTTTTTCAGGTACTACTTGGGGACAAATTAAATCAAGCTTGACAAATTGATCGATATTCGATAATTTCACATGGAAACAGTGTCCCAATCAAAGTTTGGTTCAAATGATTTAAAATACATGGTTTCATCCATTTTTATCCATGTTTTATATACCAAGCCATCAATTTTGCCTCACAGATTGCTTCATGCTGCCGTAACTCTGATTTTTAAAAAGTTTGACAGACAGCCGCTTTTACTCAGGATCAATGAATGGTAAAAGAGAGGCCCTGTAGCTGACGTCAATGATGTCCTTGGACAAATTCATGTTATCACTCATTTTTCTTTGACTGCTACCTCTATTCATGAGGCTCTTGATGTGGGTTATGGGGGACAGGGAATTCAAAAGTAAAATGGCCAAGAGACCGGGACACAAAACCCAACCCAGAGCTGAGGGACAGGGAATTTAAATTTCAATTAAAAAACCTCAAAGGGACAAGGAATTCAAAAAGGCCAAGGGACAGGGGGAAGCAAAACCCAATCCAGAGCCTAATTCATAAGGAATAAAGTGGGGGACATTAGTTCGGTTATGGGGTTTTCAGCCAGAAATGTTCTTTTCTTCTCTTTGTTTCAATTTAATATTTATAAATGTAATATACTGTTTGGAGATTTTAGGAAGCAGCTGCCCTCCCACAGCCAGACCGGTCTGTCAGAGTTAAAACTCTGACTTGCTTGGCAAGAACTTCAACTGACTAGTCAGCTAAGTTGTTCACTTGAGCTAAGTAAACCTCAGCTGAATTAATGTAATTTCATAGGACTTTTCTGTTAAATAGTCTTCAACGGTACATTATAACTTCGGAAATTTCAGAATTTTTGTACACAGAATATTAGGTGGTATTCGAATGTGTCAATTTTTAGTGGGTTTTTATTTTGAATATATATACTTTACAAAAGTCCTATTAGTGTGTGAAATGCATTTTGTCATTTCTGTAAGGTAAAACATGGCTAAGTTATGCAACAAAGACTTGACTTTAGCTGACTCAAGTCTGACTTGACTGGAGTGAACATTGACTTTGGGGTATACCCCTGCCCCCTGCAGTCCCCTGCATTCCATGTCTATGCTGTACAGCAAAAATAGAGATAGAATGAAGAATAAACAATAATTTGTAAGATAATTGACAAAAAGAACCAAGGTAATGATCTAAAGTTTGAACTGCCAAAACAAAAGCTTAATCAACACTGCTGTGAGACAAACAAGAACAGCAGAGTTTGCTTATACAGTAGGCCTACAACATCGAATATCTGGTCTGTGAAACCGAACAAATCTAACAGAAATCAGAATCAAACAATAATGACTAAACAAGCCTAATGTAGAAAGTGCTGTTACAGTCTGTCTCATTTCTAGAATGGGCAGTTGTCGTCAAAAATCTGACAAAAACGGCACCAAAACGTCACAAAATTGGATGAAAAAATGACAGAATAGCTCATCTATCTACGAGTATGTGTCTTTTTACTGTGTGACCTTCAGATGCTGAGCAGTCAAGCCAAACACCGGTTCGCATGTTGTGAAACAAACTGTAGTATAGACACCCACATAATTGTTTTTTCTAAAAAAAAAAAAAAAAAAAAAAAAATTTTTTTTTTTAATTTTTTTTTTTTTTTTTTTTTTGAGGGGGTGGGGGGGCGGTCGCCCCTTTCGCCCCCCCTAAATCCGCCCCTGAGAATAGGCATTTTAGTACATGTATTGTTTTGAGAACATCGAATGCACAAAATTGCATTTCTCCAACGTATCATTTGATTCATTTTCCAAATAGATGTAACAAAATTATTTTGAATAAGATATAGATATTCTCAGCCTGAAAATAAGAAGTCGAATTTGAAGTTGTCAGAGATGTGCAATTGAGGCACTAGTCCGATCCAGGCCACTCTCTCTATCTTCCCACAGGGCCAGACATAATTGATCTTTGGCTTCTCGGATCTTCTCAAGGCACTTTGTCTGGGGTAGGTCAGCAGGACGAAAAAAAAGGTGAAATCTCAATTTTTTATAGTATGTCAATTTGATAAAAATTTTGGGTATGCTCAATTTTTATTTTTCCGTAGGCAGAAAATCTGTTGGGTCGGTCAATCCGAGAAGCAAAACATTAAAAAAAGTCCAGGCTTACTGGACTTATTTACACACGCTGTGCTAACAACACGCGCATGCATACCAATAATCCCCTATAAGACAGTACAAGGGTCAAATTTTGATAAGTCTGAAATTCTTGTCTCCGGTGTTTAACAATAATTAATGATGGCAGGAAGACCAATAGAGGACCTCTTGTTGTCATTTGTCATAGACAAGGATATTAGCAAAACTTTTAACACAAAAAATATTCAGCAGAATATTTTTATCACATCCAAAAATAGCATTGAAGTGGCCTACCCTCCTGAAAATGGCCTGTCTCCAACAATATTTTCTTTGAAAGATCGTATCACAAAAACTAGTACAGGATCCTAATTCAATTAAACTCTACTATGCATGGAGACTTGACTGTCAGTCTTCTAAAATCCGGTCACCAATAGCTGAAATAATATTCTGTATAAGAGCAGGAGGTTGTTTTGTCGATGTCTCCAATATTGCGTCACTAGCATCACGCCAGATCTGTTTCTTTATAAAAATTAAAAGGACACACATTCTGTGAGAAAACCTTGTGTCGAATGTTGTCTGAGAACTCAAGAAAATAACTGAACTATCTGTAGCTCTGTATCATTTATGTAAACCAAAATATTAGAGTATTTCTGTTGGCATGTCAGTTGTCCTATCTCAATTTGTCATTAGCAAACGCCTTGCTACTCTATTTTGACTGCATATTTCTGGACCAAAATCACTGTGAACATGTATCTGGTGTTCATAAGGTCATTGCATGCACAAATTGCCAGACTGCAAGTTTTCAACTGGTCCCCGCAAAGTTTTTTACTGTAATTATCATTAGCATCACGCTGTCATTAGCATCATGTCAAAAATGGCTTATTGCCTTTACCTCAATAAAATTTTGTTGCAGGTGACTGGAGTTGAAATCAATTGAATATATATTATCAATAAATGTTTCAACAGACTATTACATAACATTTTTGAATTTTCCTAGCATCTGACATGCTTAGTATGAAGTTTGATGCTTCTCTGAAACTACTAACCAAATATGGAGTGCCAGTAACATTTTACCATTATCTAGCATGTGAAATATGGTTTAGTAAAGACATAGGGCACTGGAGGAAGTAGTGGAGATCATCTTTATTATTCAGAATCCAAAATTTTGATGAAAATAATATTTTTGTTTGTTTTTGTAAATTTCTGGTTCAAGGACATGTTCTATCTCAATGACTATTGGTCATAGAGACCTGAAATATTGCTCAGTGAGTGCAGAAAAGCCACTTTCCTATTTGTTGGTAATACATTCTTCAGCTCTAAGTGGTACGGATTTCAAGTTATAGGCATGATGCTAATGACACACATATTTGGTATTTTAATTGATCAAATGCTGTTTCTCAAAAATAATTGGCACTAGAGACCTGGAACTTGGCCCAAAATGTGCAAGCTACTTGCCTAATCATTGGCAATAAATTGTTTAGCCCTAAGTGGTCTGGATTTTTTAGTTAGAAGTGTGATTTTAATGACAGTCAAAAAACATTATAGCTATGTTTATCACCTCAGTACATATCAGCGGGGCGTTGGGACCCTTGGACATGAAAGTGCAGTGATAGCTGATTGTTTGACCCACCCAACGCAAACTTTAAAAGGCATTTCTGGAACGATAAATTTTCAAAATTTTTTCAGCTGAAATTTCAATGTTTTCAAATTTTGACCCACAAGCATTATGCAATTCGAATTTGGAGATTGCAAAGCAGGGTCATTTTGCAAATAACATACAGATATGGTGGAAATGCAATAGTTGACATTGTGCATCTTGCTTATTTTAATGATGTAGTGGCATGCAAATCATTTTTTCCTTTATAGTATTTGTATATTTTGAAGAAATGCATAACTAGTGGGAGCCTATTCCAAAATCACATGACGAAGCGTAAGATAGAAGTTGATAAGAATCTACAACTTATAGAACCAACAACACCCAACAATCACTGTGAAGTTTGAGAAAATGTTTTTCTTAATCAAAGTTCTGTAAAATTGGATGTAGTCAGGGTTCTTAGCTGAAAAATGATGCATTTTGTGATACAGCTCTGGAAGTTGGCACAGGGATTGAATCAACCTAAGTGGTCATTTCTGGCTACGGACCCCAACTCGAAAGTCCCCAGTTACGATTCTGTTGCCATGGAAACCGATTTTTGCTTTTTTTAGACGTTATACTAAAAAAGTACCAAAAACTCAGAAAATTAGATCTGCTGTCCTGTTTTAATAGTGAAAAAAATTATAAGGACTCAAAGACTTAAAATAGTGGGGTGACCAGTGAGGTCAAAGGTCAAGGTCACATGATGGGGTTAAGGCCAAATATGGAAAGCGGGAAAATTATGAGAAAATTTTAGAAATAATCCACTATTGTGAGGCAGCTATTGCTGATACCTAGCCTTGTAATACATCATTTGAAAGGTATTTTGACACTTTCAAATAAGAATAAAAGTTGTGTTTCCATGGCAACCAGGAAACTGTTGTCGCAGCTTAGTTACCAATGATTCCGCTATTTTAAGATCATGATTCTGGCAGAAAAGTTACCCAAAATAGCAATTAAGATTCATGATAGGTTAAGTTTTCCTACTTGGGGCTTGTTAAGGAGTTTGGTCTTCCTTAAAAAATATTCAGCATAAAGGTCAAAGGTCAAGGTCGCATGATCAGATGATTTCAAACTTGATTTTAGGCCTAAATTACTGAATTTGAATAAGAATAAACATACCATAAACAAAAGTACATTAGATATGACAAAGTAATGTTATCTTAACTTAAAGCTTCTTGGATATGCTTGCTTTTAAGAATTGAACTTCAGTAACCATGTCAACACATGCTCCAGAAAACTGCATAGCAACCATCTTTGCAAAAGTCAAGTGATTGTGTAAAATTCATTTCAGGACTCCAAAGGTGACTCTCTTTGATTTATAATCCCCTTCAAGCTGTTCCATTCATATTGCCTGTGGTTTTTCTTCTAAGTTCTTTAGTTTGTGTTGGGGTCAAAGGCCTTGACAGCCACATGAGGCAAGGTATGCATTGGGTATGACAAGACAACAGATTAAATGACATATTTACTCAGGAAGTATGGTGAACCAAAAATTATGTTTAAAAAGTGTCCCTTCAAAACCATCATTAAATGAATTCAGTCTTTAGTTAATATTACTGTTGTCATGGCAACCATATTTCCAAATTGGATCCATGGCAACTACTACGCTTCACTCAGAAAACACAGATATTGAGATTCATTTTCTCAATTTTTGGTATTTTCGATCAGTTTTTTTATTTTTGAGAAAAATTGAAACTTTCCATTGAAATCGAAAGTCATTGTGATTATTTGAACCCTATCATCTTTTAGATTAAGACCAACAACCTATTGTTTATTTCAAATATATGTGTCCCTCAAAAATCGATATTAAACAGATAGTCAAAAAGTGTCAAATTTAGGCCTATAACAGTTCTTTGAATTTGCTCAATTTTATTTCAAAGTGTGATTTCAAAATCTGTTTGAAGGCAATTCCAGCCCAATAATTTTGGTCTCAATGGCAACCAATTTTCTATTATAACCTACTTAGCAACCAGTTTTAGCTGAATAAGAGAGCATGATTTTTTCATCTATACTCAGTAATTTGTGACCTAACAACTTCAAGTGAGATCAGTTTAGATACTATTATAGTACTAGTATAGTATAGTATATTTATTGAACAAAAAATTGCATTTTCAAATAGATCATAGGTCATGGAGATCACTTAGTTTCCTGTCAAGTACCAAATTCATCCCAAAAAAGGTCAATTTTTTTATTAAATATGTGTTACAGACCGATCGCAATTCTGCACCTACATCATCAACATTTCATGAAATGAATTAGACACAATCACTTGGCTTTGGCAGAGATGGTGACTATGCATGGTTGTCATGGTTACCAAAATTCTTAAAAGCAAGCATATCCAAGAAGCTTTAAGTTATTATAACATTACTTTGTCATATCTAATGTATTTTTCTTTATGTTTATTCGTATTTAAATTCAATATTTAGGCCTAAAATCAACTTTGGTATCATCTGATCATGTGACCTTGACCTTTGACCTTCATATTCAATATTTTTTCAGACGGACCAAACAAACCCCAAATAGGAATACTTAACGTATCATGCGCCTTAATTGATGGTTCGGGCAACTTTTCTGCCAGATTAGTGATCTTATAGCCCTTTCACACTGAGGCTCGTACAGCCTCGTATGAGCCAATTTTAAGTCCGCAATCCTACGAGGAGGCCTACGAGATTATACACAATCAATCAGCAATCACAAGCAGCAGTACTCCAGCATTATTGAAAAAATTAAGCATGTATAATTTTTTTCTGCGG
Organism: Platynereis dumerilii; assembly: GCA_026936325.1. Taxonomy (NCBI): domain Eukaryota; kingdom Metazoa; phylum Annelida; class Polychaeta; order Phyllodocida; family Nereididae; genus Platynereis; species Platynereis dumerilii. The sequence goes on along the minus strand of JAPTHN010000022.1, from coordinate 6,130,570 downwards.
ATGCTGGCAGATCATTTATACGAGGTTATATGTAATGACACGATATCTGTGCATTGTGAACACGAAATGTACACAATGACACGACACAGAACAAGATCTGGACGTCATAAAACGAGTCAGTCTAAACGAAATTGTACGAGCATGTACGTAACCCAGAACGTTGCCAGTGCACCAGTAATCATCAACCAGTCATTGGCAGCTCAATTCTGCTTCATTTGCATACTGAGCTGCGGATTTAAAATTGTATAAGTCTGCTGTTGCATGCGTGCTATTACGTCAGTATGAAAGGGCTATAAAAGTAGCTGACTTTCAACCATATTTATGACAAATCATTCTATAGCAGCAACAGGTTGATCTACGTGATCTATGTGAATCTTATACCATTTTATAGAGAATTACAAGGACTAAAAAGGTCCACAGTATGAATTGTGTATCTGCAGCAGATCATTAAACCTCTTTGGTTAATAATTGGTCACACAGCCCATTGGTCCCCTCTCTCTCCTACTTCCTTGTGCAACAACGGTAACTGTATTAAAAGTGAATTATATAAAAACAAAGCATCAACTTCTGAAGAATAGTACATATTCATCAAATTAAATATCAATGCTCTCTGGTTCAGCCAGAGGACTATATTACTGAGCAGTTAATTTTACTGATTCGTTGCCATGGTGAGCAAATATCATTCAGAATGATAGGACACTCAAAGAGCTTTCATAATCCCTGCCGGGTATAAGATGCAAAAATCATGGGTGGCATGCTCACACCTGCAACAGCTAAAAACTCCTCCCATAGATATCCCACTCACCTAAACTGTCCACCTATCCTTATTGATCTATCCTGTCCTTCTGACACCAGGGGCGCATGAATCTGCTCAGTAGTTCTGCTTAGCACATCGCCAGGGACTGGCGCCACTGCTCCATTTTCCCGCCAAAAACATTCACACACCTGCTGTGTAGGATTTGGCAATGTGCCAAAATATCACTTACCAATATACTTCCTCAACTCCATTCACATATTTTCCCTGCTCACATATTTCTCTACCATTTCAATCAAAGCACATGCTTTCAGGCAAATTGCAGATTTTTATCATTGCCCAGTCAATCTTTCCAATGCCATCACTGGGAATCTACCTCTTCCTTTTCACATATAATGGGAGGTCGGAAGGGGGGGGGGTAGCGCTCCATTCACCCTAAAAATGTCCCTCAATGGGTATATCTAGTATGATATATTATAATAAGGACTTCCTGGTTGATTGCGACTGCTCTGATGTTACATATTTGAAAAGATCAGCTGATTTCTAGGCTAAGTTTGATACGTAATAGAAAAGCAAGTGACCTCCATCACCTAAGATTCATACGAAATGTTTATTTTTTTTTTCAATACATATTTCAAACAATTAATCTGATATATTTAACACAGACACAATATACATTAATGGGGTACAAAAAATAATCTCATAAGGTTTGACACTGGAAGTTGTCCCAGAATTACAATATGGCCAATATGTAACTTAATCTAAAAAGTTTTCTTTTTAAATTGGCATCCTACCTTGCTTCATGTGGTAGTCAAGGCCTTTGACCCCCAACACAAACTAAGGAACTTTGAAGAAAATCCACAGGCAATATGAATGGAACAGCTTGAAGGGGATTATAAATCAAAGAGAGTCACCTTTGGAGTCCTGAAATGAATTTCACACAATCACTTGACTTTTGCAAAGATGGTTGCTATGCAGTTTTCTGGAGCATGTGTTGCCATGGTTACTGAAGTTAAATTCTTAAAAGCAAGCATATCCAAGAAGCTTTAAGTTAATATAACATTACTTTGTCATATCTAATGTATTTTTGTTTATGGTATGTTTATTCTTATTCAAATTCAGTAATTTAGGCCTAAAATCAAGTTTGAAATCATCTGATCATGCGACCTTGACCTTTGACCTTTATGCTGAATATTTTTTAAGGAAGACCAAACTCCTTAACAAGCCCCAAGTAGGAAAACTTAACCTATCATGAATCTTAATTGCTATTTTGGGTAACTTTTCTGCCAGAATCATGATCTTAAAATAGCGGAATCATTGGTAACTAAGCTGCGACAACAGTTTCCTGGTTGCCATGGAAACACAACTTTTATTCTTATTTGAAAGTGTCAAAATACCTTTCAAATGATGTATTACAAGGCTAGGTATCAGCAATAGCTGCCTCACAATAGTGGATTATTTCTAAAATTTTCTCATAATTTTCCCGCTTTCCATATTTGGCCTTAACCCCATCATGTGACCTTGACCTTTGACCTCACTGGTCACCCCACTATTTTAAGTCTTTGAGTCCTTATAATTTTTTTCACTATTAAAACAGGACAGCAGATCTAATTTTCTGAGTTTTTGGTACTTTTTTAGTATAACGTCTAAAAAAAGCAAAAATCGGTTTCCATGGCAACAGAATCGTAACTGGGGACTTTCGAGTGGGGTCCGTAGCCAGAAATGACCACTTAGGTTGATTCAATCCCTCTGCCAAATTTCAAAGCTGTATCACAAAATGCATGATTCCTCCAATTTCAGGAGCTACTTAAGAACCCTGACTAATGGAATCTGTGACAAATATATCAAAACACACATGTCTTGGGCATTTCTTTGATTTGTCATATCGATGGTGAAAGTGCAAAACCTCGTAAGTCAAAAAATGCTGTTTTTCAGAAATTGGAAAAAACTATCACAGATAATTTTTTATGGTATTGTTCATTTATATGCGAGTTAGGCTCTACGTGATTTATAGAAAGTGAGACCCTGTTTTAGCATAATTTTTTGTCATAGGTCATTGACCCCTGCATTGATGCTACCATCAGATATGAATGAAAATGTCGAGTTACAAGGTTTTGCACTTTCACTTTTTGCAAGTTAGTGTAAGTGCAAAACCACGTAACTCGATCATTTATCACATTTCTAAGCAACTTGCAGCATTGAATGTACTTCCAATCTATAGGTATACAGTAAAAATTATGATTTGACCATAATAAATAACAACTGCTACTTTTAATTAGTGGCTACAATAGCAAGAATGAGGAAAATAGCAATTTTTCAAATTTTTATGCACAATTTTTTTCAATAGCCTACATCACTAAAACAAATATAGATAGGTATAGATTTTTTTATAGGGAAATTTCCTGAGAGCCATAAAAAAGTGCCGCAATCATTGTTTTTCAAAAAAAGTTGAAATATCCGAAAATATAAGCTTCTAAGTTCTGATTTGAGTTACGAGGTTTTGCACTTTCACTTTTTGGAACAAATCGACATACAAGGTTTGGTGAAACCATGGTAAAATCATTCTGTTACAGCTTAAAAAAACAGCAAACTGGCAAGGTGACCAATTGACAACATGTATTGAATATTGAAATAGTCATTCCACCAAAAATCTAAAAAAGGCAAAATTTTGACATACGAGGTTTTGCACTTTCACCATCGATATGCTAGTATACAGGTGGACTGAAGCCATTTGCATGCCCTGATACCTTTTGTCTCTCAATGATTAGTATGGCCGGCCATGGCTAACAAGCTCTTTGAACCATTGAAGACTAATATGTTCTAATACTTTTGTCAGCTGTTTTTCCTGTGTGAAAAATATGTAATTTTGTCCCTAAATAGCTATTTGTGGTTTTCTACCAAGAAAGTAATACAGACAATATTGAAACAGTGACTGAATTGCTTGAGTATTCTCAAATTGTGAATAACTTTTAACACTCCGGATTAGATAATCTTTTTTTCTTCATGAAAACCTGGCAGATGGTGTAAGGTTGGACTTTCAAAGACTTCACTGAGAGGTGAGGATGAAACTTCTCCTAACTTCTTATGAAAACTTGTAGCTGTGTGTTTTTTTTTATGTCTGCCATTTTTTTCACTGTTTGCATTTATTTTGAGGTGGATGGATCGAAACTGCAATGAAGGCGGTAGTTCACAATATGGCACATATTTGCATAGCATTTCATAACACTCGTTTTTTGTTAAGGATTCATGTGCGGATCCAGGAAATGTCAGATGGGGGTGGGGGCGATTATGTAAGGAAATAAAATATCCTCCTTCCCCTCCTCCTTGATACGCTAAAGGGGTTAACTGTCCTGAATCTTTAAGGAAGTGCTGAAAAGATCACAAAAGCTTCTGTGTAAAAAAGACGGGCAGTTCATGAATTGGTACATGCTGTGACTGTTGGAATATATTCATTTGAACATGTTTTCATCTATAGTGTTGTCTTTGCAGAGAATTTTCCAGAATTTTTTTTTTTCTGGTTCAGGGAGTGGAGAACAAGAAAAAAACTTTTGGAATACAAATTCATGGTGAATTCATCTTTGTTGGAAAGCGAATGTGTTCCGAAAAGTATGGATGCACATGTATGTTGACCCAGAAAATATTTAAAATCCATTGCCTCATATAATTTTATTTACATGGTGTCATGATGGGATAGGACTCGCTTTTTAACTTGAAATAAATAATGTCGCCAGGGTCGTCATATGATTGTGATACGACAGTACGACTCCTTTTTTCAACTTTCATAAGATATTGACATATTGTGGGGAAACACCCAAAATTAGGACGTATCATATGATTATGAGAGTGTAGCTAGGGGAGGGTGCCCTAAAATGCACGGTTTCCTAAGAGGTGCACCCAGGGCTGTGTTTTGCAGCTTGTGGCCTAATAGACTTGAGGCATTGCAATATATTTTTTCTTGAATACTAGCTCAACTGAGCTAATCTTTATCACTGGTAATTGTCTCGAGACTAAATGAAACTTATTCTTATTCTTTTATATATGAGTAGTCGAATATTTTGATTATAGAATTATTTCATCACGTTTTGCTGTAATGCTTAGCAAAGGTGCCAGAAACAAGGAGCGGGTTAAAATAGCCCTATATCTTAAGATTGGCATGATTTTAAGCCGGAGTAGCAGCAATAAGTGTGGAGGAGATCATGCGGAGACGATTTCATGCCTTTTCCGGCTTTGTTGTCTGACAAAATTTAAGAATAAAAAATTTTTAAAATCCCCAATGGTTTTGGAAAAAAAAACTCAGGAGTTACAGGCCTGCACTGTAACCTACACTCCAGTCTAAGTCCTCCATTATAGGGTATGTGCCAGACTCACTGTCTTCTCATCTCATCATCATACGGCGATCGCCTGCCTCGATATAACCCACTAAGGTGCTGCAGAGGCGTAAAACACAAACAAACAAACAAACAAGTCCTCCATCATAACCATCAGAACAAAAAACAACTTTTCAATGGGCTATCTTGTCTAAATCCTAGTCAAAAATGTGTCTTTAGTGCAAAAAAAATATTTTTATCCAATAATAAACTGTATTTCGTGCTTTTCAACACATTGTACAATATTCATACTACTTAAGTCAGACATAATTGGATTTTAGCTTCTTAGATTGACCGACCCAACTGATTTTCTGCTGATGAAAAGAAAAACACGCTTACCAAGAAAACCCGAAATTGATTTAATTGATTAACATAGTAAAAACAAAAATTGTGATGACAGATAATTTCTTCGTCCAACTAACCGATCTCAGGAACAGTGCTTCAAGAAGATTCGAGAATATATAGACTATTTCAGGAACTGAAATGAGTTTGTGTGGTGACTGGCGCCCTCTGGTGGGCATCTATCACTTCCGCTTTTGTAGGCCATGTTTTCACTTCAGGCTGACTTGGCAGAGCGGAAGATTTTCTCATTTTGTGTGGTTCTATCAGGCTGGTGCCTTTGCCTACCTGTAGTTTGTTTGTCTTCGTGTTCCTGCTCCTTCCGTACACCTGTGGATTACTGTTACCAGCCGTTTTATGAGCAAATTTGTCACTGGAGTACACTGCAAGGGAACACATGGCCTCTTCCCTGGTCACACACTGTTGACACACACGTGGCTCAGAGCAGGCATTTGGACTTTTCTTATTCTGTGAAGTTTACAGCTTTTGGATTCCATACCATGCAATGGCAGGACATTCCCGTGGCCTTGGATTTCCACTTTTCAACAATGTTTATTAACTGGATTCAGATTCTTCCAGAACTTTGGCTTTGACCTATTTTTTCATGAACTCTGACAAGCCAATCCCCGAGAGGGCAGCACCAGTTTTATTGACTTCAACCATGCCACCTTGTGGTCTCTGCAGGAGCCTCTTTCTGTCAGACCTCATCTGGGGACCTACTTGACTGTGTGAGGACCTCCAGTTCCACATTTGGACTCCGGTACCATCCATCCTATTTATGTCAGTATTATTATTTTTTACTAAAAATATTCTCTGCAGTGCCAGGCCTGTCTGGCCATCCTGCCTGTTACAAATTATCTGGCATTTTCCAATTTGCAGTGTCTGGCCTGTCTTGCCATCCTGCCTTTATTTAATCAATACTTTTCAATATTTTCTATTACCGAGCTCCCATCAGTTCCAGTGCTAGAGTGTTTTCTGCAGTGTCAGGCTTCATGCCATCCTGCCTTTCCCAGCCTCATCTGATCTGGAGTTTCCCCAGTGTGTTCCATTTTGTCCTGGGCTCCCATCAGTTTTGAGTGCTTCTGTGTGTTTATTTTTTGCAGTGTCAGGCTTCGTGCTATCCTGCCTCCTCTGCCTGGACTGATCTGGAGTTTTTCCGGTTTTGTTTTGTGTGATCTGGAGTTTTTCCAGTCCTTGTACTTCTGTCTGGGCTCCCATCAGGTCTGAGTGCTTAAAATGTTTTGGCAGTGTCAGGCTTCATGCCATCCTGCCCCTTCGCCTCGTCTGATCTGGAGTTCCCAGTTTCTAATTAATTCTATTTTTTCATTTAAATAAATAATTACATATCTTTTACCTATTTAATATGTTTATCAGTAAACATTAATTTTCATTTATTTTTAAGCGACCAGTTGTTGTCTGATGCAGTGTCAGGCCTAGTGCCTTCCTGTCTGTAACCCTGGTCTGCTTTCTCCAGTGTATTCTTATTCATGCCAGTTTATGGCTTCGAAGCCAATGTACTTTTTTGTGACTCCTGATCTCTTGCCCAAGTTTCCTACCTGCAGGTGTCATCCATTGGGACCAGACGCTTCCACCAAGCCTATCAACACCACCGTCAGATCCGTCGCTTGGCTCCCTTCAGTGCCCATTAAGGTTCTTCAGCTGGGGCTGGACCTATTTTGGAATTCCGAGCCAGTCCATCCTTCCTTCGAGGACCATGAGTACTGCCCAGAACTCTGTGGAGTCATTGCTCACCTGCCTGCCCCGAGCTGACATTCATAATGTTCAGAGACCCATTCAGGCAAGTTATTCGTTCACCCAACCTATTTCATACATTATAGACCACTTCCATTATCCTATTTTTCCCTTTCACTTAATTTTATCAACTTCTTTTCCTTTTTCAAGTTCATGTCTGTTATGTTAATTATTTTACTTGTGCTGCCTCTTTCCCTGTCTGTTCTTCTTTGTTGCAGTTCATCCGTCCGCCAGAAGAAATCAACTTGCCAGGGACGGCCATTGCACACTCATCTGCGCACGAGTTTTCAGCAGGGGCTGGACTCGCTCACTAGCATTCACCATAGTGCCGGACTTGTTCCCTGCTACTCTGCTCTCCGGATGCAGAAGTTTTCAGCTTGTGCTGGACTTCTTTCTTCTTCTTCTCCTCCTCCTCCTGCTGGCTGGGGTCCTGTTGGGTGGGGGCGTTCTTCGAACGGTGGCGCGTGTTGCCCCCACCTTTGTCTGACAACTGTTATGAATCTGTATCTTCATCTGTCGTCATAATAAAATTATGACATTTACAACACAAGCCGATTTGTTTGTTGTCAGCCAAACCGAGCTTCCAGGACCTCGCCAGCATCAAGCACAAAGACTATTTCAGGAACTGAAATGAGTTTGTGTGGTGACTGGCGCCCTCTGGTGGGCATCTATCACTTCCGCTTTTGTAGGCCATGTTTTCACTTCAGGCTGACTTGGCAGAGCGGAAGATTTTCCTCACCCACCCTCCCTAATCTTCATCATTTGGACAATTTTTTATTCGCCTATGTACTTTTTACTATTATATTTCACTTGATCTTTTTCTTTTGTATTTGCCATTGTGCCATTTCCACCTGTTTTCCTTTTGTCTACTTTACGATTATGTTTGTATTTATTATTTGTGCTATTTATGCTATTTATTATCTAATTTAACTTACGGTGTGGCGCGTGTTGCCCCCACCTTTGTCTGACAACTGTTATGAATCTGTATCTTCATCTGTCGTCATAATAAAATTATGACATTTACAACACAAGCCGATTTGTTTGTTGTCAGCCAAACCGAGCTTCCAGGACCTCGCCAGCATCAAGCACAAATATATATCGATGGTGAAAGTGCAAAACCTCGTATGTCAAAATTTTGCTATTTTTAGATTTTGAGTGGAATGACTAATTCAATATCCAATACTTGTTGTCAATTGTTCACCTTGCCTCTTTGCTATTTTTGGAAGCTGTGACAGAATGATTTAACCATGGTTTCACTAAACCTTGTATGTCGATTTGTTCCAAAAAGTGAAAGTGCAAAACCTCGTAACTCAAATCAGAACTTTGAAGCACATATTTAGGATATTTCAACCTTTTTTGAAAAATTATGATTTTGGTACGTTTTTTATGGCTCACAGGAAATTTCCTTTTTAAAAATTTTTTACCTCCCTATATTTATTGTGGTGATATAGGCTATTGAAAAAAGCGTGCACAAAAATTTGAAAAATGTGTCATTTTCCTAATTTTTGCCATTGTAGCCACTAATTAAAATTAGCCGTTGTTATTTATCTTGGTCAAATTATATTTTTTACTGTTTACCTATAGATTAAAGGTACATTGAATACTGCAAGTTGCTTTAAAATGTGAAAAATGGTCGAGTTACAAGGTTTTGCACCTTACCAAGTGAAAGTGCAAAACCTTGTAAGTCAACATTTTCAATCATATCTGATGTGACATCAATGCTAGGGGTCAACGACCTCTGACAAATAGTTATGCTAAAACAGGGTGTCACTTTCTATAAATCAAGTTGAGCTTAACTCACATATTGATAAACATTACCATAAAAAAAGATCGGTGATAGTTTTTTCCAATTTCTGAAAATGGCTTTTTTTGACATACGAGGTTTTGCACTTTTACCATCGATATGCAAGTTGCTATAAATCAATTATGGCTGGCCTTACAGGGAAAAGGAAATCTTCAGATGTAGGCTCAGTGGCGTCCCTATGGGGGGGGGGGGGCACGGGGGGCACGTGCCTCCCCATATTGGACCTGGCCCCCCAGGTGCCCCCCCATATGAACTTTCCAACCTTGGCTAAAATATACAATCAGTATTGCGGGTGCCCCCCTGAGAATCGCGTGCCCCCCCAGGTGCCTCCCCGCTCAAGACCCCCTAGTTACGCCACTGTGTAGGCTTTAAAAATATGTGTACATGTACTGTAAATCAAGATGGAAACATGTAATTGTTAGCCTATTTTGCTTACTACTAACAGGAAGTTGAAACATTTTACAAAGATTTTACACATGCCCCAGTAATTTTCCTTGCATGCAAGAATTCACGTATCAGGTAGTGACTGGTAGATTAAAAACATTTTTATTAGGCCTCATGACCTTGGCACTGTTGTAAACACAGAAAAGGCAGTGGCTTTTAAAATTCAGGGGTCACGAGCGCCTGGCACCCAATTGATACTTGTGCTATACCTGCAATGACAGCAGTGGCGTCCCTATGGGGGGGCTCGGGGGGGTATGTGCCCCCCATATTGGACCTGTGCCCCCCCCAGGTGCCCCCCCATATGAACTTTTCAACCTCGGCTAAAATATGCAATTAGTATTGTGAGTGCCCCCCTCCAAGAATCGCGTGCCCCCCCAGGTGCCCCCCCCCACTCAAGACCCCCTAGTTACGCCACTGAATGACAGGGAAATGAAATCTAGAATAGTTCAATCAAAATTTGGCAGAGCCAAAGTTGAATGTTTTCTTTCCAGAATTTCTTCTTTAAAATCGTCTGGCTTTTTACAAATAGTTGCTTTACCTGGTCACATGAGCATGTGTAATGTTTGCGTTTATAATATGTCCTAAAAATAAAGCTACCAAGGTGGGAACTTGTGTGTGTTTGTTCACTCTGCTTTTTGCCAGAATTGAGGACAGCATCCTCTATATCGATGGTGAAAGTGCAAAACCTCGTATGTCAAAAAAAGCCATTTTTCAGAAATTGGAAAAAACTATCACCGATCTTTTTTTATGGTAATGTTCATCAATATGTGAGTTAGTCTCAACTTGATTTATAGAAAGTGACACCCTGTTTTAGCATAACATTTTGTCAGAGGACGTTGACCCCTAGCATTGATGTCACATCAGATATGATTGAAAATGTTGACTTACAAGGTTTTGCACTTTCACTTTGTAAGGTGCAAAACCTTGTAACTCGACTATTTTTCACACTTTAAAGCAACTTGCAGTATTCAATGTACCTTTAATCTATAGGTAAACAGTGAAAAATATAATTTGACCATGATAAATAACAACAGCTAATTTTAATTAGTGGCTACAATGGCAAAAAATGAAGAAAATGACACTTTTTTCAAATTTTTGTGCACGCTTTTTTTCAATAGCCTATATCACCACAATAAATATAGGGAGGTAAAAAATTTTTAAAAAGGAAATTTCCTGTGAGCCTTAAAAAACGTACCACAATCATAATTTTTCAAAAAAGGTTGAAATATCCTAAATATGAGCTTCAAAGTTCTGATTTGAGTTACGAGGTTTTGCACTTTCACTTTTTGGAACAAATCGACATACAAGGTTTGGTGAAACCATGGTTAAATCATTCTGTTACAGCTTCCAAAAATAGCAAAGAAGCAAGGTGAACAATTGACAACATGTATTGGATATTGAATTAGTCATTCCACTCAAAATCTAAAAATAGCAAAATTTTGACATACGAGGTTTTGCACTTTCACCATCGATATATTGTGTTGATATCTGGACATGTTCCAATTACGGTAGAAAACTGCTAATTCAGACAGTTTTATTTTGTGAATCTAATATATATACCGATGGTGAAAGTGCAAAACCTCGTATGTCAAAAAAAGCCATTTTTCAGAAATTGGAAAAAACTATCACCGATCTTTTTTTATGGTAATGTTCATCAATATGTGAGTTAGTCTCAACTTGATTTATAGAAAGTGACACCCTGTTTTAGCATAACATTTTGTCAGAGGACGTTGACCCCTAGCATTGATGTCACATCAGATATGATTGAAAATGTTGACTTACAAGGTTTTGCACTTTCACTTTGTAAGGTGCAAAACCTTGAAACTCGACTATTTTTCACACTTTAAAGCAACTTGCAGTATTCAATGTACCTTTAATCTATAGGTAAACAGTGAAAAATATAATTTGACCATGATAAATAACAACAGCTAATTTTAATTAGTGGCTACAATGGCAAAAATGAAGAAAATGACACTTTTTTCAAATTTTTGTGCACGCTTTTTTTCAATAGCCTATATCACCACAATAAATATAGGGAGGTAAAAAATTTTTAAAAAGGAAATTTCCTGTGAGCCTTAAAAAACGTACCACAATCATAATTTTTCAAAAAAGGTTGAAATATCCTAAATATGAGCTTCAAAGTTCTGATTTGAGTTACGAGGTTTTGCACTTTCACTTTTTGGAACAAATCGACATACAAGGTTTGGTGAAACCATGGTTAAATCATTCTGTTACAGCTTCCAAAAATAGCAAAGAAGCAAGGTGAACAATTGACAACATGTATTGGATATTGAATTAGTCATTCCACTCAAAATCTAAAAATAGCAAAATTTTGACATACGAGGTTTTGCACTTTCACCATCGATACCTTACTTGGCATCTCTTGGCCTAGATCTTTCTTATGAATCATCAATTCTTCTGTGTGAGTTATGTGGCCTCTTTTATTTGATTTTTATCAGATGTATATCACAATGAAAACCGAGAATGTACAGCTATATTCTCATTCGCCTCCTCCTCCTCCTTGTGCTCCTTCTCCTTATCAACCTCCTTGACTTTGTCCTCCTACTCCCCCTACATCTCAAAGATGATCTCATCCTACTCCCTGTCATCAATATTCTGCTTGTCGTCCTGCTTGTCCTTGTCCTCGTCCTTCTTGTCCTGCTTGACGTCCTCCTGCTTGGCCCCTTCCTGCTTATTTGTCCTCCTCCTCCTGCTCCTTCTCATTCTGTTCCGCCTCCTAGTCCTCCTCCTGGACCTCCTAATCCTAGTCCTCCTGATACTCCTAGTGCTGGTCCTCTTCCTCCTGGTCCTCATCCTCCTCATCCCCCTCCTCCTCCTAGTCCTCCTCCTAGTCCTCCTCCTGGTCCTCCTCCTGGCCCTCCTCCTACTCTTCCTGGTCCTCCTCCTCCCTCTCCTCATCCTCCCTTCTTCTCCTAGTCCTGGTCATCATCTTCCTCATCCTCCTAGTCCTCCTCTTCCTGGTCCTCCTCCTCCCTGTCCTCCTTCTCCTCATCCTGGTCCTCGTCTCCTGGTCCTCCTCCTCCCTGTCCTCCTTCTCCTTCTCCTGGTCCTTCTCCTCCTCATCCTGGTCCTCGTCTCCTGGTCCTCCTCCTCCCTGTCCTCCTTCTCCTCATCCTGGTCCTCGACTCCTGGTCCTTGTCTCCTGGTCCTCCTCCTCCTTGTCCTCCTTCTCCTCATCCTGGTCCTCGTCTCCTGGTCCTCTTCCTTCCTGTCCTTCTTCTCCTCATCCTGGTCCTCGACTCCTGGTCCTCGTCTCCTGGTCCTCCTCCTCCTCATCCTGGTCCTCGACTCCAGGTCCTCCTCCTTCTTCCTCTCCCCCTCCTCCTGGTGTTCCTCCTTGTGGTCCTCTTCCTCCTGGACCTCCTGTTGCTACCTGGTCCTCTTGGACCTCCAGGACCACCTCCTGGTCCTTTTCCCTCTCCTCCTCGTCCTCCTCGGCATGTAGGCTGATACATTTATGGATATATTAAAACACAGTGATATCTCAAGATGTGGTGCATTTTCAGTAGTACAGCACTCAAAAATGAGGAAATGTTTTATTTTTCTCCAACATACTGCCTAGGTGTAAAGAATAATAAAGCAGTACAGTGCATATAATGTATACTTTAGAAACAATAACCTAAAGTATACCTTATAAATGTATTCTTGACTGGGCATGATAATGTGAGCCTCAAAGGTGCACAGACGTTCCCTCGGAGCACTTTCTTCAAAATTTGACCATAGTCGCCAAGGTAAGATTCCAGGGGTAAAGATTTCATCCAGTGGGGACTATGTACACACCAAGGTGTTAGCATCACAAATATCAAGTTGAAATATGCCCTACATTTTCCTACTAACAGTAGTACATTGTTGTGATTTTTCAAAATGTAAACTCCTGAATTTAATACACCATGGAACTTTGCAAGTTTGATCGCTGTAGGACATATTTACTCGGTTGCGTTCTTCAATTGATGGGAGAAGTCCCCCTGTTCCTCCTGTCGCAATTAGCCTAGGAAATCAAAGTGCATAAATAGGTCTTCTTCAGAATACAGGGCGTAAAGCCCCAATCACCCATTCTATGGTACAGTGGTACTTGTTCAACGAAATTTGTTGGCTGACACGCAAAGATGATCGATAACCCCAGCAGGGTTTGTTGGCAGGTCATATTCTGACTCCCGACTGGTGGGATGTTGGTCGTTTGATGATTTTATTAAAATGTCTTCCCGCTCCCAATAATGTTGATGCTGGACGAGTGATAATAAGAGATGAAAAACTTTAATAATGTTGATGCTGGGCGAGTGATAATAAGAGATGAAAAACTTTAATAATGTTGATGCTGGGCGAGTGATAATAAGAGATGAAAAACTTTAATAATGTTGATGCTGGGCGAGTGATAATAAGAGATGAAAAACTTTAATAATGTTGATGCTGGGCGAGTGATAATAAGAGATGAAAAACTTTAATAATGTTGATGCTGGGCGAGTGATAATAAGAGATGAAAAACTTTAATAATGTTGATGCTGGGCGAGTGATAATAAGAGATGAAAAACTTTAATAATGTGTAATGAATTCACATCGATCATACGGAGGATCCACTTTCAGAATTGGCAACTCACTGTTTCATCTAGAAGAGCACCATTCCAAGAATGCATTGCTTTATTATAAATTCAAAATTCGATAGCTTGTCATCACGAATACACAGCATAATGCGCATTAAGCAACATTTTGTTTCGATTTCTCTCCTACTGATGTGCCAAAAATGTACATATAGGCGGACATCAAATACAGTGGTCCCTGCGTTATAAGACCGCCCCTTCTGCGGTCATGAAACGGCCTGACTTGTGTGTAAAATGCACTAAAAATACTACTTAGCGTGGGAGGAAGGCAGTCTCATAAGGCAAGTTGGTCTTACAACAGGGAGTCTTATAAAGTAGGTACCACTATAGTTTTGAAAAGATTTTTGATTTCTGGCATCTCTCGGATGACTTCCATAAAGGTGGAAAGGCAGGGGCTAGCATCATCGTACTGGTAGTAAAATGTGGATAAGACATCATTTGAGGAAGGACGGGATCACATAATAAAATGTGGATGAGCACTTGTGGAACAGCCCAATTTTGCTGAATTTGAAAAACAACATTAAAAAAAAGTTTCGTTAAAAGTGTCCTTACAGGAAAAAAGAAATCTTCAGATTTCTATTCACTATTCATTAACCATTGTAAGGGCGAGTAACCAGGAATAATAACCATATTACACCATGATGTTGCGTGCTGAGTAATACGATGTGCCTGAGAGCGTTCACTAGCCCCACGAAGAATAACCCAGTAAAACATATGCCACAGATTCTTGGAAGCTAAAAATACATGTGTCTACATTGTATAAGACTCGACCTGAACTGTTACACTAAAGTGGTGTTTCTCTTTCATAGAGGAGGTGGGGTCTTGCAGAGTGCACTTTGAATACAACTGAGTGCAGCAGCATTAAATTTTCCTCTACAATTTAATTTTTTATTTTTTCGAGGACAACCATTTAGCCTTTACCATGGGGAACTACCAGGGGAAGGTTTGCATTGTTTTGATCATTAATTTAAGCCCAGCATTGGTTATAAAAATTGATTCTAAAGTCTTAAACTAAGCCTAAATACACTGTAAATTCTGAAATTTTGAGTTAGCTCGAATGATTGAGTGAGATGGTTGCACAATTTGTTTGAGCCATGATAGCTTGCTATTTTGAGTTATGATAATCTTTATGTTGTTATAACTTGCAAACAACAAGCTATCTTGGCTCAAAGGAATTGTGCAACCATCTCACTCAATCAATTAAGCTAACTCAAAATTAAAAATTTACAGTGTAATTTCTAGAGGCTGGATTACTTTACAAATTAATTTGATTTAGAATTTTTTAGGTCATCACATATACTTGAAAGTATCCATTATGTCCATGATTTCAACGAAAAAGGCCAAAATTAATTCATATCAAAACGCATGTCTATTTTTCTGAGCCAATGTAGGCTCCTACAATTAAATGGAAGCAGATTGCTTCCACGACAAGTCAGGTGATGTCAGGAGAAGAATTCCCGCCTAAATTCAACTGATTAGGCCTTATGCAATAAACAAAACTTTGTGTGAAAATGAAAGATTTTTTCTTCAAAAGATGCTTCCATGCCAAGGGGTGGGGGGGGGGGGGTTGATCCATAGGTATTTTGTACTTCACAAGCTAGGATCAAACTTGTATTTTCCCACAGGTTTAGGCTAGCTACCCAGGATAATGACCAGTACTTATTATTTTGAAAGAGGTTACATGGCACAAGGACAGGGCGTCGGACATGGATATACCGGAGGGGGGGCGACCAAAAGTTTGGGAAACAGTAAGATTCGGTCAAAAAGGCTAAGAGATTCGGGCAGATGATTAAATAAAAACCATTGAAAATTAATGATTTCCGGGCAATTTAATTTGAAATGGTATTTCATTGAAATCTTGATATTTGGGCATGTCGCTGGCCCCCCAAAAAATCTTGCACGCTTTAGGGATCAGGAGTCACCTATTTAATTTTTGACCGACTCCACCTGAAACCAAAGTTCAACTCCAACTCTAACTCCACCTAAAATCCTCCAACTCCACGACTCCAACTCCTGACTCCAACTCCCGACTCCAACTCCTATCTCCCGACTCCAACTCCCGACTCCAATTCCTGACTCCGACTCCAAAGCCGTGCACAAGACTATAATATTATGTAGTTGATCAGATTTATAATAATGCAGGGAGGACTGTTTAGGCATAGCCTACATGGTCCACCCTGTGACTGGTACGGCCATCACCAATAAAAATTGAGTAATTGACACAGTGCAATGCAAACATGCAAAGAACTAAATTTCACGGTCAATGGATGGTATAAATTGCATCGCACGAGTGCAGGAGTATCCGCCAAAAAAAAATGGAAAAATGCTGACTGAATCAACAAAGCATGCAATTGCATCATGAAATAAGTAGTTTCCTTATTTTTATAGCTTTCTTAATGTCACCTCAAAGTGAAGTAATAACATCACGGGAACGTCGATCAAAGAAACGGCATATATTAATTCCAATATCGTCTCCCTCGCTAAAAAAAAAGAAATAATATTAGGACAGTTGAAAGAAATATTCAAAGTCCTTGGAAGGAAACTATTCAAGATGCACGGTGCTCCGAAACAAACTTCCAGATTAAAAAAAATTAACAAAAAACTGAAAGCGCATGTCTATAGACTATAGAACAGAGTCTGGAGAAGTTTAAGTCCAAAAATGAAAAAAAAATCTTTTTTAGGAATCATGCATTTTGAGTTATGTTGATTTTTTGTTTTGATTATTCTGATTATCGTACTCATATTTGCATACTGACATTGCAGTATGGAAAGCTGTTTAAGACATTTAAAATGTTTAGAGATAAAAATGTTGATGGTAAGTCGTCACTCTTTAATTTTTATTTTGCCAACAAAAAAAAGTACTGCAAAAATGTTGACAGAGGACATGTAATTTAAATTTTGATAAACAATTCAGCCATTTCAACCTTGAAATTTTGAAGGCTGACAGCCTGACAATATAATTAAGGTGTATATATATTTTAATGCTTCCGTGTTCTGAATTTGGGGACAACCTGTGCCAGTCACCACCTCATGCATTGGTGCATCTTCTTTATATATATATACATATTATATATATATGTCCTTCAACATTGTGCAATTGGTGAACAAGCTTGTCGTGACATGAGGTGCTGCCCATTTCAAAGAAAAAGATACACTGGAATGCAATTTGTTACTTCCTCGAAGGCTGTGTGCACACTGCGCAGTACTTGCAACAAGAGGATAGGCCACCTAAAGCGCAATAGAATTACACTGGCCCTGCATTTTAATACCCCCTGTTGTAAGACCGCCCTGCCTTATGTGACCGCCTTCCTCCCGCACTAAGTTGTATTTTTAGTGCATTTTGCACCCCAACAAGAGACCGCATCGGGCGCACCCCCATGAGAGACCGCCTCATGACCGAAGAAGGGGCTGTCTTATAACGCAGGGACCACTGTACAGAGCCCTTCGAATGTTCTGGCTTTTGTGTATATTGATATTTATCCCGATATGTATCTGCCATCAACAAGGTCGATAATAATCATGAACCTTCTCCGCACGTTTGTAACTGATGAATCACCCAATTTAAAAGTTTACTATACGAGATTAGATCTGTATATATATATAAAACTTATTTTCACTGTTCAATTTTTTGTTGTTTTTTGTTCTAGGCCCATGCAATAATATACGGTGTATGAAGACAGATTCGATTAAAAATATGTGAACAATTTTAATTCCATGAAAAACCCTTACTTTGCTTACAAATCAAGCAATGTAGGCTCTCCTGGAGTAGGCCTGTAAAATGAACTCAAAGCTAGTAAGTCCACCTCTATGTAAATTCAACTTGCAGTTGCACATCAGAAACCGACAAATTTAACAGTGATATTATACACTTCAAAGCGACAGAATGTGTTTTCCATAATTAAGTGAGTTTGATTAATTTTATAATCTAAAATTACTTAAGGAGAGCCTTGCAATGCTGATTTGTAAACAAAACAAGTAAAGGATTTTACATTAATGAAAAAGTTGTTGTTTTCATTCTTCAAAATTTGCATGCAATGCAATCACTGTGTCCTCAAGCAATTTAATAATCCCTTATATATAACTCAATGGGATATGATCATCACATTGAAATATCTCATAAATTGTGAAAAGAGTGCTGTTCCATCTATCTAAGATCTATCTATCTATCTTTAGTAGTTGGCTGAAGCATACATTTTAAAATTATTTCTTTGTGATCCTGCACATGCATGTCAATCCGTTGTTGGCTAAAAAATAAACATATTTGGCAGGTTGTGGTGCGCCGCGCTTTGTCTCAGGACGGAGGGACCTAATTGAAGACAAAGATCCTTTTCTGAAGCCTTCTCAGAAATCTTCTGCTCAGCAACGAAGAATTTTGGGGATTAAACGCAAATATTTAGAGCAGTGAGACTATAGGATTAAAGCCAGGGCATCTTTGGCAGCAGTGTACCTGGGTATCACAACTTCGAGTGGTTCTTGCATCAGTGAAATGCTTTTAGGATCCACACCTACTATGGCATGACAATGCCATTGATGACGACAAAAGGGTCCGAGGCCCTGATCTCGGACACAAAAAGGAATATATCTTCATATATCGAGCTTAGAAGGACAGTTAAATTAATTTGGTAGTCAGAATAGGTTTAAGATGACTGATCTTTTGGACACATTTTAATCTGATGACATAGTAGCTATAAATTTTTATGAATTGATGGTAGCTAGACTATTTCAATTGAAATCATTTGTAAACATGTACACGTGGGAGCCTTTAATTTTAACACATGCCCATCTCCCCAAACAAACAAAAATTGTATGTTTCATTTATTTAAAGTGGTAAAAATTGTAACACTAAATGTTCTTGAGCTTTGCAATATAAGAAAAAATTATTTTATAAAATTTATAAGATTTTCAAACAGTGATAATACCATCACTAACCAAATTGAATACAAACCATCTTCAACAATTTTGCGATTCAGTGCTGCCGACGTGAAAAACCTGCAATGGTTTGAATTAAAACGAGTCAAATTTAACCGTTATTTACAAAGAAAACATACTATTGGCATTTGATTTTGGGGAAAGATCATAAAAAGTTGATTTTGGTGGCAGTGCACCTTCTAGACTTTAGTTAAGAATACTGTATGATACCGGTATGGATTCAATGTCAATAATGTGTTATTTATAATGAAAACATGCAATAGAAAGAGATTTTAGAATATTTTCTTATTGTTGGCGATGTACTTGAAATTCACTGACTTGTGTCTAATTTCCATTCCAAATCATCCAAATGACGTAATGCAGCACGACACTCGGAGTTCGTTTGAACCAGGCGATTTGACCACATATATATTATACCATGTATTGAGTTTTTGTGAAAAGAAAAATTAATGAAACTCAACTCCACTGATAACATGCCTTTTTCCCCCGAAACACAATGTTGTTGTGAACATTTATATTTTTCCACCCAGAGAATCTGCATTTTTCACTTTCTTATCGAAATTTTATATTTTCTTGCGAAAGAAATTCTCTGCAAATTGAGAGTCATTGTTGGGTGTTAATGCCAAAAGATGATGATCTTTTTCTATATTCAGCTTGCTTTCAACTGCTACCATTATAAACTGCTCAAGCGTCAGCACTTTTACTCAAGATAAATAAGTTGCGTTAAAAGGTGTGCGTTTTTAAGTTTGAGCAGTTTTATTTATTTTCTTCACACACTCGCTCAAGGCCAGTCAAGGGGCTTTCAATACTAATTTACTTCCTCATTATAGCACCACTGCCATCTCTTATATTGCTTTTCAACCATTTAAATTGCATAAGGGGCCGACCAGACGATAGTTGGGGGGGCTATGGACTTTTCCCCCGGGACAAACTTTTTTTTCGTTCGCGGTAGGTCGACGAACAATTTTTTCGCATGTGCACTCGCGACAAACTATTTTATCGGAATTTTAACATTACGGTGTACCCTAGCTATAGGTGGAAACAAATTTTTTTTTTTTTTCCATGCGCTGAAAAAACTCATTTTTTTTCAGTGTCAAGTGGGAAACAATCTTTTTTTCTTCACCAAATATCTATAGCCCCCCCCCCCAAAGATCATCTAGTCGGCCCCTAACTGAAAGTTTTCAAATTGAAGCAGCAATCAATCTTAAAAGTTGACATTAATATTGCAGTATATTGATTACCTGCATTGACGTTATCCATTGAATTAACAATATTTCATTGTTTAATAATTCAATCAATAAAATGAATTCACTCTGGCCAGTGGAAAATATTCACTTGACCCCGACGTGATTTGAACACGCAACCTTCTGATCTGGAGTCAGACGCGCTACCGTTGCGCCACGGAGTCCTTGCGGCTGTATGGTAGGATATGTTCAAAAACATAATACAAAGTATGAAGACAGGATATTTTTGTATTTTTTCGAAATTTGCCAGATCTTCATGTTGGATGTAACACATTTTAACTGTTTTGTTTCAGATTACAGGTGATTTCATTAGTACGTGATTCTTAGGTTCTAGACCCACCAAATACATCTCATTTTTAGTTAATCTGATTGGTTTAGAAGCAACAGAACGTCACACATTGGATTTATCAAACGTAGTAAGTCCTGGTTTAGCATTGATTCCTCACAGCCAAGTGTGAATGACAAGAATCGCATGGTAATGAAAACACCTGTAATCTATAATAATACACTCTTGATCAAAATACTGGAATAATTTCGATTTTCAAGGTGTCAGGATTTCAAAGTTCTAAAATTGGTGATTGAATGTGTGGAATTGCAAGGATTTTTTCCTCAGACATTAGATTTATGTATAAATGATATCATAAACAATTTTTAGTTGCTGAGAATTATTTGAAAACTTTCTCTGGGGGACTCGGAAAAATTGCTCATTTTTTGTAAAAATTGATCAAAAATCGCATAGTGGCTCAACAACACAGACATAAAATTTCAACATACGCAAAAAATGCCTACTTAAAGGTAGTAAGTCCGCATTTTTAATAGACTGTTTATGGATAGATTTCAGTCATATTTAAAACATTCCAGTTGAAAAATTTACCTAATTGCTTTTCCATTGACAATATAAGAAGTTATTTCCTTGAAAAATGTAAACAAATAGTTTTTCATGCCGTGAAAAAGCCCTACTTTGTTTACATTTCAAGCAATGCAGGGCTCTCCTTAGGTAATTTAAGGCTTTACAAGCAATTAAACTCACTTAATTATAGAAAACATGGATTTCTGTTGATTGGAAATGTATAATATACTTTAAATCTATCGATTTATGATCTATAACAGCAAGTTAAATTTTACATAGAATCGGCGGACTTACTACCTTTAATCTTGATGTGTACAAACAATAAACATAACAATATCATGTTGAATGCCTCATTCTTTGACCTGCGCCACCACTTGAATTGACATGGATACCGCCAATCTGTTTGTGGCTTCTTTTTTACCAATATGGCCACTCTTCAGTGAAAGTCATCAGCACCTGGTCCAGAGTAGTTAGCTAGTGGACCTCCATCTTGTGTGCAGAATGGTCAAAGATGTCCCTATAATGTTATTTAGATTCATATCAGGTGAAGTTGCTAGTAACGGCAAATTCTCAATTTTCAAGGTTTAGAAGGATTTGTAGTGCCCTACAAGCTTGAGCATTGCCGTAAATGAATAAAATGTTTCAACTGAAGTGTTCTCTACACTGGGGTACCATTTCCTCTTCCAGCAAACTTACATAGGAGACTGCCGGGACATTTCTATACCACACTACCAGACACAAATTTCCGTCATAATTGATGACCCACAAAACAAGCATTAAACCGCCACCCTGAGCCCTTGTGGTCATGAGGCAGTTTTCGGACAGTATCTGGCCACCTTCCCATCTCACAAAAATTTCTCCATAAGCTCTGTGAAACATTTGACTGAGATTGAATTTACTTGAAAATTTTGCAAAATATTCCAGCATTTTTGTCAAGAGTTTTCTCTTGTTGGAAGAGGAAAATGATACCTCAGTGTAGAGAACACTTCAGTTGAAACATTTCATTCATTTACAGCAATACTCAAGCTTGTAGGGCACTACAAATCCTTCTAATCCTTGAAAATTGAGAAAATTGAGAATTTGCCGTCATTGGCAACTTCACCTGATATTAACCTAAATAACATTATAGGGACATCTTTGACCATTCTTCACACAAGATGGAGGTCCAGCCACCTACTCTGGACCAGGTGCAAGTGGCTTTCACTGAAGAGTGGCCATATCGATCAAAAAGAAGCAAAAAACAGATTGGCGGACTCCATGTCAAGTTAAGTGAAGGTTGAGGTCACGAATGTGATATTCATCATGATATTATTGTGTTTAATGTTTGTACACATCAAGATTAAGTTGGCATTTTTTGCGTATGTTGAAATTTTATGTGTGTGTTGTTGAGCCACTATGCGATTTTTGATCATTTTTTACTAAAAATAAGCAATTTTTCCGTGTCCCCCAGAGAAAGTTTTCAAATAATTCTCAGCAACTAAAAATGGTTTATGATATCATTTATACATAAATCTAATGTCTGAGGAAAAAATCTTTGCAATTCCACACATTCAATCACCAATTTTAGAACTTTGAAATCCTGACACCTTGAAAATCCAAATTATTCCAGCATTTTGATCAAGAGTGTATTGCCTTTTAGATAAATTCAAAATGAAAAAATAGTCAAATGTTAAAACTATGTTTACTTCAAGAGCAATGTTCCACAAGGAGACCGAACATTTTACAAGTAACAACTTGAAACTTTTATTAGACTTTTAGTTGCACTGTGATGCGTGGCAAAATCAGTTGGAGATACATCTACAAGCAAAATATTTTGATACAGTATGAAGTTTATTTTTCGCATGTGATTGTGGAAAAGAAAATTTAAGATACTTTCAAAAGCAGGCAAGAAATTAAACCTTTTCAAAGATAATAAAAATGCATGTAGCTCCATTGTGACTCCAATGCTTGCACAGCAAGGCATCTCTGTGTAGCCCTTTCTACATCTAGCCTGTACATACACTGTAAACCCATGTGCTGTAGGCATAGTTTATTTACTTAAGGTGTGAATAATGTTTACATTTTGAAAATAGAAGCAATGCATTGGCTTCCAAACCCTTTCATATTCAGCTCCTTGGCTGTTTGCGATGACATTTCTATTCCGTAAGTATGTGAGAAAAAAATGGGTCAAAGGAACACAAACTAACTTCAGACGGACATAAACTTTCCAGCCAATTTCTTTGCCTTTGCAGCAGAACAGTGGCGGATCCTGGCCCCCCTCTGGACCACTGAGATAAAAGGTAGCATTTTGAAGAAAGTACAAAAGGTAGAATAGCTTCCACATGATACATCTCCAATGGATCAATCATTACCTCCCCCTTATTTGCCCTCTTTACCCAATGTTTACATTTTTTAAGGAATTGATCTTCATTTATTAGGCTTAAAATGGCTATTACAAAACTTTAGCAGTTAGAATATTTTAAGCAAGACCCTGATCTTTATTTTAAGAATCTGTTAAATTGAGAGACAATATAGCTTTAATTGTCAAAATTAAGTCAATGATCAAAACCAACTTGACCCCGACGTGATTTGAACACGCAACCTTCTGATCTGGAGTCAGACGCGCTACCGTTGCGCCACGGAGTCCTTGAAGTCCTGTGGTAAAGCTTACAAATTTATAACTTTGATCTTAAAGATTTGATAAAAACAATTGAATAGGTCAATTGTTTATGTTTGAGAAATTTGCCAGATGTTCATGTAAACAAAGTTCAGACATTCATAATTGATATTTTAAAAGGTAACGATTAGATCTCAGGGGGGATGGGGGCTTGGGAGGTTTTTTTTAAATAAATAATTTCTTACTCAGTTTTGTTGAAAAAAAAAACACTGTCTGGACAGTCTTGGAAAAACAGGTGTTGTCTGATTTGGAAACAAATATTTAGGTTGTGGCATGCTCTCGAAATAGATCATTACTGTCATCAATGCCAGAAAATAAAGCAGTAACAAGTCACCGTCTATGCATTTCTTCCTGTAACTTTTTCAGTCTCTACTCTTAGCTCCATCAGAAATGAAAAATTTTACATAAATCAGAAAGAGACAAAACTTTACTAAAACACAAAACACACACCATTCAATGATGGACCAAGTCTATAACCACACCAAAGATGAAGGTTATGCAATATTTGCAATATTTTCCATCATAAAAGTTCTGCTGTTTGTTCATGAAAATGGCTTTACCGGGGCAAAAAGTGTGATGATCCCACAGTTATATAATTTCATGATCATGCACACTATATGTCCATTGTGATTGTGCAAACATTATCATGTAGTAGATGTTAGTTTGTTTTTGTTTTTTTAGAAAAGCTGGTGGAGGATTTTTTTTTTCACTTCAAAATATTGAGATTTTTTAGGCATTTTGTTTCATAATAGAAGGCCTACATGTATTCTACATGTACTTTCCCATATTATTTCCGAATTTGGACCCATCTCAAAGCTAAGTATGTAAGTTACCCATGGCCCAAATAAGGAAAGTAAGAAAATAAATCGATTTTTTTTTTATGGTAACCTACAGCCTTGTCCTAAAATTTTGATTTTTGGAAAATAGACCAACCTTGGTTTCTCAGGGAGGGCAATCAGGGCACGCAACATTGAACAAGTTTTATTTAATTTCCTGTTCTTAAGGCCTTGAAGAAGAAAACTACAGTCTACCCATTCTGATTCAGAAAGGGAACAATTGACAAGCAAAGAGAGTGGACTGTTGCCCCTGAAAATGGCACTTTGTGATTCATGATACATGTAGTTGACCAAGTATCATCTTCTGTACATTCAACATGGGAAACATAGAGGTTGTTTGATTGGTCATGATCAAGAGAAGGCCATTGATTTGTCATAACTGATTTTTTAGTAAAAATCAGATGCATAATCCTTCGTTTGCTAGGCTGTCTCTACAAGTTGGATTAGTATCCTGATATCGAATTGACATTGAAAGTTTGGTTATGATCATGACACATCATCAGCATGATGACACACAAAGTGCCAGTTTTAAAGTGCAGCAGTCCACCCTTTTTGGATATCAAACCCTCAGGCTGCAAACACTGGCACCATGAGTTGCATATATAATATTTATTGTGATTTTAATGTCACTGTTACTGACTGAGCAAGTTTATTGAACTTTAAATTGGGAACCCTTCAATTTTAAGGGGGAGACCATTTAATATCCAGGGGGGGGGGGCATTTAATAAATTCTCCGTGTTCAGTCTTTAAGTACATCATTTCTGGTGGGGTTTTCCTTGAGGCTTAAGGAGGTGTTTCTTGATTAAGGAATGAATATTCGTTGACTTTCCTCACTTTAAAATCAGTAATTAGGCATATGGCCGCCGTTACTGTGAAATAAATAATTTTCCGCCAATGAAAACTCCAACCCCACTCCCTGGAAATTAAATGGTCGCCCCCAAAAAAGTCTTAAAATTGATACCAATTAAGGCAGCAGCAGTCACTGATGTTGTTCTCTCATAAGTGTATAGGCCCAATGGTTATCATGTCAGACTAAATGTTTGCACTCAACAGACAAATTGAAGTACATGTAGGGCCTACACCTGAACACAGCCAGGCCCAGGTGTGTGGTGTTTATTTATAGGACAAATGGCTTCCTCTTTCCTGCACGGGGGAGTGGCTGGTAAATATAAGTTTTACCCCTTACAATCACGAGGGGGGGGGGTATAACCATATAAGGAATGCCTATGATCCTTGCAGGCCACATCTCCCATTGCATTTCTTGACACTGTGAGTTTCACTCCATGCCAGAAGGACTACTGACAAGTTCTTAGAAACATTTAGTACTCAGACTGGACTTAATAGAAAATTTGATATTGCACAATGTCAGGACCAATCATGACCAAACTAAAGGTGAGAGATTTTAAAATTACTGTCACAGATTTATACACAATACACACATATTTTGTTACTTGCTGCACAATTATTCAAGTTATTCATTAATCATTGGTACTCTGCAGATATCATTGATACTGCACCAGGTACTTCAACATTGTTAGGCTTACTGAATTTCACGGTGATGACATTGATTAATTATTTTGAGTTCCCGACGAGTCGGTCTCAAGTGTCTGTGTGGGGGTACCTGCCACCGGTCGCCCGTTGTGGAGCCCCTGGTCTGACCAAGGGCGAGGTTCAAAGAGAAGGCGCCTTCCTTTTGTCTCCGCCCCCATCCACAGCACTCTGGCTCGCGCCTCCGAGCGTCGGTCGCCATATTTTCTAAATCAAACCCTCCATGTTAGAAATAACGTCACCAGAAATTACTGATTTCAAGACTGGCCAGAATTTATTTATTTATTTCAATAAAACTGGGAAAGAAGTAATTAATTTAAAAAGAACTGCAGGACACCATAAATTTAATCTGCACAGAATCAATTTATTTACAATTATGCACTTGTGTTACGCCAAGTGACCTAATTAAGGATTTTCTTTGTTTACTTTTTGCTAGTTCTCCTATATATAGAGCAAACAACCCACTTTGTCATATAGCCAGTCTGCTGTCTAGTGCTAGGGGAAGAGGGTGAAAAGTCACAGGGTAAAAAGTCACAGGCATTTTTGACTAACTTGCAGTGACCTAATTTTTGAGCTCATATCATCATTTGGGACACTTATATGAGAAGATCTGCAGGGAATATGAAAATTAGGCTTTTTATGCAAAGTCGGTTTTTTCCCCACCTCATGTATTTTTGGTGTCCCAAACATGTTTTATGAATTCTTTACTTTCCCTATTAATGTCTGGTCTATTTGACATAGGAAGTTGTGCTACTGTTTCAAGGTCTTTTGGATAATTGTATTTCATGCTGCACTGTAAAATTTGAAATTTTGAGTAAGCTCAAATGATTGAGTGAGATGGTTGCACAATGTGTTTTAGCCATGATAACTTGCCGTTTTGAGTTATGATAATCTTTATGTTGTTATAACTTGCAAACAACAAGCTATCTTGGCTCAAAGGAATTGTGCAACCATCTCACTCAATCAATTAAGCTAACTCAAAATTCAAAATTTACATTGTGTGAACCCATTTTTGGCCATATGGTCACTAAGTTGCCATAATCATGTGTAGAATTTAAAAACAGCTAAGGGGTGAAATGTCACACTGTGATATTTCACCATTGGGTACCATGAAATCAGTATTCTATGCTGAAAAAAGTAAAATATTCCACACTTGAGGCTTTTAGCTTACAATCTTATCGACATCTATCATTAATAATGCTTCTGAGAGACTGTTGCAGCAAGTTTTCATTTCGCGAACTTTGGGCAATTTCTGAAAAAGGGTTTGCTGATGGTGCATTTTCATTGCATGCCGATAGCTTTGGAAGGCTCAATATAAATTTCAAGCACAAGGATGACTATCAAGTCTACGTCTGCATATATTAACTCATATAGTGCTATATGTCCACAACAAATGCCTGTGACTTGTTACCCCTAGGCTGTGACTTCTTGACCCTCGCACGGGGTAAAAAGTCACATCGGACTTTGCCTTTTAATTACAAACTGACTAAAGCCTATTTGCAGCAATGTAGCTATATATATACTTCTGACCCCCGCCTCCCCTATTAGTAATGCACATAAGATATTTGAAATCAATCAATCAAGTTTTTTTGAGAGATGAGGCAGTTTTAGTATTTTTTTGTGAATTAATTAAGCAACAATTGCCAAATCTTTTGACTGCTAAATATTTAATGCTGGTTATTTCGTACCAAGGCTTCTTGTACATAAATACAGCATACCGGCTCTTTTAAATTTACATTAAACTGGTTATTTGTCCAAAATTTATTACTTTATACCTAACAACAAGGTGGTTTGACGTTTGATGTAGAGCAAATGGTTCACAGAAGAGAGTTAATTTAACTGTACTGAAAATATGAACTTTAAAAAAAAAGATAATGTACAGTGGTCCCTGCGTTATAAGACCCCCTGTTGTAAGACCGCCTTGTCTTATGTGACCGCTATCCTCCCGCACTAAGTGGTATTTTTAGTGCATTTTGCACCCCGATATGAGACCGCACCCCCACGAGAGACCACTACATGACCGCAGAAGGGGTGGTCTTATAACGCAGGGACCACTGTACAAGGTTTCAAAAATAATTACAGACAACAAGCGATAAATGAAGGAAAATGAAGCTGTTTCTAGTAATGTATAACCCGTTTCAGAAAATAATTTTATCATTTTGGAGTAGATCTGTTTTAAATTATATCATTTTTCATTGTAATTATTCATCAATCATTATCAACGTCTGTTTTGTTTACATTTTGAGCAATGCAGGGCTCTTCTCAAGTAATTTAAGGCTTTACAATCAATTTTACTAACTTAATTATGGAAATCATGCAAGTATACTGACCAATAATTTGAGCTGTCTGAGAATGTTAATAACTTTCTAGCTATGATAGTTCAATCCTATAAGTTGTCAAGGTATGATGGCTCAATGCTGTAAGTTGTCCAAACAAATCATAACATTAAGCTGTGAAAACATGAAAGCTTCAGTTTTTGCAGATAGCATGACATCTCAGCCATGCCACATATAGCGCCATCTATAACAAGCACTTCTCATAAGACTGCATTTAGTTTTCAATAATTATTTACTTAAAGGAAAAAAGAATATTTATATTACACTATCCCAGAGAAAACTGAGTAGCACACCACTTTAGCTGGTCACTCTTTTATTTTTATCTCTCTTAAATTAATTTGTGGGAGTAAAGCCTAAAGGTAAGTCAACACAGCTCAAAACTGTAAGTCCAACCATTCTATAGGCCTACATGGGCATAAATAGAGGGGGGCCTCAGAGGCCCCTACGTACCTTCCGTGTTACAAAATGTGGTGGACCATAGAGGGTTAAAGGGTTATAAAAGAATTTCACGGTCTGAAAAAAGTGCAATGTAATTTGATGCAAGCATATTCACCTGCATTGCTTTGCTTCATACCATTGTGAAATATATATTCAAGTGCATTTGTTGCATGCTTGATTAATTACTTGGTCTTATAATTTGGCAGAGGTTTTGGAGTTGTAAATTATACCATGAGGTTGTGCATGCAATTATTCTGAGGCTCCTTATATATATATATATATATATATATATATAAATAAGTAGTAAAAACTACATTATATATATATATATAATTTATATAATTTATATAATATATGATCTGAAAGGAGAATCGTGTTTCCTCTTTTAGATGAATGAGGAAGTTTGACAGTATCAATTTTGACAAGAGTTCCGATTATGCCACTTATTTTGACAAGAATGGAAACTACCACTGAATTAAGGTGGCTCGATACTCGTGAACTTTCCGAGATAGGATTTCTCAAAAATAGTTTAGAATGATCCAAAATATAGTTTATAGCAAAGATATGCAAAAAAGTAGTCCCTACCAGCCTTTTAAAAAAAAAATTTGAGATTATGCACAAGAAAGTCAGTTCACCCAAACCTGAAAAACTGAATTTTTTTCTTAAATTTTTTACTGTGAAGTTTTCCCTGCTATTCCGTGGTCATGCATCCCATATTATGCAATGAAGCATGAAATTAAAGAAAACACTTGAAGGGAAAAGCTGATTGCAATTTCAAAGAGATATATTTAGTTTAAAGGACTTTCCAAGGGTCTCGGAATAAAAGTTTTGATTTTGACAATTTTAACTTTTTTTATGAATCATAGTGCTAAAAAAAATTCACTAGATAGGATTTTTTAATTCTTTGTCATTTACTTCCAAAAATAGTGGGGAACAATATGATAATACAGACAACCCTTCCTACCATACTTGAAATTGATAGACAATTTTTTTTTATTACCAAGTCATTTTTGAGAAATTAGACCTGCTTGAGGGCAATTCCGTAAAGTCTTATTCACAGATTTGACACTTTAGCAGCTTGTGTAGCCCTACCATTACACCTCAGCTATTTCATTGTTATCCAGGCATGAGGGCAGGTTACAGGGGTATCAGACGAGCCATCAACCAAAGCTCCAAGTGTAACTGGAGCTGAGCTGCAAAGCAAATATCATGGTGTCGGACGTACATCACATGGTGTACGTCCGACACCATGATATTTTGCCATAGCTCGACTCCTGTTACACTTGGAGCTTTGGTTGATGGCTTGTCTGATACCCCTATTACCTGCCCTCATGCCTGGATAACAATGAAATAGCTGAGGTGTAATGGTAGGGCTACACAAGCTGCTATAATGTCAAATCTGTGAATCAGACTTTACGGAATTGCCCTTGAGGAAAATCGCCTGTAAAAATGTTCTATGCTGAGTATCAAGTTGAAACTCCGGCTGTATATAGTCCTTTTCAAAGCGCATCTACTGCTTTAAAACCAGAAGTCTTCAACATAATTCTGGCAATGGGTGTACCATACCTGATAATGAAATCCAGATTTCAGATGTTTTGTAAATGCCAAGCCAGGCTTTGAATCTGCAGATTCTTGTTCATTTTGTGATACTAATAATAATATAATTGGTGTAAATTGTACTTGTCACATCCATTATTATTTTTTTCTCTTCTGTTGTTTTTTTGATGGAGTCAGTTATGAAGTTCGCTGCAATTGATGATCCATACCGAAATTTCACTATGTCTCGTGTCCAGGAAATAATGATGAATCTCATAATTTATATCTAATACTGATAATAAACATGTTTTTTCATTAAAAAAGAAGTTTAAATGTGAATCTAAATCATATTTGATATAAATAAAACATAACTACAACAGCAGATCATCCTTTTGTGGCTATTACTTTGGAAAATGTTGATTCATGATAAATTGCGGAATTTATCCGAACTTTGGGGTAGGGCAGATTTTGAACCACAGATCAGTCCAGGAGCAGTGTATAATGTGTATAAACTGTAAATGGGAGCAATTGCTGGCAAGAACACCTCATAAGGAAATTTTGGGTAAAATTTGATAGCTCTACCCATAATACTTATTGATTGAGAGAGTATCGAAATTTTGCGCGAGTTCAAATTTAAAAGAATTTATTGACGATATTCCGGTGAATTTTGCATTATTTTCAAAAAGTGCTACTGCTATAGAACCAAAATTGTTTTAAAACTTGTCAGTTACACCCTTGTAATTGAAATAAATCATTATCATTGAATTACTTATTCTTTTTCTTGATTTATTCAATGAAACTCACATTTTGTTAAATCAGTAATTTTGACGTTCACGGCAATTACTAAAAAGACTATACAGAAAAAATGCGCACCGACCTGAGGTGTTACCCAAATTTTTCTTGAAGGTCTAACCATGTGGAACATGATTATAAGAAGTTTTGCTCTAAAAGAGAGATGGACACTCTGACCCCCCCAGAGCCAGGAGTAAACCCCAATAGAAGTGGCGCAACTTGCAAACGAAGCGGCCGACACTTGAAATTCTCAGAAATGAAAAAAGATGACAGCAGAGATCAGCTGCAATGGTGACGTTACGATAGATAGGGCCTGCCTGGCTGCGCGGAAAATGTGCTCACATGACGTAATTACATGAGTAGCGAGCCACCTTAAGAATTTTCGCTTTGGTGAGCCAAAATTGCTCTGAGTGATCTTAACGATGCTCATCTTGCAAATGATATAACCTACACTGTAAATTTTGAATTTTGAGTTAGCTTAATTGATTGAGTGAGATGGTTGCACAATTCCTTTGAGCCAAGATAGCTTCTTGTTTGCAAGTTATAACAACATAAAGATTATCATAACTCAATACAGCAAGCTATCATGGCTCAAACAAATTGTGCAACCGTCTCACTCAATCATTTGAGCTAACTCAGAATTTCAGAATATACAGTGTAAATGTCTCAGAAATATAGCAACGATAATTAATTGCATTTTGTTTGGAAGGTGTGATAAAACAGGGTTTCACTATACCTCAAGCATGCTCTCTTGTGTCATGTAGGATGATTATAGTATTTATTTGAGCTAATGTTCAGTGTGAACCCCTGCCCAAAGAAACGATTGGATATCACCCACGTTAAGGTTTCCCCCAGCCATGGTTCATGGCCAAATCAGGGTGTGATAAACAAAATGAGATCAGTGACGTAGTTCTGTTGGCAGCGTATTCATACAAAGGTGGCACAGCATTCCAGTAACAATACAGGAGCTAGGTGGACACAACTTTGTACTTGACTTCTGAAGTGTAAGTTTCAAAAATAAAGCAGAAAGTGACACAATTTTTTGAAGAAAAAAAAATGTGGGAAAACAAGGAATCTTAGAGTATATCTTTGTTCCGCATTGGACCATAAAAGGTTTACACTGAATGAAACTAAGCTTCATCTACAAAACTACACCAATTAATAAGTGATTTAAAGCATAAAAGAAGTCTACAGCGTGCTTTGTAGTCATAAGATTGAAAAGTTGAGCAATCCAGTACGAAAGTTCATGAATTGAATTGTCCGGTGATTAAACACAGAAAAAGTCACACTTTCATCTCTAGAAATTATCTGGTAAGCTTAATTCTAAAATCTGTTTCAGAAAGATCCTTCCTAGATGGTCTTTCAACAGAGAGAAAAAAGATGGTGTTCACTGACAGACTGTTCAGGCCGTGACGTCTAAGTAACATTTAATATCTAAAAAAAAGCAAGCAATAGATCTATTCCTCTACCTCAGTGGATAGGTCACAAAAGACCATCTGATGACGTCTGAGAAGTTTTAGCAAAATTGGTACTATTGGAAAGAATCTGCAAATACACTTCTGAGTCCACTATCACTGGCCAAAATATTGCTTTCAAACTGACGAGAGGCCAATCTCAGGAAAAGTTTAATAAATTTGTGCAAACTGAACTGTTCTAAAATATTTCAAACACATGTCTTATATTGACAAGACCTACGGTTAACCCTTTCTGTCATCAGACCGGAAAAAAAGTGGCATTTGTGAGTTTTTGTGTGGGGTAAAATAAGTTGAAAACCTCTTACAAGTACAACCGCATAGAGTAAGTGGGTCCAAAACTTTTTGTTATGGGTCTATCAGGTAATCGTTCAAACGGATGGCCCTTGACGTAAGACCATAGAAATACATAGAACGGATATGAGGCTCTGGCAGATGAAGCAACCAAATCCATTATCACCTGGTTGGCTGTGAATATCACTGTTTACAGTCAAAATATCAGGGCCTGTGATATTGTAAAAAATACCACCCTTCAAGGGCGATATTTTTTAACAATGGTTATGACATCACCAGCATTTCAGCTGCCTGATGATGTCACAAACCAAACAAGGGCCAGAATAATGGGATTGTGACGTCATGTCCATTGTTGCTCCATGGTGACGTCACATTTTTGTAATGGCAGAAATAGTCCCTCTTTATAACTGAAAATTTGAGGTAAAACCAGGTGATAAAAACAAAACAACCATGCGTCAGGGCACTTCGTACAATATCACTCGCTGTTGTGTGAATTAATATCACTCTCACCCTGCGGGCTCAAGTGATATTAATTCACACAACAGCTCGTGATATTGTTACTCAGTGACCCTGACTTGGGTTGTTTTGTTATACCATCTTGGAACTGCCCTGTATCCTGGCACAATGTAACCGTGACGTCACCAATAACAGTGATATGATGTCACTTATAACAATGGCATGACGTCACATCATAATTTATCACCTGGTTGGCTGTGAATATCACTGTTTACAGTCGAAATATCAGGGCCTATGATATTGTAAAAAATACCACACTTCAAGGGCGATATTTTTTGGTGGGGCTGCAGTCCCACCTATTTGTTTGACCAAACTCAAGTGATTTTGCCGAGAGACAAGTTAGCTGATTGGTCACGAAGATTTCCGATTGTCATCGTGCATATTCGTGTGCATCTGTCATAAGACAAGGTTGCTGATTGGTCCAGGCCATTCTTGAGCAGACGCTCTTTTGGGGAGAAGGGGGGGGGGGCAAGCAGCCCACGATCACGAGGTGATATATGCCAGTCTGATTCCAGACTTGGTCCAGGCATGGATTGGCACACTTTGACAACAATTTAATATGTGCATATAAATGATAGACGCTTTTGGAAAGCTGAAGGTTTCTCTGTTCTTTGGAAAGATCAAAATATTATATATATATCCCGCAATTGCGAGTGAACACCATGAAAAAACCATTGAGTTCACACCATTGAGTTCATCCTTGTGAACTCAATGAAATAAATTATCTGACGTTGTTATGCAAACAATGGGCAGCGATTGTTATGTCATGACGTCACAATGGGCAGCTGGTGACGTCACAACAAATTGCTGCTCCCAACTTGGGAGAATTTGAAGTTATACGACTAAAAAACACTGATAAAGTCATTGCGGGATATAAATAAAACCCCATAACAGTGTAGTTCACAGCTATGAACATCATTCGTGTCAGGTCTGCCTTCTGAATAACACTCGTCCTTCGGACTCGTGTTAATTCAGAGCAGACCTGACACTCATGATGTTCATAGCTGTGAACTACACTGTCATGGGGTTTTATTATACTACGTTATTCTTCAGGAAAACCTTAATTATTTGCTGGCTTTGAACAATACATTTGAAGTCTTGATGGCATAAACACATTACTTTACTTTTCCGTGAAGATCTCTTCACCACCCATTGCATGTAGAAAACCAGTATCCTGAATTATATCAATTGTCATTTATTTGGGTTTTTTTTTATTATAGTCTGTTGTGACGTCATGTCTCAGGGCAGTTCCAATATTGCAGATTTGGTGACCTCACCTTGAGGTGGCATCATACAGCCTCATGTCCGTTCTATGTATTTCTATGCGTAAGACAACTTGACTCTGATATGATTAATATGTAAAAATATAAAAAACATCACATCTGGTATGTCATTTCTTGAGATTCACTCCTTATGGATCTCTGCCTGCACAAACTCTACAAGCCCCATTGAGTTCTGGCACTTACCACATCGAAGTACACTTCCCCCGTGGCCTAATCGTTATAGCAGTTGATTTTGAATCGAATGGCCTGAGAGGACGTGGGTTCGAATCCCACTCCTTGAACTTCACTCAAAACGAAATCAAGCAGATACCAGATAAGACACCAGCACCAGAATGAAGCTTGTACCAACACAGAAATCTGAGAAACCAGGAAAGAACCAGTTCCAAAAATAGATTTGCATCAACACAGAGAACCAGTTTCAAAAATAGAAACCGGCACACCAGTGACTACAAAGGAGATTGAACCAGTCTACACTGATTGAACTACACTGAAACTAAACGGAGTCCGAGCCCATGGGACGTTAAATGGAGGTGGGTTGTATCCAGTGTTCTATGCTGGGGCAACTGAAAGACCCTGGACATCCCTGAATGAATAGGGTATGTACCAGACTCACAGCCTCATCAAGTTATCATTCAATGTGCAGCTCCTCTGGTCTCCTCAGATCAGAGTGAAGCTACACGGCGACCCGGGGTATCCTAGCACACAGCAGAAGAAGAAGAAGAAGAACTCTTGCTCATAAATATGGAATACTTTTTCGAGAAAAAAAGTGTCAAATTAATGTAAATTTCAGAGTGTGAATGCAAGCAAGGTCCAATGTGGGGGTCAAAACATCTTCTCTAATCTCACTTTGTAAGCCTCAACTATACTTTTTACAAGAATTTTTAATTTTTGGTTGAATGAACCTCACCCTAAAAAAATCCCTAAATTCCCATATTTCGTGCTGCTGTAACTTTTCCTAGGGTTATCGCTGCAGCATGCATTTTAAACTACAGCAAGTTTTTCCCTTTAGTGGTCATTGGAAGTAGTTTCCATTGAATCAGACCGTCATGTTCTCCTGCAGAAGTTGCTAAAGTTGTCAATTTCAATGGAGAATGTCGAAGTATTCCATATTTATGAGCAACGGTGTATGAAAATTACCATAATATTATGATGAAGAAATTAAAATTACTTTACATTAAAGCAACAATTTAGTTCACTCTACCCAGTGCCCTTGTTGTTAATTTTCATGCCTTTTGTGGCTCATTTGCATAACCCAATTTGTAGAGTCCATGACGATTCGTAACTTTAAGAACGAATTTTGAGCAACAACATGATGAGCAAATTCATGAAAATACACAAAAAAATACAAGAAAATGTTATTTGAAAAGTTAATGAGACAGAAGACATATTCGACAGTCGGTAATTTTGAGACGCAAAAAGAGTGCACCATTTCGCTGTGAAAAATGCACAAGTTTTTTTATTCTTGATACTGATGATTTGTTTTCATCATATATTTAATATGGGTACCATGATAGAGGCTGTTTGATTTGTCATGATCAAGGGAAGGCCATTTTTTATTTGTTATAACTGATTTTAGAGCCGAAATCAGATGCATAATCCTTTCGTTTGCCTGTCACAAACAAGCATGATAGTCTCCTTAAATCAAATTAACATTGAAAGTATTGGGTATGATCTGTCTCTGTTCGGGACTGACAAGTGGCAGCAGAATGCTGACAGTCCCTGGAAAATCGAATTGGGTCAACAATAATTTGATCTGTTTTGGACAGATCACAAGATCAGGTCGCTCAACAGCTGTCCATATTACTACGCCAAACTACTTTCACAAAGCATGGTTGCTTGCAAGAGATCCAGTCCACTGCTTTGAATAAAAATGTTTGGAAATCATGAGACAAAAAGAAAGTTTTGAAACTTTAGCATAAACTTTGCCTGTGAAAGGGATGATTTTACTCATCAGAAGTTTGATGGTATTTAATCTACTTATGCCATTTAGTGCATGTTAAATTGTGATCAGAAAAGTGTACAAAAAGAATGTTCTCTCACTTATTACGTGTCCATACAAAGCCAATGTTTTTTCTTTGCTTTGTGACATCAAAAATGCTCATTTGTATTTATTCTGTTACTTTATCGAGATTTATTAACTAGGACAACAATATAATTTACAATTTCATGAAGGCTGTGTAACACTCAACAAAATGTCTTGTCCATGCCATACGTGGCCCCCTCTATTCTGGCATTAAATGTGAGATACAATGTATACATCCTCCATGATAAAAAATAGGTCCAATTTATTTTAGTATTTACAAGCTGTTTGCTTAAAACTGAAGCCAACCAAAGTCAGATTAGTCACTTACAGAGTTTTTGGAAACAAACTAGACCATCACTAAATGATGGAACTGTCCTGGTTTCTTCCACACTGTCCTGGTTTCTTCCAGAGATTGAAATTCGGTTGACCGCTCACTAGAGCTCGCGAATTTTGCACCCTAGGTGGCAACAAATAGCAATCAACTTGTAGACAGGGGTATGATCATGACAAATCAAATCATCAGTATTGAGTATCATTTTCACTGTGTAATGGTCCACTCTTTTTAAATATCAAATTTACAGCCATGTAAAGGTGTATCCTAACTCTTTTCAGTAGCAAGAAACCCAGAGCAGAGCTGTGGGAATTTATTCAGGGTTAAACACCAAAATCCAATAATTTTCAGGTGGGATGCACTTGTTAATGAATAACTTTTCACCAGGTGGCAGTTTAAAGCAAACACCTTGAGCATTATCATCCTGTGTCTGCCATTTTATGCCTGTATGCTCACTGCATTTGGTCAGGCCTGGTTGATTTTAAGATCCATAGCTGGGTGTGCAGCAGGCCAACTTATGTTTACGTTTCACACCACTGGCTTACTCTGCACACATAGTCCAAACATAGACCTACATTCATTTAAAAGACCTGCATTTCCACAAGAGACAACCGCAGTGAGCTGCGCAGCAGTGAACTCTGCCAGAATTCAGATGCATAAAATCTTAAATTTTGTAAAATAAAATTAAAAAAATTTTGAAATTGCAAAATAACATAATAGCCACTGTTAACCAGTAAGCTGTATTTATGGGATATCACCAGCTTAAGATATTTAGCAATCGAAAGATTTGGCGAATCAACTGCCTAACGACCTGAGTATAAAGGTCTCGAGAAGATCCGAAAAGCTAAAGATCTATTCTGTCTGGTCTCGCTATATATATATTGAATTATTTTGTAGCTTGTTCCATTTCAATCTTTGCAAATTTATAAAAGAATTTTTTGCAGAGTTGAACTTGAGAATGTGAATAAACACTCACTTCACGCTATATTGCTGCAATGACATTGCTTAATTTTCAAAGTCAATAAAAGTTCTCTGCTGGTTTTGATTCCACTGGTTCTGTCATCTCCAGGCAAATAGTTAATTTTTTAGAAAGTGAAAAAAAAATTAGTTTGTGTAAATGTTTACACCCAACTAAATGCATACATATATGTAGATCCAAATTGCAGATGCAAACTTATGTGACAGGAATGCGTTGCAAAGGGCTAATTATATATATTAATGAAATAACTGTCCCCTGGGTTGGTCAATATCTCAATTAAATTGAATTTTAGAAATGGGTTTGTGGTCATTAGAAGATAACAGTGAACTTTTCGCTTAACTCACATGAAGACAAAGATTATGTTTTGAGAGGCAGGGAGGAAAATTATAGATTTCTGTTTACATTAGGTTATTTTAAGACTTAGATCTATTTGCAATTTTAAATTTGTAAACTTTGTTTACATAATATTATGTAGGCCTGTGAGGGGATTTATTGTGCCATATTTTTTTAATTCTCTGGCTTGAAATTTTGGTCTTCCAAAATAAGTCTGATATATAGGGGGAACGGGGGCACTCTGGGACGCTTTTAACGTCTACTAATTTTGCTCTATGCTGAAAGCACTGAAGAACTCAGAAGTTTGCATGAATATCACCAATACCATTGAGCTTAAATGCAAGGCATAATAAACTAGACTTCACATACCCTTTTGCAGCCAGAGAGCAAAATGTGAGTCGAAAAAATGACCCAATGTGCCCCGCGGCAAGATATGATGGCACTACCATATCATATATATAGAGGTCGCTTGGTGCATGAAACACACACATGAAGATTGTCTCCAGAAATGATGAAGATTTTAACAGTTTCCAGCAGTTTGCGTATTAGAAAGTTGCATCAATATTTATTGGAAGACCCAGAGGACTCACTAATGAAGGTTGTATATATGAGACTGTCATTTGGTGACCATTAGAGGACGTTTTTTGATGTCTATGGGAATTTTACATTGGCCTTTAGACACGGTTGAGTGCACAACAGAAAACAACAGACTCTTAAAGCTACCTAATGCTTCAGTGATCAGCATCATAAACTGTGATCAGCATTACAAACTGTGACCCCTACACTTCGTTTCTCACTTGAAGAAGTTTGTTTGTACTCTCTGACTGACCCAGTTCTACTTGTGTTTCTTGCATGACTGCTTTGTTTACATGACTGTGTGTTTACAAACATGATCACTCGTGCCATGTCTGTTAGTGAAGTGGTACCAAATACCACTGTGGTTAATGTGATGAGCCAACAGCAACAACAGCAGCAACAGCAGCAGCAGGTGCAACCTACCCATTCACCCCCTCAACAGCTAGGGTATTCGTCTCCACAGCAGCCCATGATGCAGCAGCCCCTGATGCAGAGACAACAGCAGTACCGTCCTAGGATGTCCTCCCTTGACCCTTCTGGTGGTGCTATTACAAAGACTATTGTGTGTTCCCCTTCAGCAACAGCCAGCTCTCCTCCAGCATCAGACGTGAGACAACCTTTGAATCAAGTTTACTCCCCGTACGCCCCACGCCCTCAATATCCCTTACATCAGCAACATCCTCCTCCTGGTATTGATATTCGAGCCGAGTTGCAGAGTATGTATGTAAGGATTGAAAATATGTTGGACGACAAAATTGAAGGTTTAAAGAGCTATATTGATGAACGTGTTAATAGAAGATTTGATGAACTACAGAATTATGTTGACACAGAGGTAGCTAGGGTTGAGAGCAGAGTTGAAGAGCTTGAGAGATTTGTCGAAGCTACAAAGCTTGAGAAAGAACAAGCAAGCATTTTTGACCCTCAATCGACAATTATTGCAGAGAACCTCCCATTTGAAGAAGACGAGGACCTTGATTTAATAGCCCAACAGCTTATCCGTCGTGATTTGGCATTGAATGTTAGAGTTGTGCGGACAACCAGAATGAGAGCTCCTCCACCCAGACAGACAAGGTTTGGTAATGTAGTCAAACCAGGTATTGTTAAGATCCAAGTACCCTCCCTCGATGACAAAATTGATGTGCTAAGAAACAAACGAATGTTGGAGAAATCGGCAACGTACCGGCAAGTGTTCCTGAGATCCTCAGAAGATCATGCAACAAGACTTATCAAAATGAACTGTCGGAAAATTCTTGAAATTACAGAACGCGATAAGGACTACAAGTTAACTGCAAACGGCCGAATCATGAAGAAAAACCCAACGGAAACCGAAGCCTCGGGAAATTCAACTGCTACAACCTAGGGACTCTCCCAGCCTAACAGGCAAATAGCTTTTGGATGTTGGAATGTTAATGGTTGGACTCAAAATAACGCCATATTAAGACAAACAGTAATTGAACATCTTCAAACTGATATAATATGTGTATCTGAAACTCATGCATCAAATAATATTGACAATCAACCAAATGTTACTGGTTATAAATGGTATGGACATTGTAGAAACATAAGACACCTAAGGTCTCCGAGAACTTTTGGGGGTGTTGGTATTTTTGTGCATAATGATCTATTTTGCATATATGATGTTACAATTGTTAGTTGTGAATATGAGGGTGTTTTAGGAATTTCTTTTACACATAAATTTAATATTGCATATTTCATTGTGTTATCATGTTATTTACCACCAGAGGACTCTCCATGGGGAAGACACGCAGATGTATTTTTTAATAATCTTCTGTCATTGATTTATAAATTTGATGATGCTGAAAATGTGTTTGTATGTGGTGATTTGAAT
Organism: Platynereis dumerilii; assembly: GCA_026936325.1. Classification (NCBI taxonomy): domain Eukaryota; kingdom Metazoa; phylum Annelida; class Polychaeta; order Phyllodocida; family Nereididae; genus Platynereis; species Platynereis dumerilii. The sequence continues at coordinate 6,089,673 of JAPTHN010000022.1, read as the reverse complement.
GCTCGGGTTGGAGAACTTCATGATCATGTTCAATATGTGGACAGTCTGCCATCTAGAGTAGTTATTGACCAAGTTAGAAATACCCATGGTCAATCATTTGTTGACTTTTTAAATGATAGCAAAATGTGTATTGCTAATGGTCGCATAGAAGGTCATGATAATTTTACAAATATTGGTGTGAAAGGAAAATCAGTAGTCGATTACATGGTCATTGATCATAACTGCTTGAAATATTGCTCTGACTGGGAAGTTATTCCACCAGTTGAATTGATGTCTAGGTCTGGTGCACACCCCCTGGTGTCAAGTAGGTGTAAACCACCTGATCATTCTTTTGTTCTTATGCATTATAAAAGTACATCCATGTTCGGTCCCCAAACAACATCCTCCTCTGTCCCTGACGAATCAGATTCAAATCATCCGAGTAACTCTCAAAATGATATATATTCAAAATTTAGTCATGGAAAGAAAATATTCTATGATGAAATACCAGAAACATTTATGACATCAAATCAATGGCGTAATGAATTACAGTCTTTTTTGACAGATATCAATGAAAGACTCCTTATGTTAGCAAACCAGAATGATATTGATGTTTTGTATGACAATTTTTGTGAATGCCTGTTCTCAGAAATTTCAAGAGAAATAAGGATTAAAGATACCTCACAATCGGTGAGAAAGAAATTTAAATATTACAAACCATATTGGAACAAGGAGTTAACATGTTTGTGGAAAAAAATGAGGGATGCTGAAAAATTGTTTGCAAAATCTAAACGCAACAATGCCATTTCCAGACAACAGCTGCGCTCTGAATTTCTTAATGCACAGCACCAATTTGATAAATGCCTCAGAAGTACTGAGCGTAAATATTATAAAGACTTAGCTGATAACCTTGATAAAGTTAATACCACTAATCCTAAAGAGTTTTGGGATCATATAAAACAACTGGGGCCCAAGAAGAATAAAAACATCCCAATGAGATCTTATTCAAATGAAGGTCAGATAACTAGTAATGTGTCAGAGGTACTGAAGAAATGGGAGAATGATTTTTCCATGCTGTACAATTCAGATGATGCCCATTTTTTTGATAACAACTTTTTACGGTCTGCCATGCAAGATAAAATTCAGCTTGAAAATTCAGAGAATATTCATGACCCCTTAGGTGAACAGTTAAATTCCGAAATTTCTATAGGAGAAGTAAGAAAATTAATTAGAAAACTGAAAAATAAAAAATCTGTGGGGCCAGACTGTATACCTAATGAAATCTTGAAATCAGGTAAACTTGATACATTCCTATCTAAGCTAATGCAAACATGTTTTAATAATGGTGTTATGCCATCAATATGGAAAAGGTCTATAATTGTCCCTATACCAAAAAATGCACTCCTTGACCCCTGTGTGCCGCTTAATTATCGTGGTATCAGTCTTTTATCATGTACATACAAATTATATACAGCCATTTTAAACGAACGATTGTGTAATTATAATGATTCAAATGGATTTATTGTGGATGAACAAAATGGATTTAGGAGTAATAGAAGCTGTGTTGATCATATTTATACACTTACTTCAATATTAAGAAACCGTAAAAATCAAAATTTAGATACATTCTGCGCAATTATAGATTATCAAAAAGCGTTTGATTGGATTAATAAGGATTTACTTTTGTTCAAGTTGTTGTCGCAATATAATATAAGAGGAACATTTTATGACGCAGTGAAATGTCTACTTATGAATTCTTCAGCTAAAATAAGGCTTAATCGCAATTATACAAATTGGTTTAATGTTCAGTCAGGTGTGCGGCAAGGAGATACGCTCTCGCCAACGTTATTTTCTATGTTTATAAATGACCTTGCTGTTGGTATTAACGATCTTGATTGTGGTATTGATATTGGTAGTGATAAGGTTGGCATTCTACTATATGCTGATGATGTTGTGCTTATTGCACCGAATGAGAAAGAGCTGCAAGAACAACTTGATTTTGTGAATTGCTGGTGCCGTAAATGGAGATTACTAGTAAACCAAAGTAAATCACAAATAGTACATTTTAGAAAAAACTCCAAGCGCAGAACAGGTACTGAATTTAAGCTTGGTGATACTTCGCTTAAGATAGTAGAAAAATATAAATACTTAGGTTTGGTGTTAAATGAGTTTCTTGATTTCTCCCTTACAGTTGATGTATTATGTAATGCAGCAAGTCGAGCTTTAGGAGGTATTATTAACAAATTGCAGTTTATTAAGGAAGTTAGCTATGCTACTTTTACTAAGCTTTACGATACATGTGTTAGACCTATTTGTAATTATTCTGCTGGTGTATGGGGTTACAAGCACTCTGAAAGAAGCGCTGTTTTACAACGTAGAGCTTGCAGATATTTTTTAGGGGTCCATCGCTTTGCGCCCAACCAAGGAGTTGAGGGAGACATGGGATGGGTTTCAGCTAAAGAATATCAACAGATAGAAATGCTGCATTTATGGAACCGTTTTATTTCTCTACCAGACCATCGCTTAACAAAGAAAATTTTCAATTGGGATTTAGCTGTTTGTCATCAAAATTGGGCATATGAGATGTTACAATTGTTTAATACATGTGAATGTACTGATGTATTTACTAACAGAGAATTATGTGATATAGATTACATGAAGAATCTGCTTGAGTTCAAAGAGGTAAACAATTGGGATGTTGCTAGACATAACAAAGACAAGCTCAGAACTTACAATTTATTCAAATGGACTTATGGCTGTGAAGAATATGTCTGTCAAAATTTAGACAAACGAGTAAGATCACTCATTGCGCAATTTCGCTTTGGAATCCTTCCATTACAAATTGAGATTGGTAGATATCGCAACATCCCAATTGAAAACCGAACCTGTCACTCCTGTATTAATGTCATTGAGGATGAGTTTCATGTCCTTTGTGAGTGCCCTTTATACAATAATTTACGATTAATTTTATTCCAAACTATACAATCAATTGATTCTGATTTCCAAAATGCTGATTTGTTTGATAAATTTATTTGTATTTGTAGTAATTTTCAAGTGCTGTTAGGTAAATTTCTTTTGAAAGCTTTAGCTTTAAGAACAGAACTATTATTTGCTTCGTCTCACTAGACTGTTGGTAACTTGTTTGTATCTAACCTACAATTTTCATTATGTTAAGTGTGTTTCGTACCGAGCTTCCTATTTTTCAACAGATTTAAAATTGACTTATAAGCCTGTAAGGCTGGGTGACAATAATACAGTTTATATTTGTATGTGAACCATGTCATGTCACAAGTCAATAAAGAATTTCTAATCTAATCTATACCTTGCCAGGATCCAAGAAAACCCTACTGTCCCACAGTGCCCCGCGTCCCAATGTGCCCCCGTTCCCCCTACCTTTTAGAACATCCATAAAGTAAGTTGGGTGAGGCTTGACTTTCAGACCAATACTGTATACTCTAGTTTTCACCCATGCATGCCCTGAGTTATTCTTATTTTTCACCCATGCATATCTTTGCTTTCACAATTGGAATGCATACAATGATCTATGCCTGTGTTTATAAAAACTAGGATTGCCAAAATATTATATATGCAAACATGCACATAGGGAAATCTTGCAGGGAGTTTCTTCAAAACAGTCGCTAATAACGCTTCACGATGAATTTGTCAAGATTAATCGTCAGGATACTCCGCCAAATCTATCGCTTCCTCCGATTGGATCAGTTGAAATGCGAAGGATGGGTATGTAGGTCACTCGGACTCAGAGTTGTTTATTTACTTTCAATAGAGAAAACAAGGAAGGAAATTTATTGATATATTATGCATTTTAGTTTGACTTTAATTCTGTTTTGAGGGTGACCCCTTAAAGACTATTATGTTGCCTTCAAGAAGCCGCCCATAACAGGGTACAGCTCCCCCTGTTTTTTGGTCAAGGCTCCCCATGTATTTTGTGGGCCAGGAACCTTAGAATCGCATACTAATGAAATCGCCTGTAAACAGTTTTAAACATTTAACATACACTGTCCTGGGTACAGACATCTATGTAAGTAACACACAGTGCTTTGTGACAAATTTGTTCACAGAGCATGGTTATCCACTATATGCCTCTATTCACTGTGGCGTGAATACCTGTTGTGTCCCAGGTCATTCAGTTGACTTGGACACTTAAATTCTGCCATATTAAGTGCGTCCCAATGTGCCCCGAGTTCACTGTCCCAATGAGCCCCAATATGACTTTTACATCAAAATGCTAATTTCTCAGGCACCAGTGAGTGTGTTTATCACGATAGCAATTTATAACTGTTCGTTACGATATATAAAATTCATACAAGCACTGAGGAAGCCTCATTGTTCATGGTTTGTCCACAGAATGGTTCGAATTGAACCCATCCATGTTTACTTTGGTAGTAGGAAAACAAACTTTTCCTCGCCATACTTCTGCATGTGGCTGTAATTTGTCTATAAAACCATGGAAACATCAGGATGTGAAATTACAAGATATGATGGCACTACCACATCATATACCTTGCCAGGATCCAAGAAAACCCCACCGTCCCACAGTGCCCCGCATCCCAATGTGCCCTGGTTCCCCCTAATTAAGTTTTTAAGTGTAAGTAGTGCCTGTGCACTTGAAATAAGTTTGATTTCTGATGCGGAACGTTTTAGGTTGCAACGCTTATTAATAAGAGCTCTCAAGCAAAGCGGAGTTCTGTGTTATACAAAGTACAACCAAAAAATGTTCTTAAAAGATGCTGATAAAACCTTTGCATAGCCTTACACTGGAGGATGTGGGTTTTTTTCATTTTTGAAGGCGGGGGGGGGGGGAAGAGTGTTGATTCAAGCTATTGCATGAGACCAAAGGGGGAGGGGGGATGTAACACTAGATGAACATTACGTAATACAGTTTTTTTTTGGATTTTTTTTTTTCGCGTAAAGAAATCTGTTCATGTCAATGATGCGCAGAGTGCAAAGATGGCTTTCCTGTTGTGTGTTGAATTTGAGGAGAAAATGTTGTGAAATATCGAGCATTTAAATCAGTCAAATATTGCGGGCCCACCACTAGGAGAACACCATGCACAACTTCAGAGATTAAAAATAAGGAGGGAGGTATAGGCCATGTTATGTAACAAGGAGGGGGATATGGACTTGTGTTACAGGACAAAGGTTAAAAAAGAGAGCATTTTTTGCATTATGTAATTTGTGAATGGCCCTTTAATGTTTGAACTATCAATTCCAGTCTCACAACAGAAAGCCTTATATGGCACTAGGGGTCACTATAGTCAAGTCATACAACTCTGCAAGGTCATTTCAGGTGTTTTCAGTGTGCAATTCCCATGCCCAGACTCAAGTTGACTGAACCCACATTTTAAGGGAACTTCGTTGCATGAAAGTTTATTTGTCTGCTGCAAATATCTATTCAGGCCTATGTAAAAGAAAGTGTGATTGCTGTATTGTGGAGATGTGTGTATACATACATCAAGAGAATTTTTTTTGAAAATTTGATCCATTACGCACAAATATACGCATGTCACAGGTATATATGTGAAAACTGAAGAATACACAAAAAGACTATAGCTATCAGTGTAAACTTAAGTGATTTTTATTTCAATAGTAGCCATAATACAGAAGATTCTCTATTCCAAACGATAATATTTTTTCAAAGTCATATGGAGCAACTTATGCATTTAGTTTGGTGTGTTGCTGTCTGTCTGTTAGAAAGTTGGAAAGTTTTAAAATCAAGAATAACTGTACCAAATACAACATCATTGGTAAATACAGTTCACATATTATACAGTTACATGGCACCTTTCCAACAAAACATCAATTTTTGAAAATAAAAGAAGAGAATAAGAAGGAAATTATGTCTTGTTTGGTGTTTTGCATGTGAGTTCTAACCTTCATATTTGAATCATTTCAGATGTTATCGCCGGAGTCCAAGGACAAGTTGAAATCAAAGTCGCACATGTTTGTCAAGCTGTTCATATTCTTCTTTGGCCTCTTGCTCGGGGCGTACATCAACCACTACGGGTACTTGTTGAATGACATTCGGGTCGATATGCCGATCGAAACTTGTCGACAGCGGTTCGAAGTGAGTGCCACGTTCAACATTAAAGGCTGTGACGATTACATGATTCCTAATATCGTTCATTACATTTGGTTTGGCCAGAATAAAACAATGACCTTTGTTCAATTTCTCAGCATTTTAAGCGCCTATAAAGTTCAGCAACCAGACTCAATATATCTCCACTGCAACAATCTACCCATCGGCTATTGGTGGACCGAACTGCGGAAACAAGTGCCAATTATCAAAATACTGCCTCGTGAACCTCCTGAAACCATCTTCGGGCAGAGGCTGATGCATACGTAAGTTCCTCATGAAGAGTAATAATTAAAACTCGTGAATGAGCTTTATTATTCATTCATAAAGGTATTGTAGTCGCAGTTTTAGATTTAAAATTAGGTTAACAGTTAGTCTCAGGCAAGTTCAAGGATAAATGTTCGCAATAACACTTGCATAAATTCGCAAAGTCAATATTTGACACTTACTCCTAGGCACTTACTCGAATGCCAAATTAGTGTATGACATTATTATTGCCATATTTTTTGTATTAGAGAACCACTCCATAATAAAATCCCATCCCACTCAATCTAGAATTAATTTCAGTTAAAATTCGATTAAAATATTACCAATTCCAAACACATGTTTAAATGCAAATATGATCAGTCACGCTGTCCAAATGCTGAGGACGCCATTTTCTAGCAGAGGAAATGTTGCGCTCATTGTCCACCAGGGTGGCTGCCAGTCCATGTGCTGCCACCTGGAGTGGCTGAGTTAATGCAACCCAGACCAAAGAGAGGCACATTTGAGGCATAGAAATTTTTCAGAGGTACATTTGAGGCACGTTTGAGGCATACTTGAGGCACATTTGAGGCATAGTCTACCAAGTGCAGTGTGCCTCAAATGTGCCTCTAATGTTAATGATGTGCCTCATCTATGCCTCCCTGCATAATGATATGCCTCAAACATGCCTCCTTGACTTACCAAGAAAAGCATTACCTGCATCTATGCCTCAAATGTGCCTCAAACTGGACTCTGTATTTCTACCCTGTGCCTCAAATGTGCCTCTCCAACATAGCCAAATTTTTGTGTGGCCTGAATTCCCCCTTACGCCTCAAACATGCCTCTCCTATAGATTATACTAGGGTGTCTCCTTGTGGTGACCTAAATTTGCATTGAAAAGGGAAACCTCAACTAGGGAGCATGGTGCCAATGTTGTAAGTCACATTTTTACTTATACTTCGCTGTACATGTCATACTTATAAATATGCAAGTTGTAGTTTTTATTGTAAAGGTGTTCTGAACAATTAGTTCAATTTATTTGGTGTGTTGTTGATGTAACTCTTCGAATTTTGTGTTTTGCTCAACAGACTATATTATCACTCACATGACAACATGCTCTTTTGTTAGAAGTCAAATAACAATTTCCTTAAATTGACAAATAATCTGGAATGCATGTCAGATTGAATGTGCCACCCATTTGGCATTTACATCAAGGTCATTAAGTTTATTTAGTAGTTCTGCTTTTGTACCAAGTCTTTCCTTTGTTTGAGATAGAAGCACTATTTGAAAATTCAAATATTTGGCTCACTTCCTTAACTGTCAATGTGCCTCATTTATGCCTCAGATATGCCTCTTCTGTACCTCCATGCGGAGGTACAGAAGAGGCACTATCAAAATATTTGGAACGCCTCAAACAGCCTCATTTATGCCTCAAATGTACCTCCACTTACATGATGAGCCTACGCCTCAAATACGCCTCAGTTATACCTCAAACGTACCTCATATGTGACTCAGATATGCCTCTTAATTTCCATATGAGGCACATTTGAGGCGCATCATTAACATATCTAGAGGTATATTTGAGGCATTATTAAAATTTTTGGAACGCCTCAAATACGCCTCCTATATGCCTCAAATGTACCTCGAAAATGCCTCATATATGCCTCTTGCATATTTGATGAGGAGTTTGATATGCCTCCTTTACGCCTCCTGTGATCTCAGCTTATGCCTCTACCTACTCCATGGTATGCCTCAAATATGCCTATTCAGTGCCTCAAATGTGCCTCTCTTTGGTCTGGGAAGGCTTTGCTCACTCGCGAAAAGGCTCCACTGATGCTAATCTGCACTTCTTCATTTCCAGGTACCACAAGGGTGATGTTGCTAAACTTCAGGTATTGATGCAATATGGAGGAATATATCTCGACTACGATATTATTGTGCTAAAAAATTTGAACGCTTTGCGAAAGTACGAGATTACGTTAGGACAAGAAATCAAAACGGATAAACTAAACGCTGGATTTATAGCCGCTCACAAGGACGCATTATTTCTGAGGTTATCGTATGATGCTTACAAGGACCAATACCAGCCAGTCATATGGGATTATAACTGTGCCAGTGTCCCCTTTGCCATTTACAAAAAACATCCAGGCCTCGTTCACGTCGAGCCGTCTCGATTAACGAGTCCAGGATGGAACGCTCGACATTTGATATGGAAAGGATTGATAGACTGGAGTGACTTCTATGTGATGCATTTAATGATGCATTTCAACTGGGATGAGTTCGACCCAGATAGCATACGAACCCTAAACACGACATTCGGGCAAATTACCCGTTATATTTATTATGGGTCGAAAAAACTTCTTAAATGATTATCAATACACAACATGTCGTTAAAATCATCTCGTTCTTTCATTTCATCACATCAAAATGATCTTCATCATCCATATTCATCTTTTTACTTCGCTATCTACTCTTGATTGAATTTGTTGTGATGCTGACCTGACCTCCTTGGTTCGGTCCCGGTCCATCCCTGGACTACTGAAATACCGGACAACCTGCTACATCCGGTCCAGTGCCGGTCTGCTGTCCAGACCGGTGCAATAATTTTTCATGTTATGAAGGGTATTGCTACCACTGCATGACTTTTGTAATATCTAAAAATTCATTCATGTCATAAACTTCTTTAAACCCTTATTTTTGTTATAATTTAAATGATGCCAATGGACCTTTCTGGACTGGTCAAGTAATCAGACCATCTCCTCCTGGACCGGGAGTGTGCACAATAGGCTTATGTATATATTTCACTCATTCATTGCTTCGGCGTAAGCACATTCATTCCATAATTTAGACAAGATGTATAATCAGAAATATTCAACTAATTATGAAAAATTATTTTACGGAATTGAAAATGTTTCGTAGAAAATGAGCTAGTGATACGTTTGCATAATACAGGAAATTTTTGCTGAAAATGAATAGACCTAACTTATATGTCTGCGATGTAGTTTAGCATATTACAGAAAATGTTTCATTGAAAATAAATAACTAACATGTCTGCAGTGTGTTTTTGCGTATATATCAGAACATTTTTAATTGAAAATAAGCAACTAATATTTCTGCAATGTAGTTTTGCATATTACAGAAATTGTTTTATTGAAAATAAGCAACTTATGTGTTGAAGCCACATTTCGCATACATATATTTCAGAAAATGTTTTATCGAAAATAAACAACTAATGTATCTCCAATATAGTTTCACATATTTTAGAAAATGTTTGATGGACATACATTGCAACTGTTATTTGTATCATATATTTAATTTTTAAAATGTTTGACTTGAACAAAATTGAGACTACTGTCCATGACAAAAATCATAAGATTTTGAAAAACGTTATATCTTAACTTGGTGTACATGTGTAAATGGATTCATGTTCCTTTGTGATATGATATGATACATTTGGCATGTTGCGATAAAAAGTCAACCGTGCCGGCATGGTAAATGGCTCTTTAACAATATCAAGTTAAAGGTATTAGATCCGCCAACAAAAAACGCATACACTCTAAAAAATGTCGGGACAATATTGGTTTTTTTAGATTCAAAATGGTTTTTTGAAAAACCAAATTTCAATGCAAAACCAAAATGGATTTAAAAAAAAATCCATTTTGGTTTTTTGCATTGAAATTTGGTTTTTCAAAAAACCATTTTGAATCTAAAAAACCAATTTTGTCCCGAAATTGTACTTGTGTCTTGTGAAAGATTCCAGTCATATTATAGTCCAGGCAATCTGTGAAAAAAGAGGGGTGGACCCACCACAAATTGCAATAGTTTTGACCCATACATTTTTGGAAAGCTTATACTCCAAGGAATAACATATTAAAAATCTTCCACCGAAATTTCCCTGGAACACCCCTTTTCAGGCAAAAAACAAAATGGCCGCCAAATATAAAAAAAAGTAGGAATTTTCCAAGGGGCCAACAAGACACAAGCCACTTTAAAAGGTTATAGCATGTCTTTGGATTCCTTAGACCCCCCAGATACTTTAACAGTGTGCACAACCTTTCCAATCGACTGCTAATTCCGTATTATTCAACATGGCATCCAAGATGGCCGCCACGCACTCGTCCTTCATTAACACGGGCAATTTTTCTCCAATAATCTCATGTGATACATCAAATATGGGGTTTTCCTGGTCAAGAAATCTAAATTTTGTGGTTTTAGGGTGATTGGAGATGATTTGTGGCATTTAATAGGCCCTCTGGGTATTAGAGGACCTCAAATATGAAGTAAATGTGATATTGATACAAGAAGAGTTTCTAAATCCAACCTATCAGAATAGATTATATTCATTAATTCCAAAGCTTCTTTGGTTGCCTGTTAGTTACCATTTGGTATTTGTGTCTGCATCTGTATCTGTAGATTTGGCCTCGCAAGGGAGGGACTCTATCTCAGCAAGGATGTGTGTGTGTTGCGACGTCCTGCACGGTGCATCGATAAAAACTTCTTAAAATCCACAATCAACCAGTAAAAGCATCCTACTCTTAGCCTTAGGTTGATAAAAACAGGCAGGAGTGTCTGTACATCTAAAAGCCACTTCTTCATTTACATATTCAGCTCTTGCTTGAATGCATCAATGGAACTGCATTCAATCACAGCAGTTGGTAGCTGGTTCCATTCACATATAGTCCTAGGGAGAAAGATGAATTTGTATGTTAGAACTTGTGTTGAGCTAGCAGAGTCTCAATTCATGGTATCCTCTTCACAGTGGGGAAAGAGGGCGCTGTGTGTTATCAGTGTTTTTAGTGAAATTCAAGATGGAGTCACTTTTAATAAAATGTGGATTTTGCAACCTGAAAATTGGCATTTGTTAGTGACTGGTGAGATGTCAACATTCTTTAACCACTGTATTGATGAGAATGACCAATTATCCGACTCACAGGACAATGAAATGAGTGGATTTTGATCTCAAATGCAATCAAATGGCCTGTGAAATGACCGATTGCCTTGTATCAACATCCAATTGACTGCGAAGTTGTAATTAGCATGGATAATTGCAATTTGTAATCAATCAAATAACTGTGTGATAGTCATGATAGCAGCCGATGCTTAATTGCAATCAGAACATCAATTTTGAAAAACGGCACTCTCAGAGCCATCCTTTACAGGCATGCTCTTGTTCCAGGGTGTGCCCTTGTTACATAGTCTGGGAGGGAGATACCAATTAGGCCATGGATTATTTTGAACATCATGACTAATCATAGCTGCTTTCTGCGTAGTTGTAATGTCTTCCACTTCAGGTCTCCTAATAATGCCGTTGCTATTCCTTCTTCCTTGACTAGTTCTTCTTGATGAATCGGACCGATCGTTTCTGCACCATTTCCATCTGTCTAACATATTTCTGCAGATGAGGATCTCCTACACAACAGGCATATTAAACTTGTGGTCTTACGAGAGCTGTGTAGGCTTGTTCCTTGACTCTTTCTGGACATTTCTTCAGGTTTCTTCTTACAAACCCCAGTGACTTGTTGGTTATTGCTGTGATCTTATTGATGTTCTGTCCAGTTTAGGTAGGTCAAATCTCCATTCCAAGGTAGGTACTCTGTTTCGAAGCCACTAGCACGTGTCCCATGAGTTGGTAGTTCTCTATGACCAGTCTTCGGCACCTGTGGACTCTCTGGATAATGCATTTTTTTGGGGTTGAACTGCATTTGCCATGTTTTAGACCACTTTTCCAGTGTGATGAGAACCTTTTGTAGTTTGTTTGCATCTTCTATACTATTTATCTCTCTGTAAAGGAGGGTATCATCTGCAAATAGCCGTAGTCAATGTTATGTTGTGTCCGATGTCATTCACAGACAGACAGACAGACAGACAGACAGAATTATTTTATTAGACCAAATTAATCACATATTAGTACAAAACATTTTACAATTATTTCAAGTACGGTCAAGGAGACATACACTTTGGCATTGGCCGCTGGCGTGCATGCCACCTGAATTTCAAATCTAAATTTCTGTAAATTTATTAAATTTTATAAATGGCTGCTATTATTAAGAAACAATCAATTCCTTATCTAAAAAATTGGATACTCACTCTATCATGAGTGTATGAAAAGTAAATGGGAGTACAAACAATAGAATAGATTTATATCATAACTATGAAAAAGAAAAACATTGGAAAATTATTCAAAGAAAAAAATAAATATAGAAAAGAAAGATTATAATAGTATAAGAAAAAAAATGATAAATAGATAATAATAAAAATAATAATTAATATCAAACAAAATGATGGAAAGTTGATGAGCTACTACATGATGGAAGTGATAGGACGTTGTGAAAATATGAAATTTCTTTAAGTCAATGGGCTCACACCACATACATAGCAATTCTGAATAATACAATTATTCGGATAACCATTTATTTTTACCTTTTTAATATAAAGGCTTAATCCATAGACACTATGTGTCTGTATTTTCTCTAAAAATTCTTTAGGTGACTCATTTACCAATTTAGGGATTCTGTTCTTTATTGAACTTTTGGAAACCTGATACTTCAGCCGTGGAATTACCAGATTTTGACTGTCTCTAGTTGGGTATGGATGAATGTCTGACTTTCTTGGAAAGTTCCATTCACTGATATATTTTGGGACTTGTCCAATTTGTAATTTATGATAGAATTTCAATTCATTGAGATTTAAGATATCATCAAGTTTCAAGACATTCATATTTTTGAAAATAGGGGTGGTATGAGCATTATATTTACTTTTACTGATTATTCTTAAAGCCTTCTTTTGAAGTCTGACTAACTTATTTTGTTTGATTCCCCATAATAATATTCCATACAGTAGATGGGGATATATGAGAGAGTTATATAACATAAGTAAAACGTCTGAAGGTAAGCACATTTTAACCCGATTCATAACCCCTAATGTTTTAGAAATTTTCATCTGAATCTTGTGTAAATGGTCATTCCAAGTCAGGCATTCATCCACTGTTATACCCAAGAAATCAAAAGCTGCTACTCGCTCGAGTTTGTCACCATCTAAATAGAGGTTAATATCAGCAACTGATTTATTTTTAGTATGGAAAATCATATATTTCGTTTTTGAAACATTCAAAGACAGTTTATTTACCTTTAACCAGTGACTTACTTTCTCAAGTTCACGGTTAAGCTCAGACTCCTGAATACTCATGTTATTGTTAGTTGAAGAAAGTGTGGCTAATAAGGTCGTGTCATCCGCATACATGATGAATTTGAACATATTCGTGGACCTGTCAAAGTCATTCATATAAATAAGGAAGAATAAGGGTCCAAGTATTGAGCCCTGAGGCACACCAGTTGTTATGGGTAACAAGTCAGATCTGAGGCCATCGTATTCTACAAATTGTTGTCTGTTTGTTAGGTATGATTCACAGAGTTTGTAGGAGTTCCCAGTGATTCCATAATGTTGTAATTTACTTAATAATATTGAGTGATCTAATGTGTCGAATGCCTTTGACAGATCCAGGAATATGTTCAGTGGAGTTCCCTTTTTTTCTAAGATATCAGTCACTCTATCTACATTTTCTATAACTGCATACTCAGTGTTGTGTTGTGTTCTGAAACCATACTGACTTGGGAACATCAAGCTGAGTGATTCAAAGTGAGTGTTTAATTGTAAATGTATAACTTTTTCGAAGACTTTTGACAATGCCGGCAGCACAGAAATTGGTCGGTAGTTTCCTAAAATAGAAATATCATCTTTTTTGTAAACTGGGACAATTTTCGCTATTTTTAATTTTTGTGGGAAAACACCTGTTTTCAATGACTGGTTTATTATAATTTTGAGTGGACTTAGTAAACATTCTTTAATTTCCTTTAGGAATTTAGTTGAGATTCCGTCAATTCCCCGACTGTTTTTGGATGGTAGCTTATTAATAATATGGGAAATATGTTCCTCAGATATTTCCTTGAACTTAAATGTTTGAGGATTTATCAAATGTGGAATAAAATTCCTAAATGTAATATTTCTGTTCTGCAGCTTGATTTGCCTTGCTAGGGCAGGGCCTAGATCGTTAAAATAATGATTGAACTTGTTTGCTATTTGTTGGGGATCAGATACATATTCTCCATTGATATTGAAGAATTTAGGTAGCATCTTCTTATTTTTAGTTTTATTTATAAGTTCTTTAATTGTAACCCATGTACTTTTCATATCCTTCTTAAATTTCCTGAAAGTATCACTATAGTACTGGAGCTTTGCAGATCTGATGCTGCTTTTCAGTATCCTATTATATGTTGCAAGGTTGGTTTGTAATGTATCAATGGAAGGGTTATCAATTGGAGTCCTTTTAAGTCTCATATACAGTTTGTCACGGAATTTTATGGAATTTAATATGCCTTTGGTTATCCAGTTATTTTTTTTATGTTTATACTTATTGTATCGCACAGTTTTCAAGGGAAAGTGTTTATCTTTTAACTCTTGCAATATACTGTCAAGTATATCATAATTTTCATTAGGGGTGTCCTCTCGCATTCTGGAATTAGGATTATAAGATACCAAATCAGCCTTAAAATTTTTGATGGCATCCTCATTAAAACTTTGAATTTTTGTAAACTTTGGGGTTGTTTTGGGGCTTTTCAAATAATCAAAACAGACAAAGTATGACTGGTGGTCTGAGATGTTATTAGTGAGTATACCACAAGTCGTTTTGGAAAATTCTCTTGTTAGTTTACAGAAAGCATTATCAATAAGTGTAGCACTGTTTCTTGAAATTCTGGTAGGCAGTGTAATCTTGGGAATAAGACTATGGGACAGCATAAACTCAAGGAAGTCATTGCATTTATTCTGCTCTTTTACCTTAAGTAGATCAATATTAAAATCTCCAAAAAAAGCAATATTTTCTGTGTTTTGATTGAACTGTTGGTAGAACAAATTAAACTCATTCATAAACTCTTCATAGTCTGAGTTAGTCTCTTTTGGTAACCTATAGATATTACCTAGAATAATCTTTGTATTGGTTTGACTATCAACAAGGATTTCAAGGACTTGATGTTCCCAAGAAGAGTGGTTTTCCACATTAATTGGTAATGTATTATATTGATACCCATACTTCAAATAGATAGCTAGCCCACCATGGGAGCTAGAAGTTTTGGGTTTGCTAATGAGGTCATAACCATTTATATTCAAGGGACTAATATTCATAGATTCACCCAACCATGTCTCTTGGAGACAGATTGCATCAAAACTACAGCCCTCAGCTTGTAACGATTCCAAGTAAATACAAAGTTGGTCATATTTTGCAAACAGGCTCTGGCAATTTAAACCCAATACTTTAAAAACTCTTTTTTTCTCCTTGAGAGTATCAATTAAAACCTCATTATCCATGTATTTTGAATGCTCAAATATGACAGGCTCTTCCTCGTCTGTGTTGGTATAGTCAACAATATCAATCAACGAGTGGTTACTTAGCCCAACTTTACCATCTGGGATTTCGCTATCTGCCATGAAGATAGCGTAAATCCTGATTAAAAAGTTCCATCATGTAGTAGCTTTGATGATATGAGAGGTTAATTTCAAAAATCATGGTTACAGACAATGACAGCAGTTGTGAATGCAGAGAATTTGGGTGAGTAAAAAATAGCAATAAATACATAAATAAATGAAGACATCAGGAATTAATTTTGCCCAGATAAATATAATATACAGTACCAGTAACCGAAAAGTGTGTGATTTGTTAAATAGCCCATATATATACATATTTGTATTTATATATACTCTTTATCCCCCTCTCCTGATGGCTCAAAGATAGTATCAATTTAAAGCCATTATCAAGCCATTATCAAATTAGATATAAAGTTTTAGAAGTCAGACATAATTCTTCATGACGAAAAAATAAAGATATATTTCACACCACACTAACCCAGCCCTTTAAAGTCCAAATGAAATGAATTTCTTCTTCTTTTTTTTTCTTTAAAATGTAATGACATTGCCTGTTTGTGACGCACTCAAACATTTAAGCAGTGAGATCAAACCTAGAATATGTTGTAACAGTCAAAAGCATGACAAACAGAACAACACAATAACCATAGCTAATCAACTGAAATAGCCAGTTGGTCTCAAGATGAAACGCATATACAGCTTATCAAAGCAAAACAATCAAAAACAACCAAAGCAGTACATTTTATGTTACCATTCTCAAATGATGTGTCATCAAACTAAACAGTCAATATTCAAAAACAGTATTCAAAAAGTAATATCTCACTACAGATTATCAGATCACCATCAAATATACGAACTCAAAAATAACAGTGTCAAATTAAACCTGGGAAATTTTGTAAAGAAACAACATACCTTAGTATAAAGATCATAATTTTCCATGTATGCATATTTTCAACACATGTATAAACAGCATTGACTCACAAATAGGAGAAACATCAAAGGTCCAAGTACGGTTCCTTGCGGGACACCTGACCTTACGTGGACTTCTGTCGAACTTTCACCATCAACTACAACCTTCTGTCTTCTAGCAGTCAGCTTATTGCCTATCCAATCTAGTAGTTCACCCCTAATGCTGTAGTGCTCTAGTTTCATGAGTAGTCGTTATAGTGCGCCGTCATATTTAAGGCTTTCGAGAATTCCAATAATATATAAGCATGTCAGTCTGTTTTCTCTGGTCGACTAATCTTGCAAGTTCTTCTAGTTTGGCTACGACCTGTGTTTCGCATGATCTTGGTCTTCTGATTCCATGTTGGTAGTCCACAAGGAAGTTTTGATGTTCCAGGTGATTCATGATGTGGTGGAAGATAACATAGAAACTAAAATGGACTGGCTTCCATGGGTCAAAGGTCAACCATGCCTTCTTCTTCTTCTCCTTAGTATATCCGTGACCGATGTGCCTGTGTGGGAACCATGCACTGTCTGTGCTGCTTAAAGTGCTTGCACGTTACTTTTTTAATATGCAGGTGATGGAACTGTCCCTCTATCAAGTGACTGCTGGAAGATGTCTCTTAGAAATGGTGCTATTTCTGCTACAGCTTCTTTCATTACTTGGCAGGGGACTTCATCAGGGCCACTTCACGCCACTTGCTCTTTTAGTGAAAGAAAGCACTTCTTACACAAGTTTTTCTCACCATTTTAACCAAACTGACCCCACATTCAGCTTTTTAATACAATAATTATTTTATAGGTACAATAACAAATTGCCCTCACTCAGTGACTGGCAATCAATGAAGCTATGGAGTGTAATTTATGAAAACTCATCCATGCTGGTAAAGTTAGATGTCAAAACTTTGCTTGTATCATGTCATATTTACATCAAAGAAAATTCATATTTACTTCATATTTGAGGTCCTCTAATACCCAGGGGGCCTATTAAGTGCCACAGATCATCTCCAATCACCCTGAAACCATGAAATTTAGATTCCTTGGCCAGGAAAACCCCATATTTGATGTATCACATGAGATTATTGGAGAAAAATTGCCCGTGTTAATGAAGGACGAGTACGCGGCGGCCATCTTGGATGCCATGTTGAATAATACGGAATTAGCAGTCGATTGGAAAAGTTTGGCGCACTGTTAATGTGTCTAGGGGTCTAAGGAATCCAAAAAACATTCTTTAACCTTTAAAGTAGCTTGTGTCTTGTTGGCCCCTTGGCAAATTTATACTTTTTTTGATATTTGGCGGCCATTTTGTTTTTTGCCTGTAAAGGGGTGATCCAGGCAAATTTCGGCGGAAGATTTTTAATAAGTAATTCCTTGGAGGAAAAGCTTTCCAAAAATGTATGGGTCAAAACTATTGCAATTTGTGGTGGGTCAATCCCTAATTTGCCTGGACTATAATCAAAAACACGTGCAATTGTAGGTACTGGTTGGAAGAGTATATATATCATAAAAAGATTAGAATTAGTTTAAAATGGTCTTTGAGTCACATGTTGAATTTAACTAGAATCAGTGCGCTTAAAGTCTCCTTGTTTGTACATTCTTTACTGAAAAATGAAGATGCAAAAAAAAAACAGCTTTTGTTTCATTTGGATGGCTTAAATGATCTGTTGAGAAATAGCGTACCACACAATTTCAAAATTGTATACTTCAACTATTAATAAAGCAAAATAAGAGTTACAATTTCTTCCTATTAAAATCCATCACACAATAATTATTGCGTTTATCAAGTTTATTGGACGTCTTGAAATTTGAGCGGTTTTTGGGTCCTTGAATACATTCCAAGACCATTGTCATCAGATTCATTTCCTGTTAACAGGCAAAGTTGGTGTACACACAAAAACATTTCACAGACAAAATGACAAACCAAAGTGATGCGCCGTTGTGATTAAAATGGTACTTGGGCATCCCTGGCTACAATATTGTGCTTCTCAGTGCTTTAATTGACTTTCATCCAACATATTTCTTCTGATAGCTGTCAACCCTTCACACAAAAACTGGTTCTGAATATTTGACTGTGCTGCCCTCTTGTTCATATTGACAGCATACCACATTACCACAGTTATCTAATTACACCTAACGCTAAGTCAAAAGAGAATTAATGCTGTACAAATTATGGAATAAACCAAGGACCCAATGCATGCATTGCATGCTATTTAATTGATATGGTAGAGGTTAAAGCCTTTTGTCATCAGAGTTGAAGAATGGCTCTGTAGGTAGATTTCTAACATATCTAACACATTGTACAGGGTGGGGATGTGAATCTTGCACCTAACTATATGGTAGGACATTTTCAGAAAGTAGAAGTCAGAGTACAATGCAACTTGGCAGGAATTAAAAGAATGTTATAAGTTTTCGTGTCCATAAGTCTCATTGCTTTCGGAAATTAATTAATTATTCAAAATTTACCAGGAACTTTGAAAATTAGCATTTCACCAATTTTGCAACTGATGGAAAAAAATAATTGACTTTCGTACCATTAGAATTGTGCTATTTTAATGAAATTTTGCCAAGATGTTTCCATCGTGTCTCAAAGGTCCAAAAAAAATTCAAGGTAAAATATCGATTATGAAAAGTGTTATCATTGAAGCCCAAATTTTAAAACTGAAAGTGACTATCTCTACATAAAACATTAAAATCCAAAAGCTGCATTTATGAGATGTTTCGGATATCTCTGCTCTCACATGGACTTCACTTATATTCTAAGAAAAAAGTTCCAGGTTCGTATCTCAAACATCTTGTGATATCTTAGGTTTAGTTTTGGGATTTTAATATTTCATGTAGTTTATTTTCTAGTAAAAGAAAACAGTCTTTTGAACAATTAATGGTTCAATATTTTTATTAAATTATGTGTATTGAGACAGCAAGTTACAGAGTGACTTGGAAATTAAATGACGGCAGTTTTCTGGTTATTCTTCAAAACTGAAAATCAAGAAAATTATGCAAATGAAAGATCGAGGGTATTTCAAATGATATATCAATTCTCATAGATTTGTGTTACAATGTGGTTTTAAGGTTTAAAGTTCATACAACCATCGTTATAAATACACTTTTAATTAAATGATAGTTTCAAAGTAATAAAAACCACCACAGCAAAATATAAAGATGAATTTTTAAAATTATATTCAAATATTCAACTTACGATGCTGTTCTCACAGGTGCTACCTGCATAGTATGAATTGCATTCGCATTTGCCACATTTGCACATTCCTTTGTTATTGCATATGGCCTGTAAATAAATAATGAAATAAATAAAATTTTGTTATATTATAACAACACAGGTTAAACCGATACAATTATATAGTATAATATGAATAATATAAATATAAATGATACGTAATCAGACAATAAATTAAAAATATAGGGGAGACCGGGGCTGGTTGTCACAGGGGCAGGTTGTCACGGTATGTAAAACTTAAACATGCTACTATTTCTATATAAAGCATGCAGGAGCACTACCATTCTGTATGAATGGCAAAAGGGGAGTGACTTAAACCTATCTGGTAAATATATACCTATTTCATTCGAAATCTTGATGTCCTATTGGACATTTATTAAAATTCAGAATTCGGGGCAGGTTGTCACACTTTCGGGGCAGGTTGTCACACTCTCGGGGCAGGTTGTCACACTTTTGGTTATGAGCTCTAATGCTGGAAGTGGAACTCTGCAGGGCAGATCTGGACCAAGAAAAATTATTTTGGACATATGAGGAATCCTTTACTTGCCCAGTGAAGACTTTAACAAAGATGCTACTGTGTACAAGGGTGCTACAAATGAAGGCTTACCAATCAGCAGGAAAGCATTCTGATCTGGAGGAGGATTTTTTCGATTTTTTTTGAAAATTTAACATATAAATTTGAAATTGATTTATTTAAACACAATGCAATATCTGCATACATCTTCAGTCATCAATAGCATGTATAAAGCACAAATTTATATTTTTGTTAGTTTTTTGGTTTAAAAGCCTACTCCAAATAGGTTAACAACAGCTCCAAAAAGTGTGACAACCTGCCCCGCCTTTTTGTGACAACCTGCCCCGACTGACGAAAATTCCAAAAACGGGTGGTCAAGGCCGTTGTTATCAAAATTTTCACTATTTGTTCTAATGATGATTTAAAGAAATGTTTATATGGTAAGTGTATTAACGGTACGTTTTTCAACAACTATTTGATAAAGACTAGCATTGCATGCAAGTTGAAGGTAAAAATTTACTTTTTGTGACAGGAAATTTTTAACAGACCCGTGTGCCCACCAGACTCCCTTTCAGGGGTCAAGATTTTTCAAAAAGACTCCATTGGGTTATAAAAGCAATAAACAATGATTGGTTGAGCTGTGTGACTCAATAGTTTAGTACAATAAAAAGTGTGACAACCTGCCCCTGTGACAACCAGCCCCGGTCTCCCCTACAAGTTACACCTGCCGCAACGATTACAGTTTGGCAGATAGTTAGAATAATCCCGCACTTTAAAAAAATAAAACTATGCAATTTGGTTAGAAAACACGTATACACTCACTTTATCTGCGCTCTTTTTCACGCAAAAGTCTACTAAAAATACACATGAAACATAAGGGTGGGGTTCTAAAATCCCGCATGAAACGTAAGGAGGGTATCAATTTTTGATAGGAAGTTCTTGCAAAACTCCTACCCCCCCCCCCCAGTCATAAATTTTGAACGGTCCCTTAATTATTCAAAGCCAAAATAGATAAATGCATGAAATATAAAATTGTGTATTTACCCCGTTGGGAGAGATGCAATCTTTCATTTCCATGGAGCACTCACAAAACCGTCCTACATAGAGTCCGTTGCATGAGCATTCCCCGCAACTACAGAGGCCATTGTTGCTGCAAACGGACTGAGGACAAAAAAGAACATCAGTCAGGCCGGACTATTTTCATTTTTAGCTTCTCGGATGGATGGACCGAACAGATTTTCAGCCTATTAAAATTTTTTTTAAAAAGGCGTCACAATTTGTATTCAATTCGCATAATTAGAGAAGTTTTGCTACACGTTACGTATGTTACGTATGACGTGTACTTGTGGAAGTGCTATCTAATAATATGGTCGTCATGGCAACTCCCACGTTCACGGGACCCGTATACGTGTAGCAAAACCTCTCTATTAGAATAATCAACATTTCAGTTTTATTTTTTCGTCCGGCTGACCGACCTTAGAACAATAAGTGACATAAGAAGATCTGATAAGCTAAAGATCAATTTTGTTTGGCTTTAATATTATGTTTATACACTTGCCAGTAAAAGAAATGTAAAACACTCGATTATGTCCATTACGATTGATAAATTTGCGAATAAATTTTCTTGGAAGAAAGAAGAGGCTTGAGTGTTTGGCTGATAAGGTTATTCTTTACATGCTTGAGTAAACATTAATATACATGGACATCACTTTGGAGAATACAGATGATCACAGAAATTTCCAGGACACAAAATATAATACCTGCAGGATAACATTAAACGCATAGACAATGAAGAATAATGCTAATATCTACACTCCTGCTCATAAATATGGAATACTTTTTTTAGAAAAAAGGTGTCAAATAAAAGTCAATTTCAAAGAGTGAATGCAAGCCAGGTCCATTGTAAAGGTCAAGTCATCTTCTCTGATCACTCTTTGAAAGCCTCAACTACATTTTTTGTGGTCATTGGAAGTAGTTACCATTGAATCAGACCATCATGTGCTCCAGCAGAAGTTGCTAACGTTATCAATTTCAATGAAGAATGTTGAAGTATTCCATATTTATGAGCAACAGTGTATCTTGAGCATTTTTTTGTACTCACTCCATCAGGCGCCTTGCATGCCTCGCTGCTTCTGGGACACTGACATGTTTGCCCGGTATAACATAGAAATACATAGAACGGACATGAGGCTGTTTGATGCCACCTCAAGATGAGGTCACCAAATCCGCCATATTGGAACTGCCCTGAGACATGACGTCACAATAGACTAATTATGATGTGACGTCATGCCATTGTTATATGTGACATCACAGTTATTGGTGACGTCACGGTCCATTGTGTCAGTATTCAGGGCAGTTCCAAGATGGTGGATTTGGTTGCTTCATCTGCCAGAGCCTCATGTCCCTTCTATGTATTTCTATGCTTTTTGTACTCACTCCATCAGGCGCCTTGCATGCCTCGCTGCTTCTGGGACACTGACATGTTTGCCCGGTATAATCTTCAGTGCACTTGCAATAGGGAGAATATCCATCCTCTTCTGGCATGCACACTCCTCTGGTTGGTCCTGCAGACAGACATACAGACAGCTAGACTGCCAGACAGACAAACGGACAAATTTAATGTGTTATCCTTTGCTTGGTCCTAGAAAACATTTCGGATTGATTAACAAGTGTAAATGAAGATGTAAATGTAGAACATTTTTGCAGTCCATTACACTGACAAAGTCAGTCTCAACAGCCTTTACAATTATACCTTTGGCAGGCCTGTTCAAGCATGAGCCTTTCTCATTTAAAATGGTCACAGGATACACAGATTGCCCCCACATTGTGTAATATTTTGACTCTGTGCATTCGTTTTGGTATTGTGGGAGATTCGTTCATGAAGGGTCTATTGATACCACTGTTGAAGAAACCAAACATAGACCCTTCAGTGCCCAAGAATTATCGACCGGTGGTAATATCAACAACATTTTCTAAAGTACTGGAAATTCACTTGCTTTCAATGTGTGGGGAGCACGAATTTCATGATCTCCAATTCGGCTTCGTAAGCAGTAGAGGAACCGCCATGGCTGTCTCCATGACAAGCGACATCATAGACTACTGTGTGAGTAAGGGATCTCCGGTTTATGTATGTGCCTTGGATGCTGAGGGAGCCTTTGATGGAATACCCCACTCAGTCATGTTCGCCAAAGCCCTAGATGTCATCCCTATGTTATACTGGCATCTCTTAATCTACTGGTACAGTCACCTAGTTGTCTACATTAGATGGGGGAACAACATCAGCGAGCAGATCATCATCAAGAAAGGGACGTGTCAAGGTGGTCTCTCCTCACCCTTCATTTTCTACCTTCTCTATCAGGATTTGGTTCAAGAGCTGTCGGGGATGCAGTGTGGAATTTCACTGGGAGAGACTAGCTACAACCTGTGCTGTTATGCAGATGACCTGTTGCTATGTAGTTTGATGGTTAGTGGGCTACAGCAGCTGATTTGTGCAGTTGACAAGTACATTACCCAGCATGGACTGCGGTTTAACCCACAGAAAACATCATGTGTAACATTCGGCAAAAGCAACTTCACAGATAGGCAATGGCATCTCCAGGGCACAAGACTAACAGAGACATCAGCCGTTTCATGCACACACAATGCTTAGTCATTCAACAATTGTCATCACTGCCTGATCAAAATAACCTATGTCTGCACCTTCTCCCATCATCAATACAATGACATGCATACACAAAAACGTTTTATATGGAACCTTTAAGGGTTCTATAGGCTGGTAAAGATGAGGAATCCTAAAAGGTTCATGATTAAACTTTTATGATGATCCCAGCAGCAAACAAAAGCAACATTCAGATAATCCATCTGCACTGAACTCCCACAATGGAACCCCTTTCTCTCAAGTTGCATGGGAGCATAGGGTCCTATCATAGGGCCTTCCCACCCAGTATTGAGCCAATTCCTTAAAAAAATTAGAACTTTTTTTGGCTATGGGTTCTTCATATATACCATCAAGAACCTTTGCGTTAAGAGTGTATGTAACTAATACATTTTTTTGTAGTTTTAAACATCAGATGAAACTATTGAAAAATAAACAATTTGAAAAAGAACAATGCAAGATAAAAATGTACCCAAAAGAGTTGGATGTCCCCAATCCAAGACCACTTCATCACCGCAGAAAGGGTGAACTTCCAACGCAAGGACCGTGGTATACCGTAAAACGGGGTAAAGTTGGCAATCCAGGAGAAAGTTGGCTGGCTATTTTAACCCACTTAACGACAGAAATGCCAACTTTCCTCACTGACACAGATGGCAAATTTGCCGAAAGAAACATGTTTCAGGGAGAAAAGTAGGCATTTCATCCATTAAATGGGTTAAAATAGCCAGCCAACTTTCCCCCAGATTGCCAACTTTACCCTGCTTTACAGTACGTGTAATTCATTTTGAGGTTTTCAATACAAAAATTGAGAAAGATTGCTTTTAAATATTATTTAGATAACTCGCTTTCTTACCTCCACAGACCTTGCCATTGAAGCTGCCGCAATATCCTGTCAAAATAAAAAATTATTTATATATTTTACATTGTTCAAATTTTCGAAGCGCAACATTTTTGTTTAGATGTTTATTAACAATAATAAAAGTGGCATTTTAACACTGGATACGGACTATCTCAACAAAATTTTCACTGAAAGGAACTCGTACAAAATGCACTATGAGTTCTTAATCTAAAGACAGACACTCAAATTTTCATTGACATCATTATGTTGTATCATCATCATCATCATCATCACAACATTTATGATAAGTGACTTATTGAGGAACTATTTACTTTGTATCTGGCATGTTCTCCCACTGACTAATGGTAAGAAATGCTTGTCAACTGGCTTTGAGGGCGAAGGACATAGGTTCAAATCTCACCCCGAGAACTCACTTTAGTCTGAGCCCGTGAGTCATTAAATGGAGATGGGTTGCATCCAGTATTCTATGATGGGGCAACTGAAAGACCCAGGGAATCCCTGAATTATGATGGTCAGTTCCAGACTCCCAGTCTTGTCATCTCATCATCATATAGCGGTCACCAAAAACAATTGTTACACTTCAAATGCAATTCCTCTTCTGTGATTGGTCAGAATGACGTCACATGACAGGGATCAGAAAAGACTGTTGCCCTCCCAGGTACCTGATCAATGTCGAAACTTTGATGGAGAAATTCCCTGTCTATCCAAAGTTATCTTTTTTGTCAGAATTACATTTAAGGTATACTAAAACAATTATTGAGTGTTACTTCCGGCAACAGTGCAATCTGTTTGACCCTTGGGAGTGACAGTCACCTTACTGTTTCCCTCGGCCTTCGGCCTCGTGAAACAGCAAAGTGACTGTCACTCCCTTGGATCAAACAGATTGCACTGTTGCCCTCATATCAGTCAACATTTGTATAAAGTGCAGCTCCCTCCACAAAAGATGGTGGTTGAGCTGCCCCGGCTAATCCTGGGCATGTCAAGTCATGGTCAGTATGACATTATAAGTTTGCTTCATTGCCTCTTACACTCTCTTATTGTTTGACCTAATGGATCAAAATTTAAAAACCAAAAGTGGAAAGTTAAGATTTTTGAGGCTGAAATTTCGTTGTTTTATAATTTTATAATTTTGACTTAAATGCCTCCGAATCCATTTGCTACCGTAAAATGGGATAAATTGGCAATCTAGGAGAAAGTTGGCAACCTATTTTAACCCACTTAATGGAAGAAATGCCTACTTTCCTTACTGACTCAGGTGGCAACTTTGCCGAAGAAACCTATGTCAGTGAGGAAAGTCTGAATTTCCTCCATTAGACCAGGTGTCCACTAGGACCAGGACAAGACCAGGAAGGGTTGGGGAAGCGTATTTGGCCATTTCAGCGTATCTTTAGCATAAGATGCTCCATTCCTGATACCTTCTGCATTCTGTCTGCAGACAGGGTGCAGAACACTTCAGGAAGGGTAAAAACATGGAACAGGACAACCAGGAAGCCCTCCAGACAGCATGAGGAATGTTATTTGGTGGCAGATTGAACGCCATTTTTTCTGATTTTTCTTGACATGACATCTTGTTCTTAGCCATTTTGCACATATTCCAGTGCTTTCCTTGGACCTTCTGCATGTTGTCTGCACCATCCTGACACCTTCTGCATGCTGTCTGCGCTATCCTGACACCTTCAGCGAACTGTCTTCAAGGCTTCCCGATGTTCCTCACCGTTCCAAATAGCTTCTTGGTAGTTTCAGCATTGGTTCCTCAATACTTCATCATGCCTTCAGCGCCTTCAGCATACCTTCAGCAAGCCTTTGGAGCAAAATTTGGACGCTGAAATGTTTGCCTCTGCTGAAGGCGCTGAAGCACAAAGAAGCGTTCAGGAAAGACAAGGACAGCATGAGGAAGGCTTCAGGAATACCAGGACAACATGCTGAAGGGATGGGGAATTGTCAATTTCACTTTCCTGATGGTTCCCGGTCTTGTCCTGGCCCTAGTGGACGGTCCCCATTACAGCCAGTAAACCTGATATGCAAAAATGACATTCTGTGAGTCATAATAGCCAATGAAGAGTCATCTTCTCCTCATTCAGCATGGGAAACATAGCTCTAGGCTGTTTGATTAGTCGTGATCAAGAAAAGGGCTTTTGATTTGTCATAACTGATTTTAGAGTGATATTCAGATGTTGATCCTTTCATTTGCCAGTAACCAACAAGCAGAATTAGTCTCCTTAAATCAAATTAACATTGAAAGTATTGAGTGTGATCAAGACAAATCATCAGTATGATGATTTAAGAAGTGCCATTTTAACAGTGCAACAGTCCACTCTTTTTGCATATATATATCAAATTTATGGTGTGTAAGTGGGTTACAATGGCTTGTCAACTTCCCCCCGGATTGCCAATTTGACCATGCTCTATGGTATGTTTAGTTGATTCTAAGGAGAAAACAAATTATAAGAGTAGAATTTAAAGGTTCAATATAATTATGAGAACCTTGCAAAAACTTACCTGCGACTGAAGCTATGGTGATGGCAAATGTTATGATGAAAACAGCATTCCTCATTTTGATATTGTTGTGTGCTGGTCTTCCCCTTCTAAGCACAATATAAACTCTCTGTAAAGCTTATACATCTAACAATTGCAGAGTACAAAAAAATGATGACCTCTATGGCTCAATTTGTGATGTTTGGATATGGAATTTCTAGATAAGTGGGCCAGAATGATCCACACTGTCAAAAAAATCATATCATTATATTCCAGGATGCTGACAATTTTGAGTAATTTAAAAACACACAATGCAAGTACACAGACACAGTGTCTATAATACAGGCCTTAAAAATGATTAACTTAAGCATAACATATAAATAAAGCTAATCTTCGTTTGGCTGTTCATATATCGTCTTCGGGAATTAGAAGCCTTGGATACATCAATTAATCAAAATTGTGAAAACAATGGTACACTGTAATAATGACCACGGGTATACATTGTACATTGTATTGACCTCAGCTGTTTTTTGCATGTAGATGCAAAATTACATTCAGTGTGTTTCGATGTATAACATTTCACTTTACACTCTTGACCGAAAATATAGAATACGTTTTTATGAGAAAAAATAGCAAAAAAGTAAATTGGGGTTTTGAATGCAAGAGAGGTCACCTGTACTTGGCTACTCATCATTCTTAATAATAATTTAAATATTAATTTCATTCGTCTATAGCGCATTAAATGGCATAACGTATCTCAATGCACTTCGACAACAATATTACGAGGGGCGTTCAGAAAGTTCAAGGCTTTTTTTATATGGACACTTATTTTCAATCTAGAACTATGAAATTTTCACAGGGTATAATTCAGCATATTTGAAATGGATTCCCAAAATGTCAGACAATTTGGACATTTCTAAGTCATTCTGTGGTTGCCATGGAAATTGAAAGTTCAGCTGGTCGGGGCAAGTAATACTGAAACCAAGAAAGCCAACAAATTGTGACTGTGAGAGACTTCTCTCTATCACTTGTATTAGTGAGATTGGAAATATTTGACTCAAGAAATATGATATTAGCTTCTAAATATACTTTCAAGCACACTAAATGTGTGTATTCTTACACTGAACCCATGTAGGAAAGCACTCCTGTATGCCAGATTTAGCAAGGGAAATTCAGGGGACAGGGGTGGGTTTCCCTGGCTACATAAGGACTTGTGAAAGCATGGATTCACTGGTATGAATAAGAAACCAAAATGGGCAGCATTATCCATCCTAGCTATTCCTGTGACATGCTGCTTTACACAAGCCCTGGTTTTTCATTACTTCAGTCCATGGGGGCCAGAGTTTCAGGCACTGGAGGAAAAAAGGCTTTGGAAGACCGAAATGCTTTCACAGAACTTGGTTTGGAGGACTTCGAGGATCATTTATTAAATTTGTTTCAATGGGCCAGGTCTATGAATTAATGCTTTTGGTGAGCTTGGAAGTATTTTTAAAGGCTAATTTTATATGTGTTGTATCAAATATGGTCAAACTCACTGATGCAAGTGATAGAGAGAGGTCTCTCACAGCCAAAATGTATCGGCTTTCTTGATTTCAGTATTACTTGCCCCGACAAGCTGAACTTTCGGTTTCCATGGCAACCACAGAATGACTTAGAAATGTCGAAATTGTCCAAACTTTTGGGAATCCATTCCAAATATGCTGAATTTTATCCTGTGAAAAATTCATAGTTCTAGATTAAAAATAAGTGTCCATATAAAAAAAGGCCTCGAACTTTCTGAACCCCCCTCGTATGTAGAAAGATACTTAAGATTGTACTTATATGTACAAATAAACCAGATAATTTTTTTACTCTAAAATATACTAAAACAGTGAGTCTTGAGTCCTTTTTTAAAATCGACAAAGACGATTTTTCTCCGAAGATAAGGTGGCAAACTCATTCCAAAGTTCAGGGCCTATAGTCAAATATGCCGTATAACTGTGATTTTTCAAAGTTCTCGTTGATGATCGAACAAGTGTGACGGCATCACTACTCCTGATCGAGGTTACCTCACCCCAAGGATTTGATTTTTATTAAATCCTTCAGATAATCTCTCTTTGCAAGTCTCCACTACTATATCAGCAAAAATATTCTAAAAATTTCTGGTCAGATGCGCTGCACCTTTCTGCAGAAACCCCTAGAATTTTCTGTGTTTCACGCTGCCGTAGCTGTTTCGTGGGTCCATTCTGTAATATGAGTACATATTTTTTAAAGCAGTGACATTTTTCCTCATTATATCAGTCATTTTAAGTTGTTACAATTGAATCAAACTATCATGTGCTCCAGCAGACGTTGTAACAAATTAAGTTATACCATACCTATGAGCCATCAGCCAATCAGAAGACTGTATTTGGCTGGTATATAGCCCATATTCTTTGTTGTTCACTTATACGCCCATGGGAGTATATAGGATATATAAGCCTCATTGTTTAACAAAGCTCATAACACAAACAGCAAAATTGTACTAAACACTAGTAAACAGTGAATTACCAACAAAAGTTCAACAAAAATAAAACAAAAGTATTATAAAACAGAACACCTATGACAAATCCGTTAATCCTTTAATTTGACCCCAATTTAGATTTTAATGTCAATTAATGTCAATAACACAACGAAGGGGTCAACCATATTATATCTCAGGGAGGGGGAGGAAGCTTTGAAGTTTAAAAAAAAAAAAAAAAAAATTCCTTGTCTGTCTCGTTTTGGTGAGACAAATTAATTCTTTTGAGTAGTCTTAAAATAAGTGGTGGAGGTATTTCGTTTGATTTAGAAACAAGTATTTGACGTCATACACTCAATATAAATGGACCCAATTACTGCTGCAGTTTCAATGAAATAAATAATTTTGTGTCTATTAAAACCCCAACCCCCTTTTCTCATCTGATGGTTGCAACCTAACAATCCAAATGCATATATTCTTCTGATTTTTTAACAATTTTTTGTCCACAATTTATCTTTTGCCTACAATTTTCCCCCATATATATTTTTTTCTCCTAATTCCCCTCCCCCTAATTTTTTACCAAAATTATTTTTTCAAATCTTTTTCTTTATACAATTTTTTTTAGTTTCCCATCCCCTCCCTTAATTTTTTTCCAAATTTGTTTTTTTTTTCACAAATATTTTCCCCCCAAATAAGTTGCCATTTTCCCCAAATTTTTCTTTTATTATTATTTTTTCATCAATTTTTTTTCCTTACATTTTTTCCACATTTTGCTTTTTTTTTTAATTTCTTTTATTCAAAGAATTTTCAGTATATAAAACATGATTCTTTTCAGATGCTTTCATGTTATTAAATTAATCCCAACTGACACATTGTTTGTAACTGTTTTCTTTTTCTCTCAAATCCTTCTTGTTTTATTTTCTTTTTTAAATCTCTTAAGTTTTTGTTTTATTTTGTTTTGTTTGAGGTATAAGTCAGTTATATCCCTTGTTTTCGTGAATATGTGATAATCCTCGGCTGACGCCTCGGATATATCACATATTCCCTCAAACGCGGGATATAACTAGCACTTATCCATTTCATTGCTGAAGTATTCAATATTTCACCCAGAGAATGCTGAAGTGCAATATTTATGAGCAAGGGTGTAATTTGTATTGCTTCTCAACAAAAATTAACAAACACATGCCATACAATTGTATATATATATATACATTATTTTTATTTTCTTTATTTCATTTATCACAGCAATCATTGGTAAATGTATAAGTGGAATTGACTGACATTTGCTCCTGAAAGTAAGTGCACCTCTCCATGATTTGCCATTGAAGTCCATGTTACAGTTTCTCACGGTAACAGCTATATCATCACTGATATTGTATGAATCATTGAACCAGTTCCTAATTTTTAGCATTAGGGTGTTAGGTATACTTGCTTTTGCAAGATTATATAATGTAGAAATATTATATATATATCAGACGCAAAGACCCCTGATACAAGTTCAATAGCCAGGCCGGGTGCTGTTGTTGGTTCAATGATTTGTGAAATATCATTGATATTATCGCTATTACGGTGAGACAATATTAACGTGGTCTTCAATGGCAAATCATTAAATGGTGTACTTACTTTCAAGAGCAGCTGTAACAGAATTGGTAAGGGCACTGAAAGAGCTTAGATTCTACATTGGTAAAGTTTTA
Organism: Platynereis dumerilii; assembly: GCA_026936325.1. Lineage (NCBI taxonomy): Eukaryota > Metazoa > Annelida > Polychaeta > Phyllodocida > Nereididae > Platynereis > Platynereis dumerilii. The sequence goes on along the minus strand of JAPTHN010000022.1, from coordinate 6,058,090 downwards.
GGCCTGCAGAAGGACATGTTGGCACAGGCGGTCGGCCACCCTAAAAGGCAACCAGTGATATCTGGAGTATTTCGATAGAGGCTCTCATTTTCGAGACCTGGATATCATAGAAATTCTTATTACTTTAGATGGCATATATAATATTATCATAACTTGAAATAATACACCTATCAAATAAATAAAAAAGAAATAAACCAAAAAATGTATTCAAAACAACAGAAAGAATAATAATTTTTATACAAAAAATTAATCTTGTTGTAAGGTATATTCTGTACATCAATATTAAATTTCAGAGTATCAGAAACCTTATCAAAGTCATAGGCCAACATGGCAAAAAAACATATACATTTAGCTTTTTGATAGATACATTATAATTTAACCATAATAGAATACTGGTACTTTGCATATATTGGTGCTATCAAATGACACTAATATATTTTGTACATCGTAGACTCTACAAAACACTTAAAGACTCTTGGCTATCTATATACACAAGGAATGCACAGCACTGCAAAAAGTGTATGTAAAATTTCTCTTTTCTATTTGTAAACTCAGTTCACTGCAATATACACAAGGTGTCACCACTAGCGGCTGGTAATAACCTGGCGGTGACAGAGTTGATTCTTGTTCAGTAGTACGTTGAGGACCATTTCCTGGGAGTTCTGTATTGCTCAAATTCCATCTGAATCCTTCGTAATTCCCTGTCTTCTCTCTCCAAATTCCTTCTGATATGCCTGTAAAAAAGGGAAAACAGTTATAAAACATTTGCATATGTTATAAGTCAGGCCCGCCAAAGGACGGGTCTTCTATTTTTATTCGCATGCGTCTGTCAATCAGTTCATCGATCCGTCCGTCAGCATGATTGTGGAAAAACCGCAAAACGGATTCAACAGAAACTCACCAGAATTTTTCGATTCACCACAACGAAGAACTGATTAATTTTGGTTCAGATCTGAGCGTCGGATACGCCGTAATCATCAGATACAGTCTTTTTTATGCACATATTTAGTCCCTCTGTCACCAGAGCTGCGCCGCTGCTTATGTTTCATGCATGAGTGAGCCCATATTTCTTGAGACAGGAAGAGCTTCCCCAATCTGACACTAGGGGCACTAGCATTGCCGGGCCTGGTGCATGATACATAACCCGTGTTTAAACCAGTCTACAAGACCCAATTTCACCAACAGAGTTAAGCCAGGTCTAAGTCTTAGACGAAGGCGCTCCAAATAAAAACTTTATGGTAAATTTCAATGATAAAATGCAGCACCTCCTAGTAAGTAGATTACATAAGACCAGTTTTAACCTAAAGCCTGGTCTCAGCTATGTTGGTGAAATTGGCCATCTATATGTTTGTTATAGCGGCCAATTTAGAGGGCTACCTCGAATGAGTGCTCTCGCTGCACGAAAACCCATGATCCCCTCAGTGTGGAGATGCTGAGCTCACAAGGTCAGCTTTCTGTTCAGGGATATTCTGAATCTCTGTTATATATTTTGACAAACAATTTTTACCTTCAGCGAACTTTGTTGCGGACAGAACGTTTCTTGTACATTGTACATGGATGAAATTTGGTAAACAAATAACCTGTATGGTCTAGTTGTGCCTTTTGATGGTCTGGTGGATAGACATTCCATACTTTTTGAAATAATTATAAAAAAAATAAATATTATTATTGTTTGTTTCCGGGCCAAGTCTCAGTCAGTGCATGGATGAAATTTGGCACAGATGTGGCCTATATGGTCTAAATGAGCCTTTTGATGGTCTCATTGATAGATATTTTATACTTTTTTTAAAATGAGAAAAAATATAATGATAAAAATATTTTTGTTTTCGGGCTAAGATTCGGTCACTATTGCATGTACATGGATAAAGTTTGGTACACACATGGCCTATATGGTCTAGTTGTGCATTTTGAAAGGTCTGATGGAAAATATTATATACCTTTTGAAATATTGACAAAAATTATATATAGTTTTTGTTTCTGCCTCAAGACTCGGTCACCATTGCAAGAGCATGGATAAAGCTTGGTACACATATGGCGTATATGGTATAGTGCATCGCCCGCCCCCTAAAAATGAAAAAATTGAAATATTCACTTGCACTTTTGCCATATTGTACCTTTGCCCGTAGAAACACATTCTGAAAAATTTCAATAAGATCTGATGTGGCTTTAGGGTGGCACTTTTGTGTCAAAGTTGAGTCCAAAATTGTCAAAAAATGATGCTTTGAAAAGTCGCGGTTATAAATATCTAGCTTATGGTTGGCTGTATGATTTCAATTCATATACCATTATTCTCAGAAGAAAATTGTCTTTAATTTGAATGGTAGAAAGCTATATTTCATGAATTCCACGTGACGGAATCACAGTTTGCATGCGATTTTTCTTTTTTTAACTTATTACAAATAATATACATTTAGTGGTATGACACATTACGATATGTACGATGAAGTAGTACCACTCTCTTAATGAAACTGAAAAGTAATAACTGCAATTTCGGGAATAAATTGTGAGATACACTCCATGAAAGGTAGCGGAATCACTTAAAATAGAACACCATTCTGAGGAATTCTCGTAAGGTGGACCATGTTAGCTCTCACATATTAAGAACTGATCATTAGCTCACTTTATAAGATATTTTAGGATATCTGGTATTAGTATAAAGCAGAATATTGATGGTATTGCTGCTGAACATTTCAAAAAGACGCAGGCCTTGAAGTTCTTGACGGAATCACAATTTCTTCGTGACGGAATCACAAGTGAAGATGGGTTTTCTGAATGGTACAAGAGACAACTAAAAAATCTGATAAAATAACACCTTATTTGCTTGAACCTTAATACGAAGCTCAGAAAAGCAAATTGGGGCACATGCTAAATGGCTAATGAGTGTAATTGCAATGTACAACCCAGTAATATAAAACAAATTTATGCACATTATTTCCTTTGATTTGGTCATGTGCTCTTTCATGGGCTTTTCTTGTGTATAAAAAAACCTACACTCTGATATAACCCACAAAATCAATTCAATATTGCGTATATCAAAATACTATCAGCTATGTTCATAAATAAGTTTAAAAGTAGCAAATATGTGAAATTGGTCCTCATTTGTTTACCTCCTTCACTAGCATTCAGCATCTTGTCAAAAGAACACTCATTGTGTCGTATGAACAAAATGTAAGCCTAAGTAATTATACTATTCTGCAAAATTTTGTTCAATACACTTTAAATCCTTTCAAGTGTTTATATATACAGAAATTTTACTATGATGTAACAAGGCCTATTGCTGCAAATCCAGATAAAAATACCTGCTGACGCAAGTGCAACCCTCGGCCAAGAGTTATCATGTTGGCCCAACATTAAGTTTTTTAAGTATGGCTGCCAAGGTCACAAAAATTGTTCAAGGTCATTCTTGTTATAACTCATTCAACCTCTTACTGTGATACACTATCCCTGTTAGTCCGGTGATCTAGGGATAAACACAAATGGAGTTATCAAGTACAAAAGCTTTTCACAAATATGGCTGCCAAGGTCAGAAAAATTATTCAAGGTCACTCAAGTCAGAACTCCTACAAAATCTTGCTGTGACACACAATTCCCGTTAGTTTGGTGATCCAAGGAAAACAAATGAAGTTATCATGTACACAACCTTTTAATATGGCTGCCAAGGTCAAAGAAATAGGTCAAGGTCACTAATGTCACAACTTTGTCAATGTCTAACACTAATACATAATCGTTGCTAGTTTGGTGATCCCCTGAATGGAGTTATTTTGTACACAAGATTTTAATAAATATGTCTGCCAAGGTCCGAGAAATAAGTCAAAGTCACTGAAGTCAGCACTCCTCCAAGGTCTTACTGTGTTACATAATCCCTCTTAATTTTGCGATCCTGTGATCAATGAAAATGGAGTTATCTTTTACACAAAAAAGGTAGACAGATGGACGGATGGACAGACAGACGGACGCCACTGCAATACCCAGGCCATGTGAACATGGCCGAGGGTAAAAAGAGGTATCAGAGCCTTTTTTTATCACATTGAATTTACATTAGTTAATAAATCAGATTGGCTCAAAATCCGCAAAGGCATACATGTACTGGCCATCAATACCATATGTATCTGATGTCCCTTTGGGGGACAAATTTTTAGACTTTTTAATATATTTTAGGAATCCATACATATGAAGCAGTTGCAAAATGGGAGTATGTCTGAAATCAATGTTTTCCAGAAGGATTTGTTTCACAATTAGAAGTGGTAAACTTTTAAGGTTGTTCCTTGGCAAAGAAAAATTCAATTTAATTCACAGAAATTCTTAACATTTCAGTTAAGTGATTCCGTCACATGTGATTCCGTCACGCTGCTTATTCGCATTGAGTGAGCTAACAATTGGAAATTGCACTCCAGTTGTGTAGTTTACTGGATTTTTTAATAGGATTATGCCATTTCATACCATTTACTTCACTTTCTGATCAAGAAGAGAAACTATTCATTCTTTGGCGTGACGGAATCACATTAAAATTATTTTCTCAGTACTGACATTAGTCATGATATTTGCACCATGAAACAACTGTTTTGGGCTAACGGTCATAGCCATTTAAAACCACTACTACTACTGGATTAATTCAGTATGTACATAAAAAGTATGCATTCCATTGTAATGGGTGGAACAGCAGATCAAAGGTCAGGTGAATGGCATCGACGGGGACTGAAAATTTAGAATTTGAAAAATTTCTGATCTGATTTTTTTCATACAAATAGTTTTTAATCAAAAAGTGCAATGAAATTATTCTTGGCATCAATTTTGAAAATTACCCTCTTGGTTGAGTTTCACATGGAAATCATGATTTCTGAAAATATCTCATGCCTACGTTTTTCGGAAAGCCGAAAGTTTCTGACTATTATGACAAAATGTTTGGAAAAATCAACTTAAAAGCTCAACTTCTGCCTAACTTTGACGTAATCGTTAGTATAAAACATAAGGAACACTTTGTTGAAGAAAGTAGGAAATTGAAATTTTTTTCTAGATAGTTATTCATCAAATTCAAATGTGCTAATTTTCATAAATTATATGTAAATATGAGAAATACAACAGTTCGTTGAGACAAGTCATATTAACATCCTTTTTATTTATTTATCATATTTTACCCAATAAAAATGAAAATATCTCCACTCAATTTTGACTTCTACTGAATGGAAACCATTGATGTTGGTATTCAAATTAAAGCTCTCTTTCTAAGGAATCTAACTGTGCCACTCAAAAATCATTTCATACAAAATTGACAATATTATTCATAACCGCGAATCGCTAAAATATGACCTAATACTGAAATTTCAAGGCTGTTGTGTCAACCTTTGGCATAAGAATTTTTTCCTAAAATTTTTGCAGGGCTTCTTTTATGATACAAGGAAACAATCATGCAAAAGTGCACTATGTTTTGAAGATATAGGGGTAGACGATGCACCCTAGACTATATGGTCTAGTTGTGTCTTTTCATGGTCTGGCTGATAGATATTCTATACTTTTTGTAATATATATATTGAGAAAAGATCATTTTTTTCGTAATGGAGCCAAAACTTGCCCACTATTGTATAGGCCTATACAGCAATGACATTTTCTAAACATATCCCCTAGATACAATTTGGTAAAAACGCCGATGTTATGGTGTAATGTAATCTTCTAAAGGAGTTATTTGCTTAGGGTTTACTGCTGTGCAGCCTATGTTTTATAGTACCATGCACAGTTGCAGTGGGCATACAATGTTTAATAATTATAATCAGGAAATGTTAGAGACAGAATGTGAAGTTAGTGCATATTACAGTAAGTGATGAACCATAATTCTTGCATACATGTACTGATCATGCTGAATGATTTAGCATGATATATATAAAGAACAATTTCTAATATCAATTTAATATCAAGGTTGTTGTTCATTCTGACCCCAGCACTGATTTGCAGGTGCATTTTCTTTTGAAGTTGGTTCCCAAATGTCAAAATAGCACCACACAGGTAGAAGCATGGCATAAATTACTGGTATGTATTTTTTCTGACCTTTACCTGGATTTTATGGGTAGAGCAAATAACATTTGCCATGGCTTTGGGTCAGAAGCACTGGGGTGACTTTTTGTATGAGAATGTTTATTGCACCATAAGCTGATTCAATTAATCTGTCAACAGGTCAGCTGTGAAGAGGCTTCACCAGTTCTTTGCACAATGAGGGGGTTAATCTGTGCACGTGGTGCATGGCTTAATGGCTAAGAACACTGAATTGTCCGCACACTCTTAACAAAAAGGTTCTACATGGAACCTTTAAGGGTTCTATAACTGGGATATGTATATAGATAAGGGACCCTAAAGGGTTCATTATTCAACTTTAAATAGGACGCAACAGCAAACAAAAACAACATTTAGATTATCCAGCTGCACTTAACTCCTACAATGGAACCCCTTTCTCTCAAGTTGGGAGCATAGGGTCCTATCATAGTCCCCTCCCTCCAAGTATTGAACCTTTTAAATTCAGTTGAACCCTTAAAAATATTTAGAACCTCTTTTTGGTTGTAGGTTCTTTATATATACCATCAAGAACCTTCAGCATTAAGAGTGCATGATCGAGTTGGAAACCGGCTCCGGGCACTCGACTCAATCGGATTGAGCCCATAGAGTATTATTTGCATTTGTGTCCTATGGAGTAGATAAGTTCCACTATAATGAAAGCACCTGTCTAGAAATACTATATCATCACATATGTTCTGACTCACTCATTTATCTTAATCTTGAGAAGCACTAAGCCATGTGGAGATCTGAGGACAACTTTTCCTTTAACCTTTTGCTGTCTGGAATTAACACATGTGCATGGTTTACCTGTTGAAGCAGATTGTATTACTAACTGAAAGTATTACAGTAGACGAACGACGAGTACTTACATTCTGTTGCAATTGGGCTTCAATGACCTCACAACATGTCCTATCAAATACATTGAAATGTGGTGTCAATTTGTCATTAGGCAACTTGTGACCTCATTAGAGAGTGGAGTGACACATCAAATGGCTTGCCATGATACATTGCAAGTATAGGCAATGATTTCACTGACTTCTTACATGTCATATAGTTTAACATGGCATGGATAGGGCTGTGACTTCACAAGGAACATTTGAGTCCAATTCTGTAAGCACTTGAAGTTCGTTTACTGTAAGACTTTTTTGTTCAGACACCTTATGCCATGGTAAGATCATGTCCCTGTAAGACCAAATAGTCACTTTATTATAGTGGGTCTGGAGTTGCTGGTTCAGTCAAACTGCATAGGTCTGTGGAAGTTCATTAAGAAAAAAAAAGTACATATACAGTGGTCCCTGTGTTATAAGACCGCCCCTTCTGCAGTCATGAAGCGGTCTCTCGTGGGGGTGCGGTCTCTCCTCGGGATGCAAAATGCACTAAAAATACTACTTAGTGCGGGAGGAAGGCGGTCACATAAGGCAAGGCGGTCTTACAACAGGGGTTCTTATAACGCAGGGACCACTGTATATAAGAACTCGCCTGGCGCTTCTTCATAAACAGGAAGTCGATTGGATTTAATGCAAGAGTTTAATATCCCACTTCACCAGGTCTGCCTCTGTGATGCTCGTATTCATTCACCAGCTTTCCAAGGCAAAGAAATATCATATAGCCAACATGCATCGGCATCTTTTTTTCCATCTATGTGAATGATGTCTTAAAAGCTTCCGCCCATCTAGACATCTGAAAGTAACTTCTCAGTAATAGTTTGAATATATGTTTCAACAGTTACTGTAATACCAGACTGTCTGGAAAACACCTTGGTTCAACAATCGTCTGTTGATGGGCACTTAGCTAGAAGAACAAAGGAATATCAGATCTACAAGTAATATTTTGTTTTAGCCTGTTTTAACTTTTAAGATATGGCAATCCATTATCATCAATTATGGAATCATAAATGATGTACATGCTGTCTACAAGTTGTCTGCTATTTGCTGCCACCTAGGGTGCAAAATTCGCGAGCTCCTGTGAGCAGTCAACAGAATTTCGATATCTGGAAGAAACCAGGACAGTGTGGAAGAAACCAGGACAGTTCCATCATTTAGTGATGGTCTAGTTTATTTCCAAAAACTATGCAAGTGTCTAATCTGACTTTGGTTGGCTTCAATTTTAAGCAGACAGCTTGTAAATACCAAAATAAGTTGGAACTATTTTTTATCATGGAGGATGTATACATTTAAGTTCACATATATTGCTAGTATAGAGGGGGCCACTTGTGGCATGGACAAGACAATTTGCTGAGTGTAACACAGCTTTTAAGAAATTGTGAATTATATTGTTGTCATAGTTCATAAATCTCCAGAAAGTAACAGAATAAATACAATTGAGCATTTTTGATATCCAAAGCAAAAACATCGGCTTTGTATGGACAGGTGAATAAGTGAGAATGCATTCTTTTTGGACCCTTTTCTGACCACAATTTAACATGCACTAAATGGCACAAGTAAATTGAATACCATCAAACTTCTGATGAGTAAAATTATCCCTTTCACAGGCAAAGTATACTAAAGTCTCAAAACTTTCTTTTTGTCTCATGATTTCCAAACATTTTCATTCAAAGCAGTGGACTGGATCTTTGCCAGCAACCATGCTTTGTGAAAGTAGTTTGGCGTAGTAAAATGGACAGCTGTTGTTCGACCCGTTCTGGTGATCTGTCCAAAACAGATCAAATTATTGTTGACCCCATTCGATTTTCCAGGGACTGTCAGCATTCTGCTGCCACTTGACAGTCCCGAACAGAGACAGATCTACATGTATGTATGATGACTGTTGAGTTGTGATTTAATTGACTGCACAAAGGCCCATTACAGGACCAAGTGAGCTTCACAATAAGTATAGGTTATTCACCTGGGGAGAGGGAATAAGTAATTTATCCAGCTCGGGCTTTAACCTGAGCTGTGATAAAAACATATTCGTGATCCCATGGTTAATGACCGGCTTATACCATGAGACAAACACTCAAACACTCAAACATGCTAAACATTGCAGAATAAGTGCACTTCATCAAATATTGAATATAATATTTATATTGTAGTGAAATAGTGCCTTGTGATTGGATAACGGAAGTGTCAAAGTTATAATCTTGATAATTATATATACATGTTCACAACCCTTGGGTGTTTGAACAGAGGTCTCTGTTTTCCAGAATAACAGTATGTTAATAACTACCAAGAGAGAACAGTTGTTTACAGAATAATCAGTCTATTTACTCTACATACGTTTCTATTTGTTGTTTTTCAGCTGCTGACAACATAGAACACCTACAGTATTCGCATGTATATGTGAACTATCTGTTTCCCAACAGACAGGAGCTATCAACTATAAATATCTGACCAACTAACACCTTGCTGAACTACACCTTGCTGAACTCTTGAGTAGCTCAGGCCATGCAACCCGGAAATACATGAACAACACTCATAGTGCCAGGCCTACATGGACTCCCTAGGGTACACTTGCCAGACGTTGTATTGGTACCACATATTGTTGGAGTTCGAAAAGAAAGTGGAAACCAACTACGGTTGCTTCTGCTTAGGCTGATTTGTCATGTTCCACCCTGTAATTGGGAGTGTGAGCTCAGTCGGTGTACCTCTTGGTTTTCAATGGCTGCACTGTAAAATTTGAAATTTTGAGTCAGCTTAAATAATTGAGTGAGATGGTTGCACAATTCGTTTGAGCAAACATAGCTTATTGTTTTAAGATATGATAATCTGTCTGTTGTAATAACATAAAACAACAAACTGTGTTCGCTCATATCAAAGGAATCGTGCAACCATCTCAATCAAATATTTAAGCTGACTCAAAAATTAAAGTTTTACAGTGTGGCTAGCGGGTCGATTAAGGCCCAAAACCACTTGGTTTCGCCCTCAACCAAGGGTAAACCAAGCTTAAACAAAGTCAACAGCTCTACCCTATACACTCTTGATCAAACTGCTGTAATAATTTGGATTTTCAAGGTGTTGGGATTTCAAAGTTCTAAATTTGGTGACTGAATGTGTGGAATTGCAAAGATTTTCTCCTCAGACATTAGATTTATGTATAAATGATATTATAAACCATTTTTAGTTGCTGAGAATTATTTGAAAATTTTCTTTGGGTGACCCGGAAAAATTGATTATTTTTAGTAAAATATCATCAAAAATCGCATCATGGCTCAACAACACAGACACGAAATTTCAACATATGCAAAACAGGCCTTCTTAATCTTGATGTGTACAACCAAAAAACATAACAATATCATGTTGAATGCCACATGCATTGACCTCAGCCTTCACTTGGCTTGACATGGATCCCCGAGCCTGGTTTTTGCATCTTTTTGACCGATATGACCATTCTGCAGTGAAAGTCATTTTCACATGAGTCAGATCAGTCGGCTGAACCGCCTTCTTGCATGCATAATGGTTAAAGAAGTCCTTATAATGTTATTTAGGTTCATATCCGGTGAAGTTACCAATAACGGCAAATTCTCAATTTTCTCAATTTTCAAGGTTTAGAAGGATTTGCGGTGCCCTACAAACTTGAGCATTGCCATAAATAAATGAAATGTTTCAACTGAAGTGTTCTCAACAATGGGGTATCATTTTTCTCTTCCAACAAGTAGACACTTTTGACAAAAATGCTGGAATATTTTGAGAATTTTTCAAATAAATTCCGTCTCATTCAATATATTCTGGTGCATGCTTCACAGAGCTTATGGAGAGATTTTTCTGTTATTGGAAGATGGCCAGATACTGTCCGAATACTGCCTCATGGCTACAAGAGCTTAGAGTGGCAGTTCAGTGCTTGTTTTTCAGTGTCACTAATTATGACATAAATTTGTGCCAGGTAGTGCGGAATAGAAACGTCCCGGCTGTCTCCTATCTACGTTTCTTGGAAGAGAAAATGGTACCTCAGTGTAAAGAACACTTCAGTTGAAACATTTCATCAATTCATAAAAATGCTGAAGCCTTTAGGGCACCACAAATCCCACAAAACCTTGAAAATTGAGAAAATTGAGAGATTGCCGTTATTGGTAACTTCACCCGATGTGAACCTAAATAACATTATAGGGACATCTTTGACCATTTTGCATGCAAGAATTTGGTTCAGTCAACTGATCTGACTCATGAGAAAGTGACTTTCACTGAAGAATGGTCATATCGGTCAAACAGAAGCAAAAACCGGGTTGGCTGATCCATGTCAAGTCAAGTGAAGACTGAGGTCAATGCATGTGGCATTCAACATGATATTGTTATGTTTTTTGGTTGTACACATCAAGATTAAGAAGGACTGTTTTGCATATGTTGAAATTTTATGTCTGTGTTGTTGAGCCATGATGCAATTTTTGATGAGATTTTACTGAAAATTATCAATTTTTCTGGGAAACCCAAAGAAAATTTTCAAATAATTCTCAGCAACTAAAAATGGTTTATAATGTCATTTATACATAAATCTAATGTCTTACGAGAAAATCTTTGCAATTTCACACATTCAATCACCAATTTTAGAACTTTGAAAACCAAACACCTTTAAAATCCAAATTATTCCAGCATTTTGATCAAGAGTGTACACAGCTGTTTTGATCCTGTAGCTATCATATTGCCCAGTCCTCCTGTCGTAAACTCCCAATAAGTGTACCGAAGTGTATGACTACTATACAGAATAATACCTTTTAAAATCATGTATTCAATTATATTTCAAGTTTATCTGTATGTAATGCACTTTATCAGAATTAGAGTGTGTTTGACCGTGAAACTGTTCTCTAAATTAACTTATTTAGTTATTTGATTTCAAGTGTATCTCTATTTGATGAAATTTATCACAATAATTGTGTTATAATGCCAGAATAAGTGTAGTTACATGATACAATGTCAGAAAGTTCCATTGGACTTTTGTACCCTTGACATTGGCAAGATTTGTATATCAGAATTTCCAGTGTTTCTGTTCGGCAGATTCTGCATTCAGGGCTAAATATACAAAGCACAATAAACTATGAAGAAAGGATTGATAATATTTGCTCCAGCTATATCATAATATTATGTGACTCTTACCATGGGTATACTGTGTAACATACATCATTGTCCTTAGTTTAATATCTTCTATCTATCTATGTATCTATCAATCACTCTGTCTCGCAATCTAGATACCTTCCTATCGATTCGATTCTATAGGTTCTATCGATTCTATCTATCAATCTATCTCTATCTACATATTTATCTAACCATCTATCTAACCATCTATCTTACCACCTAAGTGACCTAACTAATCATGTAACTAATTAAAAAACCTCGTAATACATTTAATTAACAAAGACAGATGGACATACGGGTTTCAAGAAAGCTGTATTTGATTTGGTGTAGAAAAAAGGAATAAAAATCTGCATGACCTTTTCATATAGCCTGATTTTTCCTTATCTAGTTCTGTTGGTGCAGACCATGTAGTTAAAAGGATTCTATGTGAAAGTAATTTTCGGAATATGCAGGAAGTTTTGAGATAAACTTTCTGAAGTATGAATTAAAACTGTTTGAAGTTCTTTCTGTTGCCATGGAAACTAGGTGAATGGATATGAGCATCAACTCTGAGACTAGCCTGGAAGCCATAGAGGAATCATCAAACGTTTGCATTAAACCCAACTTCCTGTTTGTGAAGAAGCTGCATGAGATGATTTCACCCTCTTGGAACCCCATTTTGACACACGAGATTATGATATGTAATGGCAGGGAATAGGTGACTTCCTATGACTTGAGTTGATGTCTTCGATCAAGTTGAAAACGGCTGTTACTATAGGCCTACAAGCTGAGTGCAATGCCAATATCATGTCACAAGGCCAAAATAGCAATGTGTGCATGCGACGTAATCTCACGTAAACACACTGTTTCAATACACTGTTGCTCATAAATATAAATTACTTCAACAATCTTTATAGAAGTTGATAACTTTTGCAAACTTTAGCTCTTCTGCTGGAGCAAGTGATGGTCCGACTCAATCATGATTCTTCATAAAATAGAAGTTGAGAGTGCATGATAAGGGCAGATAACTTATATTGACCTTAACAGTGAACCTTGCAGTCTTTGCTTGCATTCCACATCAAAAATTTACTTTTAGCCAATTTTTGTCCAAAAAAGCATTCCATATTTATGAGCAAGTGTGTACTTTCAAGAACTTTTTCAAAGGCACTCCACTTGAGTGCGATAGTTTAAAATTACTGGACTACAAACCTCAATTGTTCCATAGCAATCTTCTGGTCACACACGAGGGTATCTGTGTAGTTTTTCGTTCGGTGGATAGGTCCAGCCACTGCGGGACTGATGTGAGTGAATTTCAATGGTTTCAGGGGTGGTACGTCTTCAGCAAACTGGGAAGTGAATCCAACACGAGACCTGCGAACGTCACTAGACTCTGATGACGTCGTCTGTGACGTCACTGTTGGTTCTTCTGTCACCTTGGTTGCTGTCTCTGTTGTTTCTGTAGATTCAACTGCTTCCACGGCAACCGCTTGAGCCGGAGCAGCCTCCGGCGCAGCCTCGACTTGAACTTCGGCAGACATATTGGTTTTATGAGAACTGCAATTGGGATCATGTACAATGTAAGAGAAGTAGAAATTAACACTGCATTTCAAAACCAAATTTTTGATTGTGCGCAAGAAAGGAAATGTGGAAAAGCTCAATGTTGAGGCTGTTTGTTCAGTCATAATAAACATGATTTGTCATTTATTTTAGAGCAAGAATCAGATTCATAATCCATTGGTTTGCAGACACCAAAATACAACATGAGTCTGCTGAAATTGAAGGGCTGTTGACCATGACTAACATCAGTAAATTAAGATGGCTCATTAAGTGCCATCTTCACTGGGCAAAGGTCCACTATTTCTCCATAACAAATTGGTCGGCTGTAATTTTAAGTAAAACGGCTATTTATAATGACCATTGGTCAGATCATACCTCTGGATTGAGGATAGAAGAGTTAGGTTTTTCATCCAGAATCAAAGGCCAATTGTAAAACTACCCTGCATTAAGGTACAATCAGTGACTTGTTACAAATAAAGAGGACCATTTCAACTAAAAATACACTTTGTGAATAATGAAAGCTGATTATGTCTCATCATTCTACTTTTAACTTTGGTACCAATGAGGCCATTTGATTAGTCATAAGAGGAGGGCTTTTGATTTGTCATAACACATTTGAGTGTAAGAATCAGATTAGAAGAGCCAATAGACTAATGGCAGTGACTAGACAATTTTTCACACTGGGAAAAAGATAGGAATGTCTGATTTCAAACAATGATTGTCCAATTTTCTAATTGTCTTACCTGACAATTGAATTGTTCAAAGACTTCAAACAACTTGATCATTCCATTCGATTAAGTGTCATAACCAAACAATTAATGTAATGGAGCAAACAATATAACGGAACAATCAAGTTACTTTACATCTACAACAATGATGTTTTCTGATTCAGACAAATAAAAGACTGGACATATATATTGTACAATATACTGTCTGAATCAGACAATATTTTGTTTTCAGTGCATGCTATTGAAAAGTTTAGTCTATTTGGCTTTGTACAAGTGACAATATTATGTTTTTCATTTCCAATTTTTTTTTAAAGAAATAACTTACCTTTAATGAAGTGGAATGCTTATAAATGTTAATATTGCACCTGAGAAGTGCAATAAGAGTGTGAGGACTTCAGTGGTCTTCAATGCAATGGTGGCAGACAAAAGCTTTTGCTCGATTTAGCTATCCATTTGGCTACCCCTTACTATAGGCCAAAGGGGCTACAGGCAGGGGCGGATTTTTCCTGCAAGGAAGTTGGATGGGGGGCGGTGGCTTCATGGTTTCTTCTGCTCTGGCTCTGGTACAACCCCGGGGGTACAACTTTTGTGTTTAAATCTAATCTTTAACAAAAAGTTGCAAATTTAGCATTTCCCTCTGCATATCAGTTACATGATTACATACATTGCATACCCATTGCAGCAGGGAATTTGGAGTGGACTGCTTCACTGTGAGAACGGCACTTTGTGAATCATCACACTGATGATGATTTGTCATGAACATTCCCAATACTTTCAATGTTAATTTAACTTAAGGAGACTAATCCCGGTCGTTGGTGACAAGGTCTGATTTTTACTCTAGAATAAGTTTTGACAAAACAAATGTCCCTCTGATCATGACTAATCAAATTGCTTCAATGTTTCCCATGTTGAATGCAGAGAAGATTATGAAAGTGCCATTTTCACAGTGCAACATTCCACCTTTTTTGCATATCATATTTCCTGACTGTGAAGTAACGCAACCGGTTTTACAGTGCAATATATAGCATTTGTTTGAGCTTTGGAAATAAAAATAATGTATATATCTTACACGACTTTGCAAAACATTAGTACGATGCGATACAATATGATAAAATACCATGCGAAACATTTAGCAAAAGACAGTATCCATTAATTCAATTTATTTGATGTTATGTTTGATTTGTTAAATAGCAATGACTGCATCGTTGACCCTAGGGTGTCCCATTTTTCGAAAATGTTCTCGGATCTTGCTCTTTTTGGGCTCAGTTGTGCTCCCATGTGTACAAAGCCCACACACCAAATTTCAGCCAAATCCATAAAGGGTTAGACCCCCCCCTACCACCATCTTTGGGGGGCCTCTCAAAGGACCCGAAAATGACCATTTTCGAGCCCAAAAAGTGGCTATTTTCCTGTCTGAAATCATTCCAGTGTCACTAAAATTGTTCATATAGGGGTTTTTGAGAGTGCTGAGTCCATCTATGATGATAATAAATTACCCAGATGTCAAGATGCCTTCATAACATGCTATAATTGGCCAAATTAGCCCTCGGGTTGCCCGAAAATGACTATTTTCGAGCATAAAAAGTGGCTATTTTCCTGCCAAAAATCAGTTAATGCTACTGAAACTGGTCAACTGAGGATTTTTGAGGGTGCTGAAGTCACCCATGATGAAGCTGAATCACAAAGAGGTTATGCTTGCTTCATAACAAGCAATATTTGGTAAATTCAGCCCTCGGATTACTCATGACAGGATTCCCTGTAGTTAATTAATTTTTTTTTTAAAGCACCAATACCTGTGTTTTAGGGATTGTTAGATATGAGCATTTCATTATGCATTAGCATGTATTGATTAAAGGGTGTAACCATGAAATTTAACTTTTGCAATGGGTAAATTTTCATTATTAATTATTAATACAGTACAGATAAGTAAATGCACACACTAAGTGAAAATGTACCTGCGTAAGATACGTGATTATATTACACTTCACCAATTTACTTACATAGCTTTGCTTACTCTTTTTTCACAATGCCATTGGCAATAATTTGAACACATCTATACAGCCCATATTTTATCATGACGACAGTATTACGCTCTCAGAATTTTCTCAATCCATTAAAAAAAACACATTTTACAAACTGTCACAGAAACATTCGTTTTGACAAATGCAAAATCAGGATTTATATTGTAGAAACAATCTTAAACAAAGGTATCAGTGTCTTCTTGAACTGCTGCATCTTCATTTTGTATCAATGGGACTTCAACACAATGCATTCCAGAAGAGTGCCATCCTGATCCAGAGAATACAACATTTCACCGGATGTGTTTCATTTCACATCCATGCATATGTGTATTGCTGAGAAACTCTTATTATCGTTTTCATAGCTACGTGTTTTTTTGAAAACTTCGTTTTGCAGTTAAACCGTGACATCAGAGGGTATCTGTCAATGTGATTGGTCAAATCTTCAATCTGTGACATATCAGTTCAGAGTTTGACATCACAGTTAATGACAAAGGAATTTGAAACTGTCAGGCAATGTTACTGTTTGTGAACAACCACAATAAACAACGCACGTATAAGCTGAGTTTTGCAACTCATTGTTTTCCAAACAAAATGTGTTGCTGTTTTTCACAAGACACCAGTCATCAAAATTTCAAACAACTTTTTTGTCAGTAATTGCAAAGTTTTCCTTCAGTGGCGTCACTAAGGGGGGGCTAGGGGGGGCTGAGCCCCCCCCAAATGGAGTATTCAGCCCCCCCCTCCCAAAATCATGGGCAAAAAAAAAAGGAAAATTTTCCTTGTCTGATACTGGTAGTGAATGAATCACCAGAGCCCACAAGAAGACAATGTATATAGTATGTTGTGCATCATTTGCTGTTAATTTTGCAGTTTAGCAGTTTATTAGGTGAGCAGAGATCCGCAGACATCTAAAATCTTTGGATTTTGAGCAATTTTGGGGCGGCTCGTGCTTCGACTATCCGGGCCTCTGAAAACGTTTCTAAACTTTGGGGCTTAAGCCCCCCCCAAAACTTTCGTTTCTGGTGACGCAACTCAACTGTTTTCCTTTGAGGCTAAGTAGTCTGTTTATTTCAGTTACAGTTCATTCAAGAATCTTTCAGCCAGGCCAAGCTGAACCAGCGAAACATACATTATCCATGTGTCACTGCTCTTTGTCAGTTTCCTGAAATCTGTGCTTGTAATAAACAGAAATATTCAACTAAATCTGTGACATCACAGTTTTGGAAAGAAGCAAATTGGAAACTTGAAAAACACGTAGCTATGAAAACGATAATAACATAGTTCTGCTGGGTTCTGCCGGATGCAGATCTGAGAGACAGATTTCTTAGTACCCTAGAAGCCAATGCAATAGCAAATTTTACTTGGATTTCACAAGTCTGCCACCTCACTGCATTTGTCTGCCTGGTTTTAGTCAGTAATACTTGACGTCCAGGATACCCCTCTTAACAGAATCACTAACAACTGCAAAGTATTTGATGATATTAAATATGGCTACATATTCTTTTCCTGTTTCTTGTTAACATGTCTGGTGGCAAGACAAT
The DNA here is from genome assembly GCA_026936325.1 of Platynereis dumerilii. Taxonomy (NCBI): domain Eukaryota; kingdom Metazoa; phylum Annelida; class Polychaeta; order Phyllodocida; family Nereididae; genus Platynereis; species Platynereis dumerilii. Next base: position 6,040,223 of record JAPTHN010000022.1, on the reverse strand, counting down.
CAATTTCCAGTCATGATGAAGGTCTAACGAATGACTCAAGTCAGAGGTCATCATTTCCTGGAACTTTGGCCTATAGCATCAGGTTGAGAGGCATTATGTTCAGTTATGGAGCAAGAACTTGTAACATCTAGCTCCAGTGCAGTGTCAAAAAAGCTGAGCACAACCAGAGGTTCCATCAGGTACTACAGAACATAATAATGAGTTTGCTAAGCTCCTGATGACATTTAACTGGAATCTTTCATCAATTAGAGTTCGGTAGTGCTATTATTTGAGCATATCAACATGAGCTGGCCTTGCCACACCAATGAGGGAAGCAGGAACAGAATATGCAGCCATGTCCAACATCATCAAGCACATTGCTGGTGTAAGGCTTCAGTCAGAGGGAGCATCTAGAACTTCGCAAATGTGGTAATTGTGATAACATTGTCTTGGTGTCATGCTCACACAGAATGAAGACAAAATATTTGTAAGCCAAGACGAAATTGCCTTCTGCTAAAGACCCTTTTGTATTTAGTATAAGATATTATGTTAATTAACATTTGAGCTGTACTTATGTGTTTGCAGTCAGTTCCTGAAGAGGGGGCTGCCAATCACTGGGGGTATGCTGGCTGGGTCATCTGGACTAATGATGGGGAGCAGTCTCTGTAACACTTTGCTTAATTGCAGCCTGTCCCAGTTAGCAACCAAATGCATAAAACAGAACATAAAGCCCAACCATCCATCATCAATATTACTTCCCAAGATTTAGCAAAAACAGCCATGTTACAAAATCGCCAAATGAAATATGTTGATCATGTTGGAAAGATTATACCACTTATTATGTGCATTTACATATCTTTTCGATATCGTGAAGGAAAGCTGACCCACTGCAAATGTTGAAATCTATGCCTTCCGCTTCCAACAGACACAAATTAATGGATCATGTCCAGCAATCCCTAAAACACAGGTATTGGTGCTTTGCATTAATTAACTACTGGAAATCATGTTAAAACGGCCAATTTAGGTTATAACATGTATAATCAAATGGCTGAATTTACGAAATATTGCTTGTTATGAAATAAGCATAACCTCTTTGTGATTCAGTTTCATCATGGGTGACTTCAGCACCCTCAAAAACCCCCAGTTGACCAGTTTCAGTTGCATTAACTGATTTCAGGTTAGAATATAGCCACTTGTTATGCTCGGAAATAGTCATTTTCGGGTAACCTGATGCCTGGATTGACCAATTATAGCATGTTATGAAGACATTTTGACCTTTGGGTAATTTATTATATTCACAGATGGACTCAGCACTCTCAAAAACCCCTATATGAACAATTTTAGTGGCACTGGGATGATTTCAGACAGAAAAATAGACACTTTTGGGCATCGAAAATGGTCATTTTCGGGTCCTTTAGGGGCACCCCAAAGATGGTGGTAGGGGGGGGTCTAACCCTTTATGGATTTGGCTGAAATTTGGCGTGTGGGCTTTGTACACATGGGAGCACAACTGAGCCCAAAAAGAGCTTGATCCGAAAATATTTTCGAAAAATGGGACACCCTAGTTGACCCTTGTTGTAAACCATGCATAATCAGTCATAAGATCCTACAGTGACTCCACTGGGATTCATAGCCATCTGCCACCTTTTTTACCCAACCCCCCTCCAGCAATATACCAGCTCCGCCTCTGGCTGTACCCACTCAAAATAATCTGCCCTTGGAGATCATAAGGGGGGGGGGTAGATACCCCCATGGCCATAGTCACGTGGTACAAGGGGTAACAGCTAATGGGGTATGTCGATAATACAGAGATAGCAGGTTGAGGAAGGGTGTTTAACAGGTTCCAGGCATTTTTTTTTCTTTTTTTTAAAGGTTTGACTTATTCATTGTTTTTCAACCTTTGTTTTTGCAGCATAAACACAATAAACACAAATGCTGCTCTGCAATATAATGCAAATGATGCTATTATCACAATATTTTCTTGTATCACATCACCTTGATTTTGCATCTATCAAAAGTTATTCCCTCTGCATTGTTTTCACAATTGAAGTGCTTTATTCCCAGACAGTCCAGACTTCTCAATTAATGCTTTAAATTTAGAAAACCAATCCTTCTTCTTTTTCCAAAAAAGCTGTAATGTATTTTACATATAAAAGTACAAGAGAAAAAAATATAACAAATTGTCTGGTGAATTACAAAGTGTTGAGATCCCAGAACCTGACTTGGCAAAGGGCAGGGGAATTATACCAAAACAAACCAGGTGTAAGGAGGTGTGAGACTTAGGACTCACATGTGATGTTAAGGCCTTTAAGGACGTCCAACCTTCCATCTCCTCCCACACAAGACCCTGGAATGGAAATCTAAGAACTTGAGCTTTTGGGTAGAGACCTGACGGTCACAAAACGAGTACTACATGCCATCACCGGAAGAAGAATCTCTTCTTTAATCTCTTCGATGGACTTTGCATATTCAATATACACTGTTTCGTGTTTTTTTGTAAACACTGCAAAGTTGTTTGCATATAAACCTATATTTATATCCCTGCCTGAGGAGAGAATCACATAATGAAATGTGTCTGACTGAGAAATCACTGTAATGATCACAAGCCCTGGCAAAACTGAAGTTGAAGTTATCCCTTTTGTCATATAATTTAGTGTGGAATTGGTTATCCTGGACTGTTATAAGATGGTCCAAATAAGAAGCTTCCTTATCAAATTTTGTTTCCTTGGTTATTGAGAGCTCTGGTGGGTAAATTGTATGAAGGTATCTCTCAAAAACAGGATTGTTTAGACTGATAAGGTCATCTATATAGCAGTAGGTGAAATTGAATTGTTTTGCATGGAATTTGTTTTCTTTTTTCAATGATTCCATGAATTTATATTCATGTGACATTAGAAAGAGATTAGCCAAAAGTGGTGCACAACACATTCCCATTGGAATTCCAATGGTTTGTTTGTGTAGGGTTTTGCCAAATGCCACATAAATATTGTCAATGAGGTAGTCCAGAAAAAAAGTAGCCAAAGTAGGACAAATACACTTGTAACTTTTGTATTCCTTTGAAGACAAGAAAGCTTTATGTAGGCGGACACAGAAGAAGTCCATGTCTGAAGCCTTGAAAACGAATTGGATCAGATCCTTCATCTTAGCTCTCAGCTTGTCGTTAGGAATTGTGGTGTACAAGGTACTAAAATCCCAGGTACTGACACATTTAGATCTAGACTCCTCATTGATCAATGACAGGTGTTCTCTCAACTGCGCAGAACTGTCAAGTGTGACAAATTGACATGCAATTGAGATTTTCATTAGGTTACACTTATATATTTTTGTTTTGTTTATTACTTGATTAGGAGCTACGGGTAAGCATTCTCTTCTCTTCCATTTATGCAGCGCAGTGTTTAGTCTTAGTATTAGTCTTAGTCATTACTGGAAGCAGGCAAGGTTTTGCCTCTTTTTCCAGATCAAAATTATCCTGTTCATCACACCGCAGTTTTTAAACAAATTTCTTTGCTCTATTCTATCTTATCCTGTTCTATTCAAGTTTGGTCCATTCTTTCTGCCCGCTATGAAGCAGTCCATCCCTTATGTCTGTTGCTCATGCCATGAAAATCAATACTGGGTCTCACCAGAAAGCAGCAGCAGCAGCTGGCAGCTAACACTGACACATGAAGCGCCATCTATAAAGTGTATTATCTCTAGCAGACCTTTATATTTGCCATTTTAACAAAAATCAATGCATAAATAATTACAATATTAATGCAAATTGATAATAGCGTAAATATTAGATGTACACATCTCATTATTTTTCTGATATCTAGAATTTTGGCATTGTTTCGGTTGCCCAAAGAGCTCACAGTCATTGCTTGTGGTCCAGAAGCTGTGAGGTGAGGAATTGATAAGTTCAGCTCTTGTGTGTCGGCTGCGGATGTCGTTCGCTCAGTCCTGGGTGTCTGAGCACTCTTTATGAGCAATTTTTGACGGCCCCCAATGTGGACTCCGGGGGCTTATTTCAAAATAGATAAATACAGATAGATGGTGCTTACAATCTTAGCTGAAGGTCTTTGCTTACATGATTCGAATCCAAGACAGTGGATGCAAAATATGTGCTGTCTTGTGTTGCCAGCTAGTGATTAGTGTGCTATTCCGCGAGCTCCTGCGAGCGTCCACATCATTTCAATCAGAGGAACACACACAATTTTGTCTGGAAGACACCGGGGCTGTTTCTGAGTGTGCTGATGGCCTTGTCTACTTCCTTAGAGAATGTGATTGCCGAGTCTGAATCTGGTTTACATCAATGTTGAATAGAAATTTTGTGAATGTGCAATGAAATTGGAACTATTTCTTGGGACAGCAATGCTGTAGCTTACAAAATCAACTTTCGTGCCAGATGGCAGCAGCATGCAGTTCTCATTTTCAGATTGAGAGAAAATTATAACTTTGAAAACTTCTTCTTGAGCTCACACATAGAAAGATGCAGTAGGAGTTTCAAGCCTACCTGAGTTCCATTTGCTTGGCCACCTTGCAGGATATCTATCACCAGATGGCCCGCTGTCAGTTACTAAATTTAGCAGTCAAGTGTTACTATTGTCATGCAGTGGAATTGAACCCTGGACCTCAAAATTACAAAGATAGCATCAAACCACTCAGCCACCAAGACACATGGCACTGCTTTGGGAAAAACATCTTCACAACAATATGCATCATAATCTTTAATTGAGATTTAAGAGCAAGACAGGTATTGGAGGCATATGAAGTAACTTGATTATGCTCATTTAAGAACAGCAGAAGAAGGCGGAATGTTCTCTTGAGGCCTCCATTCCCTGCCTTGCCTGATATCAGTCTATCAATAGAGTGGCCTATGAGAGACTTGCATCCTGACACGTAAAATGCTGATTCCAGTTGCAGGTCAGAATAAAAATCTCACACAACGCTGTCCTGCTACTCTAATCCATATTATGTTTGAATTTTTTTTTTTACAAGGTGGGGCCCAAGGCAAGTTCAAATAAATCTTTGTTTTTTACCAGTAAAACTTACAAATTTGCTTTTTTCTGCCACTTTTTCTCCAAAACAGAGTTCTATATTATATATTGATCATTTAACATTGTTATGACTCTATGAGCAAGAATGTATTTCCGTCCCTCTGTTTCAGTGTCTGTGTCGGACAAGTAAAAGAACCCTTACTCTGTAAATGGGATACAAGTGTGACACTGCACATGTTTCGGAATCTTCTAACGTTGTCAATCTTGTAAATGAGAGTATTATATGGAAGTTCAGTTTCACAAACAAAGGGGCATAATGATCTATTTATATTATATGATGATTATTGGGGGGGGGGGTAATGTAATGTTTCAAGAATATCGTCAATTGGGTCAATAGGCCTTGCTGCTTAATTTTGTGACAAAAGACAACAGACAAAATTCTCGTTTATTTTCACTTTGTTTACAAACGACATTTTATTCGTTTGCTTGCAGACTGGTGTCACTCTAAAATGGCCTCACAGACACAAACCCATTCATAGTTTCAGTTAATTTTTAGAGACATACCAATTGCAGAGAGTAACAATATGATGAAAAGGACAATATAAATACAGAAGTACAATCTGTCTAAAACAGCAGCTATTAGAATCCACAATTGATCATTCTTCTCTGATCCTAGCAAATGATCTTCTTTATAAGGTGTATGGCAGCCATTTCTTTCCACTGTAGATAAATTTATGCTCCCTGACTCCGCATCTTGGGTGATGTGGCTTGATGTTGACTTTTCTGCTTGATCCTGGAAATAAGGATTGACATTTTTTTATTCAGTATACTACTTTGTGTCAGTTTTTAATAGTAATGATTGATGGCTTAGATGCTCGATCAATCGTCTGATTCGCAACAGGAAGATTCATCATGACGACATGTCAAAAAAAATTAAAAAGTCACCAGCTTTTTCTGTTGACTTTATGAACTAGGGTCTGGTGACAATCAAAGAAAGGTGTTGCCTAAAGCAGTTCAGACTCCATGGTCTGATATGAGTTGTGACAATTGGAGTCATTGACGCCATAGAATTTTCAAGAATCTGCGATAACATAATATGTCTGGCACTTTGCAACAAATGTCATTTTGATATTTGAAAGTCCCAGACTCCTTTCTCTTTTTCACATGACATTTGCAGTAAAGCAGCCAGACTGTACACCATTGAAATCCATTGTAGCTGGCAGTGAATGGTGACTCATCCCTACTTTCAGGGATATTTTGAAAAGGCTGTAGAAAAGCTTTCAAATCATCAATCGTATGAGCCATGACATTGTGCTTTGACAGGACGCATGCAGACTAAGGCAAATGTCAACTTTTTTTTTACAGTGAAGTGTATACAATTATTATACATATATGAGAAATTAAATTAACATTTTCATATTTTCCTTGTTCTGCTTCTTCATTTGTAAGATGGAAAATTAAATCTTTTCAAATCAACATAACTGAAAAGGACTGTACCTCAGAAACATTACTAAATCTCTTTCGAAAGTAAACCATCCGTGCAATACCATTGAGAACAAACACACGCAGCCACCTAGGGGGAGCGGATTGCAGTAGACCACACTGCCCCCTTGAGGAAATGTTGACAATCGAAACAGCCATCCAAGTTGAAGCAGCGAGGAGCCCAGAGCAACCTATCACAAATTTTCCTGGAATTTTAAAATCATATCAAGGTCAAAATATAAGATTTCAAGAATAATCTATAATGCGGGGGTTTTCTAACAAATAGATGTCAGTGTTTCAATTGCCCTTTTTTTACGTTTTAGATTCAGGAATGTATAGTTATTATATATAGCTGTATGCTGCCTTGGATATCATCATATTTCTTCAGTTGAATTAACAAGTCTTTGAAAAAATGTGTTATGTTCAGAAACTTGTTTTAATTACTCATTTTATTACTTTCTTGTCTATTTAGGATTACAGCAAAATGTTTCAAAAGACGAGCCAACATCATAGATTTTTGCTCCTTTTTGGGAGAAATCCAAGCTACAGGTCAACCAAGGGGAGGGGAGGGGGTAGAAAATATATTTGAAAATGCATGAGCATCTTAAGCCATAAGGACAACTTTTTTTTCTTTATTTACCCAAAAAGGGTACTCCTTCTGACGTTGGGGGAAGATTTTCCATGAGAACGAGAACGTAGACAGTCATTGCCAAGAGAATCGTGATTGACAGCGAGACTTTCTCACCGCAATTGACAGGCAGAAAAAACGTTGCTGATCCAATTAGTAGCAGTAGGAGACATGGAGTCACCTTGAAGTACAAAATATACAAATTATGGAATAATTGTGATATTAGCTGGGCAATCCATGTCTTGTAACACAAGATATGATGGTGTAGATAATTTCGACAATTCAAAAAATATAAGTTTGCTTTTGCACGTAAATATAATTATATAGCATCAACCAATGGGGGGGGGAGCCTTGTCCTCGAGTAGGTCCTATGTTTTCGTGTGAACCAGATTAATTTCCAAATACTTGTTGATTGTAAAAGGTCATAATGTATATAACCTTATTTTAATTTTATACAGTATTTAGAAAAAGGCCGTTCTATCAATTTCTATGTATTATGTGTTTTTAAAACGAGTTTGACAGTTTAAAAATGGCGCCATACCATAGTTCTGAAAACACTCACCAGGTTAAACACATAGAAGAGAGGCTTCCTCACCAGCACCAGTTGACACTTCACCATATCCCATATGAGCCCGTGGCCATAATGGAATGGCTCAGAAAAACACTTGATAGGGTCAACCTGCCACTCCCCGCTGGTAGTTGGCAGTTGTTGGCGCAGAATGTCTTCTTTCGTTTTGATGCTCAGATGTTCATTCATGTACACCCACGAACTGAATGTCAAGTTGCAAGTCTGCGTGTCAAACGGATAGTCTCGAACCTGGAGTAAGGAATATTTCAAATTATGATTTCAATTTCAAAACTCCAGCAGCACATTCTGTGTTAAAAGTGTTATACCACCTTCCAAACAACATATACACGTATAGTTCTATTGTGTTAAGCATTTTAAATACTTGTTTGAAATAGGTCATCAATGTTTGATAAGTTTCATTTATGGAATTGGTCATAAATGTTTAAGAAGTTTCATGTATTGTATTGGTTATTATACCAAAAACAGACAAAGATGTTGTAAAACTTGATGATATAAGGGAGAAAACAGCTGAAATATTATTATAATTTGGTTTTCCAGGAATAAGTTGGTGGAACAATTTGCCCCAGAATATGGCGCGACATATCCCACGCGGGCACTGGGGCAATTTTCGTCACTTGACCAACATTTTTAAAATGTTTACTCTCATGATCCTACAGTGGTCCCATTGTGCTGAAACTTGCCTCAATTCTGGCACAGATGTTACATTTTGATACTTGTTTTACACATTGCATTGTAAAAAGGTTTTTTTAGCAAATCGGCCCAAAGCAAAAAATGGCACAACTTACCCCTGTCTCCCCTACACTGATTTATACATACCTTAAATGCACATGAAGTAAGTGACATCAACGGAACAACCCATAAAATGTTTCCATCACTGGAGAGTATGACTCCTTCCTTCCCTCCAATGACGCCCAAGACATCCGGGTCAATGCTTCGTGAAAAATTAGAAATTCAACCCTGTGAAATTAATTAGGCATAGGAGAATCGGGGTGGGGGGAACAGGAGGGGGGCAACAGGGGTGCAGGCCCCCTTCCTCTTCCCCTCTTTCATCGGATAAATCCATCATATTGCTATTTAGCAAAAAATTTGGCTCCAATGATTCCGATCTTAACAGTATTGCTATGCCAACCAATTCAAAATGTCCTGGATCTATCCCTGGTTACGTACCTCAAGTCATAAGAAATAAATGCAGTGTATAAGCATGACCAAGTACTGTCAATATTACCTATCGGAAAGTGACAACTAATTTTGTATCGGCATCTGGGCAATTTGCACTTCGTCCGGTCAACATGTGAACTGGGGTTTGGTCTGATTACTCAGAATCTATACCCAGCAGAAAAACACATACTCAGATCTGAAGTAGATGAGCTGATTTTGTAATTTGTTTATCAAAATATTTTTTCAATATTTTAGTACCATTTTTCTTGTCCGATTTTTGACGACAGCCACCAATTCTTACAAGTAGAACGGACTGTAGCTCAGTGGTAAGTCGGCCGGGCTGCCTTGCATTTTATTTTTGGCTGGGCAGCTCATGTTAGATAGATGTTGAAACTTGCCTCATTATTATGGCCCTGCATTTCCTATAATTCAGCCTAGTCACAGCTTAATAAATGCAGGACGTAAAGCAAAATCAATTCCTACCCTTAGTAACTCACCTTTCGTAGAGGTATAAATCAGGGACCCATACTTCGCGTGGCTTCACAGCGACCGTATCAACTTCATATTCAGTGGAATTGAAACTTAGGATGGAATCCTTCCATTCCTGCATGAAACATATATATAATATAGGATATAATCCTCTCTACAAGTGGACCACTGTTTCATTGCCACTGGTTTTTCCAGCCTTGATCAGAGCATAATACTATGCTGGCATGTGTTGCCACCTAGTGTCAAGTGTGCAATTCCACAATCTCCAGCGAGTGGCCCACATAAACGGAGTTGTAGCCTATAGGAACTCACACAAATTTTGTCTTGAAGAAACTAGGGCAGATGGCCTTGTCTACTTCCTTAGGGAATGTGATTGCTGAGTCTTACTCTGGTTTACCTCAATGTTGAATAGAAACTTTGTGAATGTGCAATGAAATTGGAACTATTTCTTTGGACCTGCCATGCTGAAGCATACAAAACTAACTTTGTGCCAGACGGCAGCAGCAAACAGTTCTCATTTTCAACAGACTGTATATAATCATAATTCTGAGTTCTTGCTTTGCTTTTTAAAATTCATTATTTGACACATTCACTTGAAATATATTAGTTTATACTCAAAGCTACCCAATAAACAATGGGCACATCTAAATTTATGTCGCCGCAACGTTGTGATAATGTCGAAAGTTTTGTTGCTCTTACCTGAGACAGCCAAACCTTCAGGGCCAATCTCTGACTTCTTGCATCCTGTAATGTTAGCAATTTAGAATAATAATTTCATATTAAAAATCAAAAGGACATTTGACATTCACCATAAAGCTGACAAAGTTTCGTGCACATTTCCGAAGACTGAAGTCCTTGCTGACGGAAATGAGAATGGAGAGTAGATTCATATCAATGGAATTTTTGTTTTGACCTTGACCAATTGCAGAAGCATTTATGATCTTATAAGCATTATCTTTGTACAATACATCTGTGTATTACTAGTTTTTTTTACAGCTCTGGGTCTTATTCTATTATTTCAAAATTTATATATATATAAATTGATAGCAAAGAATTTAATTTAAATACCAGTTCAATAACGTGGTCCACGTGTACAGAGATTGATAGATTAACAGCGTCACCAGCTCTCCATACTGGTCTCACCCTCGGATCGTAGTCCACGAAAAGATCTTTGAGGATTCTGCGATACTGCATCTTGCATGAAACTGAAAATAATAACATGACTTATCGCTGAAGAACAAATGTAAAACTGATGTGAAATATAGCTAGATATTCTTAGTAAGTACACTGCCATCTGCTGTGCCTTGATATATTACTTTACTTTCTCAACAATGGGGCTCCTCAGTAGCGGCCATGCTTTTGCCATAGAGGGGTCCCCTTGCTCTTGATTTATTGTGGATGTAGAAATTTATTTATATTATGTTATTTTCTGAGGAAAAAATAAATGAGTGTGAGTTGAGTCTGAGTCCAACGATTTTCTAAATATTGCATCTACATTGCATATATATGAATATGGTATGATATTTAATTCACTTACCTTTTAAAATGCAACTGGCAGTAAGAATTACAAATACTGCGAACCTGGATAGATGGCTTGTTCCCATGATTATCATGCTTGATCTTGCAAATATTTAGTCCAAATTTGTGAAATTCATTCAAACAGTCTTTCAGCGATTGATTAGATTCAAATTGGATCACATTGGTCAACAAAAAAAAAGATTTCCGTCTGCTACCTCTATAAACCGAATTTGAGCATGCTGATTCCAAATCTGAAATCAGAATTTCTCCAGAACGTCTAGATTTTGAGTTATGGCCATGTTAATAATTAGCAAATAATCAAGCGTGAGAGCAATTTGCGTGTAAAAGAAATGCACTCTGCATCGTTGAATACTGGAAAGTAAGTATATCTTAGTATTTACGTAAGTTATTTTACAGCGAAACGCTTTGATATAGAATTAGAGGGAACTGAGGCACTGTAAAAATGGCACTTCGTGTGTCATCATGCTGATGATTTGTCATGATCAAACCCAATACTTTCAATGTTAATTTGATTGAAGGATAGAGTGGGTCGGGGCAAGAAGCCCAGGTTAGGTGAGAAGCCCCCCCAGGTTTATATCTAAACTTACATTTTTGGTGCTTTTTCTTATTGATAGGATTGAAGCTAGAGGCTTTTTAGGTGACGTCACAAATTATCAAGGCATTCAGCACCAAACCATAGTAGAAATTAAAGAAACAAAAAAGGTGCATGGTTTTTGTAACTTTGAATAATTCTTTGAAAGTGGTTGTCAGAAATAACTTTGGAAATTTTAAAAATTATAATGGATATCTGCATTGCTTCACTTTATGACCATCACATAAATATGATTTGGATCATGTTTTTTGCATCTTAGCTCAAAATATAGAGGTCAAATTAAAATATGTGGGTTTGGGGCGAGAGGCCCCAAATGGTATGGGGCATGGGGCCCCCTTCACTGAGGCCTCGAAGCTGCTTCCGGAACCATTTAATAATGTTTACTTTACCTTAAATCTTGATAGAATAGCTAATTGAAATAGAAAAAATTTTGGCGGAAATTGAAAAAGGGCAAAAAATATTAAAAAATAAATGAATGAACAGAAAAATTCTGAAATTCAGAAAAAGTGAATTGAATGCCTTAAAAATGATAGAAGAACCCCATGAAATAACTTTCAAGCTGAATGCGCTCGCAAAAAAAATTGCCATAGGATTTTAATAGGGGGGCTTCTTGCCCGATGGGTGGGGTAAGAAGGCCATTTTAATTTTTTTACGAAAAGGGCCGTAACTCCTTTATTAAAATTGGTAGACATTCGTTTCACTAGTTATAAGTAGAGTCAAGTGATCCCTTCCTGACAGCATAAGCATTCAAATAATCGACAACAAAAAGTAGGTCAAATCGCATCTCGAAGTTAAGGGGGGCTGCATGCCCCGCACTACTCTACTTATCCCACTTGTTGGTGACAGCCAAACGAAACGATTATGCATCTGATTTTCACTCTAGAATCCGTTATGAGAAGTCAAATGGCTTACTCTTGATCATGACTAATCAAACTGCCTCTATGTTTCCCGTGTTGAAAGTAGAGAAGATGACACTTCATTGGCTATCATGAGTCACAAAGTGCTATTTTCGCAGTGCCACAGTCCAATCTAATTCCATATCAAAGTGTTTGGCTGTAAGATGCTGAAACAATATATAGCCAAAATATTTCAATCAGACAGGTCCAGATACAAAAATTTGAGGGTGACAGGCTCCAGAAATGGCCAATTTTTTGCAAAATTGTCATTGTTCAATATATTCCCATTTGGAGATATGAAAGTGGTTAATGTGCAAGTCCTACTGATAAATTATAGTTTCTCTGAGAAATAAAAACATATCTAAGTAATTTCTTATGATGATTGGATTTTTTATGAGGAATATGAAAAAAATTGATGGAAAATGAGATGCAATAAATTTGAAATTAACATGTTCTGGTTGGAAGGGTAAGGTAATGCAGATATAATTCCAAATACCACACTCTAATGCAACTGCACTGCCCACAGAGTCAGCCTCAGCTACTGTGTAGACCAGTGCCTAAAATTTGACATGGTTTTAACTGTTTTCCATACTGTTTTGCTCAAACCAACAATTTCTATCAAGAAGAAATCAAATCACGGAGAATTAAATCATCAAATATGCAACAATCTATGTGGTTCACATAACCCCTTCTTTAATGATGATCAAGCAGTCCCTTCAGAGTCTGAGCTATTGGAGGTGGAGTGGGATTTGACATAACTTTGGGCATATACATTCTCCTGAGCATTTGAAAATGGACAATAAAAATCAGATTGGGAAAAAGAATGATTTCGAATATTTTTTTCATCAAATTTGTTACATTTGTAATATGAAATTATCAATATTGTAATTTTTTTGGGCAAAGTAGGCTCTTAGCAGCTCACAAATTGGTTTTAATTACTGGCTGTAGCACCTCATATAATACAAAATTTTCACATCTTGAAATTGTTATACACTGTAAACCAACCAGAGGTTACTTAGTAAAAATCGCCTATTTCTGGCACCTCTAACCCTCAAATATTTGTAGTTGGAAAAGTCTGAGTAAACAATTAGGTCATATTTTGATTCAGGATATTAAAATCATCTCTAAAAATGCTAAGATAATTTCTAAATCTAAAATTAAATAGCTTAGAACATTCTTTAACATACAAATTGCTCTCACGCCTGCTTTTTTGCCAAATATTGACATGGGCACAACTCAAAATCTAGCAATTCTGATTTCAGATTTGGAATCAGCACACTGGAATTAGGTTTATAGAGGTATTTTTTCTCAGGTAGCAAAATCATTGTTGACCAGTGTTATCGGAGCTTTCTGTGACTTTTTTATGAACTAAAAAAGCCAATTAAGAGAGAAAGGAAGACACAGAATTATGACCAGGGATGATGTGAACTGCAACAACATCGGAGTATAATCTCACCCCACTTGGCTAAAAATGCATTCAATAAGTATTGGATGTCTGTAGATAAATCCAAGATCAACGACTTTGTCATGGAAATAAGAAAGAAAATCAGCCAAATTTCTGTTTGACGAGCCTGGAGTGGCTCCTACGTGCCGACCGCGATCAGAAAATGTCAATACTGGACGTTGAACAACGGTGCGAAACTAGATTACAAATATGCCTTATTGGCTTGTCACCAAACATTTGTTTATTTTGTTCCAATACAAATGTATGTATTCCATTAAGACTGTTCAGTCCATTAGTACTGTTGGTCCATTAGGGACCGTTGTCTGCAAAATTGCATACCGGCATCTGAGTTGATTTTTTATGAAATATCAATTGTGTTATATTTAATTACCTCTACTTTGCTAGAGAGCTATTCGTACCAGTTGAATCATTGCTAATAACATGCTTACGAGTAAGACAGAAATTGACATCAAAATTCTCCTTGTTAGGTCACTTTGACCCAAATACTTGCCATGTCCATTAGATCCAAGGGGCCCACTATACCTAAATCCAAGGGGCCCACTATACCTAAACACAATTTTGCTAATGGAGGGCTAATCTGTTGTAATTCATGTAGAATTTTAAGGTAGAATCTATGTTACCACAACATTGAGATTTTGCCACAACGCCTCATGCTATGGGGCCTACCATCATGTCTTGCAGCTGCTTCACAACGTTGTCACGACATCATTTCTAACATACATGCAATTCTGCATAACTTGGCCCAACATTGTGATATTGTCACAACAATGCTACAACATAGCAGCATCCATTTTGGATTCTTTGCCAGTTAGTTGTCAAGTTTTCAGCGGAAGTCGATGAATGCGTCATATCACTCACCAAAGAGGTCCTGATGTGATGTCTCTTAAAGACAAATACAATATTCAATTTGGTGTGAAAGACAGGACTTTATGTGATATCATGGCTTCAAACGGCTAAATGTCATCACGTGTACTTCCCGGGCTGTAACACATGTGACCGTAGGCAACTTGTTTAATGTATTATTATAGTAGTATAAAATTTTGAAAAAATAAAACTAATAATCCTTCTTGTGATTAGGTAAAAATGTATGATACAGGCAATCATAAAACTGCTCCAGTATAAAAACCGTCAAATACAAAGAATGAAATGCTGATAGAAAACCAGAATTGGCATCATTTCACAACAAATTAAGAAATATTCCTGGTCATAAGATCTCAGCCATTGAAAAGCAAATGATTTTACCAAGAAAATCCATTCTAAATCAGCAATTTCCTGAATGGTAAAAGCTATTTCCAAGTAGCACTATCTTTGGTTTACGTGTTCATTGACAAGTGTTTATAAATAGACGATAACATCCAGTGCAGAACAAATGATATATATCCAAGGAACCTGAGAGCTTAGCATAAATCTTAGTTGGATTAATAGCCTTGTTGTGGCACAACTCAGAACTTTATAGGTGATATACCACTAGAAAAGCTCTTTCATGATTATTCCAGCAAATAGAAAAACTCGTAAATCAGTATTCCAAATACAAAAAATTCCTAAAAAGCAGCTTGAAAAAAAGGTGTTGTCCAAACCTGATAAGAAAACTACAGTCATCACAATAATCAACTTTGTGGATGAGAAAACAGACATAAAAATGTGAGACAAGAAGACGGACCGGAGTTCGCGGAGTTTGCAGATCAAAATGGACTCCTAAGTGTTGAGCACACATAATACCATTTCAATCAGTCGCGATAATACATTCCTGATTTATTCATGAGGGAAAAAGTCGTGTTGACAGATGTCAGACAGCGTGCTTCTAAAGATAATGGAGATTGGAGATGGTGGTGATAACTGGAGTTAGCATTGTTATAATATTAATCCATAATGCCAAATTAAAGACAATGGTCAGGCCTAGGGGCTCGGGCATTAAGTTAATGATTTCTGCCCTCAGGCCATAACTGATTAATACCCCATAATGCCCTCCAAAAAACGTTATTGACCAATTGTGCATGTAAAATTAGTTCTTACTTTATAGCAATGATAAAAATGCTGTGCGCAGAGTATTTCCGTACTCATGTTAGTCATGTGACAAATTGCAATTCACCAAAATCAGTAAAGGCAACCGCAAACTGTTATACGATATCATTTATTACAATCGATAGCCATAAGCTACAATAGAAAATAGCATGCAATGCATGCATCGGGTCCTTGGTCTATTTCAACAAGTTGGGCCTTTTCAATATTCTACCAACAATCTATCAAGTTAGGTATAAGAAAGCAGTATATTGTGACTATGCACAAGAGGGCAGCACAGTCCAACTCTTGGTGTGTATACAGAAACCAGTTTTTGTGTGAAGTGCTGACTGCTCAGAAGAAATATGTTTAATAGAAGAAAATTTGAGCGCTGATAAGCACAATATTGTAGCCAGGGGTGCATAAGCACCATCTTGATTACAAGGGCATATCTGTTGGGGTTGTCATTTTGTCTGTGAAATGTTTTAGTGAGTACACCAACTTTGCCTATTCACAGGAAATGAAGCTGACGACAATGGTCTTGGAATGAATTCCAAGGACCCAAAAAGGGTTATAGTGCTCTATCACTAGCAACAACCGATAATAACAGTCCATTATGGAGAGAACCTTATTGGCGTGTACTTAGCATCGGTGACATTGCAATATCACCGCCATTGTGAGTGGCAAGGTGTCTCAGCCAGAGGGCAGCACTAACCATCTGTACTTATCTTCTCATCATTTCACTTTAAGTGACATCCCAATCACAGAAACGACCAATATGACAAACAGTATCGCATAAACAAAGAAATACAATCTGTCTAAGATAGCCGCAATCAGAATCCACAGTTCCTCGTTATTTTCCGATTCTTGCAAAGGACATTCTTTACAAGTTGTGCGATCACTGTTTTTGTCCGTTCCAGATGAATCTGTGCTCTCTGCATCCGCTTCTTTGGTGAGAGAACTTGACGCTGATTCCCCATTTTGATCCTAGCGGTAGAGAACAAATTTGTTTTTAAATTGAGACATTTAAAGATATTGATACAGGCAATCAACACTTTCATTGTAACAGCAGAAAACAAATAATGTAAATGGTGAAAGAAAACAATGCTTTAAAAGAAGCAATTTTATCTTTATAGGACAATTACCTTTAGGTGGATTTTTTTGCTGAAGAAAACTATCCTTGCAATACCGCTGAGAACAAGCAATCGCAGCCACCTAGGGGGAGGGGAGTAAAGCAGACCACACTGCCCCCTTGAGGAAATGTTGACTATTGAAACAGCCATCCAAGTAGAAGCAGCAAGTAGACCAGAGCAGGCTATCACAAATTTTCCTGAGGAAAATAACATGCAGTGTTAATGTACATTCACTAGCACACGGTTGCATGATTTTTTTGATGATATACACTCTAAACAAAAAGGTTATGATGAACCTTTCAGGGTCCTATAAACTGGTATAGATAAGACACCCTAAAAGGTCCATTGTTCAACTTTTAAAAAGGTTCCAACAGCAAACAAAGACAACACTTAGATAATCCAGCTGTTCTTGACCATAGGGTCCTATCATAGGGCCTTCCCACCAGTATTGAACCTTTTCAATTCAGTTGAACCCTAAACAAAATTTAGAACCTTTTTTAGGCTGTGAGTTCTTTATATATACCATCAAGAACCTTTTACATTAAGAGTGTGGTGCTGAATGACCCTAGAGAAACCATAAATCTGGTTTTGGCCAAAAAATGGATACTCGCAAAAGCATGAGCTAAAATCAAATGTACCGTTAGCGTTTCTTTTGCTGGTGAGCGTATAAATAAGATTAATATGATAATTTCATAAAATAGCATTATGCAGACTAAAATTTAGCGTTTTTTCTTATAGATGATCTACAAACTTACCCAAAAAGGGTACTCCCGCAGATGTAGGGGGCAAGTTTTCCATGAGAACCAGAACAAAGACAGTCATAGCCAAGAGAATCGTGATTGACAAGGAGACTTTCTCACCACAATTGACAGGAAGGAAAAACGTTGCTGATCCAATAAGTAGTAGTAGGAGACATGGAGTCACCTTGAAGTACAAAATATCAAGCAATATCATGTTGTAATTTTTGAAATCATTTGGATAATATCAAAATGCAAAAAGACACTGGTACAGATGTTTTGGTGTGTACTTTTAAAAAAATTGTGTTAGGGGCCAACTAACAGATATCCAAGGGAGGTCTGTTATTGAAATAAATGATTTTTTTGCCCCTGTAGTTTTGATGAAAAGTAAATCATTTCAGGCAGTCTTGAAACGAATTATTTTCATTGTGAATTTCTTAACACTGTATTGTTAAATATAAAAATTAATATTTCAGGACTTCATATCCAAGTAGCGGATCCATATAGGGTGGTCTAGGAGGGGCCCTGGCATTGATTCGGCATTCGCGGGCCCGCTGGACATCCTTTCTGCATTTGCAGGCCAGCGTTGCTCCATATTTTCTTCAAAATGATTTTTCCATCTGAGTGGTCTAGGGGGCCGTAGGGCGGGGAGAAACTACAAGCCCTCTGCTCTGAAATCTATCAGCCACCCCCTGGGCATATCAGTATCTTTGTTTAAATGAAACAATCAAGCGTCTCACCAGGTTAAAGACATAGAAGAGAGGCTTCCTCACAAGCACCAATTGACATCTGGCCATATCCAATGTGAAATCATCACCATATTCCGACGTTTCTATACGGCAAGACACAGGGTCAACCTTCCATTCGCCACTCGTTGTCGGAATTCTGTTGTGGAGTGATTCCGGTTCCAGATTTCTCAAAGTGAGGCTCAGCTGCCGGTTATTGTACACCCACGAACCAAAGCTCAAGTGGCAAACCTGGGTGTCGAATGGGTAGTCTTGGACCTATATAAATATATAGGACACTTGGTGGCATAAAGTCATGTGGATTGCAATTAACCAATAGCTATTAAATCAGGTAGTCATAGAATATTGTAAGTTTGTAACAGATGCGGACACCAGGTAAGGGTGCTTTTTTTGCCCAGGAGGGCAAGGACGAGCAAGGAAGAGCAAGGGAGGGCAAATTAGGGGAGAGGAAGGTTATTTGATACTCAAGGTTAGTTGATACGCCAATAGAAATGATCATTTGACAAAGTTTTGCCATTTGTAAGAAAACGTATCTTCTCATCTTGGTCAATGTAGAATCAAAAGCACAAATTTGGAGAAAGTGAAAAAATGAACAAACAACTGTTTGTTTTTCAGAAAAATTTGTCTGTAGGCTGAACGGAGGATGAAATTAGAATGATGAATATCCTAGTGCATTGGGAAGTACATTGTTCAAATATTTGGATAAACTTGAGTTTTTCTGTTAGGTAGTTTTTACCAAAGTTAAAACTCAAAACATAAAAAGTATACATATCACCAGTCTTCCTGGTTGGGGAGAGCGGAACACAGTGCGACGGCAGGCTAAGTGAGACAAAGCCTGCAGTGTCTTACTTATACGTCCTATAATATCCTGAATGACATCAGCATGGATGTGACCGAAAGTTTCTTCAAACCCGTTAATTTTAAAGTTAGGAACATAAAACGACTGGACAATATACCCAACTTCATTATCTATAATGTGTGCTTGAACTGATTTTACTGTTAACTTCCATCAATTTGGAATGCTTCAAAACACGAAAAAGTGTCTCACTGTGGTCCGTTCTCCCCACAAAAATCCCATGCGCTTGACGGTTCTATAGTATATATTATATATACTAAGAGAAGATGCATCAAGGCTCCAAGAATTCTCATTTCATGCACCAGCTGCTTCCTGTTTACATTTTACTGCTCTGTGATTGGTGCAGGCTTCACACCAGGTAACGTCACAGTATGTATAACACTATATTGGAGTATAGCAACCTTTGACAGTATGATCTGTGATGTCACAGAACAAGTTGTCTAGAATGCATTGCAGCAGGAAGAAATCCTTTCACAGAATCAACACTTCTGATTAGCGTTTCATCTCCTCCATGGTTCTCCCCACCTACCTTGAATGTGCAGATGCTGAGAGTCATCACTTGAACGACCCACAGCACTGTTCCTTCACTGGAAACCATAGTTCCTTCATTCCCCTTGATGATTCCCAGGGACACTGGGTCAATACTGAAAAAAAGAGAAGTTGAATAAGGTGCAGGCCATTCGATTTTAAGTGGGGGCCTCCAGCTTTCCTTAACAGGAAATTTTCTATGTCATGATAACTGCGACAGTTAGTTTTGTTTTGGGTAGGCCTATGCAATGTCCTTAAATATTAATTCCTAAATCAAGCAACACCCCATTATTATCCTTCCAAAAGGTACGTAGAAAGTGGTTTTTTTCTTGTAAGGTGGAAGTGTGACATCATATGGCAGTTCCCATAGGTTGACATTGGAAATCAGGTGTTCCATATGAGGTCACAGGTTGTTCAGCCAATCATTGCTCACTCTGCATAGTATGTCATATCAAATCTGTGAGATTGTACACCAGCATATGACTACATGCCATGTGTGTAAAAATGAAACACATTCAGTTGTGGCCCCAGTGGCACATCTAGAAATGGCATGGGAGGAGGCATGAACATTAATCTTTGGCCTGAGGGGGGAGGCATGCCCCTCTATGTTGAACCAAGGGCACACAAAAAAGATTGCTCAAGATTTCGATATAGTGATTGATCACAGAGTTGATCCTGAGTTAATCTATCCATAAAAAATGTGCAAATGTGTATCCCCTTCATGAGACACCCTAGCTGTGCCACTGGCAGCAAACAGTAAACAACATTCAGATCAGGCAGCTTATGAGTGACAGTTGTTTATTGATTCACACAGCTTGTAATCTTCTTCTTTCACTCAGTTATGCTTCATGGCACTCTCATACTATGTCATATACCATATATGGCAATTCAGTACACTACATCATGTGTCAACACTACACCATACTCCACACCTCAGCCAATCACGATGCCCAATCTGTGTGAGGTCACATAACAATTTTGCTAGATTTTTCAAATTCTACATACTTTTTGGAAGGATAATAAGGAATACCCCCACCAGAAATGATTATTTCAAGACTGCCAACAAATATATTTCATCAAAACTGAGCAAGAAATTGTTTATTTCAGCTAATAATTCAAATCATCCCACCCCCTATCCGCTGGAGACTTAATGGTGAAATAACAACATTTTAAACTAATTAGTGACTGTAGATGGGAGATAGCAAAGTGGTGGTATAAAATGTCAAAATTAACTACTCTAAATATATCATGACCTTCGACATGTATCAACTTACCTTTCGTAAAGACACAAATCAGGCACCCATATTTCATTGGGATGAATAGTAATCACACCAACTTCATATTCTGAGGAGTTGAAGTTCAAGAAAGAGTCCATCCACTCCTGTATCATACATAATACTCAACTCATCATTATGAAATTCATATAAACTAGCATAGTACCCGTGAGAATGTGTATTGTGAGTAAGCTAAGAATGGCATTGAGAGAGTGAGGTTAAGGTATGTGATGACTTGAGAAAGATTGCATAATGCAGGAGTGAGACCTTGAGATAAAACAGTGAAAAGGGAAAAGGAAACATTTAACGGAAATTTCAAACCAAGTGATTGACTATTAACTGCATAGAAGGGGAAAGGGCCAGTCTCTGAAGACAGTGGTCCCTCCCTGCATGGCTCCCTCCCTCGATTGGAGTCCAGGGAAAACAGAACAACAATGAGTGATACATCAGAGAAGATTGATAGCCGTGCATGAATGACCAAAAAATGCACTGGTATATGTATAATATGAAGAGTTTGAGGAACCAGACCCACTTATGGTTGTTGTAAGGTGTGAAATAAAGTTGCTTGCAAATTTGTAGTTGTGGGCATTGAATAGTTTGGGAGGAGTAGCGTAAAGCATCCATGAATTAAGGGTATGATGATGCTAGCATGAGATTTGCTCATGAACATAAAAGGTTTGTCATTAATAATTTATAACGGAACCATTTCTGAAAATGATAATTTCCTAGTCTGATTCAGTTCACTGTTGTGTGTGCAAAATCTCTGCTTGGCATAAACACATTTTATGCTCCACCAAGACAGTTTTCTATTGTCTTTTGTCGTGGTATAACCAATAGATTTGTTAGTTATACCACTGTTGGGGATTAGTTAGTACTTTTTCTGCAAACAACGCACCTTAAGAGACAACAAAGCAACAAAATTAAGTTACAAAACTTTCAGAAGTCATAATTATATGGAGTATAAGTCGCTTATACAACTCGTTTTCGGTGGATAACTAACATTTCAGGGGTTATTTACCTCAGGCTAAAGCCTTCCGTAAATAACCACCTGAAATGTTAGTTATACACTTCAAACTGTATAACCTATACATACATGTACATTATTTGTACATTGTACTTACATGTGACAGCCAAATCTTCAGTGCCAAACTCTGACTTCTGGCTTCCTGAAAGGGATGATGACCTTGATTCATCAGTGAACGGATTATGAACATATTTCAGTTATGACACTATTTGACAACTCTGTCGGCCAATCATATGCAAATATTTCATTATGATAATTCCCATATTCTTTGTTGTCCACTTATCGTCGCATGCTTGACTGTTTGAGCGTTTGTGTCATGGTATAAGCTGGTTATTCACCATGGGATCGGGAATATGTATTGATGACACCTTGGACTAAGGCTCTTGGGTGATGAATCACATATTCCCTCTCCCCTGGTGTGAATAACCTACACTAAAAATGCTGCAATAAATGAAGCTTCCAAAAAAAAGCAGTATTAAAGTCTGTTGAAATGGCCGAATAGTGCATGATTATCATTCATCCGTCGTCTCAACACTCTTAAACCAAAATTTTCTCTCACCAACTCAATGACATGGTCCACGTGAACAGCAAGCGATAGATTCACAGGGTCAGTGGCCCTCTCAACTGGTCTCACCCTGCGATCGTAGTCGGTAAGGAGATCTTGGAAAATTCTGTGATACGGCATCTTGCATGTCACTGAAAATATTTTAGAATAATCTCTTACAATATGGAAATTAAGATTATGTATCATACTATGAGAACATACTGAATATATTGAAGTTGGAAAGTAAAACATTCAAGATCAAATTCTCTAAGATAGAGAAATGCTTTGAATGACAAGTATCCAGACAGATTTGATGAATTCATAACAATTTTTTATCGTATCAATTTGATAAAATTTAGGGTAAGCTCGATTTTTCTTTGCAGGCAGATAATCTCTTCGAACGGTCGATCAAAGTAGCTAAAAATTCAATATGTCTGGCCTATTATTATATATCTCCAAGTCAACATAATGACAACAAACCGGCACATGCCTTTCCAGAAAGTCTAATGAGAATTTTTTTGCATGCAGGAGGTGTGACTATAACAGCATTACTTACCATTTGAAATATTAGCCACAGAGAAAAAGATGACAGGTACAAGAAAGAAAGGATATCTTAATCCCATGATTGTAATTTTCTATGGTGTTATCTTGTTGAAATTTAAGATCCTTCCAAATTCTTATAATCCTTTTATGTAGTTTCCAAGCAGAGCTCTGGGGATGACCTGGAGTTGAAACTCCTAAGCGCGGCTCATTTATTAGTTTCTGAAGTGTTCACAACATTTAGACACTGCTGATAAATGGCTTAACACATGCAGGCAGCAAAAAAATGATAATAATCTCAAGAATCAGATATCAGGTGATGCTGATTCATTCGTTCTTGTCCATAAGCAGCCAATGGAGAGAATGCCATTAGGTGATTGAAATAATTGCCAGACAGAAAAATTACTGTGATAGCTTTAAAAAAAATTTTGTTGTTGTCAAAACGGCCTATGAAATTAATGCTGAGCTGAAGCAAATTTTAGTTGTTGTTTCCGTTAGACCATAGGTTTACCGGGGGGAGGGGGGGGCAGTGAGATTCGGACAAAAAGGCTAAAAAATTCGGGCAGATGATAAAATAAAAACTATTGAAAATTAATGATTTCCAGCAATTTCATTTGAAATGGTATTAAATCTAAATATTTTAAATTCGGCAAATCTCGCTCACCCCCCCCCCAAATCGCGCGCCTGGTGCGCCTATGTTTGTGACTCATGATAGAATATGAAGTGTCATCTTCCTTACATTAACATGGGAAACATAGAGGCTGTTTGATTAGTCAAGAGAAGGCTATTTGATTTGTCATAACTAATTTTGGATTAAAAATCAGATGCTTAACCGGTTTCCTTTGCTTGTCTCCAACAAACGGGATTAGTCTCCTTAAATAAAAAAAAGCGTAATCCTTTCATTTGCTTGTCACCAACAAGCAGGATTAGTCTCCTTCAATCAAATTAACATTGAAAGGATTGGGTATGATTATGACAAATCATCAGCATGATGACACACGAAGGGCCATTTTCACAGTGCCACAGTCCACTCTAATTTAATATCAAAGTGTTTGATATCCAAAAGAAATCCCTTGTTCGACCATTAAACTGTATCATTGTGTCACAATAACGTAAAAACTATGAAAGCAATCCGAACCCGTCCTTATTCTCGATTGAATCCTATCTAAAAGCATCAGTGCAAGAGCCTGGTCAAGTATCATTCACTGTGTTAAGCTAATGTTAGCTTCAGTTGTGTTAAGCTGATGTTAGCTTCAGCTGTGTTATCCCCATAGGTCTAAAAATGATTAAGTGGTGTGGTCCATTCCTGAGTGGTGCTAGAACAAATAATTGCTTGGCTCTTATCCTTCTGTATACAACACTGCATTCTCAATTATTACGCAGCCATGATTCTTCCCTTTGGAATAACATTGTCAATCAGATGAGCTCGATTCTTTTCATGATATTTTTCAAGAGCATTGGTGCAATATGATCTTCTCTGGTTCAGGGTGGTGTTCCAAACCTAAGGAAAGTAGACAATTCAATTCAATCCATTTCAATTTATTGCACCAAAGAATATTAGACAATATTACATTCGTCTGGCTGGCACCAGGCGGTAAATACACGTCTATATAGTTAATACATTCTAGTGAATCAATATTATTAATACAAGGACTTGCTGCTGCACAAGCTCAGTGTCAATCAACCATAACAGATTTCAATTCAAAACAAGAAGGTGCACTCTTTAAAGTGCATAGTCCCTACAGCGGGACTGATCAGCGGGCGGTTGGACTCCAAAATGACAACATCAGTGAAACAACAATTTAGGCTGTAAAATGGACAACACATTAGGACAATACTACACAAGTGACTAATTGGATTCCTGATGTAGTTGCTAATGTCATTCATCATGGAAGACTCAACACCAAAATAGTATGAAATTGCCACTTTATTCGAAACGGCGTATCAATTCAAACCATATCACTCTTATCGTATTAACAAAGTCGGTGAATCTATATTTATAAGAAAACACAAAATAAATGCCTAAGGTACTAAGCTAATGCCAGCATGCAAGTCAGTTCTTATAATTAGATCTTAACCTGGCTGTCTGTCTGTCTGTCTAGCTGTCTATCAGCCTAAGTCAGAGATGTCTGGACACGAATCTTTGAATTAGGCATCAGCAAGGTTTCTCTCGCCCATCAATCCATTCAAAATCCTGTCTTAGGGACCGTTCACAGTTTATGACTGGGGGAGGGGTGGGAGTTTAGCCCGAGGGGTTACTAACTTTTCACACGTGTCTCAAGGGGGGGGGGATACTAATTTTTGACAACATGTCCAAGGGGGGTAAGAAATTTTCACAAACAAAAATGTCATAAAACGCGCATACACTTTGTTTATACGCGCTTTTTTACGCGCAAATGTCCGCAAATCTGTGCGCGTTACCATTACATACCACGGCTCTTGTATAACAGTATCTGTGTATATTGCTTTGTATGTCAAGGAGGAGGGGTACTAAAAATACACTTGAAACCTAAGGGTGGGGTACTAAAAATCCACATGAAACTCAAGGGGGGTATCAATTTTTGACGGGAAGTTCCAACAAAACTCCCACCCCCCAGTCATAAATTCTGAACGGTCCCTTAATATCTTTCTCTTATACTCTTTAAAATGCACTGGTTTATTGACTCCAAAGTCCCAGTCCACGTAATTATTATAACGATAATTGTTACAAAAGACATAAATTATGCATTTATTTCTTAAAAGTTCAGAAGACCATTGGCAGTAATTGTCTACTTACAATGATCAATACAATAATATTATTGACAACATTTCAAAAGTATATAAAATGCTCATTTTAAGGTTAACAAAATGACTTGTTGTCATGTAATCGATATAATTATATTTCTTGAAACATAGACATATACATTTTTTGGGCTTATTATCAGCAACAGACTCAGAGACACTTCATGCAATCATTGAAGTCTGAAGATCTATCAGTGACATAAGTGAATATTTCTTCAAAAACGGAAATGTTGATTTACAGGTTCATCAAATATCTTCTTACATTGGCTGTGATTATCGGAGCTGGTGAGATTTTTTTTAACATTTTGCTCTTTCTTGCCTAACTAGCATTTTGGTTGCATGTTTACAACTGACAGTTCTACACTAGTTAATCAGGCATGCTTTTTGGATTTCAGATTCAGATTCAGATTTTTGTTTATTTTCCCATAATTTACAATGTTCAATTATTATTCTTTTAATGTAATGGGAAGGGACACTCAAATAAGTCTTTGTCAGAGTATCTGCTCCCCTAACCATGCTTTGGCAATGGCCTATCCCTGGCAAAATATCCAAAAAGTGCAACTATGCCATGCCATCTACTGTACTTTTCCAAAAATTCAAATGTGTATGTTAGAAACTTTGTCATACTTCGTAGAAGCTATGCTTTTCCCCAGACACTATTCCATTTGAAGCTGAACGGGCAAATCCAAATATTGTCCAAATAGTGTCTCACTATGAGGACACATTTGGATTTGCCCGTTTTATTTGTCTACTACACAAGAGGGCGCTGCGTGTAAATTGTAAAGCAGCACAGGATCAGCTATTAGGAAACGCCCTCTCCTGGATATTTTGGAACCCAAAAACTTCCTTATGAGGTGGTCAAAGCTCCTATGAGATGGACAAAGCTGCTGATGAGGTGGACAACTTTAGCTTCCGATGAAATCTCATCTATTTAAATAGCTTTCGACGAAATACCCTAACAGCATGTTGTGGATATTTGACCATTTCCAAATATCCAAAAAGTGGTACATGTACATAGTGCTACTTAGAATATCCAAATAGCCTATGTATTGCTAATTGATCTTTTGAAAAGTACTTTTTGCTATTAGTCTACAGGAGCGTAGATCCTGGGGGGATGGGGGGGATGCATCCCCCTTAGGACGAACCAGAGGGGTGTGATCATATAAATATCCCCCCCCCCCTTGAATTTCAATGTATAACCACTTTTTTTGAGAATTATTAGTTATTCATTTGGCTGTCATTGTCATTTATAGGATGTTTTGTAAAATAAAACCAAGCTCAAGATTTCTCCGAATTCACCTCAGATTTAGTGAAATCCATTGGCTTCTGGCCATTTAGCTGCCCACGAACGCCTTTTGTACAGCCTTTGGCCCATCACGACGCAAATGTGTGCTGAAGACATCCCCAACCTATTAAAATGAAAAATCTATGTCCCTGCTATTACACTTAATGGCATGGGAGACTTCGCCACAAGCATGTATCCCAAAGAAAAACAATGGTATCTCCTAACAACTGCCTTAGACTCCTCACCACAACTTTACCTCGTATTAAGAAGTCTGTAAAGGCAGCTAGAAATGTAATTGCAATTAGCAAAGGGGCACAATATCAAAGAAATCAAACACAATGGAGGGGATGGAGTTTGAATTGGTATTGACTTAATGTGAATTTAATGCAATTTTAAAAGGTAGTTTAAGGTAGGTAAAGGTAGGAAGTGATTTGGAGGGAGTCAAGCATAGTGGCTGATGTAGTCGTACTTTATTTTAGGGTTGTACTGTATGCCATGGCCCAGTGGACAAGAAGTGGCGTCCCTATGGGGGGGGGGCACGGGGGGCACAGGCCCCCCATATTGGACTTGTGCCCCACAGGTGCCCCCCCCCCATATGAACTTTCCAACTCTGGCTAAAATATACAATTAGTATAGTGGGTGCCCCCCCAGAGAATCGCGTGCCCCCCCAGGTACCCCCCCCCCCCGCTCGAGACCCCCCAGTTACGCCACTGTGGACAAGATGCTTGACTGCTGAGACATCAATCTACGTTGGCCACCGTATCAATCAACAAAACTATAGTCTTTATTCTAAATCTATTTATGAATTATTTAATTTACAGAAATATACCAGAATGGCTTTACACCACTCTCCTCCGGTTACTACCTGATGAATGACCAAAGGATGACCCTTGCAGATGCCCGGACTTACTGCTCTTCATTAAACAGCAAAGTTCTTACCATCGAGAACGAAGAGGAGTTTCAGGCTGTTAGAAAGGAGTTTCTTAATGTCAGTAAGTTTTCTTCACTTAATGAATACCATTGGTGGCCAAGCATAGGCCCACAAGCAACATTTAATTCCATTGTTATTGCAGTCTTCATTATGTACAGCTACAGTCAAAATGACAGACTTACGAACCACTGAAAAGTCATGCTTTACCTGTAGGGGGAACCGGGGTAAGTTGTGCCACGAGGTAAGTTGTGCCACCCACAATATAACAATAACATGACCTGTGGAGGGCGTTATGGGTGGTTGACAGCCCAAGGGCTTGCTTGTCAGCCCTACGATTTCTTGTCAGCCCGAGGAACGAGGGCTGACAATCGTAGGGCTGACAAGCAAGCCCGAGGCAGGGGAGGATCCAGAAAATTCCGGTGGGGGGGTCTATCGTGCTGTCGCGTCGCAGAACGCATAATTCGCGACACAACACGACGGCGCGCGTACAAAATTAACATGTAAAAATATATAAATTTTGGGCCGGTCGGGGGGGATGCATCCCCCCCATCCCCCCCCCTGCGTCCATCCCTGGCCCGAGGGCTGTCAACCACCCATAATGCCCGACACAGGTCATGATATTACTATTATCATTACCTCTTACTCAAACAATTCACCTTTTTAAAACTTTTCAGAACTTCCCAATTACAGAGCTTTAAAATCACAATATATGTATGCACTTTAATGTCCTTATCAGTGCTTGTGTAGTGTACTGTATTCAATATCCTGTGCGAATTCCAGTGTCATCAGGTAAATAGGGACTGAGAATAAAAGAAATAACCAACACTGAGTCAGTAAGATTTCAACAAAACTTGTGACGCTACCACTTGCATGCATGCCCTTGAAAATGTTGACGTCACGATCTATTTATAGATTTAGATGATCATGGTTGCTAGGCAGCATGAGTCATGATGTCATCACAGGGCTGACAATACCATTGTTGGCCCTCTAAATCATTGTCGGCCCTGAAAATCATTGTCGGCCCTGCAAATGAGGGCGTTATGGGTGGTTGTTGCATGGGTCATCTAATGACAATACCCTACTTATCGCATGGCTTAGGTGATGATAATTGGGGTGAAATTAAGAACTGGGTAAAGAAGGCAATGCCATACATGCATACATAGTTGGTCAACATCATTATGCACCAAGAAAAAACTGCAAAATCTAATTCTATGAAAAGCTACACTAATAAATTTAATTTTGTTGTTGATCATTGACATTCTTTGTTTCTTGGTAAATTGGTAGAGTGGGTCGGGGCAAGAGGCCCGGGTTAGGTGAGAAGCCCCCCCAGGCTTATACCTAAACTTACATTTCTGGCGCTTTTTCTTATTGATAGGATTGAAGCTAGAGGCCTTTTAGGTGACGTCACAAATTTTCGAGGCATTCAGCACCAAACCATAGTCGTAATTAAAGAAACAAAAAAAGGTGCATGGTTTTTGTAACTTTGATTAATTTTTTGAAAGTGGTTGTCAGAAATAACTTTGGAAATTTTAAAAAGTATAATGGATATCTGCATTGCTTCACTTTATAACCATCACATAAATATGATTTGGATCATGTTTTTTGCATTTTAACTTAAAATATAGAGGTCAAATTAAAATATGTGGGTTTGGGGCGAGAGGCCCCACATGATATGGGGCATGGGGCCCCCTTCACTGAGGCCTCGAAGCTGCTTCAGGGACCATTTAATAATGTGTACTTTACCTTAAATCTTGATAGAATAGCTAATTGAAATAGAAAAAATTTTGGCCGAAATTGAAAATGTGCAAAAAATACTAAAAAATAAATGTATGAACAGAAAAATTCTGAAATTCAGAAAAAGTGAATAGAACGCCTCAAAAATGATAGAAGAACCCCAAGAAATAACTTTCAAGCTGAATGCGCTCGCAAAAAAAATTGCCAGAGGATTATAATAGGGGGGCTTCTTGCCCGATGGGTGGGGTAAGAAGGCCATTTTAATTTTTTTACAAAAAGGGCCGTAACTCCTCAATTAAAATTGGTAGACATTCGTTTCACTAGTTATAAGTAGAGTCAAGTGATCCCTTCCTGACAGCATAAGCATTCAAATAATCGACCACAAAAAGTAGGTCAAATCGCACCTCGAAGTTAAGGGGGGCTGCATGCCCCGCGCTACTCTATTTGTAATAAGATGATGTCCCTCTGGTAGGATGGAGTTAGGAGGTATATCTAGACATTTGTGTTGTTAGATTTAATCTTGCCTTCTTGGCTTATTTCTGACAACCTGTTTTCTCCAAAAAATCAATTTGGGGTAAGTTTTGATTGGGGTGAGTTGTGCCTCTAATATAACATGAGATTAAATTTTTATTAAACTATTTCGTCTGAATTTTATGCAAAGTCTAAACACAGTGCTTGTCCTAGGACCAGAATGCGATTAGCCACGTACGTAGGCCAATTTTGAGTGAAAGGCACGCATGTGTGGCTAATTTGCATGCAAATGTATGCAGTTTTCATTAGCCACATTGAGGATGCATTAGCCAATGCTAATGTGGCTAATAGCTAGGAAAAGCACTGCTAAACATGTTGTGAAATAACTTACACTGAGAAGAACATGAGTTAAAAGTGCCATACCACCCTCCAAACAATACGTAAATCTGGTTTTAGCAGCATTTTGAATTCTTACTTAAAATGGCTGATGAATGTTTGATAAGTTTCGTGTAACATATCAGCCATATGCTTAACATATGATACAAATGATCTACCTAAAAAAAAACAGATGAAATGCATGTATAGTTTTTTTAAATAAGTTAAGCGGACAAACCTGCCTCTTCAAGCGGCACAACTTACCCTGGCACTGGGGCAAGTTGTGCCACTTGACCTACTCTTTTCAAATGTCTGCCATGATCATCCCAATTGTCTGGTTGCCCTGAAACTTGGCTCGATAGTTAAGGTGTTATATTTTGATACCTGATTTCAGATTATATGATAAAGCTTTAAGCAAAAAATGGCACAACTTACCTGGTTTCCCCTATTTTTTAAGGGTACTTATCTTGTTACGAATGGTATAATGTCATTGAATTTGATTTTGAACAGACTCTATAGAAGTTTTACTGGACATTGAGAAGACAAGGCACCAAGTTTTCGAGTACCCCGATGGTCAAAAATTAACTTGGTGGCACTGGTGGCCTGGTGAACCATCGTCAGACGACTCAAAATGTGCAACACTGCTGTCAAGGTCTGGTAGTCAGGTACGTGAGTGAGCAGAGCTATTCAATTTTGTCAAATTAGAAGAAACTGCCTTTGTTGGACCAACATTTAAAGATTGGGCTAAATCCTCCCATGGAAATTTTCAAACAAAAGTGTATAACTTTCAGCTGACTGGCAGTGTTTGTTGTGTGCATTAGGTCCAGTCATCATTTAATTGGTTTGGACTAGTTTGGTATAGGCCTAGCTTATTGATAATATTGAGAAATTGGGTGAATATGAATCTGATAAGATTTTTTTGTGCATAAACTGACTCTGCCAAATCAGCAACTTTTGCATTAAATTTTTTAGATCACCATTGTTCAACAATTTTTTTTTCATAAATGGTGCCCTCATCTTAGACTACATTAATTTTTTTCTGTCCGGCGGCGAAAGAGTTGGTGCAGTATTATATCTGACGCATTGGATTTTTAAAAGTTCAATTTAATTGGTGATATTTATGCAAACTCCTGAGTTAGAATTATTATACATGGGCCGAACGTCCCAGTGTGCCCAAGATCCCGCTACTATTCCTGCTGACAAATTTTCAATAATTCTGCAACGAAATTGGGGTAAAAAGTTTAAAATTCTTTTGTTTCTAGGGAATGGTGGATGTGGCCTGTTCTAGCCATCATACTGTTATATGCGAACGGAATACTGGTAAGGAGGAAATTTTAGTTAGGGACCGTTCAGAATTTATGACTGGGGGGGGGGGGGGGGGTGGGAGTTTTGCTGGAACTTCCGGTCAAAAATTGAGACCCCCCCCCTTGAGTTTCAGGCGGACTTTTAATACCCCACCCCTAGGTTTCACGCGTATTTTTAGTACCCCCCCTCGACATACAAAGCAATACACACATATATACTGTTATACACGGCCATGCGAACAGATTCGCGTCATTTCGCGGACTTTTGCAGGTTAAAAGGTCCAAATAATATTAGTTTATGCGTGTTTTTAAACATTTTTTCTTTGTTAAAATTTCTTACCCCCCCTTGGAAGCGTTGTCAAAAATTAATACCCCCCCTTGAAACATGTGTGAAAAGTTAGTACCCCCTCGGCCAAAACTCCCACCCCCCCCCAGTCATAAATTCTGAACGGTCCCTTATATGGACTATTTTCCCCAATTGCTTTTTGATTAAAGGACAGTTTTTTCCTTCCTGTATTAAAAAACTTTTAATTTCCTAATTTTGTTATGTCTACTGTATTTTGACTTAT
The DNA here is from genome assembly GCA_026936325.1 of Platynereis dumerilii. NCBI lineage: Eukaryota > Metazoa > Annelida > Polychaeta > Phyllodocida > Nereididae > Platynereis > Platynereis dumerilii. Next base: position 6,007,600 of record JAPTHN010000022.1, on the reverse strand, counting down.
TAGTCAGATTTTATTTTTATATGAATATTTTTAATTTTCAGTCTGATTACATATAATTTATATTTATATTATACTATATAACTGTATCACTTTAACCTGTGTGGTTATAATGTAATAAAGCTTTATTCATTTAATATATTTATTTATATTTATTTATTTATTTATTTTGCTCTTTTATATGAATTTTAAAACACATCGATATTCCGCTGCCCCACCGGATGTGATTTTTGTATCCGAGGTCTTCTCTGGCCCTTTGTCAAGTGTAAACAATGAAAATTTGAAAGTTTGTATGATCACAAAAACTTGGACTTACCATTGTTCAGGACATTCTTAAAAGAAGTTACTTTGTATAAACTAAGAAGTTTGGCACTGTTTGAGCCTTAATTTTCAGCTGTCCTAAGTTCGGTACCAAGCAATTGCAGTACCTGCCCACCAGCTTCTCCCGATGATGTCCTGAAGCTACTAGAACGTGACTCAACCACTTGTGTGAATAAAAGTGCAGATGAAAAAACTCCAAGGTTAGTTCTTCTTCTTCTTTTTCTTCATCAGAAGTTTTTGGGTTTCAATGTTTTATCACAGGCTATAGCCTGACGAAAGTGAAGAGCCTTTTCTGTATTTGCCATTAATGTACTCAAAGGTGCCATGCTTGCACTGGTAAATTCATCTATTTGGAAACGAAGTCACTTGTGGAATCAGCCAATCAGAGGCGTTCTCAAAAATTTAAATTTGTAAGGACTTCTCTGATTGGCCGAGTTTAAAAGGTGACCTACTTCGTGTCCAGATGAAGTTATGTTCTGTCAGAGCATGGTACCTTCGAATATCTTATAATAACTGGAGAGGAAAGAAGCTCGTTAGGCTTTGAGTTGTGGTTCTAGTGAGTTTTTCACTTGTCTACACTGGTCGATCCGACATGAAGACATTTTTGACCTTCAGAAACTCCGTGTCCTTGACCATCATAATACATGTATGTTTGACCTGAAGGTCCTCAAACTTTTGAAGGTTGCAATATAAATTTTTGTCTGTTACATCTCAACTGATAGTTAGTTGATTTAAGGAGACTAATCCCGCTTGTTGGTGACAGCCAAACGAAAGGATTATGTATCTGATTTTCACTCTGAAATTTATCAGTTTTGACAAGTCATATGGCCTTCAATTGATCATGACTAATCAAACAGCCTCTATGTTTCCCATGTTGAAGTAGAGAAGATGACGCTTCATCAGCTATCATAAGTCAAGGAATGCATTTTTCACAGTGAACTGATCCTCATTGTGTCTATATCAAAGTGGAAGGCTGTAAACTTTCAGTCATGACTCATCAGCATTGTGTACTTCACTTTCAGCACGTTTTGGTTCGGACTGAGAAACATGGAACCCGGAAAACAAGTTTCAGTTGAAGTCATCTCAACAAGATGTGAAGATCCTTACCTTACGGTGTTCCAAGGAAACTACGGATTTACCATAGAATGCACATTGATCAAATCTCAAGCAATTGCAAATGGCTCGTCGTATCACAAGTGTACATTCAATTGCACTTGCGATCCTTGCTTTTGCATTGGGGCCCAACTGCAGTCTTTTGGATCACATCAAAGTGTGTGCAAATTTCAACTTGTTTAAAATGGTAACATTTAATCTCAACTGGGGGGACGGGGGTTTAGAGTTCTTTTTGAATAAATAATTTCTTGCTAAGTTTTGGTGAAATAAATAAATTCTTTTTGGACAATCTTGAAGTAAATCATTTTTGGTGGCGGTACTTATTAACTGGGCGAGGCTTGATTTAGGAATGAATATTTGGTAATGTCAAGTACTTGAAAAAGATAATTACTGTTGTCGTTACTGTGAAATGAATTATTTCCCCGCCGAAGAAAATTCATGATCCCCCCTCCCCTAAATTATTAAATGGTTGTCCCCAATCGTTATCTCAGGAGTCAGTTGTAGGCATAAGGTATCAGCTCCTGTGTCTATAGATTTAGACTTAGGCCTACTTATTCAAATCATAATTCCCAATGTAGTACCCAGCTTCCGGTTAGCAACGCAGCACGCTGATACATCGCTCTCCATATTCCATCGTTTTTCTCTACATTCTCACCTTAATATCATCGATCTACAACAAGATTCATACGATAACGACCCAGACTGCCCACCGACCAAGATTTTGAAGCCGATCCTGGAAAATTCTGATCGAAACAGCTGAAAAACAAGACGACGACTGGACTGCCCAACAACAAAGATGGCGGACACCGACAACGCACTAACGAACGAAACTCTTTTGAAAACGCTCAACGGACAAGAAATGGAACCAAGAGACACCATGGACACAGATTATGAAGACGGTGAATTGCATGAGCCTATGGAAGAGGGAGAAGGACACCAGGTCAGTGAAGATGGGGAAAAAAAGGCGGCAAACTCAAACGAAAGAACCCCCGGTGATGTAAACAGTCAAACCGCCCCCAACAAACCTGGCCAAGAAATCGCCCCTCCACCAATGGACCATCAGAATGCAATAGACCTAACAACTGACAACCCGAGGACGAACATCAGTGGACCAGAGGCTGTAAAAATCCAGGTTAATACCAACCAGAGAACACTGAGAACGAGGACCGACAAGCCTGACTACAATATCCTGGATAAGGGACGGCCAGGAAGATCCTCAGAGTCCAAGGAAAAAACGAAGAAGACAAAAGAAAAAGCCCCGAAAGAAGTAAAGACTGGAAAAATAACGGAAAAGAAAGAAAACAAACAGAGTAGAGTAGCCCAGGAAGACCCAACCCCCACCTCCTCCACACGAAACTCAGCTACTGTCGGACAAGGAGAAAAAGATCCTACCGACAGCAAAGAGGCTGAAAAGGACCAAGGGACCAAGGATACCACAAGAATGGAAGATGGGGATAAGGTCAAGGAAGGCGACCGACGGACTGGTGAAGTCCCTGATCTCCCGAGGGCAGGAACCAGCTACGGAAATTCTGCCGACAACCCTGGAGAAGCACCCCCCCCAGCCCAAAGAAAAGGAAAACGGAGGGAAGAAACCAGATCACCGACGGAAATCGAAGGTGATAGCTCGGAAAGCAGCAGCAGCAGCAGCAGCAGCAGCAGTGACAGCAGTGAAAGCAGCAGCAGCAGCACCCCCCAAAAAAAGAGAAAAAGAAGGAAACGTAGCAACACAAAGAGAACAATCATCAAGAAAGACAAACTCATCAAAGAGCTCCAAAGTGAGAACAAAAAACTCCGTGCCAAGCTGGAAGATAAAAGAGAGACAATCAGGAAAAGAGACAGCGAACTAGCACGCCAGAAAAGAAAGCTGGAGGAACAGGAAAAACAAAGAACCAGAGCCCAGGAGAAGAACAAAGAACTAGAAAAGGAGAAATCCAGGCTACAAATGACATGTTGTGAACTAGAAGAAAAACTCCAAAGGAATGATCAAGTAAAAGAAGAGTTCAAGGCACAAAAAATAGAGGCCTCAAAAAGATGCGAGGCCCTGGAGAGTCAATTAGTAGAGAGCAGAAGAAAAACAGACGAGTGCAATCACCTAAATGCGGACCTCCTAGAGAGGATCACAGCCACAAGGACAGCCAATGAGCAGAAGGAAGATGATCAGGTGCAGCCCCTCAAGTGCATCATAATAGGAGACTCGAACTCCCATCGAATTGCCCCCCACCTCAGCAACAGGAATAAATGGGAGTACGCAGACGACACATATGTCATCGGAGACCTTGAGAAAATCCAATGCGAGACTACCTATGATGCAGCAGTATTCCTACTCGGGACGAATAACATTAAGACCGGGAAGGACGGGAAGAGAGAAGCTGAAGACCTAATTGATCGAGTGCAGAAATTTGACCACGCCAAACACAAGTTCATCATAGAGCTCCCCCCAATTAAAAGGAGGGGCGCCGAGGTGGAAAGGAGAATATTCAACTCCACCCTTCACAGCCAGAAAGATGAGAAAAAGTACTCAATGATCCGAATGGCAAAAGAAATAGAAGAGGCCCCTGTTGACAGCGCCCTACAGGACGACCTCCACCTCACAAAACAGAACGCAAAAATAATGGCGGAAAACATCGAAAGTGTCATGGAAATGAAGATACAAGAAAATACACGGAGAACCAGGGAAGATAGACCACAAACGCAAGAAAACACTGAAGCCACGGCGACAAGGAACGAGAGAGGAAGAAAAGAAAGGAGAGACACCCTGTGCTTCTTCTACACCAGGGGAAGATGCTATAGAGGAAGTAACTGTGATTACATCCATGACCAGGAGGAAAGGAAGAAAAGGGAAGGAGAAAAAAGCAGGGAAGGAAAAAACCGTGACCAGAGCAGAAACGACTGGAGGCAGCACAGAAGCCGAAGCCACAGCAGAGATAGAAGGAGGGTTATCCTGAATGAGAGACGAGTGATCAAACCAGTGACACATGTATAGGGTTACGCCACTGGACATCACCACATAACCCCCACCAACAGAACGGACAAAGAGAAAAGGAAAAATGTTACATTCGCACCAGATGGAATTTTAACTGTCACCCACTCCTATTTGCATGAAGGAGAGGAAACAAGCAAAAGAAAAAACAGAAAAAAAAGAAAAAGAGGAAACAAAACATCACACATCAACCTTCTCTATTGCAACATCAACGGGATCAGGGGGAAAATGAAATGCCTGAAGGACGTAATGACAATGGAAGAAACAGACATAGCTGCCCTTACGGAAACAAAAGGCCCCCCACCGGCAATGGAAGGATTCACATGGTACTCGAAAGAGAGGAAAAACAGGAAAGGAGGAGGAATTGCATTTGCAGTTAAGAACTCCTTGGCCAAATATATCGACCAGCCCGAGGTCAATGAAGAAGACGAAACGGAAATCGTATGGATAAAATTGAAAGAACCAAAGAAAGGAGCAATATACATGGGGTGCTACTATGGACTCCAGGAAAAAGCGGAAAAAGACCTCGTTGTGGCACAATTCGAACAACTAAAGACACAAGTGATGATGCTACAACACAAGGGAAAAGTGATCCTGATGGGAGACTTCAACGCCAAAGTAACAATGGAGGGACAGGAAGCATCAAGAAATGGAAAAATAATGGAAAATTTTTTGGAGGAGTCAAGACTAAAACATGCCAACAACAAGTCTTCAACTGGCAAATGGACCCGTGTAAATAGACGCAACCCAGCAGAAAAGTCCATATTAGACTACATCATAATGAAACAGGACGAAGAAGACACCATATACGATGTGGAAATCGACGAAAAAGGCACAAAGAGACTCCAAAATCCGAGATGTGAAAGCGACCATAACACCATAACAGCGAAGATAAGAACACCAACAACAGCAACACAGAAAAAGTACACCAAAAGATGGAAGATTAACTGTGACACTGACTGGCGGCTCTACAACACGCACCTCAAAGAAAACCTGGGGAAGAGAGAAGCCGGCTATGAAGCACTCGAAAAGGCGATAATCCAAGCACTGACAAAGAGCGTCGGCGTACGCACGATAACAATAAACGACAACAAGAAGCCAAGAGAGACTGAAGAGGTAAAAAACCTGAGGGAAAAGAAGAAGGAAAAAAGAAGAATACTCAGAGAAGCAGAACAAGGACAAAGGCGAGTGGCACTAGAAGAATACTACAAAGCCCAATGGGAGCTAAGGAAAGCAATAGAAGAAACTGAAAGAATCAGAGTAAAGAAGAATATAGAAGAAATCACAAAAAGCAGAGATAAGAATGCCATCTGGAGCATCAGGAAGAAACTAATGGGGAAGAAGAGGGCGGAATTCGACACGGTGGACGAAGACGGCAATACCCTAACTGACCCTGAAGAAGCAAAGGAACATATTGCTAACTACTTTGAAAGCCTCTACCAAGCAAGAGAAGCAAGTGAAGAAGGGAAAGAATGGAGCAAAAAGATCCTAGAGGCCAACCAAGAAACAAAAAGAAGACTCAGCCATGAAGAAAAACTACCACCTGTAACCAGGAAAGAACTGGACAACGCCAAGAAGAAACTAAAAAGCAAGAAAAGCTGTGGCCCTGACAATATCCCCAATGAGGCCCTAATCCATGCAAACAATGAAAATAGCGAGGCCATCCGACTCCAATTCAATGAGATACTTCATGATGACAGAGTCCCTGAAGCGTGGAAAAAAGGCAGAATAATATCCATATACAAGGGAAAAGGCGAAAAGGGCAAGTGCTCCAGCGAAAGGGGGATCTCAATCAGCAGCAACGTGGGAAAACTGTTCGAGAGGATCATAAATGAGAGAACAAAGGAACTCCTCGACATCAGTGACATGCAAGGAGGGGGAAAAAGGGGAGCCAACACTGCAGACCACATACTAGCTCTCAAGGAGGCTACCAAGAAAGGAAAGGATGTATACATAGCCTTCCTGGATGTCACTAAAGCCTACGACAAAGCCTGGGCGGAAGGAATAATGTACGTCCTAGAAACACACGGAGTCAAAAACAAACTATGGGAGAAGATCAAAGACTTAAATGAGGACCTCACATCAGTCGTAGAAACAAAACACGGAACGACTAGAGAAATAAGGATGAAAGACAACATCAGACAAGGAGGAGTCCTCTCCGTCATCATGTATGCAGCCCTGATGGACGAGATTGCCAAAGAAGTGAAAAGACGCAAACTTGGAATAACCATAAGGAACGAAGAAAAGATAGGCTGCCTCCTGTGGATGGATGACGTTGCGTTTATATCAGAGAAAAGAGAAGAACTTCAAGAGCTGCTTGACATAACGTACGAGATAGGAACAAAATACAGAATCAAATTTGGAGAAGAAAAGAGCAAAATCCTAAAAATAGGAAAGAAGCTGCCGAAAGTCGACTTCCACCTCGGACCAATGAAGCTTGGATACTGTGAAAAATACAAGTACCTGGGAGTCACTTTCACGGAAAAAAACAACATGGAAGAGCACATCGTGGAGACAAAAAAGAAAGTTGAAGCTGCCTACAACACAGTCATGGCAATAGCAGGGAGTGTCGACCTAAAAAATGTAGAAATGAAGGTGATATGGGAACTGATAGACACCTGCATCCTGCCAATCATAACATACGGCTGGGAGGCAACAATGCCTAGAAAAAAAGATGCAACACAGCTGAAACAGATTGTAGACAACATGATAAAAAGGATCCTGATGACGCCAAGGGGAACACCATGGGAACCGCTGTACATAGAGACGGGAATCCAAGAAGTCGGGCTAACGATTACCAAGAATAGATTAAACTACATGGAGAAAATGAAGAACAGCAGCAACTCCATCCTAAGGATGATTAAGGAAAATGAAGATCCAACTGGATGGTGGAACACCAGCAGAAAAATCGAAGACGACACAATAGGGAGAAACGGAGCACAGAGAGGAGGCAAAGGAAGCTATGAAAAGGAAACAAAGAAAAAGATGATGGACAAGCTGAAAGAAATGATCATGGAAGGGGCAAATAAAACAAAAACGAAGTTCTATCTAGACAACAAAAGGAACACAACACCAGGCCGAAGAGCGGAATATCTGGACCAGTGTAACAGGATGGAAGCCAGTATAATCTTCAAAGCAAGGACAAGGATGCTCAAAGTAAAGTGCAACTACAAGAAAATGTACCCGGACACAAAGTGTAGGATGTGCAAAAGAGAAGAGGAAAGCCAAGAACACATCCTAGAAAATTGTGCAGAAATAGTCCGGCAAACGGCTGGAAAAGTGACAGTCCAAGACATCTTCGAAGAAGATCCAGCCAAACTCAAGGAAACAGCAAGGAAACTGGAGGATCTAATGGACCAAATCGAGTGCAGCTCCCCCAGCGGGGTTGAGCAACCCGGCGGACCCGGGCAGGCACACAACTGAACTGAACTGAACAATGGGCACATGAACGTTGCTGCAATGTTGTGACTATGTCGCCGAATCACAATGTTTGTGTCAATTAAGTAGAATTGTGTAAATTAAGTAGAATTTTGTAAATTAAGTAGAAATGTGTAAATTAAGAAGAATTGTGTACATGTAAATTAAGTAGAATTGTGTAAATTAAATAGAGTTGTGCAAATTAAGTAGAGTTGTGTAAATTAGAATTGTGTGAATCAAGTAGAATTGTGTAAATTGGAATTGTGTAAATTAGGCCTTAGTAGAATTGCGTACATTAGAATTGTATAAATTAAGTAGAATTGTGTTAATTAGAATTGTGTAAATTAGGCTAAATCGAATTGTGTGAATTAGCATTGTGTAAATTAAGTAGAATTGTGTAAATTATTTGTATGTAAATTAGGCCTAAGTAGAATTGTGTAAATTAAGTAGGATTGTATAGTGGAGATGATGTTGTCAATGTTGTGAAGCTATGTCAAGATATGACATTAGCATGTGATGTTCTGGCAACAGGAATGTAGTTGAGGCCGGGACATCCGAGGCCGAGACTTAGGCATGAGCCTCCGAGACCAACACCAAGACCGAGGCTGGTCCCGAGGCTTAAAACACTGGCACAAAGACACCCGAGACCAAGGCAAGGCCATGGATTTGGCATCTGAGACCGAGCCAAGGCCAAGGCCAAGGCCATCAAAATATCAATGCAGATGGATTAAACTGAAGACTATTTGATATTCACAATCATGTTACCAGATCTTTAAGATCATAAAATGTACAATGTGTAGAGAGAAGCACAAATTTGCTTGAATATGTTATAAAAGTCACAACTGTAAAAATGTTTCTTATTGCACAATTTTCATTGTCTAAAACTTTACTTTCAACTTGTACTATAATGCCGTTTGTTTAGGAGTGTCCTAATTTTGTACATCAGGGTGCATCCATGTCTCCCGTTATTATTGATAGTCTTTATCCATTCTGGACCATTTACAGTTCTAAACGTGTGTGCAGCCATGAAGAATTTTTTGGATGCCTCTCATCATTTAATCTGTTTTAATCTGCTCTGCACTGCAAGCAGATATACTTTTAAAAGTTATTGTGAGAGGTGTGTTGGTTTTGACATCAGTGATTTTAAAGTGAATCTTAGTCAAGATCATCTTGGAAATAATAGGGCCCCCCCCCCCGGGGGGGCTTGGGGGAGTTGAGCTCCTTTGCTAAAAAAACTGCAATTATCACGTTCACTTTTTAGTTATCCAGGAGTTTAAACAAATTTTGCTCAGCTTGCAGAATTCTTTCCAGTGATGAAAATGGAAAATTTTCATCGGGGGGGGGGGGGAGCTCTAGGCTGATGCAGCAGTGGCACGCCATTCTAGAATTTAAAGTGGAAAAAATTATGCAAAAAAATAATAATATTGGCTAAAAATACCTGGAGGACTGAAAAATGTAATTTCACCACTGATCATTGGGGGAACTATAGCGGGCACAGCCCCCCCCCCATGATTTTTTATAAAGGGAGCATCCCATCACTGATTCTTTCCCTTTTAAGAATTTGTTAAGGCGTACTGTTGCCGTATCAGCCAAGAGTTCCCAAATGAAAATTTACCAATTCCATCAGTGGTCAAGATGAGGCTCGAAAGAGCAATTCATCTGATAACGAGCATCATTGGTTTTACTGACTGTGCTTTTGAGCTGATGTCAGAACTCTTATACTTGATAAACTTTTAAATAAAATATATGTAATATATATTTTCCATACAATGTAATTTGCCTGTATTTAATGTTTACTGTTCACGAATAAATTCAAAATCAACATTATGTGAACTGGTTGTTTATTTTCTTCCCCTTCGTCGTATTACTCTAAAGTGAAAATGTATTCCCTAAAAAAGTCAAAACACTTTAAAGACGTTATTGGTGTCAAACATTGCAGGTTATTTCATTACAATGCGATTCTTGTCTTTCACACTTGGCTGTGAGAAATCAATGCTAAACCAGTACTTACTACGTTTGAAAAATCCTATGTGTGACGTTCTGTTGCTTCTAAACCAATCAGATTAACTAAATTGTCATGTATTTGGTGGGTCTAGAACATAAGAAGCGCGTACTAATGAAATCACCTGTAACTTATGACAAATAATTAATTCAACTTACAACTTCAAATGGCTCTCCTATGCCTAGCATCACTGCACATCAATGCCCTTTTGCTTCTGTTACATTGTGAACCTAAATGTACAGAAACACCACTATACTAGCTATTCACAATGACAAAGATCTGAATTTAATATAATTCAAACTGCTAAATAAAGAGTACAATAAATTCTCTTACCTATTTACATGTTGATGGTAAAATACCAATAGATGTTAACCCTTCCTTGACTGTTGAACAAGTGATTTGAATGCATGCAGGAAACATTTCTCTGCAGCTTTGCTGTTACCCTAACTGTGAAACTGATTCACATACCAAAAATTCTGTGACAAACTGATACTGCACACTTCTCATAGACTGTGTGCAACACCAGGTGTAAAACATATCTTTTTACCTGTCACAACAATCTTTCCGAACTTTTTACAAACTTTTTAAGAATATAAATATTTGTAAGTCGATTAAAAGCACATCTGTGCTTATGTTCTTTGTTCTTATGTAGTGTACATAATGATGGCCTATCAATATAGAGTGAAGTTCTATTTATTCTGATTCTTTATCACTTGTGACGTTGTGGTCCTTGATTTAGGTAGCCAAGAAAGTTGTCAACTTTCTTTGTGTCATATATATATCCTTCACTGTGACTACCAAGAACCCAAGCTTACATGTATGTAGGTACTGGTCAATGTAAGACTACATGATACACACACCAGCGACCAGCGTCCAGCGAAAGAAACGCAACACTTTATTTTAACTCTTATTTCTGCTAATAATTTTTTTTGTCCAAAACCGAATAAACAGTTCAGGGAATATAAGTCGTCCTTCGGTCAGTGTTGAATACCTCAAAGATTCTCTTGTTGATTTTTATGACAGTTGGCTAAATTATAGGCCCGCTTATCGACCTTACATGTGTGTATCTAAATTGTACTATCAATATTAGACTATGAGTATTTGTGCATCTACACCATCTAAGGACTGATGATCAAGTGATATTTGGTTGACAGTTATTACAGATCTCATATAGGTGTGCCATGTTCTTTTCAACTGTCACAGTGCTCTTGTGATGTCAGTATCAGCATAATGATTTCACAGTTGGTATATTCGCAGTTTCAGCTGTGTCACTTGGAACCCATACTGATCACACCATTACAAATCCACAATAGGCTGTTAGATTGTTGCTCAACATTGATTATTCAGTTTGATGTTTTGAATAAATCCAAAAGTTACAATATCCAGCTAAATATAATGCATGGATTTTGCGTATAACTGCTATCAGTTTTAGCACTTTTACAACAAAACAAATTCATTCACTCTCACATTCATTTGTTGGTCTGAGAGGTTATCGCGTGCTGCTCTGTCTTGGCAAAAATAATATACTCAGGAACCATTCAGAATTTAAGACCTAAGGGGGGGGGGGGTTTTCCTTGGGGGCATCCTTATCACTGATTTCCAATAATGTTTATTTGATGATAAAATTCTAAGCCTCCTTGTCTGGCCTTTGCCCAAATTTTTAGGGACCAACTACCCCCCAAACCCCCCCCCCCCCCATTTCTCGTCCTCTGGTATGCCCATACAACGCCGCAACGTTCACTTCCAAAAAATCTCCCCATCATCCCCATTCCAGTCATCAATTCTGAACAGTTTCTTTGGCGCAGATCTCACCTGAAAGGCTGAAAGGCCACAAGGTGCTGCCTTCAAGGAGAAATTTCACAACAGGACACCATGAATGTCCATGATGGATCAAGCAAGTGGCTCAAACATATCAGTTTCACCTGCTCCAACTGAATCAAACAACCATACCAATGAATGCAGATTCATCAATTGTTATTCACACTTAGACAGCCCATAAGCCTTAACTGTTGGTAGCAGTTGGAATCAACACTCAAGCTTGGAGTGCCAATAGTGATGTCAGTATTGCAATACTGACATCATCTGTGCATATATTCACATGGAACATGGCACACTCATACGAGATCTGTAATAACACTTGAGAAAAAAAAAGGGAGGCAGAATAAACTGTTTTAGCTGACAGTCTTTAAAATGTTTAATCTATTTTTACTGGGCCAACTATCTATGCTGATGTTATGATTGATCTGTGATTCAATGGCTAATGTTACAATATTAAGGAGTCTGATAGTATTTACATGACCTGTTGATAAACAAATGCTTGGGTTGATACCAAATCATAATATATAATGAGTTATAAACATATGTTGACTGGCGATATTTCAATGTTTGGGGTATAGTGCGCAATCATCAAATGTGTCACAAATAATTCAAAATGGTTCAAAATTGTATTTCTAACTAATTTTATTTATTTCTTTGTTCTCTGGAATTTGTAACTAATTGTTACGTCATGCAGTGACACGTTTGATTTAAATTTTACTGTTCAACATTGAAAAAAAAAGTCTATTATTACAAGAATTATGTTTTGTAATGTTTGAAAGATTAATTATGATATATACAATTATGATATATATATACAAATTGTAACATGTTTGGTAATAGAACTAGTTTGAAGTAATTTATTAAATATCAAAATGCTACTTGTTCACTAGTGCTTGATAATTATTAGTATAATTTATCCAGTTATAAAATTTCTATTATTTTTTTACTTTTTATTAATTATCATCTTTTTATTTCATTTATTTATTTATTTATTTATTTTCTTGAATTGTCCTTTGTTCCTAACCTTTAGATGTAGAGTACATTCCATTTACTCTCCATGGCCCATGTGAATAAAATTCATATGTTTGTTAGTTTAACTTATGTTTTTTACTTTTGCTGTAATTACTTTGATGTTGTATGTTTCAGACTCTTATGTTTATTTTGTGACTGGAGAACTTGGTGTATGAGTGCTGTGCAGACATCAACAAGCTTTGGTATAGTAACTTGACCATAAGTCAACACAATGAGTTTATAAATAATTTTGATGAACATTTTTCACTTGTCGATCTATTAGAAGCTGATAATTTAGATGATAATGCAGAACCCTCTCATGGTATCAGACACTCTAACTATTACAATGATACAGAATTTATTGATGTTTGAAAAAAATTCCTCATTTTCTATTTTATCACTTAGCTGCCAATCGCTTAATGCTAAATTCCAGGAAATTCAAGTCTACGTGGAAAATTATAGGAGCAAGGGTTGCATGCCTTCGATGATCTGCCTTCAAGAGACCTGGCTCAGCAGCGACTCGGATACTTCTCTTCTTCAACTAGATGGATATAAGCTTCTTTCAAAAGGCAAGTCATGCAGTGCACATAGTGGAACAGCTATATATATTAAAGATGGTATTTCATATAAGGAGCTCAATCCAAACCTTATATCACCACTTTGGGATGGGCAATTTGTAGAATTATCATTTGAGCGTAAAATAGGCAATGACTGTCACACTGACAAATTAGTAGTCGTCAACATGTATAGACCACCTCAACCGGGGGTAGATAATATTGATTCTTTTATAGAAGATATGAGTCAGATTTTTCAAATATATGAAAGAAAACAAAATATAGTGATTGTTGGAGATTTTAATTTAGACATCTAAAAATTTCAGACAAACTCTCACATAAACAAATTGATTGATCCTCGACTCTTTATCTTACCTGTTTGGTCAGTCACAAATTGATTGATCTTCAACTCTTAACAAACCCTTTCGTTCAGTCACAAATTTATTGAACCTCGACTCTAAACTAACCCTTTTGGTCAGTCACAATTTGATTGATCCTTAACTCTCAAATAACCCTTTCGGTCAGTCACAAATTGATTGATCCTCGACTCTTAACTCATCCTTAATTCGTCTTATCTACTGTTTTGATCTAGTCACTAACTGACAGATCGCTATTAAATTGTTCTGATCTAGTCACTAACTGACAGATTGCTTTTAAATTGTTCTGATCTAGTCACTAACTGACAGATCACTATTAAATTGTTCTGATCTAGTCACTAACTGACAGATCGCTATTAAATTGTTCTGATCTAGTCACTAACTGACAGATCACTATTAAATTGTTCAGATCTAGTCACTAACTGACAGATCACTTTCAAATTTTCTGATCTAGTCACTAACTGACAGATCACTATTAAATTGTTCTGATCTAGTCACTAACTGACAGATCACTTTTAAATTGCTCTATCTAGTCACTAACTGACAGATCACTATTAAATTGTTCTGATCTAGTCACTAACTGACAGATCGCTATTAAATTGTTCTGATCTAGTCACTAACTGACAGATCAATTTTAAATTGTTCTGATCTAGTCACTAACTGACAGATCGCCATTGAATTGTTCTGATCTAGTCACTAACTGACAGATCACTATTAAATTGTTCTGATCTAGTCACTAACTGACGGATCACTATTAAATTGTTCTGATCTAGTCACTAACTGACAGATCACTTTTAAATTTTCTGATCTCGTCACTAACTGACAGATCACTATTAAATTGTTCTGATCTAGTCACTAACTGACAGATCACTTTTAAATTGGTCTGATTTATTCACTAACTGACAGATCACTATTAAATTGTTCTGATCTAGTAGCTAACTGACAGATCACTATTAAGCTGTTCTGATCTAGTCACCAACTGACAGATCACTTTTAAATTGTCTGATCTAGTCACTAACTGACAGATCACATATTGCTTGCTTATCGAATTCTGACATCAAACAGATAGTAACAATGCACACATATAGAAAGCTTTATTCTGATGCCTTGCGAACTGGTCTAAATAGACATGTCAATGGGCTACGACCAACAACAGCCGCAACTCAGTCAAATGTAAACCGTGTAATTCACAACAGTAGCTCAGTCAAACTCTCAAACAGATTTGAGATTTTAGCTCAAAATGACTCCATGTCAGCTTCTGCCGAACATATAAGCATTCATCCCAACAAGACTATTCTCAAACCAAACAATATTCTAAAAACCTGTGTGTGGAATGCTCAGAGTTTGAGACAGAAAACGCAAATTGTTAAGGACTACAATGATGAATATGATCTAGATATCTTTCTTTTCACTGAGACTTGGCTAAAAGATGATGATAAAGTTGAAATTGGCGAGTTGGAGCAAAATGGTGGATATTTCTTTCTTAGCTCGCCTCGTTTAGGAAGACCAGGTGGTGGAGTAGGTTGCCTTGTCAAATCTGGCATTCAAGCAATTCAAAAAGATTGCATGAAGACCAAGACCTTTGAACACATGGAAATCCAAGTCCAAATGGACGGGAAAATTGTCACAATTCTTCTAGTGTACCGTCCAGAGTCATCCAACAAAAATAAATACAGTATTGCAGAATTCTTCACCGAATTCACAAAGTTTCTGGGACACTATCAAACATTCAACAATGAAATCATAATTACTGGCGATTTCAATTTTCATGTGAATAAACGGGACGATAAAAAGGCCATCAAATTCAATGACATCCTTGAAATGTTTGGTCTTGTGCAACATGTTGCTGCACCAACACACAAAGATGGCAATACACTGGACCTTGTTATTACTTGAGAAAAATCCATATTGAATAATTGTAGGGTCAGTGACCTGCTCTCTGATCATAACTGCATTCTGTTTGACATTCCAATCAAGAAAGCAAAAAAACCCAAGAAGAAAATCAGTTTCAGAAAAACTAGAAAAATTGTTGTTCAAGATTTCAAAAAAGACATTCGAAGACATCTGTCTGTAAGTGGGATGGAACAGAAAGATCTTAATGAACTTATTCGACTCTATAATTCTACTGAAGAGGTTCTGGAGAAACATGCTCCCATTAAAATCAGAGAAGTAACTCTACGCACGCCCACTGCATTCAACAATGCTGATATCAAGCTTCTAAAATCAGAAAAGAGGAAAGCAGAGAGATTATGGAGGAGAACCAGACTTGAATATGACTGGGAGTCATTCAAAGAAAAAAGAAATGCATTGAATCTGCAGTTGAGTCACCTCAAATCGGAAGATCTGCGAGTCAAGATTAGAGATTCTAATGGTGATGCTAAGAAGTTGTTCAAGTTACTGAACTCAAGTCTGAACAGAAAACAAGAACTACCTCTCCCACCACACACAAATGAAATTGACTTGGCAAATGATTTCAATAGGTTCTTTGATGAAAAGATTAAAAAACTCAGGTCTAAGTTGGACTCCACGCACAATGATACTGCTAACAATATCGAAACTGCCCCTCATACACTCCGACACTTCAGAAGGCTATCTCAAAGTGACATAAAGAAACTGATCAGAGAAATGCCAGTTAAACACTGCCAACTTGATCCTATTCCCACATGGCTTTTGCTCCAATGTATTGATGAATACCTCCCAGTTATAACCAATGTCGTCAATAAGTCACTCACACAGGGAGAAATGCCTCTTGAGCTAAAACATGCTTTAGTAAAACCTTTGTTGAAAAAATGTGGATTGGATCTAATCAAAAAGAATTATAGACCAGTATCAAACCTGTCATTCCTTGGCAAACTTATTGAAAGTGCTGTTATTAAACAATACACAGACCATCTTACTTCGAACAACCTGGACGATGAGAAACAGTCAGCTTACAGAAAATTTCACAGCACTGAAACCCTTCTGACAAAGATCCATGACGATATCATGTTGAATATGACCAAAGGTGAAGTAACGATGCTTGTACTGTTGGACCTTTCAGCTGCTTTTGACACAATTGATCACAAGATTCTACTGAAACGTTTAGAAAGCAGATACGGTATTCATGATTCTGCGCTATGCTGGTTCAAGTCATACATTTCTGAAAGGTCACAGTCGGTGATAATTAACGACAAGACATCAACCAGACTGCCACTCAAATTTGGAGTTCCTCAAGGTTCAAAATTAGGACCAATCCTATTTAATTCATACATCGCTCCATTAAGTGAAGTGGCTGAAAAACACCAAGTGAAAGACCAAAAGTATGCCGATGACGAGCAACTTATACTCTCTTTCAAACCAACTTTCTCAGAACAAGGTAATGCCGTAGTCAAAATGGAAAAGTGCATTGCTGATATCAGAAAATTTCTCGATGAAAACAAGCTCTGTAACAATGGAGAAAAAACAGAACTACTGCTCATTGGCAGTCCACATCTTAATATCTTAATAAACTCCAAGTATCATCAATCAATGTCGTCAATGTCAAAATTAATGCAGTCGATCATGTTAGAAATCTGGGTGTAATCTTTGACAAAAACATGACCATGGAAAAACAAGTTAACAAAATGTGTCGCAATGCCTATTTCAATATTAGAAACATTTCAAAAATCAGGAAGTCATTGGACAAGGAAACCTGTGAAACAGCGGTCAATGCTCTTGTCACACCTCACCTAGACTATGGAAATGGTCTTCTTTATGGAACATCGAGTCGTTTGCTGCATAAACTTCAAGTGGCCCAGAACTCAGCCGTTCGACTCATTGAAAAATTGAGAAAGCATGACAGTGTAAGCCAGCATAGGAAGCAACTACATTGGCTGCCCATTCCAGCAAGAATACAATTCAAACTCATGTTAACAACTTGGAAAGCAATAAACGGGCAAGCTCCCTTATATATTCAAAATATGATTCAGCCAAAATCTGAACGAAACTGCAATCTGAGAAGCAATAACAAGATGCTCTTAAATGAACCACCCTCCTGCAATAAAAACAAATATGAAGACAGAGCCTTTTCGCATGCCGCTCCGAAACTGTGGAACCAACTCCCAGAGATAGTCAAGGGTTCCAAAACACTCGAAGGTTTCAAGAGAAATCTTAAGACTTACCTGTTTAAAAGTTTCTACAGATAAATCCAGCATGCACAAGCGCTAGTGAGCAGTTTACTGGAATTAGCGCTATACAAATACCTATTATTATTATTAGAAAAAATTATATCATCTGGATTCCTCCCAAATATCACTTTCCCAACCAGACTAACACACCAATCAGGTTCGCTAATTGATAATATTTTCTACAAATTTTCTCCCATCTTTACAAATTCAATCTCTGGTATTTTGCTAAATCAAATTTCTGATCACTTACCCTGCTTTCTAATGTTTGACTATGTACACCAGAAAAACACAAAATCATACCGTTATATAAATCTTTCTGTTCATAACTCATACCTTAAATTTAAATAAAATTTCTTAACAAAAATTTTGCAAAGAAAAGGGTAAAATTCAACAAGTATAGGTATAAGAAACAGAAATGGATAACAGTTGGAATACTGAAGTCTATTGCCTATAGAGACAAATTGTATCGTGACTTAAAGAAAACTTCTGTCTCCTCCTTGGATTATGAATCTAAAAAGTTCAATTTAAATTCTTATAACAAAATACTTAGACAATGCATCAGGAATGCTAAGAAGAATTATTATGAAAGCTGTTTCTGTCACTCTAAATCTGATATTAAAAAGACATGGAGTTTGATTAATTCTATCTTGAACAAAGATGCTGGTAAAAATAGCTGTCCGTTATCTTTCAATATAGATGGCCATTGTGTTAGTGATTTTAATTTGATAGTCAATGCTTTTAACAAGTACTATGTAGAAATTGGACCAAAACTTGCCAGTACTATTTTGCCATCAAATGATAACAATTTTCGAATGTATATTTCAAATGCTTCTCAGAATACTTTTAAATTCAAAGAGGTTTCAGAAATTGACATCATAAAAGTCATAGATGATATAAGGCCAAAGACATCTCAAGGTATAGATCAACTAACTAATAAATTGTTAAAATTTTTGAAAAATGAATTAAGCAAACCTATCTCTAAAATTATTAATCAGTGTTTCCAGACAGGTATCTTTCCGGATAAATTAAAGATAGCCAAAGTTACACCCATTTTTAAGAAAAGTGATGAAACCCCTTTAGAAAATTATCGCCCTGTGTCTGTTTTGCCTAGCATATCAAAGGTTTTCGAAAAAATAATGTACAACCAAATATATGAATATTTTACTGAAAATGAATTGTTTTACCAAAGTCAATATGGTTTCAGAAAAAATCATTCCACTGAATTAGCTGCTATAGAATTAGTAAATAAATTAACATTAGAAATGGATAATAATGAAGTTCCTATTACTATATTCTTGGATCTTTCGAAAGCCTTTGATACGCTTGACCATACCATATTGCTAGAAAAATTACAAGCATATGTACATGGCATTTAACCTGTTGTTAAATTATCTGACAAATAGGTCACAATATGTAGATTTTAATGGTGTGAAGTCAAGTTTTTTACCTATTACAACCGGAGTTCCACAAGGGTCTATTTTAGGCCTGCTCTTATTTCTCATCTACATTAATGACATAGCAAATGCTTCTACCATTTTTCATCCAATTATATATGCAGATGACTCTACTTTGTTTACAACCTTAAGAACTGTCCAGCTTAGTAACCAAGACATTAATATTGACGAGACCTTAAGCATTGAACTTGCAAAGATTAACACATGGCTCAAGTTAAACAAGTTGTCACTAAATTGTGGAAAAACAAAGGCCATGATATTTCATACAAAACAAAGAGTTGTTGAAATTCCCAAAATACATATTAATAACCATGAGATTGAATTTGTAAAACAATTTAACTTTCTGGGTATAATTATTGATGAAAACCTTAATTGGAAAGCCCACTCAAATAGTGTCAGTAAGAAAATCTCAAAAACAATTGGTGTGTTAAATAGACTAAAAAACTTTCTGCCTACAGAGGCGCTATTGCATATTTATAATTCACTTGTTGTATCTCACCTAAATTATGGTGTGTTCCTTTGGGGTAGACAATCGAAACAAATAAATATCCTACAAAAAAAGGCTGTAAGACTACTGACTAGAAGTAGATATAATGCTCACACAAGTAAAATTTTCAAGAACTTAAAAATACCTAAATTTGATGATATATGTGCACTGCATGACTGTAAACTACTTTACAAATACTACAATAGAATACTTCCCCAGTCGCTGGTGTCCCTGGTCGAACAGAATGAGCAGGATCATCCAAAGTATGCAACTAGGTTGGCAAGTCAACCACTCCTACCTATTCCACGAGTAAGGCATGAATTTGCAAGACAATGTTTTTCATATAGGCTCCCAAAAATCTATAATGATATGAACAAATCAATTAAGGATAAATTATTTACTCACAGCAGCTATATAGGGTTTAAGATATATGTTTAAAAAATTACTTAATTAATTGTTACACTGCCAACTGCAGCATTACTAACTGCTACATATGTTCTCAAAATTGATTATTTCCCCATGAATACATGGAAGTTGTTGTATTTCAAATAATCATCCTTTGTTATTATTTGAACTATCTATTTTTCTATATTTTTTTTATTTTAAATTTTGCTCTGCAAATAGCATCACATGCACCTTCTCCTCCTGTCACATCATGAACCCGCCAGTTAACATATTTTGATAGCCTTTCTTTTTGAAATATTACTTATTTGTCTCCTTTTGTAGATTTTCTTCTTTTTTTTTAGTAATTTATGATATAATTTTAGTGATTTATTTGTTGTCAATATTTGTTTACTCAATAATTAAGGTGGCCCCTTGTTAGCGGCTATTTAAGCCTTTAAGGGGTCTCCTGACTCTATGTAAAATTTCTTTTGAGTCAAATAAATATATTCTGAGTCTGAGTCTGAGTCTGTGTGTATGTATAGTGTATGTATAGCTCAGTGGCATTATTCCTTGCTAAGCCAGCAGCCTTCGAGTGAGCCTACCCCTGTTTTCAAAGATCCCTGGTTTTCCAATGGATATGAACAATTTCATCATGCGAGGGAGCCACCAGCTTCATCATGTGTCTGGAGAAAATCTGTTTTCCAATCCTATTTAGAGGACAACTAAGGACTTCTTTTGTAACAGTTTTACACTTTAGGTTCCTTGGATAAAATAACAAATAATTTGAGTGGATTTTAAACACCTTTTGGTAAAAAAATTTTTGGAAAAGCCAAAACTTCGAATTTTTGAAAATAGGGGTGTGTGCCCTTGGGTCTGCTGGCTCAAACAAATTAAGCAATAAAGCAACAAATACACAGACACACTGTCAATATGCAGGCCTACAAACTGGCAAACTTTCACAGAAATTGGAGAAGGTATCTTTGAGATATTCACGTTTTTGTAAACGGGAACTTATTTTTGTTGAACCGTTTAGATACTAAAGCGCATGTAATGAAACATAAATTATAATACATTATGTGATAATATACACATGTCATGTCAGTCTACTTTCCTTGAATTGTCTAGAGCGGACACAAAGATCAGGAAGTACAGAGACTTATTGATTAATTAAATCCATAAACAATTGTCGCTCAGACTTGGAGTAATTTACTCAGAAAATGCAGCATAGAAAGAAGTAGCACAACTAGTGCTACAACAGAAAATTGCTTGAACAATAATGTTTTGTAATAATCATGCCTTGAAAACTAGTGGCCAGTTTGCATAAGCAGTTCTTCTGATCCTTATATTGTTGGTTGACATGAAAAGACATAACACTGCTTGTGAAAGGATTTGAAATATATTAGTCCACTCACTCTCTCCATCATCCATACTTCAACCATGTATCCGTATAATTTGCTTCATATTTAAAAACATCTGTGCAAGTCTGTATTTATGAGATATACGATGGGGATTATCAGCAACAGATATCTAACTTGAACAATGTAGCAAATACAGAATAACAATAACATCAGTCAAAACAAAACAACCACTCAATGCTCTATAACAGTTACAAACATACACACATGAACACCATGTCAAACCATGATCTACATTATAATTTCTCGTGAGACGAGAAAATGCTGAGTCATTTCTGATCTCGAGACTTCTCGAGACTTCTCGGTCTCATTGAAAACACTATCGAGAAGTCTCTTCTTGCATCTCGAGAAATTCTCGAGAATTGTTGCTGCTGATAATATAATATGATATAATATAATGTAATATAGTATGATTTTATATAGCGCCATTTCCAGATAAATCTGCTCACCGGCGCTCACCATTCTGAATGGCAATCATACCAATCATTATAGTGATAACCTCTGGACATGGCCGGAGCGGGGTTCGAACCCACATCCTCATGTGTACAAGGCAGGAATGCTAACCATTGTACCGCGGAGCCACATGCACCTTGATTGTTGATCATCGTTTGACATGGTGTTCACATGTTCATTATTTTGTTTTGATTGACATTTTAAGTTATAACCTTTTTGTAATAGCGACATTCTTCAGGATAAATATCTGTTGCTGATAATCCGCATTGTATATCTGATAAGTGCTGAAGTTGAGCTTGCACAAATGTTTCAAAATTGTATGCTATCTGGGCGTTTAGCTGTGATTTATAGAAACAAAACTCTTGGATAATTCATAGAACTACAAAAGATACTATAAAAGCCAACAAAAACTTAATCCATTGCGCGATTAAATCTCTGTTGGTACATCATTGTGACTTTGCCAGGACAGTGTCCTATCATTTGCAGTTGAAGAATGACAAGAACTTACATTCAGCTGTTTGTGACCTCACAATAAACCGTATCCATTGCTTTCAAATGAAGTGCAATTTGTCATTGGGGAACTTGTGACCTCCATACTGGTGAAAATGAGAACGGCATGCTGCTGCCACCTGGCACAAAAGTTGATTTTGTATGCTACAGCATTTCTGTCCAAAGAAATAGTTCCAATTTCATTGCACATTCACAAAATTTCTATTCAACATTGATGTATACCAGATTCAGACTCGGCAATCACATTCTCTAAGGAAGTAGACAAGGCCATCAGCACACTCAGAAACAGCCCCGGTTTCTTCCAGACAAAATTGTGTGAGTTCCTCAGACTGAAATGATGTGGACTGCTCGCAGGAGCTCGCGGAATAGCACACTAGTCACTAGGTGGCAACACATGACAGCATATTATGTTCTGATCTGCCAAGGCTGGAAAAAGAAGTGGCAATGTAACAGTGGTCCACTTGTAGACAGTGTGACCTCATTAATGCGTAATGTGACTCAGTAGATGACTTGTTTTGCAAGCATTGCAACTTTTGAAAGTATAAGATATAATCCCACAATTTGGTTATGAGTCACAGAGAATAACATGGCATGGATAGGGAAAATGACCTGGTAAAGAACATGTCAGTGCAATTTTGTAAGCACTTCTCATCTGTCAGCTTTTAAACGATCGATGGAATCAGAGTGATTTCTTTTAGTTTTGTGCTTGTCCTTGCTTAAATATAACCATGTAATTGGACTAAAAACAAAATAATTGGAAAAGTGGAACTCCTCCAAATACAAAAAATAAGTTTGTGACAATGTGGCATGTGTCTTTAGGGGGTGACCATTTCATATCAAGGGGGGGGGGGTTGGAGTCTTTTAAATATTTTCTAGCTCAGTTTTAGTGAAATAAATTAATTATTTTTGGGCAGTCTTGAAATAAAGTATTTCTGGTGGGGGTTTAACAAGGTGTTGCTTGATTTAGGAATGAATATTTGGGGACATCAGGTGCTTCAAATAAATAATTACTGCCACCGCTACCGTGATTTAAGTAATTTCCCGCCGATGAAAACTCCAAGCCCCCCCCCCTCCTTATAATTAGATGGCTGTCCCCTCTTCTTGTCTCGTCTTCAATTATAATTTTCCAAAAATATACATAATCATCAACCTTGGATGTTTGCTGACACAATTATCTTAATTTAAAACAGAAAAAGACACAAGCAAGCCTTAGCAAGGACGTTTCTAATGTGATGCAGTGCACCTGCTTATACGGAAAACAAGTTATTTACGAACACGAAACCAGACATGTGTTGACTTCTTCATGCATGGGAGTGACCTAACTAAATTTGCCGCGCCCACGCAGCCTATTTTAAAGTTTTTTTCAAAAAAGCTATGCACGTGATTAACGAGAAACTTGTATTCTTAAAATACCCCCATGTCAAGGTGATTTTGGTGAATTTAGAGTCCGGAGTCACTGAGTTGAGGTATCATGACTTGCCTTGAGTGCATGGAGATTTGACTTGAGAGACTTTGATGACTTGGCCATTTACTGTGACTTGAGGGTTGCATGACTTTCCTTTACCAGCTTTGGCAGCTTTGGTTACGCCTAATCGTTTCATTTTCAATTAAAGTTGCAGATACTTTTAAGAATCACAGCATTCTTGTAAAAGCAATTGACTAAAATATAATCTACATTTCAACAATTCCAATAAATTAAAACATTGAAGACCATCATTATCGCCTGGGCCCCTTCCAACCAATCTCATTAAAACCTATTTTCTGACATAAGACATGCTTAAAAACGCTTAGAATTCATTTCCGAGTATCTGAAACCTTCTGTAGGCCTCTGGTGGAGTGCGGACTCGCAGTCTCAAAGCCTTCGGTCCTTTGGGCATTGCACCTAACAGACCCCCCCCCCCCCAAATAAAAAGGACTATTTCGACCACTGACAATTCGCCCCACCTAACAAATCTCATTTAAACTTATCACCCTGCCTCATCAGTATTTTTACATTGAAAATATTTTGGTGGCCAACCGAAAGTGATGAGTGTTTGGACCATGCAGGTCCGGATTTAGGTTTTATGAGGCCCTGGGTATTCACATCATTATAGGCGCTTTGTGCTCCCAGCCACACTACCTGTCTCTTTTAAAAAAATCCATGTTGGGTTTTTGCATTGAAATTTGGTTTTTCAAAAAACCGTTTTGAATCTAAAAAAACAATTTTGTCTGAAATCTTTTAGAGTGTTGAAGGTTGCTTGAGCACAATGTTTTAAATTATTTTTTAGCCATTTTTGGTATGGTGTGAAACTAATGAAATACATTCATGTATCACAAGTAAATTAAATATTTTCTTTACCAATTTGCATAGTAAAACCTGCAGTTTAACAAAGTTTAATCCCAATGCCTTGGAGGAACCCTACTCTACAGTTGGCAGGCCCCAGCAAATTTTAAGAATATTACTGCATTTTGCATTGGAGCCCACAATTATCCGCCGTGTGGGGGTAACCTTTGAGTCGGAGACTCTGAGTCACATGCATGGAACACCTGTTTAGCATGACTTTCAATGTTCACCTATCATCGTATAATTATAGTGGGAATTGTCACGCAATGTTGCACATCTACATTACCAAAAAAACTTGAATACTTTTTGGAAGCATAGTAACATTTTGGAGGCTTTGTGGGAGTTTCATTTGTGCATACATGTGTAAGTTTATTTGTTAGAATAAGGAAAATTTATAGGTAGACGGAATTCTAATGAATAAGTATATCATATATTGATATTAATAGGGGAGACCGGGGCTGGTTGTCACAGGGGCAGGTTGTCACAGTGTGTAAAACTTAAACATGCTACTATTTCTATATAAAGCATGCAGGAGCACTGCCATTCTATGTAAATGGCAAAAGGGGCGTGACTTAAACCTATCTGGTAAATATAAACCTTTATCATTCGAAATCCTGATGTCCTATTGGACATCTTTTTAAATTCAGGGGGGGGTCAGTATTTTTCAAAAAGACTCCAGTGGGTTATAAAAGCAGTAAACAATGATTGGTTGAGCTGTGTGACTCCATAGTTTAGTGCAATAAAAAGTGTGACAACCTGCCCCTGTGACAACCAGCCCCAGTCTCCCCTACTAAGGTCAATTCCACGGAAGTGTACCACTTTTGGTGATTTTTGAGATCGCTCTGATTACCAAGTTTTTCGCTTAATCAAACAATTTAAACTGGCATTGTATCAAGATTTTTGAAGAGCATTAAATCAATGTTTCAGTTGCAAGAAAGCAGGATTTCCCATTTATTTGAAATTTTCAGCAAAATACCTTTTTTTTCAAAACCAACAAAAATTGGCGAAAATTAAAAATTAAAAATTATTTTTTTCAGGGCATTCTTGCACTGCATGCCCACATCTTAGTACTTCTTATTAGTAGAAACATATAAAACCAGTCCATTGTGTGCATCTGTTATTATTTCATCATCCACAATAACAAAATATCTGACAAACAGCAAATAGTGAATAACTTCAATAACTATTTTGCTAATATAGGCCCTGAACTTGCAGCAAATATACCACCCTTACCAAATCAACACTTTTCAGACTACCTTCAAAATCCTTTCCCTGATGTTCTCACTTTTCGCCCTATAACTGAAGCTGATGTGGAAAAAGCAATCAACTCTCTCAAAAGTAAGTCTAGCACTGGTCATGATAGAGTGTCCAGTATTCTTCTCAAACAAATTAAATTATCACTTATTCCTCCCCTTCGATTTATTATAAATCAGTCATTAATGAGTGGTATTTTCCCTGACTTGCTAAAGGTAGCTAAAATATTTCCAGTGTACAAGAAAGAAGATGTTCATTCCATAACAAACTACCGTCCGATTTCTATACTGCCCACCATTTCCAAAATCTTTGAAAAGATCATGTTTAGCCATTTGCACAAATTCTTTAAAGATAATGAGCTATACAATAACAACCAATACGGATTTAGAGAATCACATTCAACCGAACAAGCAGCCATTGAATTAGTAGATAGAGTAATCAATAAATTAGATAATAATGAATTACCTTTAGCTATCTTCATGGACCTAAGTAAAGCTTTCGATACTATTAATCATGACATTCTTCTCCAAAAACTGAGCTATTATGGTATTAGAAATGAAGCCCTATCACTGCTGAAAAGTTATCTTTCCAATCGTAAACAATATGTTGAATTAGATGGTACTAAATCCGATTTTGCAAACATTAAAACAGGTGTCCCACAGGGTTCCATTCTAGGGCCATTATTATTCATTATCTACATTAACGATATATCTTTAGCTAGTGATCTTTTTAAGACAATTACTTATGCTGATGACACCACCCTCTTTGTTTCCTTCTCAATGGCTAATGCTTCTTCTAATCCCTCTACAGAAACAATAAATTCCGAACTGAAGAAATATATAGACTGGCTTCAACTAAATGCTCTTTCTCTTAATGAACAAAAGACCAAATGCATGCTCTTCACGACCCTAAATAAAGCAACTAATCCTCCACTCTTAACAATAAATAGTAAACCAATTCAATATGTTTCCAAATTTGATTTCTTAGGCATTACAATAGACAAAAACTTGAAATGGTCAGGGCACACAGAGAAAATATCTTCCAAAATATCAAAAGTTACTGGAGTTCTCTGCCACTTACGAAAAAGCCTCCCTCTTGAAATTCTGAAAATGATTTACAACTCCTTGATCAATCCTCATCTTCAATATGGTATTTTATGCAGGGGCACCAAAGCCAAAAGAATCACTAAGTTACAAAAGAAAGCAATTCGAATAATTACAAACTCAAAATTTAATGCCCATACCCAACCTTTATTTAAAAAACAGAACATCCTGACAATAGGTGACCTATACAAATCAAAGCTACTCAGGTTTTACTTCAGATTAGCCCATGAAAAACTCCCACAATATTTCTCATCTTTTCAAATAATCAGACAGCGTGACACTCATCATAGACTCACCCGAAATAACGCTTTTTTAACTTTGAGAGTAAATTACAACTTTGCCGAACACTGCATAAGATACCAACTACCAAGACTGCTAAATGAAACTCCCAACAATATATTAGAAAAAATATATACTCATAGTGAACTTGGTTTCAAACTATATGTGAAAAAATTCCTAATCAATAACTATCAAGAAATCTGCCACCTAACTCATTGCTATGTCTGTAATCGGCGATAGTTTTTGAAAAACAATTTTTTAATTTTTTTATTATTTCTATTTATTTATTCTTTTTTTTCAACATAAGCTTATATATTTTGATACTTGGCTTTATATTTGTTTGCATTCACCATGTCCCCTTCATTCAATCACATATCCCCAACCCCCCCCCCCCCATCTCATTTACTCATTTTGCTCATTGCACTCAGTTGAAAAGATGAGATTTTCTTTTTTCCCCACTGATCTGTTTTTGTTCAAACCCTAAACGTGCCTTATATGAACTGTACATGTGATTTATTTTCTTATGCTATGGAATGTAGGGTGGGTCCTCATGTTAGCGCCTTTGTTTAGGCTTAATGAGGCCCTCCTGGCCTGTAACTTTATTTATCATTACAATCTGTTATCTGTTATACTTACATATATATATATATATATTTGATACATGTATGCTTATTTCTTAATCTGTATAGTTATGTGGTCGAATAAAAGAAATATCTATCTATCTATCTGTTTATTTCATAGAACTTTGGTGTTTTTGGCCTATAAAATTGCATTATTTACACTTAGCGATCTTAATTTTTCCAGAGAAAATCAATTTTGAATATGGTTACCCTAAGTTATGTAATCATGACCCAAATAATTTTCTTCGAGATAGCTTTCCCATCAGTCACAGTGATTTGTCCCATCAGTCACACCGGAGAATAATGGGTATCCAGCCAAGGAGGAATGCAAAAAACTAATTGTTGGTATCATTTGAAGGCCACACTCATTCGGAAGTAAACGCACCTTGATAAAATTAAAAAGGTATGGCATGCTTTTGAACATAGATATTTCCAGATAAGCAAACACACCCAAAAACCTGTGGTCAAAAATGTCCCATCAGTCACAGGAGTATATGCCGTTTGATAGCAGAAACAGCAATTGATCTCCGGAGGTGTTTTCTTCACTTATTTATTCTTTGAGGCAGGGGTGCCGGAACAGGGGGGGCAGGGGGGGCAATTGCCCCTGCTGCCCTTTGCCGGGAGGGGCAGGGGGGGCAAGGTTGCCCTTTTGATCTCAAAGAAAAAGTATAGTACAGCCTTAATTTTCAGTGAGTTTTTTTTCAGTGAGCCTTAATTTTCAGTGAGTTTTTTGCAAAAATAAACAGTAGATATTCAAAATTATCATTGCCGTTACAATAAATTTTTGTCACGCGAATTGAATATGCCCTCTCTCGACCGACCGCCCCAGTCGCCCTCATTTCCTTCCGGCACCCCTGCTTTGAGGCAGTAAGAATGATATAGCCTAGTCCTACAATTTTATTATATTTTTAAAAAATCAAATTTGGCCAGTGAAATGGCCTGAAAATGTATCAATTGTCCCAAAAGTGACGGTGGAATTGATGCTGTTTCAAGATCCAAAGTCCGGTTATACCTTGATTTCATCCAATGTCAGAATCACTCATTGACTCTAATTATTATACTGGTAATTGCAACAAAAACAAGTTGTTACTTTTAAAAAATCAACAAAGAAACAGTTAAAAGCCAGCCTTTACATAAAATGTTCAGAAGTCTATTATAGCAGCAATTTTTCACTTAATATAATCAATACAATTGGCCTCAGCAACTTCAAAAATGCACAGTTGCTCATTTGATTGCTGAATATAATAGTCTGTTGGCATGCAATCAAAGTAATTATGTTTCTTTAAACATTGACATGTGAATTGTGGACTCCATATCAGCAAGAAACTTGGAACAGCTCCTCATTATGAGCAAATCAACAAATCAGTGACTTGACTTTGTCATCAATTTAGGCCACATACTCATCAGTAACACCGGTGAATCTTTCTGCAAAGATGGAAATGCTGATTAATAAGTTCATCAATTCTTTTCTTACATTAGCTGTGGCTATCAGAGCAGGTGAGATGTCCTAATTTTCTATCAATCTAGAATATCTGAGAGATTTATAAGATGACATAAGATGTTTTTCAGTGCACATCGACTTAAATGAACACAGTAAACCAGAAAAGTTTAATTTTGCTATGTCTCAAAGAGTATTAAAGAGATGTCCTTTTTGGATGACTCTAAAGTAAGATAAAGGTATCTACTATAATTATTATAATTATTATATGCATGCCAACTAGATAACTGCAAGATATGAGGATTCTCAGATATAGGCTGCAAAAGGTTAAAAAAAAAAGATTCACTGCGCCCGATAGCAAGTAGTGTGACATTCTTCTTTATACAAAACTGCTACGGAGAATGGATGGATGATTGAGCTGTACGTCCTGTAGTTATACCCGTACATAAATAAGCAAATCGCTGCCACTTTTCAGACCTTCTTTGTGTACCAAGAAAACATATTTAAGAAAATAAAATTTGATTTTCCTTCTCCTTTTAGTGGAAGTAGAAGTTTGGACTTCGTACTATTCTTCCTCTGCGCACAAGGTGTATGTCTCTCCGCGATTGTTGCCCTCTATCACATCATTCACATTCAAGACCATGACGTACGACACCGCTTACGTAGGCTTGTCTCCGCAAAAATACGATCTATATCAAGGGAAATTGATGTATGAAGTGATTATTGGATCTGGGCTGTACCTGCGCAACGGCAGTGGATACGGACCATTGTTGCAGATTGACTCCAATGTAACCAGTGGTTCCTACGATGGAAGATATGTGCCCGGTGATCAATTTGCAAACTATAAATTGACCTGGGCATTCAGAAAAGGTACTCTTACCTTAGCTCTCCATGAGCTGGGTAAGAGCAAGGACATCTTGTATTGGACAGCAGAAATTGGCAGTTCCCAACCAATCAACTATATCATGTTGGCTGGAGGAGGAAGTCACTCTGTAACTAACTGGAAATTCCATGATGGTAAGTTTTCTTTGAACCAGACATTGAAAAGTTGAATCTGATCCCTTGAAGTATGTGATATTGGATATTCAATATTCAATTCATGTAATAAAATCTGCTGGATATTTTATGTCACCAATTTCAAAATCTACCACCCTTAACTACCTTGAACAACCCTCACCTTCCCTCAACGAAACTTGGCATCCTCAACCAAACTTGTCTCCCCTCAAACAAACTCGCCTCCCCTCAACCTGACTCTTAGTTACCCTCAGTTACCCCATCAATGGCCATCATAAATCATAAAACAGCAATTACCCCGTGGAGGTGAGGGTGTATCCACTGCATCCTGCCATAGGCCTATTAATTAGGGGCCGACCAGATGATCTTTGGGTGGGGGAGGGGCTATGGTTTTATTAGAGAAAAAAAATGTATTTCTCACTAGACACAGAAAAAAAAAGTTTGTTCGGCCCGTGAAAAAAAAAGTTTGTTTCCACATGTAGCTAGGGTACCATAATGTTAAAATTTCGAAAAACTGTTTGTCGCACGTCCGCGTGCAAAAATAATTGTTCGTCGACACTTTGCGAATGGCAAAAAAGGTTTGTCCCAGGGGTAAAAGCCATAGCCCCCCAACTATCGTCTGGTCTGCCCCTCAAAGCCTTTTATTCTATTTTTTAGCTCAGTACACCTCTGCCTTGGATGAGGGGCTAACCTCAAGAGGCAGCTGGGTGAGTGTGCTTCTGAACCGTCCAGCAGTCTTGGCCATGAATGATGATGACGCAGAAACCTGCATGTTTGTAAGCATACATTCATGATATCATTGTTATGTAAGGTATATTATAACAAAACCCACTCAGGGTGGTGGATCAGTCCACTGAAACCCATGAGTGGTCTGGCTGGCGGAGGAACTCACTAGTGGCGAAGCCAAGAGTGAGTTCCGCAGCCAGCCAGACCATGCGTTTTCTGCTATTTTGACAATCTATGAGGGTATCTTAATGCTTAAATATGGATAATTAAAAATAAAAATGACCTAATCACTTTGGTGGATGGATCTAATGTTTTGATGGTGGCCAAAACCAATCAGATCAAACTGTAACATACACAAATGACAAAGTGGAGTCTGACTGGTTGCTATAAACAAAGCCCTAATAGTCACCTGACTGCTGGTGATGTCACCAATGCTGATGATGTCATAGTGGTTCAGCTGCTATTGTGATGTCATGTCCCTATCAGCGTGCCTCGGCGGCCCAACGTCGGCCCAAAGCCGGTCCGATGCTGCTGACATCGGACCGACGCTGGGCCAACGCCGGACCGCCGAGGCACGCTGGCAGGGGTGCTGCTGTTGTGATGTCATGTGTCGTGATTGTGACCTCATGTGTGATCTGAAGTAGTGGCACAAATAAATAAAATATGTAAATCAAGGATAGTGGATCATATTTAGATTAGGCATGGTGGATCATATTTAAATTAGGGATGGTGGATCACAAAATTATATCCCATGGGCTGTTCCTCATGGGTTTTCCATGGGGATCACTGCCAAGTGTGGGATATTTACAGAATATTTGATGACTTGGACTGACAATTGACAGTATTTCCCTTGTATTTTCACCCGACAGCAAAGGGTTGTATCTTTTAAAAAACTTAATGGGAGTGTGGTTCACGGCAATGAACCTCATGAATGTCAGGTCGAGGAAGAATGCAACACTAGTCCATGACGAGCATGGACGTAACGCAAAAATTGTGAAAACCTGGTTCCAGCAGAATACTCACTGGAGCACGGGTGCTCACTCAATAGTGATCGCAGAAATATTATATATTGTTCTTTTAACGATAACTGTAGTGAATTGACAACAGCTGTTTTTTCAGCATAGATATCATACATAAATGAGATCAAAATATTTGTTTCTTATTATCCATCCAATAACAATGTATCCTTCAATTTTTTTTCATATACTGAAAGCTTGATGTCATGCTGAGACTCGGTGGCTATTGGTCAGTTTAGGTGTGAGTAGAAAAACCATATGTCATGCAAGACTTTTCTGGTGATGTCAAACTATATGAACATTCTCATTGGTCGGGAGAGTCAGCTGCATGACGTCAAGTTGTTGCTCTTAAATTGTAGGGGAGACCGGGGTAAGTTGTGCCATTTTTTTACGTCAGGTCGATTTTCCGAAAAACTAAAGCCTGATCATGCACTCTGAAAATCAGACATCAAAATATAAAATGTTGGCCAGAATCAACCAAAGTTTCAGGGCAGTTCGACCATTGGGAAGGTGATGGCAGGCATTTGAAAAAAGTAGGTCAAGTGGAACAACTTGCCCCGGTGCCGGGGTAAGTTGTGCCGTGTGACGGGGTAAGTTGTGCCGACTAATTTATTCCAAAAAAATCTTGTATTTCACCCGTTTCTTCAGATAGATCATTTGCATCATGTTTTTAACGTATGACTGACATGTTACATGAAACTAATCAGGCATTTATGAGCCATTTTATACACAAATTAGAAATGCTGAAAAAAACAGAATTATTTATTTTTTAGAGGGTGTTATAACTCTTTTAACATGTGTTCCTTTCAGTATAAGTTATTTCACAACATTTTTAGGCCTTGCGTAAAATTAAGATAAAAAAAGATGAACAAAATATTAATTACTATGTCATACCAATTGCACAACTCACCCCAATCAAAATGGCACAACTTACCCCAAATTGATTTTCTGGATGAAACTGGTTGTCAAAAATAAACAAACAATGCAAAATGAAATCTAACAACAGAAATGTCTAGATGTACCTCTTAACTCCATCCTACCAGAGGGACAGCATCTTATTACAAATACCAAATGACTGAGAAACCAGAATGTCAGTCCTGGGCACTTCAAGTTTCAGCAACAAAATTGAATTTATTAGTGTAGCTTTTCATACCATTATATTTGGTAGTTTTTTTCTTGGTGCCTGATGAAGTTGACGAAGTGGGTATATGGATGGCGTTGCCTTCTTTGCCAAGTTCTTCATTAACCCCAACAGTGGGACAAATTACCCCGCGGCACAACTTACCCGGTCTCCCCTACTAAATTAACATTGTGAAGGCTCCATGATAGAAGACGTGAAGATGAAGATATATTCACCAGGAACCCGAAACGATAACTGAAACCTGACCAACTGTTCGGATACTCAGGTGCAATGAATAAAACAACCAAATTCCAATGAAATGAAACTGTTAAGGATTTGCTTTAACTGTTTGTTGTTGCTAATCATACCAGCCAATCTGATTCACTTGTCAGCATGTTGTCATGCTCTTCAGCTACGCATCACACAGAGCTGCCAGACCAATAGCTATCCTTTTAAAAACAGCATGACCTCATGCTGTCGGTCTGTGGAAAAAAATTGAAGGATACATAGTTATTGGATGGATAATAATATGGATAGCCTTGGTTACAAACAATAAGATATTTACTTGCCCTTTTTTATTTTGTAGACAAGTGCAGCTGGAGGCTTCCTCACTTTCCAGATGCTTGCCGAACCGCCAGTCACAATCTCACTCAAACTGAAAAATTTTGAGTCTTGTGAAATGTCCAATATCTTCATCTTCACGTCTTCTATCATGGAATGTCCATTGACTTCCAGCTCAACTGAATATGGAATCTTGGAATGTGTCTTCACCTGTGGCGCCACCTGTTCCTCAGCGATCACCATCGGATTCCAGAAAGCCCGCTTCGGGCCTCAGGAGTGGTACATCTGTGAAATTGCGGAAGTTCGCTACCTGCTCAAGAGAGTAATAGATCTCAGAACCACTGGAGGCAGCACAAGACTCTTGACCCAGAGAACTAATCAACAAGTAGTGGTGCAAGAGCCCCAGAGAACCAATCAACAAGTAATGGTGCAAGAGCCCCAGAATACTAATCAGCAAGTAATGGTGCAAGAGCCCCAGAGTACTAATCAACAAGTAATGGTGCAAGAGCCCCAGAGAACCAATCAACAAGTAATGGTTCATGAGCCCCAGAGTACTGATCAAGAAGTAATGGTGCATGATGGTCGCTAACTGATTTGGTCAAAATGACTGATTAGGCCATAATCATATCACTGGGACTTAAACTTTTAGGTACTTCAGTCAAATTGCTAGCTTAATTCGTCATTTTGATTTATTCGGTCAAAAAGTTGGAAAAATGACCAACCAATTAAAAATAGTCAAATATCTCAATGATTTAAACAGAAATTTATTGGTAAAAAGATCAAGAGTATGATAAAAACAATTGTGTAATATAAGCACTTCATAATCAGATCTTTTACTCATTTAACATGCCCCATGAGGCTATTTCTGATACAGATTATGTGATAATAAAGCAATTAACATGTGTATAGGTTATTCACCACGGGGGAAGGAATATGTGTCATCTGAGGCTGAAGGCTTTAGCCTGAGGTGTGATAAACACATATGCCAAATCCATTGTGAATGACCAGCTTATACCATGAGAAAAACAGTCAAACAGTCAAACATCAAGATGATGAGTGGACAACAAAGAATATGGAATTTATTGTGTGAAATACAGTCTTGTGATCAGCTGCTAAAGGTGTCAAATGGTATAATTAATAAGTATATATATATATATATATAAACATATATATGTACGCATTGTCCTCTGGTTAGATTGTGCTTGCAATTTCCTGAATGGTTATGTAAATTAGTTAGAAGTAGCATGCAAATGAGTTTCTATTTAAGGCAGAGTGAACTTGAGACAAAAATGTAATATTTTTCTTTAAAATATCGGAATTTGTAATTGCTAGTCATCTGTGTCAGATATATCCATTATCTTCCTTGTTAGCATCTTTCAAATCTTGGGACACAATCTCAGATGCCTAGAACCAAACCGGCTGTTTTCGTTTATTGCATTTAAGCGACACCAGTCCGGCTGTTTACTTACACAAGTTACTTAAGATGGAAGGTTGGACGTCCTTATAGGCCTTAACATCACATGTGAGTCTCACACCTCCTTACACCTGACTCTGGTTTGTTTTGGTTTACTTCCTCTGCCCTTTGCCAGGTCAGGTTCTGGGATCTCAACACTATGTAATGCACCAGACAATTTGTTATCTTTTCTCTTGTAATTTTATATGTGATTTTTAAAAGTATAGAGGGATTCAGGACGAAACCCAGCTAGTTGGCAAAAAAAAAGAACAAATTTATTGTATTGGTTAACTGATATTTATTTCACATATCAAAATTACGTTGTGACTTATTCGACAATATTGAGCAAATATTTCTTACAGTACATCCACAGACTACATAAAAGGCATCTGGCAATTTTCAGTGTATGTAATTCACAGAAACTCAATTGGACGGAATTGTTTTGTTTCAAGCACGTGATGTCAGTATTGACTCAGAAGATGAATATGATTAATAATTATGATATCCATCCTTGACCGTGAAGTCAGTCAGATATAAAACTCTGACTTGCTTGTCAATAACTTCAAAGAATAGTCAGCTGAGTTGTTCAACTTTGACTTCACTTGACTTCACTTGACTTCACTTGACTTCACTTGACTTCACTTGACTTCACTTGACTTCACTTGACTTCAACTAGCTTCAACTAACTTCAACAAACTTCAACAAACTTCAACTGACTTCAACTGACTTCAGCTAACTTTAGCTAACTTTAGCTAACTTCAGCTACTCACTGCAATTTCATAGGGAGCTTTCACTTAAATGCTCTGCAGCAGTAGCCTACATTAAAACTTTCGCAATTTCAGAATTTTCGCACAATTTTGCAGTATGCAAATGTGTCAATTTTTAGGGATTTTTTTATGTTGCATTGACTTCATAAAAGTTCTAAGAGGATGTAGAATTCATCAAGAGCTCTCTATGTTGTTTAGAATGGTACTAGTACTAGTACCAAAAGCATTTCTTTCTGTGAGGTGAAAAGTGGATTAGTTATGCAACAGTGATTTGGCTGGAGCTTACTCAATTCTAACTTGACTGGACTGAACATTAACTTACTGCTTGAAAAGCCAACTATGACTTCACAAGACTAGTCTAGTTTATGTAATCAACTTCATCGTCTAATCCACCTATCAACACATTATATTTCAAAAGGGCCAGGATGGAAATTATTCATTCAAGAAAACATCCTCCAACCAGGTATATCATATCTGATAATGCCCCCCCCCCCCAGTTGTCATAATGGTGAACATAACCTTGGGAACAATACTGAATTATGGACCTCTCACTATTCAACTATCTATAATTATTATTATTATGCAGTATAATAATATTACACAACATCATTGAATGTTGTTTTGTTAAAAGTTTTAAGATTTCATTCGAATCTTACAAATACAGGAAGAATATAGTAAAAGTGGTCTCCTCTGTAAAACCGAGGCAGGCAATACGATATGGAATGTTGATTTAGTCGTTAATTTCAAAGTATGACACATATAACAAAACATGGAATGTTCCTTTGGCTAAGTATTTCAAAATATGATAAAGGTTCAGTTATAATGAGTGACAAATGTAACAAATTATATATTTTGATTTAGTTGCATGTTCGCACTTTGAAGTATGACAAGAGTAACAAAATGTGGAATGTTAATTTGGTTAAGTATATCAAAATATGATTAAGCAACACAATATGGAATGTTGATTCAGTTAAAATGTATAGCCAAAGTAACACAATTGTACAATATGTATTTTGATCTAATTACATGTACGCACTCTGCAGCATGACAAGAATAACAAAATGTGGAATGTAAATTTGGTTAAGTACATCAAAATATGATTAAGCAATACAATATGGAATGTTGATTCAGTTATAATGTATAGCGAAAGCAACACAATATGTATTTTGATTTAGTTGCATGTACACACACTTTGAAGCATGACAAGAGTAACAAAATATGGATTGTCAATTTGGTTTAGTATTTCAAAATATGATAAAGCAAGTGTTGCTTTAGCTACAGAAGTAACAAAATATGTATTTGGATTTGGTAGTTACACACTTCGAAGTAGCAACACAATATGTGTTTTGACTTTTTTACATGTAGGCACACACTTTGAAGTGCAAAAAATATAAAATGTTTCAAAATATGATGAAGCAACACAATATGGAATGTTGATTTACACACAGTGTATGACGAAAGTAACAAATATGTATTCGGATTTGGTATTTACATACTTCGAACAGTGGTCGAAATAGCCCATGTCATTTGAGGTCTGTCAGTGGCAAGGCCCGAAGGGTTGAAGCTTTTGGGGCCGGAGGTCAACGGGCTGCCGGAGATCCCCAGAAGCTGAGGGGTTTCAGAAAGGACTACATGTACTCTGAAATGAAATCTGAGTGTTTGAAGCATGTATTATCCTGAAAATTACTTTTGAAAACCCCATTATTGGATTAAATAGTGCACATTAAGTATTTGAGGGGGTTTTTTCAGGACCCCCCCCCCTGGGTCTCTCTAAAAAATGTATTTGGGGGGGTCCTTATGGCATTGGGGGAGGGTGAAAACCACCTTATTTCGAACACTGTCTTCGACGTATGACAAGAGCAACATAATATTGCTTAATAATATAGTTATGTACTTCGAAGTTCAAAATATGACAAAAGTATTAAAACATTTATTTTGATTTAGTTTTGTAAAGTAATAAAATACGGAATGTTGATTTTGGTGACTTTTCACTTCGCTGGTGTTGTAATGGTGCACCATTCCATTATTTAAAGGCCCCTCAGAAAAATATCCAGCTACCTAAATATGATTTTGGCTAATAGTACATGTACCTGGAGGACTGAAAAGCAGACAGGGCATTTTATTCTCTCTAGCCAGTTTCCTCACTATCTACGTAGCATTTTCAGCTTACCTGATTGAACCCCGAGCACTAAAATGTCCTCCAAAAATTTTAGTTGATCGAAGATAGCAATGGAATATATTCAAATCTTGCAGTGAGCAGTTGTGTTTGACAACTTGATAAGCTTTTGAGCAATTAAATGCAGCCAGTCATTGCAACTTCCAGAAATGTCAACAAAAATTTAATTATGTCATTCAAATCAGTTTTATGCCCTTTATTTCAGTGCCTCAACCAATCACATAGATATTTTCTACTTTTTTCCGTAATATTGCAAAATTCATACTTTCTGAATTTCAGGGGCGGAACTCTGTAAACTAAATCAGAAAATTTTGGACGAGGGGGTTCATTAATGAATAAAAACTTGCAATATTTTTTTTTTTGCATTCAAATATTCAAGCCAAAGGGGCATTTGAACCCCCTAAACCCCCCTGGATCCGCTATTGAATTTTCTGCAATACAACAAACAATGAGTAGCAAGAGTGTTTCTTCTGCCTTGATTAAAAGTACACTCTTCAAGCAAAAGGTTCTTGAAGGTATATGTAAAGAACCCACAGCTGAAAAAAGGTTCTAAATTCTGTTTCGGGTTCAACTCAATTGAAAAGGTTCAATAACGGTGGGAAGGCCCAATGATGGAACCCAATGGGGCTCCTTTGTCAGATTTCAGAACAGCTGGATTGGATTAGCTGAATGTTGTTTTTGTTTGCCGTTTGAACCTTTTTGAAGTTGAATACTGAACCTTTTAGGGTTCCTTATCTATACCAGCTTATGTGTAGAAACCTTAAAGATTCCATATAGAATCTTTTTTGTAAAGAGTGTTGGCTCCCTAAAAACCATCAAACAGATTTTGACTAAATATGTTGCGAAACTTCTTGAGAATGTGGATCTACAATGTCATTGACAGCAGATGCAGGCTGTTCTTCAGCCATCCCGGAGACAGCAACTGTTGGTGAGAGAGGGACGATTCTATTCCTGGATGAACTG
Organism: Platynereis dumerilii; assembly: GCA_026936325.1. Classification (NCBI taxonomy): domain Eukaryota; kingdom Metazoa; phylum Annelida; class Polychaeta; order Phyllodocida; family Nereididae; genus Platynereis; species Platynereis dumerilii. Next base: position 5,968,349 of record JAPTHN010000022.1, on the reverse strand, counting down.
ACGTCGGCGACCTTAGTAGGTTGTTGAGGGATGGTACCGGAACTAGTGGGATGAACAGCTCGGTTCTTGCAGAATAATCTTTGGAATTCTTTTCGCACCCTCGAACCTGTGGCGCAGTAGAGCCAAAAGTTCAGGCAGCAGTTCAAGTAGTACAGCTGGGTCGTCAGGGCATAGACGAGATTGAATATCTTGTCTTGCTGTGGGGTCAATGTCTTTGTTAACTTGTCGATGATATTGAAGATCGTTAGCGGGGCGGTGGTCAGCAGAAACACCAGACTCACAAGGATGAGTGTAAGGGTCATCGACCTCTGTTTGATCGCAGTTATCATGGTAACTTGACGAGAGGCGTTAGAGTAAAAGATCAAACAATTGCAGATGATGATTACCAGAGATGGACAAACAGACAGCAGGACCAAGTCCATCCAAGGCCAGACCTGGAAAATGCATAATTGACCATTTTAAGAAGCAGGTACATTAGGGTGTTTCAGGTGCCCCCAATATTTTCCGATCCTGCTTGACCTTTGTCTGGTATTGCGGTTTATATAGTAAAAGCCACATGTAAAATTTTGGCCCATTCTATAAATACCTACCTTTACCAGAATTCACTTGAAGTTTATAATGTAATTCCCCATTGGCGAACTTGCAAATCCTGAAGATATTGCAAAAATCAATTTTACATGTGGCTTTTACTATATAAACCGCAATACCAGACCAAGGTCAAGCTGGATCGGAAAATATTGGGGGCACCTGAAACACCCTAAGGTACATGTATCAGCAGCATCTACTGTATGTGCTGTTATTGTAGCAGGATGCACCATTATATTGAAAAGCAAGTTTTCGTAGGATTCAAGCATAGTATAAGCCATAGAAGGTGATACACAATGCCTTGAATCTTGCTCACCAGTGTGCGATCCTAGTTATTAGTGTAGGACCCCCTCCTTTATGTATATTGCTGGTGTTTGCAACACGGAGGTGAGAAAGGAAGGGTTGAAATGGTGATATTTGTAGGAGTTGTTTACTTCAGCCAGGAAGGATAATGTGCCTAACTCAACAGAAGGAATACGATGACTGCAGTAAGAGAGTTTGTATGTCACTAAAACATTAGAATACACTTGGGTACAAGATACAATTTAAGAGCATATATGGCAAAAAATGGTCTGAAGTGGCAACTTTGAGAGCAGCCTGTTGTTTGCCTCCTTAGTAGACTCCCAGTCCCAGTAGTTCAAATACCAAATTAATCTTTCAGCCCTTATATTGAGCCATACAAATATCCCAGAGATTCATTAAAAATAAATTTAGAAATCATGGGAGATGTTTTCTTGACCCTGTATTTTCACCAAGCCTCCAAAATTACATTAAAGGTACATGGGGGTGAAAGTGTCCTTGTCTAACTTTAACAATGATCTATTGATCTAACAGGCTACAATAGCCTGCTAAATCAGTTGCGAGCATGAGCGAGCAGGCGACAACATTTCACTTGAGCTGTTCTATTTCACGTCCTCGCTTACATGAAATTCTCAGACAGCCAGCACAGTTCTGCTGGTTTCCGCTGGGCGCGGACCTTACAGGCAGCAGCGCGGACCTTAGGGGCAGCAGGTCTAGTGCCCTATATTCCAATTCGATACCCAATTTGACTTGAATTTTGTGAGTCTGTCGATCTAAGCCATTTGTGGCATCTTTAGGCTCTATTAGTTGTGAACTTACCTTCTTGCGGAATGTCCCATACCCATCCAAGTAGGTGCAAGGGTAGAACGACTCATCTCCGTTGCTTTTGATAATTGTCAGTGACCCAGAAGTCCAGAAGAAGTGACAATTGATGACAGCGAAGCTTAGCCCGAGCAAAATCGCACCCAGTCTCGTTCTCCAATGTTGGAATAACACCTAAAAAAATACATTTTGTCGTAAATATGAAAAACCTTTTTGGTGAATATATATAGAATTATCTTTCTTTATTTGGTATATATGTGGCAATAGAGTTTGCATACTGCTAGTATCTCTCGACCCTTGAATTGACTGATTTAAAGATCAATATTTTCTCTGACCAGTGCCAATAACTTTCACAATCAACATGGTTAAATGTCATTCTAACCCTTCAGGAAACTATATTTTAGCTATTTGTCTCATTGTGAAAGTCAAGTAGGGGTAGCTTCTCAAGCATGTCAAAATAATGCATTTTATTACATGACAACTATGCTAGAGCGATGCTGATTGGCCAAAATCAGTCACATGACGACATCATAAAAACTCATATATATTGCAAGGTTCGAGTGCAATATGAGTTTTTTTTCCAAAAAAAATTTTTACACTTTTCTTTTCCCAGTTTTTTTCATATTGCATGGTTGGAGTGCAATATGAGTTAAAAAAAAAAAAAAAATTCCAAAATTTTTTTGAAAAAAAAAAAGAAAGATAGCTACATATCCAATTTTTTTATTTCAGAAATTTTTTCAGAATGGAACATTATATTGGAAGCATAGTGGTCATGTAATAAAACAAATACGGCACTTATTATCGTGCAATATGAAAATTTATTTGCACTCGTAAATTCATATTGAACTCGGGCTGCGCCCTCGTTCAATATGAATTTCCTCGTGCAAATAAATTTTCATATTGCACTCATATCATGCCGTATTTGTATAATAGTGCCACGCTTCACAAGGATGTAGTTTGATATTTTTATAAGTTTTGGTCGACTTCAGGCCATGTGGAATGTGTGGATGTCCTCTCACGTTATGTGTTCGCCTCATCTATTCACATAGATATTTATTACTATCGCCACTACTACAATGACTACCCTAAGCAATCACCATACAGTAGCTGATTACATAATGGACCATGACAAAACCTAGGCCATCCAGGTCCATCAACCATCCATTACATAATCAGTCACTGTATTGTGATGGTGTTGGGTAATCATTGTTCCCGCCAAGGAAACTCCAAAACCTGATTATTATTAAATGGTCACTTTTTCTGAGAATGAATCTTGTTGAAGTTCGAAAGTTGACATCATTTTTCTCAGTTTTGCCGTAACTGAAATAGCAAATGGTTTTGTGCAAAAATGCGAAAAAGTTGGCTTTTCTTTAAACGTATCAATTATTTTTAAAAGTGGTCAATATTCCATGTCTGTAACTTGGAACTGAATAGAAATGGAATAATGATCATCTTGCAAGTTTACATTTTTAGTTTGCCGAGTCTATATATGACTGGACTACCATCTCTCCCTCTCTCTATTTTTCTTTTCTTTTTTCTACTAAATTTTTGCGTTTGAATATCTCTTCGAAATTTCGATTTATCTGCACACCTAAATAGTTATACCTGTGAATTGATGCTTTCTTCCATTTTGCATTTAAATTATACTTATATATTAACTTGAATCTGGTGGCATGTATGTTAGTGACTCTCATTACGTCTTAATATGGGTCTCTTGATTTGAATGCACCTTCATTGTAATTGCTAAAATTTTTGTGTGGTGGATGAATAAAGATCTCTCTCTTTCTCTTAAAAAGATTTTCCAATTTGAGAAGCTCTATAGCTCTAAACTGCTCACACTTAAAAACGCCCACCTCTTAAAAGAGGCAGAACTTACAGACCACTCAAGATAATTCCTTTTCACCTTCCAAGCCTGCTGATTAATAGCTTGACTAAAGATTTTTAAATTTTACGAAAATCAATAGCTTTTACATAGAAACAGAGACAATTTTGTTAGGTTATTTCAAATTTGAAATTTGCGAAATTGAATAGGGCTGTAATGCAAAGAATCCGCATCAAATCCGTTGCATCCACTTGTTAATTATTGTAATTGTCAACGAAGAAGTCCAGCACGATTGCACTGCAAAAATTGTCACCACATCAAGGTAATTATCCAAGCTTATGACACAACATTTTTGAAGAGGATGTGACAAACAAAATGTCTTACCTTGTGTTTTACAGGCAAACATACAGCAATGGCCCTGTCTATAGAGAACATGACAAGCAACCATGATGAGGTGTGAGATGCCCAGTACAAGAAGAATTGTTGAGTTTTGCAGCTTGCACTAGAAAGCTTTTTGATATCCAGTCTGTTGTCTGTCAGCTCTCTCAACCAAAATCGCAGCAAGCCTGAAAAGCAAAAAAAAAAAAAAGAAGGAGTTAACCTTTCAAATGGTAGGAAACAGGACTGGCTAAGAAATTATAACTGATACTTGTAAATTTGATGAATGTATATATTGTATTACTTATGTCATATACATATGTCTGTCTGCCTGTCTCAGGTGGGCCCATGCAACCACTCAGGTAAAAGCCAAAAAAAGCACCAAAATGTCTAGTTTGTGACTTCCTGATGCAATCAACTTTTTACAGAGGGTGAAAGAGATCTGTATTGGAAAGGGCCTCGTGTAGTCCATCAGGCACTTTCAAATAATTGGAGATCCCTGCACAGAAAGGCATCTCTCAATTTGGATTTTTTTTTTGGAGATGACCACTTTGCAATGACTGCCGCTTTGGACCAGAAGATGAAGCGTTGTTAGCCTGTTTCTCCCGAGTCTATATTATGTCTCAGTTGATTAGCCAGGGTCTGACTAATTTAAATAGTACATTGATTGACTTATGACAATTGTAAGTACTAATTTTAACAATTTTTGAATAATTTTGTCAATAAATTGATTAATTTATTACTACAGTTGACATCATCTACATCGTGAACAGACTTGAAACACTAGGGGCGCCACTGTACATTGATCGTGACGTCATAGGTGCGCACAAGCAGATTCTCTGTTTACGTCACGAAGCAAAATGTCTGGACGTGAGAAATTGTCAACAAAAAAGTCTAACATCGCCGAAAATCGGCAAAAAAACGTCGCGAAACATCGGGAAAATGTGATGGGAAGTAATAAACAGCCTAGGCAAGTCAGTAAGTCAAGAAATTATTGTTCTATTTGGCCTGGTTGCCGTGGAATTGGCGAAAACGAGTGTTCGCGATTGACGTGATGACACCTGTAATGTAATTTGGAAATTCACTAACTTATGACAAAGTTTATAGAGTTTGGTAACATTACTAAGTTAATTCGTCAATTTTCTTCTCTTGGCTGACTAATTTTTTATTGACCTCAGGTAGTCACACCTGCCAAGAACCAACCAAGGGTACTGTCTGATCCTATCCAGCCGTCATAATGCAAAACTTGTAGATTAAATATAAATTGCAACCTGGTTCGACATGATTGCCTTATGGGTGATTCTCCAGTAAATTGACCCTTTCACCGGACAAACATCAATTTTTTAAAATGCCTTTATTTTGGTTTTTTTTAAACCAGATATATGCGGAATATTCCATAGCACATATTTCTAATGATTAAAAGATAACTAAAGGCATATTTTGTTAAATATTTAGATTTTTTTGAAGCGAGGTAGATGTCGCGGACGTTACTGTGACCAACACTTTTGCTCATTTATTACCTGTACAACAAGGTCAAAAGTTATAATTCTTGCGTAGTTTCCTTCATTTAATGGTAAAGTATACTTTGACAGTGTTCCTTGACAAAAATTATTGATATATTTTTAAAAATAACGAAAAACGCAACTGTTGCGGACGTGACAGGAAAATTAACACCAACTTTTTTTTATATCAGTGTTACTAATGGCAATATTTTATTTTGGTCGGTGCCAATAGCTTACTAGTAAATTTATTAATAAAAGGTAACTTGATTATATGCAATTAGATTAGTGTTTATTCTGTTTTATAGAGATATATGTTGCGTACACATATGGACATTTGGAAATTTTTGACATTTTCATGTCCGCGACAGCTTGGTTTGACATTGTCACGTCCGCAACATTGACATTGTCACGTCCGCGACATCTTGGTTTTGCACCTTAAAAATGTCTTTCTCTTCACTGTGCATGCAGTGACATGATTTTATTTTAATCTGATTGTAAGTTGTCACATTGTTACACAGTTTCCAGTTTGAAATTAAAAGCAGAATGGCTTAATAAGTGGACATTCATAGTATTTGTCAAAAAATAACATCCGTCACAAGGAGCATTATGGTCAAGAGTAACATCTGCACAACCAGGCACTTGTCCAAACATAACGTCCGCAACACTAATTCCATAATTTATGCACTATTCAAATAAGAATGATGCTATTGCTGGCAAAACTTATTAAATATTATCATTCTGATCATGTATAAAAGGATATACTAGGCATAACCTTTGGCAATTAAGCAATGTGGGATGATTTTCAAAATGCTGTTGCGGACGTGACAGGCCATCAATTCTTGACGGATGAACTAAATTTACTTCCTTGGCCCTTTCTTGTGATCTGATGGCTCTGCTGCAAAGTTTGAAAGCTCCAGATTATAAAGTGTATCAAGAAATATGATCCACTTAAAAATCAAAGAAAAATTCAATGAGTTATAGCCAAATGTTACGGACGTTACTTTTTGACGGAATTCAACATTGATCAAGAATATATTTAAAAAACCAAAGTTATCTTAGTTTGTTTCTTTCATGCATTCAAACATATATACTAGAAGATATTTAGAATCTATATCTCAAGTTATAATTAATAAAGTACAAAGAATAGTGAAGTATTGATCATCTGAATATCCTGAAGTTTTTGACGGAATGAGTAACGTCCGCGACATGAAATTTAAAACCTGCATAATTTTAAAAGAATGCAATTAAAAATAAAAAGGAAACATGATTCATATAGTCAGAGGTATCTTTTATGAGTACAACTTATAATCTGATCAAATTACCTGTTTTTGGATGGATGGCTGATGTCCAAATACTAGGTGTAAAAAATGTCACAAAATGGCGACCCCAAAATTACTCAAAAATTTAATAATTTGTTTAATATCTACTTGTCTATGTATCAGATATTAATGAAACTATCTCTACTATCTCTCTGGGTGATTCACTTGGTGGTGTGACACTTAGTTCAAACAAATAAGTGATCCGAGACATCCTTTTTGGCCCCCGAAAATAGGGTGGCAGGAAAAGGCCAAAGGGTCAAATTACTGGAGAATCACCCTTATAGAGAATGGACCTCATCATTCTGCAGAATGATAAACAGATCACCCCCCAGGTCCTGCAATAACCTGAAATACTTGTGTTAATCGAAAGGCCGATTATGTACATTTTAACATCATTATGTGGATACACAGCTTTTTTAATCAAAGATCTCAGTACATTAAATTCAAAGGTGGTTTTTTCAGACTTAATAAAACCCCTTGTACGGGTGCCCCACGAGGGTGTGTTTTGTGTCCGCTTTTGTTCACCTTGTATACCAGCAATTGTAGATCCGAATTAGAAAATTGTGAACAGTATAAATATGCCAGCGACACAGCATTGATTGGTCTTTGTAGAAATGATGACATCTCCTATAACGTTGAAGTTGAAAGATTTGTCCACTGGTGTGAACATAATTTCTTGAATTTAAATGTACAAAAATGTAAAGAACTTGTGATCGATTTTAGAAGATCTGAAAATTTACATGACAATCTTGTGATCAATGATGAGGTGGTTGAGCGAGTGAACCAGTACCAGTATCTTGGTACGGTAGCTAATTGAAAACAAGCTCTCCTTCGAAGAAAATCTTAAAGGCGGTCTCTAAGGATCAGGGGTCATGGCTGCAAATATTTAGATTCTTATCAGAACAATGGGTTCCATACCTTCGTTTTGACAAAATTGCTAAATTAACAACAATACAGCAGCTTTTGTGAGCCTTCATAATAATAATCTTGATCCTCCTCGGAAAAAAGAAAACTAGGTCAAGTGGACGTGACGTAATAGACTGGGTAGTCTATTGTTGTGAGAGAAATGACGTCACAAAGTCCAGCCTATTCCTGCCTGATAGTGTGTGCGCTGGACCATGTCAGTGTTTGCAGGCCAACAAGCCTTATAAATCTTCTCTGCTAATAGACTGCTATCTGCAACATTTATAAGCTGTTCATTACAGCGATGCACTTTGATAAAGAAAAAATGAGGATCAGTTCACTGTGAAAAATGCACTTCGTGATTCATGATAGCTGATGAAGTGTCATCTTCTATACTTTCAACATAGGAAACATAGAGGCAGTTTGATTAGTCATGATCTAGAGAAGGCTATTTGACTTGTCATAACTGATTTTGGATTGAAAATCAGATGCATGGTCCTTTTATTTGGCTGTCACCAACAAGAGGGATAAGCCTCCTTAAATCAAATTAACATTGAAAGTATTGGGTGTGATCATGACAATTCATCTGTATGATGACACACGAAGTGCCATTTTCACAGTGCAACAGTACACTCTTTTTCGATATGAAAGTGCATCGCTGTAATGCCATTTGTTGTGCTTTATTATAAGGCCGATATCGTGTCTGCACAGAAATAGGCATATATGGGCCTAGTAGTATCATTTAAAGGCCGACATTGTTGATCTGAATTTGTCATGGTGACAAAAAAAGGCCTAGTTGAACCAATAAAATATGATATTAATTTGATTATTAGGCCTACTGTTAAACATTTTTGGTTGATCACATTATACTGTTAACCTTTTTTGGTTGATACAGATTTGACATATATTTTTCCTCTTACATTGGTTAAAATGGCCTATATGGTTCTTGTTTTTCCCACATTTTCGGAGTTCTATAAGTGCTCTTGCCTACAACTTTACTTAGTACTTATAAATACCACAACATATTTCAATGCTTGCAGGCAAATAGATGTAACACGCTTTTTGTTCTGATACAGGGGCGTATCTAGAAATGGCCTGAGGGGGGACAATTGGGGTTAATATGCGGTGCTCCATGGCTTTTCCTATCTCTTCCATGTTAATTTTTGGCCTGAGGGGGGCTATGGCCCAATGCCCCCCTAAATACGCCACTGGTCTGATATATGGCCTGCCTGATTTTTTAATGGCCCCCAGAGGTCTATCTTCTTGAAGACTTTAGAAAATATGATAAGACAACATTGTCTTGACAAGCAAAATAATGGGCCCCGATCTGTTACTGTAGGCCTGATTTTAAGAAATATTTCACACTAACAAATTACTCATTCTAAATTTTATGAAGAGTTTACAGTGGTTGTAATAGCTGTCGTTTCAGAAATTTAGAGAGCAATGAATGGCTAAAAGAAACAATAGGCTTAATTAGAGTAGGCCTCACACATGTGAAAATGTAGATTTGATTTATTGGAATAAGACTTGAGAAAAAAAGGTTTGTGCTCAGATAATACACAGGCAAATAATAGGTATCTTGACAGTTCATTAGGCCTATTCACGCTCGACTGTCCTTGATTCACTGCTTGTGGTTGCGTCATGATCTATTTATAGACCCTCTTTTCTAACCCAGCCTGTGACGTCACGTCTCTTGACTGATTGAGCCTCGTTTTGACACTGTGGCAGGACAGGCAGGAATTATGCACTTCAAACTGGGATAATAGGGTGCAGGCAATGAGATGAATTCTGGGAACCGCCTCATGTTCTCTGCAATTATCCCTAGTGTCGACCCACTTAAAAAAATTGCGAAGTTATTTTGATAAGAGACCGCCTTTAAAGTCCTTTATAAAAACGCAAATTCCAGACTAACTTATTTTATGGGCCTACATCTGCTATTGAATCCGTGATTAGTTTTGGTATTGCCGTTTGGTTTGGCAATTGTACTGTAGCATCAAAAAAAGAAATTGTACAGGATTATTAAACATGCTAACAAGCTTGGTGTCAATGCAAGCAAAGCTCTGGAATATTTGTATAAATTTTATGTTACTCAAAGAACTAAGGTTATAAGATGAGATGTGAACCATCCTTTACACCATACACTCCCGGGCAAAAAAAATGGACCACCCCAGAATTCGACTTCATTTTGTTAGGGTTTCATTTTTAGATGATATACACACGGAAAAAGCTTCATTTCCTGTCAGTTAATCAACAGAAGCATTGTCTTGGTATTAAATTGATTTTCCTCTTGACTTTTTAAGCAGAACAGTTTTTTGGCTGCTCTTCTTGACGACTTTGTGCACTGCAAAATATGTATATTTTCCTATTCCGTTTCACTGCCTTCCAAAGCACCTTGGTGTTACCAGGTTTGTACCCTCTTTGCTTAACATCAGTATGAGCCCGCAAGTTCTGAAATAAGTGGAAATCTGGACTTTGTCAAACTTGGCGGTGGAGGAATAATGGTATAGGGAGCCTTTTCAAGCATTCTTCTGAGAAATCAAAAATCATCTAAGGTTTATAGGCCTAGTATGTAAAAAGAATGCATCAGGGCCTTTTGCCGACCATTTGGGAGCATTTTCTTGTAGAAAATGTACAAAATACCTTGTTCCTGGATGACAAGCTAATGCCCACGCAGTGAAGGTGACCATTAGTATTTTCTGTGCAACCATATATCGACCTTGTTATGGCTGGTGCAAAATATAGATATCAATCAAATTGTTAACTTTTTGAGTCATATAGATGATGGTCTAAGATGACACAAATTCGGTAACACAAATTTGCTTTGAAAATCATCGAAACAGCAATCGAAATATATGCGCATTTTGCAGTGCACAAAGGCATCAAGAAGTGCAGCCAAAAAACTGTTCTGCTTAAAAAGTCAAGAGAAAAAGCAATTTCACGCCAAGACAATGCTTCTGTTGATTAACTTACAGGAAATCAAGCTTTTTCGATGTGTATATCCTGTAAAAATCAAAGCCTAAAGAAATGAATTCGAATTCTAGGGTGGTCCATTTTTTTTGCCCGGGAGTGCATGTATTACCTCCGAAGATCCGGCATACGATTAAGAGCAAATCCAACCAGAACTGTCAGATATGATATGTATTTGGTTCCTGCTAGTATCTGATTGTTCAATAACCAATATATTGCCTTATCAGATCTGTCAGCTCTGCTGAGCAGGCCTATTGTGATGCACCAGATCATCCTGTGTGTGACTCTGTGCACCGAATCCTGTTAAAACTACACACTATGGATCTGTTTCTTTGCAGTATGCTTTCTTGTGACACACTAAAAGCTCTTTTCAATTATGACAGATCTCCGTAACTTCTACATTGAGTATTTGGTGTTTTACTACATTTATACAGACCTCCGCCGCGCTGCACGGTGTCAACACATACATACATGTATATATTATGGCAGGCTGGCGGACCTATATATATGCACTCTCTGAGTGTTTGTTCTTGTTATCATTATTACTACTGTTATTCGATTTTTCGTTTTGTTTGTATCATTTGCACGTTTAGATATGTAATTTTGAAAACGAATTTCATGTTTTACATGACAATAAATTCTTATCGTATCGCTTCGTAACGTAATGTATGATCATGACAAATCATTGGCATGATGACTCAAGAGGTGCCATCTTCACAGTGCAACAGCCCACTCGTTTTGCATAGCAAATTTGCAGACTGTGATAATATCATGAGATGTGACTAGATTTTGAACAACTTATGAATAGCCTATATAAAGTCACCTATTCTTATAGTGTCTGAACCAACTATCACCCGAGCAGGGCCGGGCTCTCAGAAAGGACCAAAATATCTGGCCAACTGTTAGTTCTTAAGACTGTCTGTTTTCAGTGTCTCAAAGAAACGAAAGGTTGATAACTGCTTGTGCACAGAAACGAGTTACAATATCCCTTGCAGTCTGGCAAGCCTATATATAGCATATCTTTCCGGAAGTCCAATATACTAAGATGTGCTGTATCGAGTCAGCCATCAAGTGTCAGCAAGCACACTCCAAATGTTCTTCGCAAAGGGGAGGGTTTTAAATGATCTCAATTATCCAGTACTAACGTTCTTAGATACAGTGAACCTGACCTAAAGACCACCCCAATATTAAGACCACCTCGATTTTAAGACCACTTCATTTTGTCCCAAATTTTCTCCCATTGACAGCAATGATAATTTGATTCAGAATTAAGACCACTCCTATTTTCAGAATTAATACCACCTAATTTGGCCCCAAATGACCATATAACCTCAGAATTAAGACCACCTGAAGGGCCAAACACCCCAAAAGTTGCATGAGATAGGAGTGGTGCCTGTCTGTCTACCCTTTCAAGATGTTATGTAAACAATGAAAGAAAATATGATCTGATAACAAAGGAGCCCCTATCACATTTCGTGCTGGTCCACTGCTGGAATTATCAGCCTGACCAATTAATCAGTCAACATTTTCTTTCAAAATCCATACTTTTACCCTAAGAAAATTGCAGTCTTTAAATAATGATGATTCAGAATTAAGACCACCTCCATATTAAGACCGTTTTGACTGGTCCCAAGGGTGGTCTTAATTGTGAGGTTCCACTGTATTAGCAATGATGATACATGTATGTCACAGTTGCAGATAGCTTGTGGCTTTCCATGCAATGAGTTTTTGATCTCATTAACACAACCAAATAATGAAAGCATTTTTAAGCCCGTGACATCACAAGATCAAGTTGAATGTTAATTTGTTTGGACCACTAATCTTCAAATAGCTATAAGAGGATCAAGGCTGTTTGTTTGTTAGGAATTAGTTCAGTCTGATATCAAGCAACAAAAGGATTTGGCTATGCGAAACACACTTTTTTACACGGTGTAGGTCCGGCAAATGTCTTATGAAATAGAGTGGTTTTTTACAGGTCAATGTCTTGTATTTGGCATGAAACAACATAAATACAACGAAAATATCATTATAGCTGTTTGCAGATTGGCAGTCCAACAGTTTCAAAAGTAGCTTTCAATTGGGGTCCTGTAATGTCACTGGCTTAAACATTTTTTGTGTCAGTTATGGTTAATCAGTTGATTGAGTGCTTATCATATCCAGCAGCGTAGGTGACAATAAACAAACTTATACCACTGTTTGCTTTTTCTAGCCAATCAGAAGGCAGGATTTTGCTCTGATATAATGCATATCACAGCTCATACACCTGACCATGATATTGCATGCTTGGCTGACTACAAGTTGACAAAATTGAAGGAAACACGGAAACAAAACTGACCAACAAAGGATTAAAACTGAACAACACAGACAGTGAACAAGGAGGAAGATTGTATCAAGTGTAACTGGTCTCAATAACAAGAAAATCTTTTTGAAAAAAAAGATATATGCTGGCTGTAGTCATTACGATTTCAAAATTTACAATAAGAGTATGTTTTGCCAAAAGAATTTTAAAATATGGTATAAGAGAAACTACAGATGAACCCATGATATGGTATAAGAAGCTATAAGAGGAATTATAGATGAACCCATGATAGATCTATCTATCTATCTGTCTTTCTCTCACCCTCTCTATCTCTTCATCCCAAGGGGGGCATGCGATACTCCGGAGACACCAACTATACTTTATCTATATCTCTCACTAACTAGGTCTTGAACTCATACACATCATGGGTTCATCTATAAATCCTCTTATAGCTTCTTATACCTACTCTGATCTACACTAACTGGTGTATTGTATTGACTGTTATTTTTATTCCTATGACAGTTTAGCTGGAGTTGGCAAGTTCATATGGGGAGCATAGGTTCAATATGACTCACTATTAATTAGTAAGTCACTACATATGACTGTCAATCCTTAACTGTTAATCAGGCATCCCTTACTGTTGTTCATCAGTTAGTCACTACCTGTTAGTCATTAAGTCCGTTGTTTTGGTAGTTACTATTTGTTAGCCACTAAATATGTTATTTAGTCACAAACTGTTAGTTAGTAAAAAAACTGTTAGTCAGTCAAAAACTGTTAGTTAATCAAAAACTGTTAGCTAGTAAAAAAGTGTTAGTTAGTGAAAAAGTGTGAGTTAGTACTGTTAGTCAGTCCAAAACTGTTAGTTAGTCAAAAACTGTTTGTAGTAAAAATAAATCTTATTCTGTCAAAAAGTGTTAGTCAGTCAAAAACTGTTAGTTAGTCAAAAACTATTTGTAGTCAAAACTGTTAGTAGTCAGAAATGGTTAAATAGTCAAAACTGTTAGTTAGTTAAAAACTGTTAGTTAGTGAAAAGGGGGAGTTAGTCAAAACTGTGAGTAGTCAAAACTGTTAGTCAGTCAAAACTGTAAGTCAGTCAAATACTGTTAGCTAGTTAAAAAGTGTTAGTTAGTGAAAAAGTGTGAGTTAGTACTGTTAGTCAGTCAAAAACTGTAAGTTAGTCAAAAACTATTTGTAGTCAAAACTGTCAGTAGTCAAAAACGGTTAGTTGGTCAAAACTGTTAGTTAGTCAAAAACTGTTAGTGAAAAGGGGATATTCAAACTGTTAGTAGTCAAAACTGTTAGTAAGTCAAAACTGTTAATTTGTCAAAAACTGTTAGTCAGTCAAGACTGTTAGTTAGTCAAAAACTGTTTGTAGTAAAAAAAACTGTTATTCAGTCAAAACAGTTAGTAGTCAAAACTTTTAGTCAGTCAAAACTGTTAATTTGTCAAAAACTGTTATTCAGTCAAAAACTGTTAGTTAGTCAAAACTGTTAGTTAGTCAGAAACTGTTAGTTAGTCAAAAACTATTTGTAGTCAAAACTGTTTGTAGTAAAAAAAACTGTTATTGGGTCAAAACTGTTAGTAGTCAAAACTTTTAGTCAGTCAAAACTGTTAATTTGTCAAAAACTGTTAGTAGTCAAAACTTTTAGTCAGTCAAAACTGTTAATTTGTCAAAAACTGTTATTCAGTCAAAAACTGTTAGTTAGTCAAAACTGTTGGTTAGTCAAAAACTGTTAGTTAGTCAAAAACTATTTGTAGTCAAAACTGTTTGTAGTAAAAAAAAACTGTTATTCAGTTAAAACTGTTAGTAGTCAAAACTTATAGTCAGTAAAAACTGTTAATTTGTCAAAAACTGTTAGTTAGTCAAAACTGTTAGTTAGTCAAAAACTGTTAGTTAGTCAAAAACTATTTGTAGTCAAAACTGTTTGTCGTAAAAAACTGTAAGTCAAAAATGGTTAGTTAGTCAAAACTGTTGGTTAGTCAAAAACTGTCAGTTAGTGACAAACTGTTAATTAGTCACTAATTGTCACTAACTGTTAGTCAGTCACTAACTGTTAGTCAGTCACTTACTGTTACTCAGTCACTAACTGTTAGTCAGTCACTAACTGTTAGTCAGTCACTAACTGTTAGTTAGTCATGTAAGTCAGCTAGTCCTTAACTGTTAGGAAACTAAGTTACTAACTGTTAGTCCTTGACTGTTAGTCATTTTGTCCCTAACTGTTGTTCATCAGTTGGTCACTACTGTTAGTAAGTCACTGTTGTTAGTTACTTACTGTTAGTAAGCACTAACTGTTGTTGATTCACTAACTGTTTGTTAGTCTTGAACTGCCAGTTGGTCACTAACTGTAAGTCACTAACAGTCTGTTAATCACCCCAAGGATGTGCCACCCAGAAATTGGACCTATAAATAGAACAAACTGCTCTCATTACTATTCACCCCCAATTGTTACAACTCACCCCCAATTATTTCAGGTCCTGCAACAATTGTATCTGCACCAATTGGTCGATTAATGAGTGGCAGGTGTACTTTTACATCAATGCAACAATATTAAGTATTTGTGATCGTAAGATATTTTGTAATGCTCTAGCTGACATTACTAAATGGTGGGGACCAAACCTGTTGACACTTTTCCGTATGGGGCAACCAGTATAGTATGCTGGCTGCATAGCCAATACTGTACTATAACAAATCTTGTCCTAAAGTTCAAGAAGCCAGCATAAAAAGGCTGTATTCACTCTTTTTATATCAATATCTGAAATAATGATCAAAATTAAGCAACAAAAAATAGCGGAGCAGCAGACCAACAATTTTGGCCCCATTTGGCAAGGTCAAAGAATTTTTTTTTCTTCTTAATTCGGGCGCTGCCGCCCCCGAACCCCTGCTTCTTCTTATTTCGGGGCTGCCGCCCCCGAACCCCTGCTCATTGCTTTCTATTCTTTTTTTAATGTATTACGTAACTTCAAATTTAAATTTTCTCAGCGACTGTAATAATCAGCCTCACCAAAGAGACCTAGGCTGAGAGGTCTGCACTATCGACCTACCCATCTATCTATCCGTCTATCTATCTACAGTAAAAATTTCTAAAACTGGCTCGTCATTTTAAATCTAGCCTTAGCTATGTATCCATAGCCATTTTCAGCTAAACCTAGCTACACATATCCATAGCTAGCCACAATTACTATTGTTTAAACTAGGGGTAAAGAGCTTCTCGTGTATACAAAAGAATACAAATGGATAGCTATGGATAGATATGGATAAGACTAGTAATGAATAGCTATAGACAGCTAAGTTGAGCCACATTTAGAAATTTGTACTCTATCTATAAAATTGATCTATGAAATTAAAGTATTGTGTTATTTCTATCTATCTATCATTCTTTCTATCTATCAAATTTTTTCTAAATATTTAAAATGTCAATATTTCAAAAAGTATAGAATGACCATGAATCACACCATCGAAAGGCACAACAGCATCATATAGGTGATATGTGTATGAATTTCCATCCATGTACATGCAATACTGGGCAGGTTTTGGGCCAGAAATGAAAAAAAATTGTTTTTATTATTTTTTTCAATATTTCAAAAACTATAGAATACCCATCAATCAGACCATCAAAAGGTACAATTGGACCACATAGGCTGTATGTATACCAAATTTCATCCATGTACATGCGATAGTGACCGAGTCTTGATTCGGAAACGAAAAAAATAGTTTTTTATCTTTTTGTTTAATATTTCAAAAAGTATGGATTATCCATCAATCAGACCATCAAAAGGCACAACCAGACCATATGGGCTATATGTGTACCAAATTTCATCTATGTACATGCAATAGGGCCCGAGTTCTGGCCCGGAAACTATCTATCCGCCCGCCACCCGGACGCCCGACCGCCCGACCGCCCGGACGCCCGCCCGGCGGACGGACAACATTTTACCAAAGTGATAACAATACCTTCTTCGAACTTCGTTCGCTGAAGGTAAAAACGATCAAGATTACAATTTCCTTGTTTACTTGCAATAAAAATCTTGTCTGCCATACACAAACTTTTGAATGGACAGCAGCTAATGTTCGTTTGGTCTGTTTTACACAAAAATAGTTTGCAGCGTAGTAAAATAAATTATATTTTCGGGTCTACAAGTTGGAAGAAAAGAAGGATTTTCCAAATTGTCGGATCTTCCAAATGTTTACAGTCTCTGTTTTAAAAGCACCTGTAATGCATAATTCAAATCAAACAAATGTTCTGTAAATATCTTGCAATTCCCAAAAGTTTGTTGCTGTTTATCTTAATGTTTTTGTTGGTGAGGGTAAGAATTGTTTTAAAACTTGGGCAAAGGCAACAAATATCATTCCTTGACAATCGGAATAATTAATCAGTGATCCAATTCCATAAATTTACAAGAATCCACTGAATCGGACTCATGAGCCCTTGGAAGTCTAAAGCATGCACTTACAGATGGACGGATGGATGATTAGGGGTTTACGTCCTGTATTTATGTACCTGGCAGTATAGGCTAATTAGGACAGGAGGATGACACGCCAATGACACGAACGGATTCGGAAGGATGATAGAAACTGCTGTCCAACACAGGCCAAGGTGACCCAGCAAGAGCTGGATTTAAACCTGCACCCAGCGATTAACAGCCTAGCACGATACAACTAGAACAACCCTCCCCCCTCAGTTAAAATTTAGATAAAAGCTTTTCACTCTTAATTTATTAGCTGCGTCGAGACACACCGTATTATTGTCATTATTTTTTTTATTCACTTTTTGCACAAAGACCTGTGCATTCCACGTAATACACACTCGCAAAATAATAAAACCTTATTTTAACCAGCTTAAAGGAAGAAATTCCTACTTTGCTCACTGACGCATGTTTCTTTGGCAAGTATGCCACCTGTGCCAGTGAGGAGAGTTCAGTACACTTAAATTTCTTCCTGCACCTGCATAAAACTGCAGAATTCTGCAGTTTCCTGCAGAATTCTGCAATTCTGCAAAAAATTCTGCAGTTCTGCAGGAAACTGCAGAATTCTGCAGGAAACTGCACAATTCTGCAGTTCTGCAAAAAATTCTGCAGTTCTGCAGGAAACTGCAGAATTCTGCAGGAAACTGCAGAATTCTGCAGGAAGCTGCAGAATTCTGCAGTTCTGTAATAAATTCTGCAGTTCTGTAGGAAACTGCATAATTCTGCAGTTCTGCCTATACAAAAATGAGGACTGTGAGGAAAATTTAGTGAATTTAGTGAATTTAGTGAAATACTGAACGCAGGTGTTTCCACCTCTATGCTCAGATCAGATTGTCACATTTTTACACAAGCACAAGTAATATTGTCAATCCCAGAATATGTACATAGTCCCACTGGAGTTATTTACAGATCCTGTGCGGCAGAACACTCCAAGACGTCATATGGTTATAAATGTTTATATACACTATGTACACAAGGGTAAAGGAAACCCAATGATGGCTACTCATGCTGCCTTCATCGGTATATCCTCGTCAGGACGAACTGTAATCCGTATAATAAGTATGTTGTATCACAATAATACTGAAAAGAGTAGGATAAGTAATGATATCCCGATAATACTGGAGTAAGGTAAGAAATTTATGTAAATAGATGAAATGTAACTTGAGCACAAATATAATATAATAATCCTGATTTTGGAAGGAACTTCTTATGTACTCCCTGGTTGGTCCAGGCTTCTATAATCCACTGCAATCCGTAATGATGAAACCATGAAGTTAATAGTGAAATATCCAGAAGACCACTCAATGACTGTCGACAATTTTCGGTCCATTAAGGTTCAAAGTTGGGGTGTAGTTGAGAGAGAGACATTGGCTGCTCATGCTGCCATCGTCTCCCGGATGCTGTGCCAATTAGAAGGATGTCAGTTGAAGAGGGGGTCGTATTTCATGGGGTGTTGTTTCCAGTGGTTGTCTAAACGATTTTTGAAACTGTTGATGCTATTAGCTGACACAACTGATTCAGGCAGACTATTCCACGTTGCAACTGATCTGTTCCTGAATGCGTGCTTTCGGATGTCTAGTCTGGATCTTTCTTGGAATAACTTCCACGCGTGGCCTCTCGAGGTCCTCGGCGCCCTCTGCATCGTGAGTGAAACTTCGCTGTCGTAGAATCCATTCAAGATTTTAAACATTTCAACCATGTCACCGCGCATCCTTCGGAATCTGAGTGTTGGTAGTTGAAGTTTCCTAAGCCTTTCCGGATATGTCAGATTTTGGAAGTCATTGATTTGCCTAGTGGCATATCTTTGGACGCTTTCAATTCTCTTGATATCCCCAATATGGTAAGGGTTCCACAGGCTCTGACCATATTCTAGAGCGGATCTGACGATGGCCTTGTAGAGTGGGATGAAGGTGGAAATATTTAAGTAACTTATTGAGCGTCGGATGATCCCCATATTTCTATTGGCTTTTTGGATGATGCTATCAATGTGGTTACTGAAGGTGAGTTTGCTCTCGATGATAATTCCCAGGTCTTTCTCTTGATTTACTAGCTCTAGCGGTACTGGCGGGCCATTTCCAGATTGAAGTATTAATGGCGATGTTCTTGAGTCCTGAAGATTCCTTGAGATGAATAACCGCTTGCATTTAGATGGGTGGAATTTAAGTAGCCATTTACTTGCCCAATGTTGAAGGGTGTTTAGATCTTTCTGCATGTGGTCAATTTCACCATCGAGCGGTGGCTTGCCGATTTTGTACAGTTTGGTATCGTCCGCGAAGAGATAAGCCTTTGAGATGATGTGGTCTGGTAAGTCATTGATGTATATGATGAAAAGCACCGGTCCCAGGACCGACCCTTGTGGGATTCCGCTTTTTACATCTGCCTGGGTCGACATTTTATCATTGACACGTACCCTCTGTTTGCGATTTAACAGGAAGTCTCGGAGCCATTCGAGAAGGTTACCGCTGATTCCATAACTGGCGAGCTTATGGAGGAGTCGTCGATGAGGGACACTGTCAAAGGCCTTTTGAAAGTCCATATAAATGGCCTCAATGGGAAGGCCCTGGTCAATGGCATGTGTCCACTCATCTAGTACTTTTAACAACTGGAGGACGGTTGACCTGCCGGTGATGAATCCAAATTGCCTGTTAGATATAAGAGAATTTGCCATCAAGTACTCCATGAGTTCTCCTCTGATTACTCTTTCCATCACTTTGCATACCACGCTGGTAAGACTAACGGGCCTGTAGTTGGTTGGGTCTTTCTTCGCGCCCTTCTTGAAGATGGCGCACACTTCGGCATTCTTCCAGTCTTCGGGGATCTTACCATGTGATATTGAATTTTGAAAGATTTTTGCGAGTGGTTTTGCGATGACCTGGCTGGTTTCCTTGAGGACTCTGCAATGGATCTTGTCTGGGCCTGGGGAGGAGCTGATGTGGAGATCATTCAATTTTTTCTTGACCGTCTGATCATTGAAGACAACTGTGGAGAGCTGGTGGTGCGTACGTTTCTCAAACTTAGGGAGAATCCCTTCAGGCTCGTCAACAAAGACGGATGAGAAAAAGTCATTTAATATCACTGCCTTTTCCAGGTCTGATCTTGCTATTTTGCTCCCAACCTGGAGTTCAGGTATTGATGATTTAACTTTGGTGGACTTATTTACATGGCGCCAAAAACGTTTGGGGTTTGTCTTGACTGATTTGGCGATCTCCTTTTCTTGCTCAATTTTGATTTTCCTGACGTTGTTTTTGATCTGGTTTCTTAGTCTGACGTACTGTAGTTGCTTTTCTTCCGATCTAGTTTCCATGAAACGCCTCCATGTTCTGTGCTTTTGCCTGATCTGGTGTTCAAGATCTTTTCCAATGGGGGTTGCAAATTTCTTGGTCTTATTCGTGACTAGGCGGTGGGGGATGTTGTCGTCTTGAGCCTTGTTGTATATATCGAGGAAGATCTTCCATTGGGCTTCGATATCGCCTTGGTGTGGATCTAGTAGTGCATCCCAATCTTTGTCCAGTTGTTTTCCCAAATCACTGTAGTTTCCCCGGTCGAAAAAGTATTTAAGACGGCTAGAGTTGTTGCGATGAGCATAGCACTTGAAGAGAAAATTGATGACACTATGGTCGCTCCTGCCAAGTGGGCTATGATGGGTCAAGCTCTCAATCATGTTTTCTTCATTTGTAAATAATAAGTCCAGAAGGGAGGGTTGATTTGAGCCTCTCTGTCTCGTTGCCGACGTCACATGCTGGGTCCAATAGAATGGCGTAACGGTTTCCAGGAACTTGGAGGAAGTATTGTCCGTGGACGACCACGATGACCAATTGATGTTAGGAAAGTTGAAATCCCCGCACACTAATTTGTGAGACGCAGGGTGGTTTTGGACTTCACAGAGAAGGTCATTAAGCGCTTCGTTGTTTTCATCGCTGGAATTGGGGCTCCGGTAGATAGTGCAGATTAGGAGACTGTTGCTGTGGGTCAAATTGATTTGGACTGCTAGGTACTCTTTAAAGTTGGTTCTGAACCTTGTCTCTGATGCTCCAATGGATTCATGTAGATATACCACGATGCCTCTCCCATTTGGTTCCCTGTTGACGAGAGTATTGTATCCTGGTATTTGTAGCTCAGCCTCCGTAAGTTGGAAGCGGCTATTCTTTGCCCAGGCTTCGTTGATCATTATGATGTCCACTTTCGATTCGTTGACTGCTAGCCTCAGTTTAAGTTCGGGTAATTTGGAGTGAATACTGTCTGCATTAGTCATCCACATAAGAAGATCCTGCCCTGTGAATTTGTTAGATGGCCTTGGGTTTGTCGAACCTGAGTGCTGGATATTAGTAGGGCCTTGGCTGACGCGGATACTCCTGGCATGGGCTGCCTCAGGCTGCCCTCCAAGAGCATCCGTGTTTCATGTTGTTAGGTTGTCTTTTTTTCTTTGACCCGCCAAAAACCCGGTTGGCCCACCACTTTGTAAGTTTGGGTTGGCGTCGATTTATTTCTGGCTTCTGTAGACAGCTGTGAAAATTCTTCTCTTTGCACTTTGGTGAGGTCGTGACCCACACTTATGTCTTTATGTATACTATCCTTCAGTTTAGGTGTTGCTCTCATTAGGGTGTCTTTGTGGTGTTCATTTAATAGCTCCACAAGTAACGGCCTTGGCTTCCCTTCTACCGGTTTCCCTAGTCTGATCACCTTCTCTACTGCAGCCTGGTCGATGTTGCCATTGAGGAATTTAAGAATCTCCATACATTTTTCCTTGTCATCGTTTTTCTTTTCTTCTTGGGATTCCTTTATTGATTCAGCCATCTTGTGTAGGATGATGTTCTTCTTTCTTCTCTCTCTGTCGGCCATTTCCGATGCTATAGTTCCAAAGAGCTTGGGGTCTTGCAAGCTTGAAGTCACAGTTTTCTCTGTCTGTTCCTTAATCGAGGTTTGGATGGCTTCGGATTTGTGAGACTGACCAATGGCTTGGTCGATTTTTTCCGTTATACTGGTCTCGATTTCCTTCTGTAAGCCCTGGTGACTAGATCGGACTGCTTCGTTCACCTTCGATTCTAAGTTTGTGTCTGCATTGTCCACTTGAGTCTGAAGAGTGTTGACTTTCGTTTCCAAATTTTCCAGTTTACTGTTGATAGCTAAAACCTCCATGTGTAGTTTAGATGCTCCATATTTACAGTTGGGGCAATACCAGTGTAATTGATCCAGTTGTTTAATAATAACGTTGTATTCGGTAGAGGAAATGCCATGACATTGAGCGTGGAATTTTCTGCCACAGACTGAACAGGTTAAGGGGAAGTCTCTATCCTTGAACTTCCTGGTACATGTAGGACAGTCCGCAATTTTTATGTGAGTGATTTCCAATTTATCGAGATTTTGTTAATAGTTGCAGAACATCAATTGTCTATTTTAACGAGTTTTAACTTAAATGTATGGAAGTTGGGTAGAAATCTTATCCTTGAGTAAGCACAATTCTTAGATCCACATGATAATAGGTATACTGTCAGGCATGGGCTGCTAATGCTGCCCTCCCAACAGTTTTTTACCTTTTACTGTCGTTTGAAATCCCAGAAGTCCGAGTTGTCCGACGACTGGCTGTCTGATTCTTCTGTCTCCTGGGGGGGCGCAGCTGGGATGTACAGTCCAAGGTCTCGAAATAGGCTTTCGCAGGTTCGATGGTGCAGCTTGTTTGCGAGGAATTCACTGGGATGAACCCCGTCACAGAGATGGTGGTCTTTGAAGATTTTCACTGCTTTCGACTTCTTCTTGTTCTTCCTCTTTTTTACAGACTGTCCAAGTACCTGTCTGTCTAGGTCAATAGTGCGAATCCCGAGATTCTTGTTGCCCTCGACTATTTGTCCATTGACCAACTTGATATCCTCCAAAAGTTTTTTCTGTTGTCCCTTTAGTGACAGAAGGGTGTATTCCGCTGAGGGGTCGATCGTTTTGAGATGGTGGGTGTAGTATTTCTTCAGACTTGCTGGGACTATCGTGGCGATATTAACTCTGCTTCCAAAGTGTTGTCTGAGTTCCTCTATGACAGAAAGCACTTTAGCAATTTGACTTCCTCGATAGTAAGACAGTAGTTTGATGTCCCCTATGGCCTCCCTCGTAGTAAAGTTACAAATACCGCCTTGGATGATGATTTTGTCATAGTGGTTGTGCCTGGCTTCTTTTACAGCAATGTGGAGTAGCCTTTGGATTTTTGCTCCTCTGGCGATTTGCAATTCAACTTCAACAGGTAGGTTATTCCTCTGAATATAATCGTCCAGAACAAGGTCTAGTCCGTCCCCTCTTGAATCCGTGAGAACCAAGACCCTTGCTGGGTTAGAGTTGGAATAGTGCAAATTTCCGTGCGTAGCCATCGTGGGTTTCACGTGTGTGGATTTCCCGCGTCTGCGCCGCCATATTGGATTTCCCGCTACTCTGCAGATCGCACCAGAATTTTTCAAAATCGGTCGATATTAAGTTCCTAAACATTCATACGGACCTGGGATGTCCTGATCGTGCAGTCCAGAAGTATCTGTAGTTCTGTGTATCAATTTAGGTGGGTATATTGTGTTAAAAAAAACCCTGAAAAGATCGTTATTCCGAGGAGCTTCTTTGCGGGCGTGTTGCTTCTTGCGCATGCGTATTGTTTGTACCCAAACTTGTGGGATCGCAAAAATTTCATTTTACAAACTGCTGTATCAAAATAAACTTCCATGGACGTTTTGCCTCTCTGCTCGGCCAATTCTCAACTAAAATTCATTCAGAAAAAAGTTTCAGGTACCCTACAACCAGGTCTATTGACTACTGTAGTCAGTCTTTGTCCGTCGTTAATTGTTTCTTTTTGCCGTAAGGCCCTTTTTTCGGCGATCGGTCAGATCGCAAAAATGTCATTTTATAAACTGCTGACAGTGCTCTATCAAAATAAACTTCCATGGACATTTCGCCTCTCTGCTCGGTCAATTCTCAACCAAATTTCATTCCGAAAAAAGTTTCAGGTACTCTGCAACCAGGGCCATTTAATACAGTAGTCAGTCTATGTCCGTCGTATTTTCTTTTCGCCGAAAGGCCCCTTTTTCGGCGATCGGTCAGCTCGCAAAAATGTCATTTTATAAATACATAGTCAGTATTTGTCCGTCGTATTTTCTTGAAACTGCAGAATTCTGCAATTTTCTGCAGAATTCTGCAGTTTTTTACAGAACTGCATAAAACCTCCCAGGCTGCATATCTCCTACAGAATTGCAGATTTTGCTGCAGAAACTTTTCAGAAACGCTGCAGTAACAGAGGACTACCAAAACCCTGACCCCCCAAATCACAACCCCCCAAACCAACCCCCTAAATCAATGTTTCCGTGGTAGCGGCAAGCTCAATGTCAAAGAGGTCTGAACTGTACAGATCTATGCAATACACTGGCGGCAGGGAGCAGCAGAACTGCAGAATTCTGAAGCTTCCTGCAGATTTTTTTCGAAACTGCAGAATTCTGTAGTTTTTTGCAGAATTCTGCAATTTTTTGCAGAACTGCAGAATTCTGCAGTTTTCTGCAGAATTCTGCAGTTTTTTGCAGATTTTTCCGAAACTGCAGAATTCTGCAGTTTTTTGCAGAATTCTGCAATTTTCTGCAGAATTCTGCAGTTTTTTAAAGAGCTGCATAAAACCTCCCAGGCTGCATATCTCCTACAGAATCACAGATTTTGCTGCAGAAACTTTTCAGAAACTCTGCAGTGACAGAGGACTACCAAAACCCCGACCCCCCAAATCAAAACCCCCCAAACCAACCCCCCAAATTAATGTTTCCTTGGTAGTGGCAAGCTCAATGTCAAAGAGGTCTGAACTGTACAGATGCAATACACTGGAGGAAGTAACAGAGGTTCAGAAGTCATGCAGGGAGCAGCAGAACTGCAGAATTCTGAAGCTTCCTGCAGATTTTTTTTGAAACTGCAGAATTCTGCAGTTTTTTGCAGAATTCTGCAGTTTTTTGCAGAACTGCAGGATTCTGCACTTTTCTGCAGAATTCTGCAGTTTTTTGCAGATTTTTTTGAAACTGCAGAATTCTGCAGTTTTTTGCAGAATTCTGCAATTTTCTGCAGAATTCTGCAGTTTTCTGCAGAATTCTGCAGTTTTTTACAGAACTGCATAAAACCTCCCAGGCTGCATATCTCCTACAGAATTTCAGATTTTGCTGCAGAAACTTTTCAGAAATGCTGCAGTGACAGAGGACTACCAAAACCTGGACCCCCCAAATCACAACCCCCCAAACCAACCCCCAAAATCAATGTTTCCTTGCAATAAACTGCAGGAAGTAACAGAGGTTCAGAAATCATGCAGGGAGCTACAGAACTGCAGAATTCTGCAGCTTCCAACAGAGTTTTTTTTTTAAACTGCAGAATTCTGCATATTTTTTTGGAACTGCAGGCAGTTCCTGCAGAATTCTGCAGTTTTTTGCAGAATTCTGCAGCTTTTTGCAGAATTCCGCAGTTTTTTGCAGAACTGCAGGAAGAAATTATATACTCCTCGGAGAGTTGGCACTTCTGTCATTAAGTGGGTTAAAATAGCCAACCAACTTTCCCCCCAGAATTCATAGGCGTGTGGGAGGGGGGGGGGGTGGTCGCCCCCAAAAGTTTAGGAAAAGTAAGATTTGGGCAAAAAGGCAAACAAATTTGGGCAAATGATTAAATAAAAATTATTGAAAATTAATGATTTTCAGACAATTTCCTCTGAAATGGTGCTAAATTTAGATCTTGAAATTTGCCCCCCCCCCAAAATCGCGCGTGCTGTACGCCTATGCCCCGTATTGCCAAATTTACTCTGTTTTACCGTATGTTATTTATGTGAATAAATTCCTTTGTCTACCTGTCTGTCTTTGTCATTCACTCACCTGCATATAACGACACCGTATCGGTGACGGCCAAGAATCGTAGGTAGAAACTGAAGGAGTAGCCACGTAATGCTTTCTGGGAGAGAACGAAGAAACACAGCAGGTTGCTGAGGGTTCCAGCGAATATCAGCCACGGAGAACAATATACCCAGACATTGCGGACCGAGTCCTCCAGCGACATTTCCTTGAAAAGCAAAGAAAATTAATTATTAGCCGGCAGTAAATATGTTATGTCAGTTTATAAATAAAAAAATTAATAGGAGAAAGGAGATTTTTGAAAAAAAGCGATTTTGGCAAAAAAAAGGAAATGTTGTCAAAAGGTGATGTCAGAAAAGGAGATTTTGAAAAGGGAGCAAATGATTGGCCCCCAATAATACTGCTTTGGCAATTGAATATATCTTTGGTGCTTGGGTGGTTTGACTTCAGACGTTAACATTTCAAGCAATGCAGGGCTCTCCTCAAGTAATTTTTTAGAAGTCAGAAGATAAATTTAACTCCCTTATCTATGGAAAGCAGCAACTGAGTTGATTGGAAGTGTCTAATACACTTTTTTTAAACTATCAATTTATGATCTATAACTACAAGCTGCATTTTACATATATAATTTTAATTACATGTTAGATAGGTGGCCAGAAAAAAGACCAATATCTGAAATTCATATCGCACACCCCTGGTACTCAAATTGAAGCTAGTTTTCTCCTGAGAACAATGGTATAACTAGTATCATTGTATGTCGAATAATGAGCGAGATATTTATAACCGCGATTACGCGAAAGGACATTTTTAGAAAATATTGGGCAGAAACCGAGTGGCTTTTGGGGGACCACTTAGACTTGGAGGATCTTTCTTAATTTGAACAGCGTGTTCATTTTTCCATTTTGCAGAAAAATAAGAGGTATGCGATGTGAATTTAAGAATTTTTTTTTTTTCGGCCACCCTAATGTTAGAGCATCAAACAGATACATATGTCATAAAATAATAAAAAATGAAATATGGAAATACAGCATAAAACACAGGCTACTACAATCTAATGGGATTAGGCTATACATTCATAAGCATATATGCACAATTCAATTGCATTTTATTTGATATAAAATATAGAATGTAAGGATTATTGTTGTGAGCAATTATCAGTTCAAAACTGCTTCATTTAAGTTGGCGCGAGAGCCCCGAAGCACGGAGTCAGCGGCAACCGCTATAGGCCACACCACGGAACTCTCACATTCTACTTTCATTGTTACATAGGATGCGGTGTCACCAGCTTTAAGAGCCTCGACTACTACATTTTAGCAAATATTTTTAATTTTGGGTTGGATGTGCATGCATGTGCCACAGGCATCTTCATAAATCCTCTTGATTTACGTAATTGTATTTTGTTTGCCAATAAATTCTATTCTATTCTATTCTATTCTATTCTATTCTATTCTATTCAAGCTTTAACATGAGTTCTCAGTGTTGACATGCTCTTCCCAACGACAGTCATCGGAAGTAGTTATGATTTTATCAGACCATCATGTTCTCCAGCTGAATTAAGTTGCGAAAGTTATCCTTTTCTATGGACTGCGAGATTGCTCAGGTACTCCATATTTAGGACCAACAGTGTATTTCAAAAATTTGCAAATCAAAAGTGAAAAAAGAGGACTCAGGTTGGATTTACAGTGCCATTTTAGTTTCTCGTAAATATCCCATACAAATCATTTAGGTTTGGCAATTTCCTGTCTACCTTTTGACTCGTTCATCACATTTCAGTTTTCCCCATAAGATATGGCCTTACCAACAAGTTATGCCAAAAATAATGGCAATAATGTGTTTCCAAGGTTGAATGCAGAGGAGATGACACTTCATCAGCTATCATGAGTCACAAAGTGTATTTTTCACAGAGAACTGGTCCTCATTTCTTCTATATCAAAGTGACAGACTGTAAAGAATGCCCAAACAGACACTAAAAGCCAAAAAACTAGCACAGTGACTCTTATTTTTGAATATCATTTAACAGGCCATGCAATTCAAAAATTTGGGTTTTGCATATTTCAAAATGTAGCAGACAGAATCACTATGGTTTAGACCCTTCGAATTCAGCTTTTCTAGATAAAATTTTCAGACAGTTTCACTTTGCTGTATGTCTGTTCAATGTGGTAATAAATTTGTGAGATTGGGCTAAAAAAATCTTGCTTGAAATGTAAGTTACGCCAATGTTATATATAGGAAGAAGTTCCGAAGAATCAACAATTCTTTACGTAAAAACAAGTTTTCTTTAAGATGACATTTCTTTGTATTCATGATGGTTACTGCAGATTCAATTAGTATGAGTTTCTTTGACTACTTTGCTCACTGTCTACGTAGCTATTTCAGCTTGCCTGATTGGTCAGTCAGCAAAGCTAAAGTCCTCTAAATCCTTAAGTTTGACATAGACAGCAATGAAAAAACGTAGTATTCTGCTTCAGTGAGCAGCTGAGTTTGAAAAGTAAATGAGATTAGCTGGATAACACTGACAATCCTTGTCCCTCCAGACACATCACTGGCTTTGAAAAACGCTTTAATCTTATTCAAATTAGATTTATGCTCCGTATTCAGTTGGAGTGTTGCCTACCCTATATATCTACCTGATTGAAAATACTTTTGCCAATCAATGCAATCATACCATGTGATCATCATATATCAACCAAGCCTACTAAATTGCATACCGTAGAACGGGGTGACTTTGAACAGTTTTCACCTCAATTCCCTTATCTTTAAAAATATATAAGATCAATGTGGTATTTCATGGGATAAAATGTTGGCCACTGGCATGTAGTTAACCTGTGCTTCGGCATTTTGAGATAGACATCATGTACATGCCAGTGTCAGTGGATAAATGGCGTTCAAACTCACCCTGAGATCCGGGGTGACTTTGAACAGAGTGAATTTCAATGAAAGAAAATCTTCAATTTTCAGAAAAACAAATGTTTAGATCTATCTGTATTTTTGAATTTTGCAGGGCTAAATGGCCTTTCCCTAAAATTTTGTCACTGGTTTTTTTATGTTTTGTGACTTTTTTATTCTTGATCTACTTTTGTGCCTTTGGAGCTAAATGATTGCCTAATATAGTGAAATATGCTTCAGACATTGAATTATATGCATTGTCTTATGAAATATGATATATCTGTGACTATAGTTTACGGGGAAATGTGATGGTCTCTGCGCTCACCATCACAATGTGATGTTCAAAGTCACCCCGAAGTTTGTTACAATTCAACATCATCCACTTATATTCTTTGTTGTCCGTCTTTCTGAATAGGCTCCAACAAGTTTCTGGTGGATTTTGGAAGTATTTGAGTGACATTATAATAAGGCAAGTATTTATATGGCCAGGGTCATTCAGTACTGTTGTGGGCACTGAAGTTAACAGGCTATGATATCTTGAAAAGAAGTATGCTAAGTTTATTCATCAAAATCATGAAAAAAAAATTCCATTCACAATGACTTTATGTAGAAAGAAACTAGGCTTTAGTAGAATATAATCAGTTGTCAAATACTTCCAGTATCTCATTTAGCTTTGCATTCGTAAAGGATCAATCTTTTTCAGAAAAGTGTTCAAAGTCACCCCGGCTGTTCAAAGTATACTTTCCGGGGAGTTGAGAAAGGCTCATGCTTGAACAGGCCTGCCAAGGGTGTAATTGTAAAGTCTGTTGAGACTGACTTCGTCGGTGTAAGGGACTGTATAAAATCCCACATTTACATTTACATTTAATAAACACCTTACAATAATTGCATCTTAATTGATATGAACCAAGCATTAAAGATATTGTCACTTACCTCTGTATTCAGTAAGTCATATATATATTCTGACAAAGCTCCAGCGTGATTCCTATTTAAGAAAGAACATACTATGGCAGCAGCTGTAAGCAAGCATACATTTGACGTCATAGACGTTGCTGGCACACCCATGCATACACTTCAGATAATGCATTTCCACATAGATACTCCTTTGGTGGCTCTTTAAGATGCACACAGTAATGAACATAATTAGTACTATTGTAAGGACGTGATCAACAGGTATTAATTGCACAGAAGATGGTCATGAACAGACCCTAATGGTCGTGACATTATGGGAATTACAAGTATACTGACATTCAGCTGTTTGAAGGCATTCATGATGTCATTAAAGGCTCTGTAATAATGTCTTAGTCTATATTTCACAGTGAAATGAACTGCCAATTTGTCATTGAGTGACTCATGACCTCACTGGTACATACATGTACATGACCCAGTCACTGATGTTTGCTAATAACATGGCATGCACATGATAATGACCTCACTCGGAGGAACCAGGGCACATTGGGATGCTTTGCACATCTACAAATTTTAGTCAACTAGCATAAGACCCGTGAAAGCATGTATGCAAGGAAAGGAGGAAAAAATGGTGTTTTCTAATGGTCTATGGTTAGATTATCGGAAAAGATGACCGAAATTTCTTTGACTGTAATTTGAACATGAAACCTGGCTAAGGACATTGTAGAGGATACATAAAATCTGCTTGCAAGATTTCATAACTGAGCAATGAATAGTTAGGCGGGAGTAGCGTAAGGGGTCCGTGAATTAATAGTATGATGATGATGATGCTGAAAACACTGGGCAGCTCGGAAGTTTGCACGAATATCACCAATACTACTACACTCTAAACATTTGGTTGTCACTGTGACTAGTTTATGACTACTTTAGGGTAGTAATGGTTGAAAAAATGTGTTACTGACTTCCTGGAAAATCATTTTGACAATTCAATCATAATCAAAATGACCATGTTGACTACATGTATGTAAGTGTCCGAAAGGTAGTCAATTTGAGCATCATCTGGTAGCTTTAATAACCAGAGTGGTACAGCTTACTAGTCCAATATTTGTCACATTGACAACCTTTTAGTAATTTCGACTCAAGGAGTTGTCGGTTTAGGCACCAGGAATTACAACTCTAGAGTTGTCATCTTGGCTACCCTGTGTTTAGAGTGTAATCTTTAATCCAAGGCATAAGAGATTAGATTATACAAGGATTTCTATAGCGCCTTATTCAGAATAAAACCTGCTCTAAGGTGGCTGAAAAGCTGGGGAAGTCATAACCATTGTTAAAAAATATCACCCTTGAAGGGTGGTATTTTTTACAATATCATAGGCCCTGATATTTTGATTGCAAACAGTGATATTCACAGCCAACCAGTTGATAAAGCATGGTTATTACAGATCTCATATTAGTGTGCCATGTTCAATGTGAATATATGCAGAGATGATGTCAGTATTCCAATACTGACATCACTATCGGCACTCCAAGCTTGAGTGTTGATTCCAACTGCTACCAACAAATCAGGTTTATTGTTCAGTTGGAGCAGGTTTGAGCCACTTGCTTGATCCATCATGGCGTCGTTTGACGTGAAATTTCTCCTTGAGGGCAGCACCTTGTGGCTTTTCAGCCTTCTTGGTAAGATCTGGGCCTAGAAATAGTTCAGAATTTATGATTGGGGGAGGGGAGATGGTGGGGAGATTATTTGGAAGTGAACGTGGTTTTGTTGCATGGGCATATACCAGAGGACAGGAAATGGGGGATGGAAGGGAGGTAGTTGCTCCCCAAAAATTTGGGAAAGGCCAGACAAGGAGGTTTAAAATTTGGGTCGATCATCAAAGAAACATTATTGGAAATCAGTGATAAGTACGCTCTCACGCATAACTCCAGCCCCCCCCCCCCCCAGGTCTTAAATCCTGAGTATATTATTTTTGTAAAGACAGAGCAGAACATGATTACCTGTCAGACCAACAAGTGAATGTGTGATTGAATGAATTAGTTTTGTTGTAAAAGTGCTAAAACTGATAGCAGATAAATACACAACATCCATGCATTAGCTTGAAATAGTAACTTTTGGATATACTCGAAACCTTAAACCGAATAATCAGTGTTGAGCAACAATCTAACAGCTTATTGTGGATTTGTAATGGTGTGATCAGTGTGGGTTCCAAGTGACACAGCTGAAACCGCCAATATAACAACTGTGAAATTATTATGCTGATACTGAGATCACAAGAGCGCTGTGGCAGTTGAAAAGAACATGGCACACTAATACGAGATCTGTAATAATATTAAAAGCAATTTTAACTAGTAGACGTAACCGCGAGCGGTAACAAAACTTCACCTACTGTGGTAACAGTATAACTCGAACAGACACAAGTAGATGAGCAAGTAAAAGGTACATGGAAAAGTACACAGGAATCATACATAATTATGTAACATGCATACAGACAAGAATACAAGAATGTTTCCTGTACATTGAGTACATGCAAGTATGCACAGAAAAACTAGTACATAAACCAGTACATGAACCAGTGCATGAACCATACATGAACCAGTACATGAACCAGTACATGAACCAGTACATGAACCAGTACATGAACCAATACATGAACCAGTACATCCACCAGTACATCTATTGCGATTTCTGAGAACATCGATTTTTCAGGGTCATGTGATCTCCTTGACCATCAGAAATACATGAAATTTTCAGGGTCCGGCGATCTTTTAAACCATCATAGCTATGACAAAATGTTCAGGAGATGAAAACTAGTGGAGAATTTGGCCTTTTCAAATCTGTTTACAGATTCTCTGTATCTTAATTAGGACCGGAGTTATTGCAGATTGAAATTATGGTACAATTCAGGAATATGAACTTTAGAAATACCTGAAAAAATGTAGTTTTTAACTTAAAATCACTGTATAACCATAACGGTTCAATGAAAACATACACAATTTGCCAGGATTATGTAAACAGATGTTACAAATAGGTCCAAGCAGGTTGATCAAAAAAGGATGATTTCTTCCATGTCAAAAAAACGATTTTTTGTGAAAATTCGGCAAAAAACATGAAATTTTCAGGGTCTGGCGATCTTTTTAACCGTCGGAGCTACGACAAAATGTTCTGAAACTAAAAACTAGAAGAGAATATGGGCTGTCCGGATCTGTTTTCAGATTCTCTCTATCTTAATTAGGACCGGAACTACGGCCGTTTGAAATGACGCTATCTTTGAGAAATGTGAAAATAAGTCATACATTTTTTGCTCGTTTTTTGACCTTTTGACCTTTATGTACAGTGCAACGCAGGTCAATCCAAGGATCTTGAAAATTTACAGGATGCCTCTAGCAAGTATGTCTAGCATTTTTGTAACAATATCTTGACTCCTTCTTTGTTAAAAAATATGAAATGTCAAAAATGTAAAATTTTTTGTCATGTTTGACCTTGAGTTTGACCTTGAAAAACATTTTGTAGGTCAAAATAAGTATGATTTTCATAAGCGAATTGTATGAAAAAGGGGGGGTCAGCCATGCATTGTAACCCTGTATAATCTATATTTCCTTGTCAAAAACACAGAAATGTGTCATTTTTCAACCTTTGTTGGTCACCAATATTAAAAATTATTTCATAAATCCGGCGAAGGAGGTACACAAAATATGATTAGATATTATGAATAAGCAGGCCAATGTTCATCTGTCACCAGTAAATCACGATGATATCTTGAACAGAACATGGTGAAAAAAATTGCCGAAAATGGCACTTTTTCGAACTTTTTTGGGTCAAATGACCTTGAAAAATGAGGTCAAGGTCAAATTTAAAGGTCATTTTGGGCTTATTAGGTGTATGTTTGGGGGGGTTTACTATGACATGTTATGACCTTACATCGACATTTCAAGGTCAAATTCTCAAGGTCACCAATTTTGGTGACGCAGTATGACTTTAAAGTTACGTAACTCAAGAACCGGTACTACCAATGGAAAATAAAGAGTCTGGGCAAATGTCCCGTGAGTTCGGGCACGTTTTGACACCATCGGTATGACTCTACGATTTACGGATTCTGAGATCCCGCGATAGACCTTGAACCATGAAAATGGACTTTGTACAATTTGACCTTGACCTACTTTCATGAAAGTAGGTCAAGCTGTGTAGAAAGTATCCAGGACATTTCCATGTACAGGAAAGTGAAATCCGGTAATAACCGGATGACCTACATGCATTTGAAGTTTTGCAAAATTCGACCTTGAAAGGCTCTGTGACCTTGAAAAATAGGTCAAGGTCACTCATATTCAGAATTTGTAATAAGGTCATTGTAGACCATGTATATGAATTTTTTGAAAATTTTCCGAAGAGGTTTTTCCGGCGGAATAATAATAATAAATAATACCGATTACAAGAAACTTCACCTATGTGTAGGTGAAGTTTAAATAGGTGGGGTTTTTTAATTTCTTTTAAACAAAGTTATAGTTTCAAAGTTTTTGAGGAACTTTGGCAACAGATTCCACTCTTTAGCAGCGGTATATTGGAATGTTCGATCAGCCCACGAGTGTAGTCTTGATCTTGGTAGAGTCAGGTACAAGTCTCCAGGGGATAATATTTGTTGACGCACAGTTACCAATACCAAGTCTGTTATATAGCATGGTGTAAGGCCATGGAGCGCCTTGTAGGGGAGACCTGGGTAAGTTGTGCCATTTTTTGCTTCAAGGTGATTTTCCAAAATACCGAAGCTTCGTCATGTAATCTGAAAATTCGATAAATTTCAGGGCATTAAAATCATTGGGACGATCATGGTAGGCATTTGAAAAAAGTAGGTCAAGTGGCACATCTTATATGTGTCTTCTTTGATGGGGCAAGTTGTTCCACTTTGTTTATTCCAAAACAACCTTGTATTTTACCTCTTTCGTCAGATAAATCATCTGTATCATGTGTTTAGCATATGACTGATATATTATTTGTGTATGTATGTAGTTCATTGCCCAAAGGACCAAAAAAGTACAGACTGGAAACAACATGAAAGAGGCATTTTAAAATTACAAATTAGGTGACAGTAAACATAATGTTTATGATAATTTGTGGAAAAAGAATGTTAGCATAGACAGGTCGGTAAATAGTACCATACACAACACAAGTCATGAAACGCACTGTAATACATGTACTAATACAAAAATACTAGAGTGCCACTAAAAAATTTTACAGTATATTTTAATATGAGTGCAGAGGTTTTGTGTGACACCTCGGTTTATCATGTATACGTGTCCAACACATCAAAGCAGAAGTTAGCTAATTACTCTGCATCAGTTCACACATCGAGGTGACCTTCAGGTCTGGGAATTGAGATTTTAAATATGCAGTCAAAGGACAGTTAAGGGCCACATGTGCCTTGGTCTGGATGTCCTCCTCACATTCACAAAGACGCTGTTCTCTTGGGATACAGGACCAGCGACCAGTTTCATTTTTGAGATGATGACTGCTCAAGCAAAATCATAGCTATTCTGTGGTTTTCCTGCACAGTAATGACCTTTTCACGGTAGATCCAATGAACAGAAAGCTGAGGGTTGATGGACCTGTATGTCACAGCCTTTGTGGTAGTTGCTTCCCTATTGCGGTTCAAGGTGCTATTGTTACATGAAACTTATCAAACATTTATCAGCCATTTTACGCGAAAATTCAAAATTCTGCAAACACTAAAATAATTTATTGTTTAGAGGGTGGTATTGCACTTTTAAAGCATGTTCTTTTCAGTGTAAGTTATCTCACACCATGTTTAGGCTTTGCATATATACAATTCTGCCCAAAATAGATGAATAAATTATTTTCTCTGGAGAAAACTGGTAGTAAAAATATACCAACAATGCAAGATTAAATCTAACAACACAAATGTCAAGACTTACTTCCTAACTCCATCCTACCCGAAAAACATCATCTTATTACAAATACCAAATGACCCAGACACAAGAATGTCGTTCCTCTACACTTCAAGTTTTCAATAGCAAAATCGAATTTAAGAGTGCAGCTTTTCGTAGCATAATATTAGGAAGTTTTTTCTTGGTGCATAATGATATTGACCAAGTGTGTATATGTGTATACATGGGTGGTATTCTTTTCCCAGTTCTTCATTTCAAATTTTCACCCAAACAGTGGGCGGCACAACTTACCCCGCGGCACAACTTACCCGGTCTCCCCTATGTAATGGTTGAGATCTTAAATTGGACTCTTTGCTTAACTGGCAACCAGTGGAGCTCCTTCAAAACAGGAGTGATGTGGCATGATCGTTTAGTTTTGGTGATTACTCTCACTGCATATTTTGCACTCGTTGTAAATGATTGGTTGCCTTCAGAGAAACAGCATACAGAAACCCATTTGAGTAATCAATTCTTGATAAAACACAAGCTTGCACCAGAGTCTTCACTGGCACATCACTGCTGATGTTGTGAGATAACGACAGATCAATGCAATATTTCGCAGCTGGTAGTATGACTGCCGACAAACCATGTTACAGCCTTCCACTTTGATATAGACACGATGAGGATCAGTTCACTATGAAAAATGCATTTCTTGACTAATGATAGCTGAAGAAGTGTCATCTTCTCTACTTCAACATGGGAAACATAGAGGCTGTTGATCATTCACGATCAAGAGAAGGCCATGTGACTTGTCAAAACTGATTTCTGAGTGAAAATCAGACACATAATCCTTTCATTTGGCTGTCACCAACAAGCGGGATTAGTCTCCTTAAATCAAATTAACATTGAAAGTATTGGGTATGATAACGACAAATCATCAGCATGATGACACACCAAGTGCCATTTTCACAGTGCAACAGTCCACTCTTTTTCTTATCAAAGTGGAAGGCTGTAATGTGACTATCCATTGTAAAGTGTTGGTCAAATGTGACACCAAGATTCTTGACTGTTGGTCTGGGACTGATGACAGTATGAGCTATGCGAGTTGCAATTTAGTCATTATATAACATGAGGTCAGCTGAAAACATGGCCAAGTCCTTTTTCCAGTAACCCTGTAAAAAAATAAGTTATAGGAGTTAAGCACTTTAGGATAACCGGTGTTAAGCGTTGATGCAATCTGGCACAGACAGCAAGATGTGACATGATCGTAACTGTCCCAATGAGCCCCGGCGCGGAAATGACCATCTTCCGTGGATTTCGTGTTGCTCTTTATGACTCATGCATAGTAGGCCTATCTGCAAGCGCTACACATTAGTCATTATCAGATAGTAATGTATTTCATCTGATTGTTACTTTTAAATTAGCTGTGACAAATCAAATGGCCTTCTCTTGATTAATCACACAGCCTCTATTTTTTCATATTGAATGTAGAGAAGATGACACTTCATCGACTATCATGAGTCGCTAAGTTCATTTTTTGCAGTGAACTGTTCTTCTCTTTTTGCATAACAAATGGATAGGCAGTAACTGCTGGTTTGTGACACAATTGGCTGGTGCTTAAATGATATCACCACTACCACTGCAAGCATCTAAGACTACTGAAGTTATCTCTCCATCCATTGAGGATTGCAGAGTATAATTCATCCATATCCACTGGAGCTCTTAAAAGAGATGTGTGCAACACAAACAACGCGTAAGTTGGCTGTGTAAAAACCGCAAATTGCTTTTATGAATATCAGCATATGATAGGCTTCTTCTTTGATCGAATTACGCATGGAATTAATCATGATATACAATATCCTTGCCTGCTTCATAGCCTATTTATAAAGTGTTATCGTGATATACAGAAACAGAAATATTTTGTATGGAAAATAATAATGAGCAAGCACTTGTAGATAGATTGCCCATGATAGTACTTACCCCTTTGTGTGTCACCTGCACAAGGGTATCTG
Source organism: Platynereis dumerilii (assembly GCA_026936325.1). Classification (NCBI taxonomy): domain Eukaryota; kingdom Metazoa; phylum Annelida; class Polychaeta; order Phyllodocida; family Nereididae; genus Platynereis; species Platynereis dumerilii. Next base: position 5,930,479 of record JAPTHN010000022.1, on the reverse strand, counting down.
GAATGTGAGACCTGCACAAGGGTATTTGTCACTTAGACTTGCTGGAGGGTATCTGGCCTGTGACTACTTTTGGTGATTAACCTTTGACCTGCAGAAAGTCATCCTGTTTGTTTTCTTTATTAATTTCTTCATCTCAGAAAGACACCAAAAATTCAACGCAAGACAAAATTATATTGAGACTGTATGCAAAGTTTTAATGACAGAGATGAAACAGCATTCCAAAGCAGTTGTCATAAGTTTCAGAGCCTTCCTCCCACAATAGAGATGCCGCTTGCAAGCAAGCAAGCATCTCTAAAAAACGTTTGCTATGTTCGTTTTACAGAGAAATTTTCAACTATGGTGCAACTGCAGTAGGCCTAAGGGAGACTGGGGTAAGTTGCGCCGCGGGGTAAGTTGTGCCGCCCACTGTTAGGGTGATGAAGAACTGATAAAAGAAGGCAATACACAAAATTAATTCAACACCATGAAAAGTACTGCCAAATAGAATGCTATAAGAAGCTACACTTAAAATTCAATTCTGTTGTTGATAAGTTGAAGTACTGCGGACTGACATTCTTTCTCAACCATTTGGTGTTGGTAATTAGTAAGAGGATGTCCCTCTGGCAGGTTAGAGCTAGGAGGTATATCTAGACATTTGTGGTGATAGATTTAATCTTGCATAGTTGGTTTATTTTTGACAATTCAGGGGCATATCTGGAAATGGCCTGAGGGGGGGGGGCGAGCATAACGTTGGTCAAATAGGCCGTGATAGTGGAACTCTCCTTTTTCCAGCTCTCCTGTGTTGACGAGCAGAATAAAACTATTTCCGGGAACAAGCTGCCATTTTGTACCATTGCTGAGTCAGTGAAGCTGGCATTCCAGGCCCCAGGGCACTTTTAATCCATTGAAAACATTACGGATTTGCATTGCCGAGTCTTAAATGGAATTTTTAGCATGGATTGTCACCATATTCCAGTACTGTCAGGCTGATTAGACTTTGTTACGGACCTTAGAAACCCCGGCTCCATTGTAAATTCCCAGGCTGATGTTTCCGGAAATAGTTTTATTCTGCTCGTCAACACAGGAGAGCTGGAAAAAGGAGAGTTCCACTAACGCCCGCTATACGCTGTCGCTCGCTGCTTTTGCCTTCTTCCTCATTTGCCTCTGTCACACAACCAGTTTTCTCTAGTAAATCAATTTTTGGGTAAGTTGTGCCATTTGGATTGGAGTTGTTTGTACCATTTAAATTCATTGTAACGTTTCCCCACATGTAGACGTCAAAAGCTAATGCCAGCATGACATTGTCCAATGTCCATTGGCTGCTCTTCTGCTGACGTCAGACTGAGGTCAGAAAGGGACCTCACAATGATTCCAAGGAATTATGTCGCATGAACATTGTCTTCAGCCAGGTTTTTGACTTACCTTCTACTGATGTCGTACTTTCGTCAGATGCCCATCTGAATATATTTCTAAAATGATGTTGCATTCACAGCAGATTTTTATGTCCACCAACGTCACAATTCAATGCTATCTTTTTTCACTGTAATGTAATTTGAACATTAAATGCAACTTCAGAATGATATTGTATTGACATCACAATGCCTTTTGGGTGGTATTTCATAGGATTAAAAGTCAAAGATGAGACTAGTCCCAAGGCCTCCAACGCTGGCTCAAAGGCACCTGAGACCAAGGCAAAGTAAGTAAGTAAACGTTTATTTAACGTCGGAATGTAAATTTACAAGAACACAAGGACAATGCTTTTAACCGACAATATAAAGTTCAAGATGAAATGATATTTATAAAGAAAAAGCATGAACGTAGAGCTTATTTGATTTTTTTTGATTTTTTTTTTTATTCAGCCTCCTCCAAAAGCAGAGAGCATGTAAATAGATAATTGAAACTCAATGATAAAAACAGTTGTTAGCACTAAAATATCACAACTTTTAAATAAACTAATAGAGATAAGGCCAATGATCTGGCATTTAAGACCAAGCCAAGGCTGAGGCCATCAAGATATGGCTTGAAACACAAGTCTCACAAATTAGTATGATACACTGTTGATCAAAATGCTGGAATAATTAGGATTTTCAAGGTGTCAGAACTTCAAAGTTCTGAAAATGGTGATTGAATGTGAGGAAATGCAAAGATTCTTTTCCTCAGACATTCGATTTATTTATAAATGATATCATAAAACGTTTTTAGTGGCTGAGAATTATTTGAAAATTTTTCGTCGGGTGACTTGGAAAAATTGATAACTTTTAGTAAAAAATCATCTACAATTGCATCATGGCTCAACTACATAGACACAAAATTTCAACACAATTATACAAAAACTGCCAACTTATTCTTGATGTGTACAACCAAAAGACATCACAAATGTCACTTTGAATGCCACATGAATTGACAGCTGCCTTCACTTGACTTGACATGGATTTGCCAAAGCTATTTTTGCTTCTTGTTAACCAGTATGGCCATTCTTTAGTTAAAGGCTCTTGCGCCTGTTCCAGATTAGTTTGCGAACCTCCACCTTATGTGCAATATGGGCCAAGATGTCCCTGTTGTGCAATTTTAATTCAAGTCTAGTGAAGTTGGCAATAACAGCGAATTCTCAATTTTCTCAATTTTCAAGGTTTTGACGGATTTTTGGTGCCCTGCAAGCTTGAGCATAGCCATGAATGAATGAAATGTTTCAACTGGAGTGTTAGCTACACTTCAGTGCCATTTCTTCTTCCAACAAATTTATATAGGAGAATGCCAGGATGTTTCCATTCTGCACAACCCGATACAAATTTCCGTCATAATGGAAGACGCACCAAACAGGCACTGAACCACTACCCTGAGCCCTTGTGACCATTAGGCAGTATTCAGACAGTATCTGGCCACCCTCCCATCGCCAAAAAATCTCTCCATCAGCTCTGTGAAACATGTAGCAGGATATATTGACTACGATAGAATTGACTTGAAAAATTCTCAAATTATTCCAGCATTTTTGTCAAGAGTGTGTGCTTTTTGGAAGAGGAGATGGTACCGCAGTGTAGACAACACTTCAGTTGAAACATTTTATTAATTTATGAAAATTCTCAAGCTTGTAGGGCACCACAAATCCTTCTAAACCTTGAAAATTGAGAAAATTGAGAATTTGTTGAAATTGGCGGCTTCACCAGACTTGAGCCTAAATAACACTCTAGGGACATCTTGGACCATATTTTGCACAAGATGGAGGTTCAGCCAGGTAATCTGGAACAGGCGAAAGAGACTTTAACTAAAGAATGGCCATACTGGTTAATAAGAAGCAAAAAATAGGTTGGCGGAATCCATGTCAAGTCAAGTGAAGGCAGATCTCAATTCATGTGGCGTGCAACGTGATATTGTGATGTCTTTTGGTTGTACACATCAAGATTAAGTTGGCATTTTTTGTATATGTTAAAATTATGTGTCTATGTCTTTGAGCCACGATGCAGTTTTTGATGACTTTTTACTAAAAATTATCAATTTTTCCAAGTCACCCACAGAAAATATTCTAATAATTCTCAGCCACTAAAAAGGTTATAATACCATTTATACATAAATCTAATGCCTGAGGAAAAAATCTTTGCAATTCCTCTCATTCAATCACCATTTTTAGAACTGTGAAGTTCTGACACCTTGAAAATCCAAATTATTGCAGCATTTTGATCATGAGTGTAGTATGAATGGCCTCAACAACAACCAGGCCAAGATATCTTGCATGGATTAAGGCAGGCACTTCAAATCTTAAATAACTTCATTGATTTGGGCGATATTATGACGCACCTCAAATGAGACTCCATACAACAGTACACAATGGCTGGCAATATGGAATATTAATTTCATTGTTAGTCCATGTCTTATAATATGCCAAGTACTGAAATGTGATATAAAATGTGATTCGTCATGAACCAATATCTGAGTCGAATAGAAGATCGCAGTTGTCAGTCAAGGAAAAAACGCATTTATATATATATATATATATGTTATATACACATGCATGTAAGGTAGGTGTCGCTCATTATATCATTCTTAAAAGAATGGCAAAAAAGAAATGAAAAATATATATACTCATTATAACATTCTGGTGTGACTAATCCATCAGGAGAAATAACAATGGGGCGACCATTTATTAAGCAGCGGAGGCATCATGGGAGGCCTTAGCTAAGTATTAAGGAATGTACATGTATATCGCATTTTTGATTATTATGATTGCATATTAAATCAAATGAATGGATTGCATACAAAAATTCAATGTATCCAATTTACCTGCTTCCTGACAGATTTCAAGCCCTGCGAGGGCAAAGGAAGTAAATCGAGCACTAATGCCAACTGTAAATATGTATATAGTTATAATAGTCCATCCCCCAAGCCCCTCAGAAAATGATTTCGTTGCACCCCCCGGTTTCGCCCACTTTCTTTATACCAAATTGAAGCAAATTTTGTCTAGTTTTCATTTCTGATAATGTTTTTTACGAATTTCTGCCGCAACTGTGCGAGAAATGGGGGTTTTCAAAGGGTATGTGGATCAATTTTTGAGCAAAAATAAGGTAAAAAATGATGAAGTAACAGATAAGAATCAACTATTTTATCATGCAATATTCATATAAATGTTGTTGCATACATATGAAATGTAGATGAGATACCTACCTGTAATTTTGAAATATTTTATGTAGCCAATGGGTATTTAAACACAATGGCAGCCATTTTTCAAGATGGCCGCCAAAAATCGGTTGACGCTCAAATTTTTGACTCAAAGTACTGTGGACAGACTATATTCGACTTCAAACATATGTTAATTGTGTCAATATTTCCATTAGGAGGGCCCAATTTTGTTTTCTAGAATGCTTTTCTAAAGTTAAAGTTCATTTTTTAAGGTGATGGCTTAATTTCCAAGATGGTGGGCAAACCGAGATTGTTGGCACTCAAAATCAGTTTTTTCCAAGATTTTGCCTTAAAAATATCATAAAAAGAGAGAGATCTTACTGCAAATACATAATTTGCCAAAGTATACCAATGGAACCTATAACAAAATTGTTATGGCTGTATATCCAAGATGGCTCCAAATTCCAAGATGGCTGCCAAGATACCAAGGTGGTTGAAAAAGCTCCCCGAACTGTGCCAATCTTTGCAATTTAGCCAGGAAAGATTGTTTTTGGGTGACATTTTAGTTGACAATCATGACACATAGAGTATAATAAATCTTGCAAAAGTTTCAGAATTGGCCAAGGAACCCTCTTTTGATTATATCTCTGGTTTTTATGGAGTTTGAATGATGAGTTCTGATCAAAAAATGTGTTCAAGGCAATCCTAAGCTCAGACGCCACTTTCTCATTTTTTTAACGGAACTGGCATAACTTGAGTTTGACAAGGATGGAATATTAGTTCTTTCAATGTATGAAAGGAAACTGCCTACTATTTAATGTAGCTATTCAAGTATTGTAAATCTGCCATCTGATATAAGGTGAACATATTTGATTAATATCATCTAGTTTGATGTGTCTCATTTTACGAAAAATCTGTGACTTGTTTAATGGCTGATATTTTGACACTATTGCGATAAAATTTTCCATTATGTTATAAGGATATTTGGAAAGCATGGGACCAATAATATGTCGATGGCAATGCCATAGTTTCGCGCAGCTCAAATGAACTATTCTTATTATCAAGGCGCAGCCCGGATCTTGCTTGTACAACCTGCCATTTCCTGTGTGTTTTTCAACTTCCTGTTTACGGTGAACATGAAATACAATGGTTTCATGCGTTTTACCTTCTAACTTCGTAAACACGTCAACTCTCCTTGCTTGGATGCTGTAATTGCTATTGATGATGGATCAGTAACAGATCTATGGATTGTGATTGTAAATAGCTGTCCTCTTTACTGTAAATTGGCAGAAATAACTATTTCTGGTCACAGAAATCAGGACACTGTCATAGATCTATGCAATGTCTAGACTGTGTGCACTCAAGGGGAACATGTCAGCATATTAGAACGGGCTGCTGCAAAATGTAAATAAGATGAAAACAGCTTTTGGTGGTCCTTTGGATTTCATACCTATACATGCTATATGATAGGATCTCTGACCAGCTGGATGGTTTATTCACAATGGAGCATCTACAATGGCAGACAGAGGTTCATCTCATGCTTAAATTGTTAGGTTAACAATCAGCGCCTAGATTTGCAAATTTTATTTGAGCATTCTAGTTTTGAAACAATGTTTTCTGTTTCAACTTAATTTGTGATATACCTATCAACAGTACCATCATTTGGGCCTTAATTAATCAACATGTCATTTAAGTGAAAGTATATTAATAACAATCAGCTTTAATTTTCCCTGGGTGTGGCACTGCAAGCATGATGCTGAGCTAGTGGCGACACCAGTCAGCAGCATTTATAAGCAAATGCCTTTTTGATGTAGACGACACAAACAGGAGTGAAAATGAAGTTTTCAAAACAGAATAGGATAGTTAAGCACCAAATTGAATTATTCAGACACTGCTGTGACATTGTAAGAGAAATTCAGATATGTTTACTTTACCGAAACTAACTGTTGGATCAGGAACCAACTCCCATCGCAAGTACAGGCTATCCATCATTCTCAGTCCACTGACAGATCTATTCAAAATTTATAGCTATAGTTGTGATAAATTCGCTGACGCGATGGGTGGCTTTGCCGCCCGTCGCTGCGCGAATATGAAAGGTCAGATGCACACAAAGCTGCATTAGAGGGATGAGAGATTCCTGATTTCTAAAAATCTAAAGACTGAATATGTGATAAATGTCAAAATCCTTCTCTGACGGGGAGTGTGTTTTACATCTCTGCTGCTGCGCAGCACAATACTACGCCCTATCAAGGCTGGCTAGGGTGTTATTAATTTGTCCTAGGTTACTTTCCCTTATATTATATAGTACACTGTATGTCTTGGTTTATAAAAGAAATGCTGTTACATTTTCTCTGTCTCTGTTCGTGACTGACAAGTTGGAAGCAGTTTGCTGTCAGTCCCTGGAAACCAGTGGAAAATGAAATTGGGTCGACATAACATAGGCCTACTAGTCCGGTGGCTTAGGGACAAGTTTTGGGTCGATAGCTACAAATGTGATAAAAGCACCAAACTTCCCAGATATGTCTTATAGGCAATTTCTGATGATATCAGTTGAAGAGCCCTGTTGAAGTATCATTATGTCAGAATTTAGGCCCATATTTTTAAAACAGCGGAAGATATGCTTTAGTTAGCCTCCGTGTCGTAGAAGCACTTTTATCCCATTTTTCTTGCAATTTTCCTCCTTTACATACCTATTATACACCAAAAGAAAGCTTAAGATCTTCTATTTCCAAATAATAATAAACAGACATCTCTAGACCACAGAAAATTGTTAATTAGTATCTGGATTTCAGTCTGTATCACTGATTTATCTGTTGCCTACAGACAGTCTGGATATCCAATAAAATGAGCCCTTACAGACGTCTCAGGGGACCCTAAACAGGCTACCTACACTCAGTCCTACAGACCCTCTAGACGTCTGTAGAGGTTACAAAATGAGCCCTGCTTATATATGAACTAGGAGAGTCTCCAGTTGGGGAGCACCTTGGAAGCAAACAATTCTCTGCTGGGGAACACTATTTTGCGGGGCATACATATTTTAATGTGCATCCCACAATTAGTCTTATCAGCAGGGGGGGGCATCGTTGGTATTGAAAGACGCGTGCTCCCGTGCACCCATTTTTTTTTTTGGCATGGCTACACCCCCCCCCCTCAACCATGGGGCTCTCAGTTCGGCCCTGACCCTGGTCGAGGAGTTCTCAAGAGCACAAAACTTGCATATATAAACACATATACTGTTCCAGTGGGGGAGTCAAACAAATCTTTGATAAACGTTCCTGCCCATATGGCTTCACTTTTCAAATATCCATGAGTCCATTTGGCAAGACATAGATCCTTTTGGTATAAGCCCGAATTAGCCATTATCACCAATTCTAACTATTTTGGATTTAGACTCCCATCATTTAAATGATAGAATGATGTTATCATGGTGGGCAACAATAAGTGAAATGGACAAAAAATATTTTGTACCTAGCCATATTTTTATTCTTGCTCTATATGTTTAGCACAGCAAATGATGATGAGTTAACCAGGCAACTTATATTTTGTGTCAAAATTTTATATTTTCACTCATTGACTATTAATGCTATTTGCAAATAAGCCCTAATATCTCCAAAAGACTTTGATTGATTTGGGCATAGTCGTTTTGTTATTGCTGAATCATTCCATGTCTTTTGTGATCATTTGTGGACATTTGTGAGTGACTGACTATATTTGGGCATGCAAAATCTCTACGCAGTTTTTTTACTTCATAAATGAGTAAAAAAAAGTTGCTGCAATTATATACATACTGCTCGGAGGTTGATATTAATATTGACACACAAATTGGTAATTCTCTCTCTTACCAGGATGGAGTAGACACCTGCAGTGGCTCCATCATGGACACAATTTCCACGGATGTTACAAACTTCATAGTTTCTCAGAGACATCAGATATTAGGATGGGGGTCTGCAGCTAAAATGGTGATTTCATCAAGATTAGATCTGGCTCTGAATCCACAGCAGTTCCACTGTATAGCGCTATTCATACTTATTTAATGGATGTGTTGCTGAAGGTCATATGTCAAATTCCCTAATTACGAACAACTTTTAGTTCTTTCTTGAAATTGACAGGCCTTATGAAGTTATGATGATTATTTTTTTCTAAGGGGGAACAGGATTGCTGGGAACTAAGTGAACTTTCATTCGTGTTGGTCTTTTTCCAGGGTTTCCTGTTTTCATTCCTTCTCAGAGAAATTTCTGGAGGTGATGCATTCCACCATTCTCCATCAAGTTATATCTGACTTTTGACATTTAATTTTCGTGTTTCTTATTAGAGCTAAATTATCAGCCGAGGAAACGGTTCAAAATTACAACTTCTCTTCTTCATAGTTACTCGTAATTTGAGCATTTCGTTTTTCCGTAACAAGGATTTGCGTTTTCTGGTGAAAGCTTGGTACTCCAACAGTTCCCACTAGATAATGGGGCTATACAGGGCAGGGCGTTCGTCTGAGTGGGAATATTCTTCACTATTTATAATTATTTGTTGGATTATAAACAAAGGAATTTCAAAGACATCGGGATGGTTGAGGTGGGACAGTGCGGTAATTTGCCAGTCTTGCAGTATGCAAAGGCAGGTAAAATTTTAATTAAACAGCATTTTTATCGGCTATATTGTTGCATAACCTATCTTAATGAATTCCACACACAAGAAAACATATGTTTTGATCTAAAAATCACTATTCTAGCCCTATAAGAACCAGAAATATGACCAAAAAGGCAATTGGTGGCCATATTGGAAATTTTCCAAAATGGCTGCCATAAACACAATTAAAGCCTGAACTTTTGTTTTTGTGAATAATTGGTTTTAAATTCTTGAAAAAATTGGAAGTCAATTTAAAAGCCAAGCTTCTTAACAAAGTACACATATGAATCATTACAAATCAGAAAATGTGATAAAGTATGAAATCTTGTCATGCATTGTTTCAAACTCAATTAGGGCCTTATTTTCATACTTTTGGTAGTCAGGGTAACCATATTTTTTGCTGTAAATAACAATAAATGTAGTAGACAGTTAAAATGATAACCAGTCTGGTTCATTCTGTCTCAGAATGGATCTTATTTAATGTAAGAGTAAGAAAAACGTGGCTCTCTTTGAATTTTGGCGGCCATCTTGGATTTTTTTGGCCATCTTGGATTTTTATTAATTTTCACTATTATTCCAGATGTCAATCAAACTGGGATGCCAAATTTTATAGCTGTAAAGTATGTCTATGTCATGTCACTAATCCATAAAAATAGCTTGTTAGGATCTCTTTGGCAACAAATTTTCCAAAATGAAAAAAAAATTTCATTCACATTTTGCCAAATTTCACCAATTTTCGGCAGGATTTCATCTTAGACACTATCAAAAATGAAATCTGCACAAAATTTGCTACAAAATCGTGTAAAGAAAGTGGACGAAACCAGGGGGTGCAACGAAAATTCATTTATAGGCCCTTTATGAGTCTTGGGGGATGGACTATAAAGTTCTTTTCGTGAATGTTAACATTGTTCATGGAGATTCTCCGTCCAAAATCTTTCATCAAATTCTCCGTCGAGAAGTTTCACAGTCATGCATTGTTATTACCGTCCACTTACTTCGTTTGAGGATTCCACGCTCATCGAATCATTGTATATAATTCACTCATCAATGTGATCTGAACATAGAGGCCCCATCAGGCCTGCATTCAGTAATTTAGGTCACGTTACATTACATTGTATCAACCAAGTTGAATCAACAACAGACATGGTGCGTCGTCGTGAAAGCACCAGTACACTATTTCATCATGGCCGATGGTGGTGGAGATAGTTCAAGTGGCATGTGGTGAAATTTCATTTTTTGAAAGAACCAATGTCCGGACCATTTGATATGGTCCGATTGCATTTGAGGACATTGATTATCAACCGGGATAGTAATTATGGCCTTCACTACCTTCATAATTGTAACTAGCAGCAACTAAAGGCTGCCCATTTTTTATTACAATACACAAGTCTTCGATTTTATCAGACAGACCACAGAATTAGCAAAAATGCAATTGAGTGCTAGGCGCTTTTATTTAATTGTTGCACAGATCAGTTAATCCAGTTATGATTGGAATGAAACAGATAGTTATTCCAAAGGCTTGCTTTGATAGAAATGCCTACTTTGAACTTGCAAAATTTACATGTTTGATGCCAAGCAGCCATTATAACCCATCATACTTTAGGCCTACACAGGAACACAGCCCAGTGCTGCTGCGATGTCTCACCATGCACGGAGAGCTCAAAAAGCTCACATTGTACCTGAACATTATATTATCATAAGAATGAACTGCATAAGTTCCTTTAGGACTGCAATAATCCAATCTTGCCTTATTTTATTCAAAAAGTTATCAGATCTCCTATATAATAGCCACGACCGGAATAGGTGAATTAGGCGTTGACAAGTTTTGCCAACAACAACTAAAGATGTTATACAACAACAGTATCTGTGCACTTTAATAATAAGCTATATTGTATGAACTGAGCGTTTTTGAACACTTTTAAGAGATACTTGCTTGCTTGCAAGCGCATCTTTTTTGTGGAAAGAAGGTTTAGAAACTTATGACAACTGCGTAGGTCGTGCTCTTTCACCTTTGTCATTAAAACTTCGCATAGGGGAGGCCGGGGCTGGTTGTCACAGGGGCAGGTTGTCACACTTTCGGGGCAGGTTGTCACGCTTTTCGGCGCAGGTTGTCACGCTTTCGGGGCAGGTTGTCACGCTTTCGGGGCAGGTTGTCACGCTTTCGGGGCAGGTTGTCACACTTTCGGGGCAGGTTGTCACACTTTCGGGGCAGGTTGTCACACTTTCGGGGCAGGTTGTCACGCTCTCATGGATATTAAATTGTCATATACTTAGTACATTCTACTGATGATTAATGATGTAAGCAGAAAAGGAATAGCATCTAAATAGATCTATTTCAAATTTTCAAAAAGAATTTGCAGAAAAATTCTACAGTCTGCACTCACATTCTTCCTTATCAAACTGCATTTCTGTTGCCTTGATAAGTCAAAATTTGTAGCACCCTTGTACAGAGTCACATGATTGTTAAGGTCTGCACTGGGCAAGTAGGGGATTCCTGACATGTCCAAAATAACTTGTCTCATTCGGGATTTGACTTACTGAGTCTCACTTCCTGCATTCAAACTCTTAACCAAAAGTGTGACAACCTGCCCCGAAAGTGTGACAACCTGCCCCGAGTGCTGAATTTCTAAAAAATGTCCAAACAGGGTTACAATGCATGAGTGACCCCCCTTTCTCATACAATGCCATTATGAAAATCATATTTATTTTGACCTACAAAATGTTTTTCAAGGTCAAACTCAAGGTCAAACATGTCAAAAAATTTTACATTTTTGACATTTCATATTTTTTAACAAAGAAGGAATCAAGATATTGTTACAAAAATGGTAGACATACTTGCTACAATACTCTAGAGGCTTCCTGTAAATTTACAAGGTCCTCAGATTGACCTACGTCACACTGTAAAGGTCAAAAGGTAAAAAAACGAGCAAAAAATTTATGACTTTTTTTTCACATTTCTCAAAGATAGCGTCATTTCAAACGGCTGAGCTCCGGTCCTAATTAAGATATAGAGAATCTGAAAACAGATTCGGAAAGCCCCATATTCTCCTCTATTTCATTATATGAACATTTTGTCGTACCTCCGACGGTTAAAAAGATCGCCAAACCCTGAAAATTTCATGTTTTTTGCCGAATTTTCACAATATATCATTATTTTGACATGGAAGAAATCATCCTTTTTTTATCAACCTGCCTGGACCTATTTTTAACATCTGTTTACATAAACCTGGCAAATTATGTATGTTTTCATTGAACCGTCTTGGTTATACAGTGATTTTAAGTTAAAAACTACATTTTTTCAAGTTCATATTCCTGAATTGTACCATAATTTCAATCTGCGATAACTCCGGTCCTAATTAAGATACAGAGAATCTGTAAACAGATTTGGAAAGGCCAAATTCTCCACTAGTTTTCATCTTCTGAACATTTTGTCATAGCTATGACGGTTTAAAAGATCACCGGACCCTGAAAATTTCATGTATTTCTGATGGTCAAAGAGATCACATGACCCTGAAAAATTGATGTTCTCAGAAATCGCAGTAGATGTACTGGTGGATGTACTGGTGGATGTACTGGTGAATGTACTGGTGGATGTACTGGTTCATGTATTGGTTCATGTACTGGTTCATGTACTGGTTCATGTACTGGTTCATGTATGGTTCATGCATGGGTTCATGTACTGGTTTATGTACTCGTTTTTCTGTGCATACTTGCATGTACTCAATGTACAGCAAACATTCTTGTATTCTTGTCTGTATGCATTTTACATAATTATGTATGATTCCTGTGTACTTTTCCATGTAACTTTTACTTGCTCATCTACTTGTGTCTGTTCGAGTTACTGTTACCACATTAGGTGAAGTTTTGTTACCGCTCGCGGTTACGTCTACTAGTTTAAATTGTGATTTAAATCAAATAACTCAATTTAAATCAAATAAATCATAATTTAATGCATTAAAATCATTATTTAAATAATGATTTAAATTCTGTTGATTAAATCAGACAAATCCTGGAAGAAAGGGAGGAAAAAAGAAAGGATTACGGGAAGGAAGGAATGACAGGATAAATGGAGAAAGGAATGAAGAAAAAATATAGAGCATATATATATATATGGACAGAGAGATTGGTAGATCCTTGTAGATGTAAACAGACTGGCAAAAGGGTAGATATATGCATTATGCAGTCTATCTGCAAGCATCTCTTAAAGTGCTTGCACGTTATTTCTATACCCACATTGCCCTATATATTCCCCACAAACTGTGTCTGCTTTTTGAAATTATTACCTGCCTCATTCCAGTCATTCTTAAGTGGATCAACTAATCTGTGCAATTAAAATAAGAGCACCTACACTCCTAACAAAAAATGTTGTAAATGGAACCTTTAAGGGTTCTATAAGCTGGTATAGATCTAAGGAATCCTAAAAGGTTTATCATTAGATTTTTAAAAAGGTTCCTACAGCAAAGAAAAACAAAACTTAGATAATCCAGCTACACTGAACTCCCACAATGGAACTCCTTTCTCTCAAGTTGGGAGCATACAGTTGCATCATAGGGCCTTCCCACCAGCATTGAGCCTTTCCAACTCAGTTGAACTGTAAACAAAATTTTTCGGCTGTGTGTTCTTTATATATACCATCAAGAACCTTTGGCGTTAAGAGTGTACCTCTCAATTGCATTTATTGCAAAATTTGTGGGGCGTTTGGTAAACATCAAAGGCTTGTGTATTGTAATCGGTAACAGGGCGTCCTTTAATTGCCATTAAATGCAATTATGAAAGAAGTATAGCGAAGGCCGTAATTCTATCCTGGTTGATAATCGATGTCCTCAAATGCAATCTGACCACATCAAATGGTCCTGACATTGGTTCGTTCTTCCAAAAATGACACTTTTCAAAATGCAACTTGAACTCTCTCTACCAACGGCAGCCATGATGAAATAGTACTTGTGCTGTCTTCTAGGTGCACCAAGCCTACAGTTTGTCATGTCAAGCATTGAGACAGAAATTTAGCATTGTTTGTACAGTCCATAAAAATCACCACAATGAGATAGGAGGTTCTGTGAATTGTATTTTGACTAGAACTAAGTCTGAGGTGGCACTGCAGTGCACTTTTGTGACGTCACAGCCCATTGTGTGTCAGATTGGCAGCATTACAAATATCAACATTTGTGAAATTGGACTGCAATATCCACAAATTGCCAAATATCGCACAAAAACGGCACAAAAACGTCGTGAAAATGGGATATTCATATTACAACAGAGCTAAGCTACACATAGGTAGGTGAATTTCTTCTGTAGGACTTCTGGTTGCTGAGATATCTGGCCAAACATCTGTCCTCTGCTTGAGGTGACATGTCGTGACAAACTATAAGGTTTCTTTTTTGTTACAGCTAAAACTTTGGATCGTAAAGTCTTGTGAAGGTTGACAAACATGGCAAAGGGGCTGGACCAGAGTCTCAACGACCAAATCACAAGACTGGAACTGAGGCTTGCTGGAGAGGTGAGACCTTACGTTGCATACATGTGATTCACGACTCAACATTGTCATTTGAAAATTACTATTGTCAGTTGCAGCAAACATCAAAAGGACTGATTCAGTGGTTGAGAAGCATAGGCTGCAGCCCCACTCCTGACCCCCCCCCCCCCCCACGAAATACACCTATGTTGAGGAGCCTGAGTCACTTGTTGGAGTTCTCTTGACCATCACTCCTGCGGATGCACTGATAGAAGAGCCACCACCGTATAAGGCCCCCCCTAATTATTACATGTACGTGGTTTCCCCCTAAACACACTTATTTTGCACCAATAAATCTTCAGAAGTTCATATCAGCAGCATAGAATTAAAGTCATAAACGCATTGAAACAGGAGCGTCCACATTTGTTTCTTGAAGTTGTTTGGTTTTAAAACTCCCTCCGGATTATATTCCATACTTTGGGTGGAGCACAAGCAAAGGTTCTTGTAGTCCGGTTGCTGAGGCCCAAAAATGGACCCGAGCGGTAACCGGCTGGAATACATTCATTCCAAAGCAGAATTTCCTGAATTTTTCAGAAATGGTATTTTTATTGTTCTATCTGGGGGCTATCTTGGTCAAAAATGGTTACCATGGCAACCAAAATATAAAAATATACTTAGATAATGAAATCTAGTAATTTCTATATCTCTGTGTCTTTTTATCCAATAGACAAAATTTTGGTGTCGATATATATGTTATCAAACATGCCCTTGTCATTGGTGCTATTGGGGTTAAGGTCAAAGGTCAACTTCATTTGCATATGGAATGTTTTTTCATAAAATGTACCCATTAAAAGAAGATGGTTTGTCATATTTTATGTTTCACTTACTCAAACTTGGATATTACTGTGAAATCCAAACACAAATTTATTTCAGCATCCATCCACAAAAAGATGAGGCCCAAATTGCGATGCTTGATTCAGTTATAATGCGAAGAATTTCCATTGAAACAGGAAAGTTGATCTACCTAGCAATAACGCGGTCATTGAAAAATTGACACTCATCTTTCATGCACCACGGATACATCACTTTAGTTCGTTTTTATACATACACAAATGTTACTTTCCTCTGTAAGAATGTACAAATATGTTGCAGAACTTGCATTTTTTCTAAATTTACATAATGCTATCTGTTATGTTGCCATGGAAACAGTTTTAATACGAAACAGAATCACAAAATATGTTCTTCCCAGCATGTATATGCTCCGGATGGTAAGCAGCCAGAAAAGATAGATTCTGAAGCAGAATTTTCTGATTTTTTCAGAAATGGCTTTTTTAGTGTTCTATCTGAATGCTATATTGGTCAAATATGGTTTCCATGGCAACCAAATTATAAATAGATGTTCAGTTGATGAAATCAAGTAATTTCCATATCTCTGTGTCTTTTTATCCTATAGAATAAATTTAAGTGTCCATATATATGTTTCCAAACATGCCCATGTCATTGGTACCACTGGGGTTAAGGTCAAAGGTCAACTTCATTTGCATATGGAATGTTTTTTCATAAAATTTACCATTTAAAACATGAAAGTATATTTTGTGTTTCACCAAGCCAGATTTTGAAATTATAGTGAAATCCAAGCACCAATTTATTTCAGTTAGCATCCAAAAAAAAAGAAGATACCCAAATCATGCAAATGGCGATGCTTAATAACATGAAAAATTGCCATAGAAACAGGAAAGTTTATCTACCTTGAGATTTCTTGGTCATTGCAAAATGGACACTCATCTTTCATGGACCACATTAACATCACTTTAGTTCATTTTTATACGTACACAAATGTAACTTTTCTTTGTAAGAATGTACCAACATATCTTGTAGAACTTGCTTTGTTTTTAATTTACGAAATGCTAGCTATTCTGTTGCCATGGAAATAGAATATGATAAAGAATTACAAAAAATGTTATTCCCAGCATGTATATTTTGACCTCGGGGTAAGCAGATGGGAAAGATTGATTTGAAGCAGAATTTGTCAGAAATGGCATTTTTATTCTTCTGTCTGAATGATAAATTGGTCAAAAATGGTTTCCATGGCAACCAAAATAAAAGCAAGTACTTAGTTCAATGCAATCTAGTAATTTCTATATTCCAGTGTCTTTTTTCCAATAGGCAAGATTTTTGTGTCGATATAACAATATATATGTTATCAAGCTTACCCTTTTGCCGTGGGTTACATGAAGGATGAAGGCCTATTGAAGGGGTCCTGAGTTTGTAGGACAAAGTTTGTCCTGTCCATAAAATACATTACTCAGGCCTGGTTTCACCTAGATGGGAAGCTGGATTTGCCTGATCCGGTCAATCGGCTTGTCATGTTTCCATTAAAGCATGTCCTATTTGACCATGGCTGATGGATTAACCAAGGAAAGTTTTCTTAAAGAGTATTTTATTTGCCATGTTTTCCTGGGACTAGGGTACTGGGCAGAACCGTAATATAGTTTCCTGTCGCTGGGCTCCATGGTGGGTGGGGAGCTTGGAGGACGAATTAGAAAAAAGGCATTTTCTTTGCAAAGCTCGCAAGAATCTCAAGGGAAATGGCAGCAGTCATCATCAGATGACTACATCAACCTGGCCAGCTCAATAGCAACAAGGCAATCAGAATAATTTATCCAGATCAATATTTTGTTATAAAACCGACAAGAAATCCTCCTTGTAAGAACAACAAACTAATACTCGATATGATAAAGAAACCCAAAGAAATGAGCCAACAACAAGATGTCAAGACAAGGAATGTAAAAAAAAAAGAAGAAAAGTTCTTTAGCTAAAAAATACTGCAGAAACCAGTGTAACTGTTGAGCCGCAACACTCACCAAACATTGGAACAGTGAACAACCCCAATATCTCTTATCCAAGATGCTGCTATAAATGTCAGCATTTCAGACACATAGTGAAAGGTCTTCATGACAAGATGACTAGACGTTAGTGGGCGTTGCGGCTCCCAGGACCACACACAATCAAGAGGACAGCCATGCTTGGCCCCTCCTATTATGTAAATTATTATGATGCTCATCAATCATATGGAAGAACTTGTAAGCAATGAATTAAGGAAAAATAAATTTTGACGCGGCAGGCAGCTTCAGCCGTATCCTTCCCAGAGTCAAGAAGACTCGGGGACCAGAACTCTGGCATTGACAGTACTGTTTTGCTGTGGCAGGATGCCCATGACCTCAGCCTCATGTTCCATCAAAAAGAAGGATCCAACTGGAACAACACAACATCAACAGATCCCATTGTCACAAGAAGGCTCAGAAAATGACAGTATGAGATCCCGAAACCCTCCAGATACCCTCTGCAGACACTCTCTCCACAGTAGCCTGTTAATTACCGTAACCTTGAAGATCAGGTATCATAAGATTATACCAGTTTTATGTGGGGAGAGTTAGGGAAGTTCTCCTTCCACTGACATGATGGTTCATATCCTACCAACTCACCTGGCTCCCATCTCCAATTCTCCATGTCAAAATATGTATTGTGCTCAATGAACTTCTTACATCTGTGTGCACACGTGTGCAGATGTCTAAGAATGAGTTTATTGCTTGACATTCAGGTGGATTTACCTGAAATATGTAATCCTGGGGAATTGGTACAGGTGATTCACCCCAGGAAAAGGAATATGTGATTTATTCCATGAGGGTTTAGCCCGAGTTGCCATAAACACATATTCCTGATCCCATGGTGAATAACCGGCTTATACCATGAGACAAACACTCAAACCGTCAAAGCAACAAGTCGAACAATAAGTGGACAACAAAGAATATGGGATTTATTGCTGTGAAATACAGGCTATTGATTGGCCGACAGAGGTGTCAATTGGTATAATATAGTCAACAATGCCACACACCACTGGTAACCAGTGCAGCTCTCTTATTTTAAATTAAATGTTGGTGATATCATATATGATCATACTTTCTCTCAATCTATATTCTCTTATTAGGGATTTTTCCCGAAGGGACTAACAAGAAAATTTTTTTAACAAAAAATACTGCCGATTTTAAGCCATGGATTTAGATTGATGAAAGTTACTGAAACTTTAGATATCAAAGTAGTGATTCAGAAGGCTAAATCATGCTTCAATACAGATTTTTGTGACAGAAAGCAGTTACCAATTCTTGTTGCAGAGTATTTTGGTTTTGCATGCCTTTGAGTTTCTTGAGTGTTGAATGTGAAGGGTTTGCCAAGTAGTTATTCCAAGCAATGTGACACAATGTTAAAATTGGCAAAAGTTGTTATAGTCAACATTTGATCTATAATTCATTCAGAGTGACTTTCGGCTATTCTGTCATCATTATTTTCATATTTGCAGTATTTTGGCTGTTTACTTACATGCTTGGTGTATGCCAAGTTAGTAGATTAGGCTGACCAGGGGTGGCGGAAGGAAACAAGGGTGGCAAATCTAATTTGCATGATCAAAATTTAATGTAGCACCAATAATAATTTTTAATGTATTTATTTATAGATTTTAGCCTAAATTAACTGTAAATTAAGGCCTAGTAATGTTTTTTCTTGGAGATGAAAAGGGCAAGCTTGCCCCCCTTGCCCCTCCTGGCCAAGGGCAGGGGAGCAATTGCCCCCCCTGCCAGTGCAACTTTTAAGCCAGTGGAGGGGGGTGGGCAGAGAGATGAAGGCAATCGTGGCCGAGGCCCGCAGGGCCAAGGCCAAAAGGCCGGGGGTCTGGGGGCCGCTTTAGGCCCCCAGAAGCCAACGGTTTTTACATTGCCGGAAATGAATTCTGAGCAATTATGGAGGATGTTTCCCTTCATAGAAACCATACATGAAGAGCCCAAAAATTTTGTATTTTATGATAAAACCTCACTCTGAATTTCAATTTGATGAAAATCGCATGCTCAGTAGACAACATTTTTGAAAGTAGGCTAGTGCATCATGAAAATGCACTGGCCTGAGTCAATTTCTTTAATGATACAGAACTAAACCAGTATTATCCTTTGAAGAAGAAATTTAAATAGTATCTATCATAAGCAAAATACCATGTACACATGTATATCAGTAGGGGGAACCAGGCACATTTGGACACGGGGCACTATGGGTCAGTGGGGTTTTCTTGGTTCCTGGCAAGGTAAAATATGATATGATTGTGCCATCATATCTTGTAATTACACATCCTGATGTTTCTATCGTTTTGATGACAAATTACAGCCACACGCAGAAGTATGGCGAGGAAAAGTTTGTTTTCCTTCTACTAAAGTAAACATGGACGGGTTCAATTCAAACCATTCTGTGGACAAACCATGAACAATAAGGCTTTCTCAATGCTTGTATCAATTTGATATATCGTAACGAACAGTTATGAATTGTTATCATGATAAACATACTCCCTGGTGCCTGAGAAATTAGCATTTTGGTGCAAAAGTCATATGGGGCTCATTGGGACAGTGAATTCGGGGCACATTGGGACGCCTTATTATGGCAGAATTTAAGTGTCAAAGTCAACTGAATGACCTGGGACAGCACACAACAGGTATTCAGGCCCCAGTGAATAGAGGCATGCTCTGTGAACAAATTTATCGCAAAGCACTGCGTGTTACTGACATAGATGTCCGCACCCAGGACAGCTTATGTTAAATGTTCAAAACAGTTTAAAGTTATTAACTTTTGGCACTACAAGGTGTTAATGCACTGTATATTGTCTTACGCACTACTTATATGTAATATCCATTGCATATGGAGTGTTAAAATGATTTTTTTTATTGATGTCCCAATGTGCCCTGGCTGATGTCCCAAAGTGCCTCGCCGGGGCACATTTGGACAGTCATTTTTACGACTCACATTTTGCATTTAAGCTCAATAGTATTGGTGATATTCATGCAAACTTCTGAGTTCTTCAGTGCTTTCAGCATTGAGCTAAATTAGTAGACGTTAAAAGCATCCCAAATTGCCCCGGTTCCCCTAGTTCATTTCTACAGATATCAGACAGTTTGTGTAATGTTAATAGCCCAAATATATAGCCACTCTGAGCTAACTATAATTTTGAAAACAAGGGGTTCAAGGACTTGCCAGTAACAATAAGCAAATATGATACAAGTAACAAAAGTAACAGCAATACAAAGAACAATAATAAAGATGACAAATATCATATTGGCACTTTGGAGATTAGAGAGTAAATTATTATTTTGGAAAGTAAGAATTGACGAGGAAAATGCATCAAATTTCGCTTTGACATGTGATGTCAGAAAACAAATAGAAGTCTGTGTTACTTTAAACTTTCAGCTAAGTACCTGATGTTCATGAACTTGAAAATCTTTCAGGCAGCTTTATATTATTTCTTGGAAGTTTATCAGTAGATGAGTTACAATTACTATATATGGCCTCAGCCTTTTGGCCACCATATTGATGGCCTACAATCAGGAGCTAGGTAACTACTAAAAAGCACACTGTTCTAAGTTCGGAAAAATTTTTGTGAAAAGGCCTTTATTTGAATTTGGTTAAGTCTGGTGCACACATTCTCCTCTGCTTAGAAGTGAGAAATTCTGCCACAACAGGTCGAGGATCATAATGTGGCGTGCCTGCTCCATTTAAGGCAATCAACAGTCTATCGTTAGTCGACTGTGTTGCCATGGACATTCTTTGGTAAATTTTAATGATGTTGTAGAGGAATTGCAGCGCTACACATCCATGAGGAACAGCTGCTATAAGTGCTATTACTATAGTCTATAGACTGACAATGAAAGATGGCTGAGGCAAATCATTCTTGCTAGCATAGGCTGTAATAAGACTGAAGCTCCTTTGAAGGTCACCATTTTCATCCATATAGTGATAAAAAATCCAGAAACTTAAATCAAGTTTAACAAACTATCAGAAAAGGGTTATAATTTTTTAACACCAGCTGGGAAAACTAGGTGGGCATTTTAGAGAATTTTCAATTTCTTGGGTGGGCAGCCATCAGAGGCGGGTGGGCATCTGCCCACCTAGTTATTAGTTAAAAGTTGCCCTGCCCCCTGCCCCCCTGTTTCAGCACCCTTGAGATTAACATTGCCCCCAGCCACAACCATTATTGATTAATGCACAGTTTCATTTGAATATATGTTTTTCCCTCTATTCATATGATAAACAGAACAAAAAACTGACCCAAGATAGAGAATTTAATAGGGAAAAAAGAGATAATTGTTAGCCCAGAGTATCAATCTGTACTACATTTGTTGCGATTCGCTTGCGACACGAATTCTAGTTATGGTTTCTTTTTTTTTTCAATTGATTGCAATGCCATGATGTGGTGAAACAGGGAACTAAGTAGCATGGCTAGCATGGCTAACAGTGGCAAAACAACAGTAAAAAATGCAAGAAACAATCTGTTTCAGGAGTTCTCTGAGGCAGAATGCAATAAAACAGCAGAAGACAGGCCTGTGGAGTAGGTGATTAGCAATAAACAGGCCATGAGGGAGGATGACCCCAGGTGACTTCTGTGCCTCTCATTTGCATAGGAGTACTCAAACAGATGTAAAACAGCAAGAAACAGTAGCTGTTTGCTTGCATGTGAATCAGAAGAGTAGAAAAAGAAAGTTTATTAACATTTCAGAGGAATGACAGGCCTATGGAGTGAATTTTAGCTACAAACAGGTCTGTGACCTCAGGTGACCTCATTTGCATGTAATTTGCATATCTTAGTGCATGTGCACACATTCTGATGATGTTGTTAAGCAGCCAGAGGGAAAGGATCCTAGAAATTTTTAAAAGGTTAAATTAAGGCAATTTCAGCTCTGACAATAATGAAAATGTTGTAAATACAAACAAATCATAAAATATGATGATAGAAAGTTCTTGTAGTCCTTTCAGTTCTTGCAGACTTTTAAAAAAATTACAAAATTAAGGGTTTTGGTCACTCAAGCTCCATCTTGTGAGCATCCTGTATTCACCTATCTCTTCCTCTTAGCTAAAACAGATATGTAATAAATAATCATCTGCGCCTGGCTGAGGCATCGGCAGAAAAATTTAGGGAGGATGCCTTAAAAGTGACTTAAGAGGTACTAAGCTAAGGGAAGGCCTTAAAGAGTCCCTATGCGTGGCCTGAGGTGGATTACCAGTTGTAAACAGCAAATATTCAATTTGCAACAGCTATGATCTATCTGAAATAAGCAAAAACATTATAACAAGAATTTAAATTGTGTAAACACACGAAACAATCGATTATAAATTATACAAGCACACAGGTACATGTAGATATGCAGGCAGCATTGCACATAGATGGAAAGACAGAAAGAAAGAAAAAAAAAGAAAGAAAGAAAGAAAAAGAAAGAAAGAAAAATAGATAGATAGATAGATAGATAGATAGATAGATAGATAGATAGATAGATAGATAGATAGATAGATAGATAGATCGATAGATAGATAGATAGATCATTAATATATGATTGATGATGGTGTTGATCACTGCTTGTTCCTAAGATACGGGTTCAAACACCTGGCTAGAGCATTAAATATCATTGTGTGTGCAATGTCATGTACACAGCATAAATTCAGGGAAGATGTCAAGTTGACAAATGAACAGGCCTTTGCACATGTTATGCCACCTCTCGTAGACATAACATCACTTTGACTGTATCCCTAATCATGTCGAAATCATGAGGTAATGTCTTGTAAATCAGGGGCGGATCCGGGGGAGGGGAGGTCCAGGAGGTCTAGACCCCCCCCCCCCCCATTTCAAGTCTATTTAATGCATAGAACACTCTTAGCGCAGTGTAGAAAGTATAAGCTTCTGGCCACACTGGACCCCTCCTTTAAAAATTCCTGGATCCGCCACTGTAAAGTGTACCCAACTTTGATTTGTAAATTCTCCCTGTTGGCAGCACAATTGAACTCTCAGTACAACTTCATCCATTCATTCCAATCAACTATCTGATTTATCATATTGATCATTCGATTACATTCATTGAACAATGTTCTAAAAGATGTCAATATGATTTTCTTCAGCAACCGATCGCAATGGTATATATGTATCGATTTCCTGAGTGGTACCTATAAATTTATCTATCTGCTCATGTACCTTTCTCTATCAGCCTCTCTACCTGTATATCTATCTACTTATATATCTACTATGGTTGCGATTCTCACCAAGTTTTATAAGAAATACAAAACATTGAATGGCAGAAACCAGATTAACATCAAATAATTCGATTTAAATCAAATGAATGATATCTATCAATCTTTTCTATCTGTCTGTCCCCCCCCCCTCCCCTCCTCACACATCATTTGCAAATTGCAATTATCGTCGCTCATCATCTCATCTGCACTTCTCCATTCAGATACTCTTGTTATTATTTTCTTGTAAAAAGACCCTGCGTCGCCTCGTTTTGAATTCAATCTGTGACTTAATTTAATTGTCTAATGCTTAGGGGGGTCCTCATGTCAGCGTTTTTTCAAAAGGCTTAGTGAGGCCCTCCTCACCTATCCTGTATTCATGCTTATTATACTTTTTCTCTAAAAACTGTGACTTTTACTCTTTAAACTCTTTTATTTAATCTTTCTGTATCAAACTTGTGTATGGTCCAGGGGCGGACTGGCCCCACAGTGGGCCCCTGGGCAAAATCATTGGCGGGCCCCTATTATCGCAATAGCAGCATTTTTTCAAATTTACGTTCTAAATTTATTAGATAAATTATAGATTTAAAGATTATACCTTCATCTAAATCCATTGCATTTAGTAATAATAATAATAATATGGATTTATATAGCGCTAATTTCAGTAAACTGCTCATCAGCGCTTTTTCAGGTCAAATCACGTATGAATTCTGAAACAAATGAGTTTTTAGATTCTTCTTAAAGTTCTCTAGTGTCTTTGCAGTTCTCACTTTTTCAGGCAGACTATTCCAAAGCTTTGGTGCAGCATAGGAAAATGCCCTGTCTTCAAACTTATTTTTGTTGCATGGGGCAGGTTCTGCTAACAGCAATTTGTTGTTGCTTCTGAGGTTATGTTCTTGTTGAGATTTCAGTTTAATGAGGTCATGAATGTATTGTGGCGCCTGATCGTTTACTGCCTTCCATGTTGTTGTCATCAATTTGAACTGAATTCTTGCTGAGATTGGTAACCAGTGCAGTTGTTTCCTACTCTGACTGACACTGTCATGTTTTCTCAATCTCTCAATTAATCGAACTGCCGAGTTTTGAGCAACCTGAAGCTTGTTCAACAATCGACCGGCTGTGCCATACAGCAGTCCATTTCCATAATCCAAATGAGGAGTGACAAGAGCATTTACTGCAGTCTTGACAACATCCTTGTCAAGGTTTTTTCTGAGTTTTGATAGGTTTCTTAAGTTGAAGTATGCATTCTTTGCTGAACAAAGATTGCTCTTACCTGATAATTATATGATATGAAATAATGAATAGTATACATAAACATAATTATAATACAAAATTTAGCAAGAACGTCTGTACCATGACAGGGAGTAGGCCCTTGCTTGTGTAACTTGAAAATTATCATCATGCAAAAAAATTAGAAGCCAAAAGTCAGAGGAAGACATTTGTGATTTATACAGTTAATTAAAGGGCAGAGAGTAGAGGATTTAGAAGGGGGGGAGGGGCCCATATTAAGAGGCCCTCCGAAGTCCAGGAATAAACTCAGGGCCCCTCCAGGGCCCTCCTAGTGGACCATTTCCGACAGTGAGAGAGAGGCCCCTAGCTTACTTCATTGTTTATTATCCTTGTCAGTTTTAATTAGAGATTTTTTGACAAATTTCTATTTGGCCTAGAATGTTTTTTCGTCTTTTACGTCTTTTTTGATAACTTAGATTTTTTTAAGGTTGATGGTGGGCCCCCCTGAGGTGGTGGGCCCCAGGGCACTGCCCTCTGGCCCATAGGGCCAGTCCGCCCCTGGACTATGGTCGAAATAAAAAGAATATCTATAATTGATAATTGATAATTGTTTATTCATAAAAACATGTACACAAATAAAAAGTGTTAAAATTAACAACAGTAGCTCCCCCTACCTGGGAAATGATACAAGCTTATTTTTTTCTTAAAACAATTTACTGAATTGCAATTTACAACTTCACTGTCAAGACTGTTCCAATTATTAACAATCCTATTTACCCAAAACATCTTTCTCTTTTCTGTGCGACAATAATGAGTATACAAATTTCTATTATGACCTCTATGTCTATTATTAAGTTTGTAAGAATCATTTACATCTATTATGGTAACATCATTAATCAATTTGTAAAATAAAATAAGATCAGTTCTTAGCCTTCTTAATCATCTATCTATATATCTATCTATCTGTATATCTGTCTATCGCCGGCTGGTATATCTATCTGTCTATCTGTCTATCGCTGGCTGGTATATCGATCTATCGATCTATCGACCTATCGATCTATCGATCTACCTATCTATCTATCTTTCATCTATCTGTCTGTGGCTGGCTGGTATAACTATCTATCTATATGTTTATCTATCCATCCATCCTTCCATCCATCCATCCATCCATCCATCCATCTATCTATCTATCTATCTATCTATTATTTGATATCAATTGCATGGCCAGAGTTAAATTTTGCATTTATGCTGCAGAATACATAGCTGTGACTGATGACTGACCATCCTTGAAATTTGTTTTTAAAACACCACGAAACATCAACCTATTCTCATTTGAGAGATAACATTATACAGATAATCCCATCTAGGCTCTGCCTAATGGGTCTAGGGAACCTTTAGGCACCGTTTAGGACCTTCCCTAAGCTTAGTACCTCTTAAGGCACTTTTAAGGCATCCTCCCTAAAGTTTTAGTCCCTTTGGGAAAAATCCCTATTACAAACCAGTAACTACACTGACTGCACAGTTTTGAACTTCAAATATCTTTGTATAGTTCTTCAATAGCACAATCTCGAGCCCTATGTACAAAACTGCGGTGTAATATACCAACGTTTGAGGTTTATGACGTGAAGTAGGCCTATCTATACATCCAACAAAATACAAATTCTTCCTAAAGTAGTGTGTCTAATTGAGGCTTTCAAAGAGTGAAAAATTTACTTTTTCTTCTTACCTCTATATCCTCTATATAGTAGTAATTTTGTTGTTTTGTTCTTTTGTTTAAATGTGGGTGCATGCCAGGCTATGCCTGTAACAGTTATTAAACTTGCATGCATCCACTTCAAACACACTATGTATCCAATACTAACTGCTGATTATATATGTATGTACATTGTGTTTGAAAAAATAAATAATCTAATCTAATCTAATCTAATCAAAAAGATATTCCATATTCTGAACAAGAGTTTCTTTTAATTTCAGAGGATAAAGTCTCAAAACGATGGATACATCACTCAAAAAGGTGAACTATGGTTTTCGTTTTTTCAATGACATTGGTTATATCTTTTCCAGAAAATCTGAACCTTGCAACAATGTTGGAGGTCTCGAGGCCAGCCCCATCCTCCAGGCCATATTTTGATGGTCTCTGCCTTGGCTCGGTTTCGGATGTAAAATCTTGGCCTTGCCTCCTTCTCGGATGTCTTTGAGCCAGTGTTGGAGGCCTCATGACTGGTTGAGGCCAAATTTTGATTCATAGCAATAGCTTCAGTCACGGTCTCAGAGGCTCATACCTCTGTCTCGGCCTCACATGTCCCGGCCTCGACTATTGTTCCACATCACTGCCTCGCACAGCACACAATAGGTATTCAGGCCACAGTGAATAGAGGCATAGTGGATTACCATACTCTCTCTTTTTTTTCAATAATAGATTATTATATTATTATGAGCAGCATATATGAGCAGCAGGCATGGAGAGTCATGCTCTGTGTATGCTCTGAAATATTTTTTAGATTTTTGCTGTGTCTACCCATAGGATAAGTATGTATGTTGTCTTGGCACTTGTCCAGCAACGGATGTGCAAATTCCAGGTCAAAATGAACGATGAAACTTAGTTTATGATCATCTCAAGTAAAAGAATAGCCCGATAAATCACTGCTCCATCACTTCCGATCAAAGACAGCGTCATAAAACTGTCAAGAGCTGTTCGGAGTCTTGGTGTGAATCTTGACCACCATGCTTCCATGGATGTGCATGTGAGATATCTTTGTTGTGGTGCCAACTTACAGCTCAAGAACATCAGAGCATTGAAGAAGTACCTTTATCGTCCCTCACTTGAATGAGTAATTCATGCTTTTGTGACATCAAAGATTGATTATTGTAACTCTCTTTTGTGTGGATTACCAACGTGTCTCATAAATCGCCTGCAAATGATCCAAAACACTGCAGCCAGGATACTAACTGGGACTCCTCGTTTCCATCATATTACATGTGCACCAGTCCTTGAATCACTTTACTGGCTGCCTGTTGACAAGAGGATAGCCTACAAAATTCTCTTGTTTGTTTACAAGTGTGTACATCGTCTTGCTCCATATATCTTCAAGAACTGATTCTCCCATATAATCCATCTCGTAAGCTGCGTTCAAGTGACCAGCATCTTCTTCAAGTGCCATACACCTCTTCAGCATTGTTCCAATCAAGGGCATTCAGTGTGGCTGGTCCACATCTTTGGAACTCGCTGCCATATGCATACAAACTGTCCAATGCATCGAACTTTTCAAAGTCAAACTTGAAACACAATTATTTACATTTCAACTCTTTTAGACTTGATCATATATTTCCTAAATTTTTACATTGTACAGCGTTTTGAGCATATTTTGTGGAACTACTTCTTCTTCTGTTACGCTCTTCCGTCTTTCGACATAGCGCGGCGCACCACAACCTGCCAAATACTTCTATTTTTAGCTATCTGTTCATGATCAAAACATTCATATGTGTAATCATTCCTACCATTTCCATTTACAACTGTAACATTTATACTTAGCTTATCAAGGTCTTTGTCCACTAATTTCAGCTAGGTCTGTTTCTGCCCTCCCCTTGGTTTTTGAACATATTTTCTCGCTTCCCTCAGCGCTCCCTTTGCTGGAGTTTCTTCCGGTAGTCTCAGTAAATGTCCATACCACTGTAATCTTCTTTCTTTCACACTCTTACTCCATGGATTTAACTTGGTTCGTCTGTACAATTCTTTGTTTGATATCCTATCTTGCCATGTTATTTCTAAGATCTTTCGCAGCATTTTTCTTTGAAATACGTCAACGTCATTCTCTATTTGTTTAGTCACTGTCCATAACTCGCAGTCGTATAAAAATATACTTTCTATGTGACTACGGAAAAGTCTGATTTTAACCTTTTTCGACACTTTCTTGCTTTCCAAGATTTTCTTCAATTGGTTATAAGCTGCTATGGCTAAAATTTTTCTTCTGTTAATGTCATTTCTTGTGTCTAGAAGACTTCCTAAATATTTGCATTTACCTGTGGAACTAACGCTTTATAAAATAAATTATCATTATTATTATTATTATTATTATTATTATGGTCAATAGTATCAAAGCACTCTGAAATATCTAAATAACAAACACCAGTTTATACGAACATCAATATTCCGTAGCCATTCATCTATAGTAGTATAGAGACAAGTAGTAAGTTCAAGTTTAAATTCAAGTTCAAGTTCAAGTAGTTGAATGAAAGTTTCGATACGCTGATTGACCTAAGGTAATGAATCATGACTTACAAGAAAAGTAGGGGAGAGCGGGGCACCATGAGCCGCTTTTCCGAAATTAAGCTCCTGAGCCTAAAGTTTCAATGGTAAATAGCTGGTTGCTTTATATAATCATAGCAAGACCTCTTGGCTACAATATCCAGTGTTGTTACATGATATTCTTAATTCTTAAATAGTCAAAACATTGTCTTTAAAAAATGTAGTCTAGCGGCTCATCGTGCCCCGACCCTGGGGCACCATGAGCCATGGCATGGGGGGCTGTTTACATACATGTATTATCCTTCTCATTCAACTGTAAAGAACTGATACCTCATAAACCAGATGGTTTACTTGAAATTTTTTCTTGGCATACACCACAATATGGATCAGGTGGATTTTACATATTTTTCTTTGAAATAACACAAACGTGTTCTAAACAGCTGCAGATGTCTTGCACTAGTATTTAGTTCTGGACTTGCAACAGTAGAGTTGTTGTTACAATTCAGCTTTAATTGAACATTAAAACTTTATAGAAAAACGGCTCATGGTGCCCGATCTCCAAGTGCCAAGTGGCTCATGGTGCCCCATTTGTAAATTTCATGTATTAGTGCATATCACCATTTTCCAGTTTATCAGAGTATCAATGTTATCACATCATCCTAGCACATGTCTTACCTTCTCTAAGAAGACTAAGTTTTATGACGATGCCAGAAATAGTTTAAGTACCAGAAGTAAAAGTTCCGCCGCCCAATATGTTTACTTTTCACTCAAATTCACTGGTCAAAAAAATGTTTTTCAATTCTTGGTCCTACATTGAAAAGAAAGATTATGATTGCTACCCTAGCCAGTTCTACACTAATAAAGGAATATATGGTCTTCCTATCAAGCAGTTCTATCTCGCTGTTCTTTTTTTGTAAGGGCCATGGTTCATTGTGCCCTGTGGCTCATGGTGCCCTGCTCTCCCCTAATTAGTTGACAATGTACTTCCTTTTTAATCATCTTAGTTACATTTCCTAGAACAGAGATCGGTATGAAATTACCGGTTTCATCTTCTTTCAGCTTGTTCGATGGATATTAGGCTATACATCAAACAGTTTCTAGATACTGCTCTCACCTTAATTGTTATGAGATGCAGCAAGACAAGTTGACCAGCTTGAATAATCCCTCAGATTATTTGCTTGATGTTACTACATATAATAGGACACAGAGGAAGTATAATTATTGTGCATTTCTTCTTTTCAGATGATATAAATGGGAATGATCAAAGGCTTCTTGGCGCATTGACAAAAAGAAACAGGCTACTAACCAAGATTGCCGTGAGTATAAAGATAATTTCTAACACTGTCATCAAACAAGGGAAGAAGTCTACATATGAGTAGGGGATAATGGGGCTGTTTTCAAGGAGCACGCGACGTAAACACAACATATCCAATTGGTGGAGTGCTCATCTATTGTAATTCAGAAATGCATGGTAGAAAATTAATTATGTTGCCACTTGTAATGTGAACACAATGCTCGGATTTTTTATCAAGTGCAGGACAAAGAAATGAGTCTTCACGGTTAGAGTAGGGCAACAAGCCCGGGTTATTAGGTGAGAGGCCCCCCCAGGGTTTTATCTAAACTTACATTTTTGGTGCGTTTTCTTATTGATAGGATTGAAGCTAGAGGCTTTTTGGGTGACATCACAAATTTTCAGGGAGAACAGCACCAAACCATAGCGGAAATTAAAGAAACAAAAAATGTGCGTGGTTTTTGTAACTTTGATTAATTCTTTGAAAGGGGTTGTCAGAAATAACTTTGGAAATTTTTAAAAGTATAATGGATGTCTGCATTGCTTCACTTTATGACCATCACATATATATGATTTGGATCATGTTTTTTTTAGTTTTAGTTCAACATATAGAGGTCAATCTAAAATATGTGGGTTTAGGGCGAGAAGCCCCACAATGGTATGGGGCATGAGGCCCCCTTCACTGGGGCCTCGAAGCTGCTTCAGGAACGATTCAATAATGCGTACTTTACCTTAAATCTTGATAGAATAGCTAAAAGAAAAAAATTTGGCCGAAATGGAAACAGGGCAAAAAATATTTAAAAATAAATTTATGAACAGAAAAATTCAGAAATTCAGAAAAAGCGAATAGAATGACTTAAAAATTATAGAAGAACCCCAAGAAATAACTTTCAAGCTGAATGCGCTCGCTAAAAAATTGCCATAGGATTATAATAGGGGGGGGGGGGGCTTCTTGCCAGATGGTTGGGGTAGAAGGCAATTTTCAATTTTTGACACCAATGGCCATTACTCCTTTATCAAAATTGGTAGTCATTTGTTTCACTAGTTATAAGTAATAAATAATAATAATAATAGTGATTTATATAGCGCCTCTTCCAGTAAACTGCTCAGAAGCGCTCGGGTGGGTAAGGGTTATTCGTAGAACATTTTAAATAAGTAGGTTTTTAGGTTTTTCTTGAAACACTCTAGCGTCTTTGTTATGCGAACACTCTCAGGTAACTTGTTCCAGAGTTTTGGTGCTGCAAAAGAAAATGCTCGATCTTCAAATTTATTTAGGCTGTTGGAAGCTGGTTCTGTTAACAAGAGTTTGCCGTTACTTCTCAGATTACGGTCTCCATTTGCTTTAAGCCTGACCATTTGTTGAATGTACAAGGGAGCTTGGCCATTTAATGCCTTCCAGGTTGTTGTCATTAACTTAAACTGGATTCTGGCAGGAATAGGCAGCCAATGAAGTTGCTTTCTGTGTGATCCCACGCTGTCTTGCTGTTTCAACCTCTCTATAAGACGAACTGCTGAGTTTTGGGCAACCTGAAGTTTATTCACCAGATATTGAGAAATGCCATACAAAAGGCCATTTCCATAGTCCAAATGAGGTGTTACCAGAGCATTTACCACAGTTTTAATGGTATCTTTGTTCATGGACTTTCGAAGTTTCGAGATGTTCCGAAGATTGAAGTAGGCATTTCGGCACATCTTATTAACTTGCTTCTCCATTGTCATGTTTTTGTCAAATGTTACACCCAAGTTCCTAACATTCTCTGATGTTTTGATTGAAACATTTTCAACATTGATTGATGACACTTGGAGTTTATTTAGTTGGTGTGGAGTGGCGATCATAAGAAGTTCAGTTTTGTCACCATTGTTACACAATTTGTTTTCATGAAGAAATTTTCTGATTTCAGCTATGCATTTCTCCATTTTCTTGATTGCATCATCTTGTTCTGTGAATGTTGGTTTGAAAGATAAGATGAGCTGCTCATCATCAGCGTACTTTTGATCCTCAATTTGGTTTTGAGAAGCAACTTCACTCAATGGAGCAATATACGAATTGAATAAGACTGGACCAAGTTTGGAACCTTGTGGGACACCAAATTTGAGTGGCAGCTTCTCTGATGTTTGGTCCTGTATCAATACAGACTGTGATCGTTCCGAAATGTATGACTTGAACCAGTTGAGGGCTGAATTGCATACACCATATCTATTTTTCAGTCTAGTCAATAGAATATTGTGATCAATTGTGTCAAAAGCAGCTGATAGATCTAACAGTACCAGCATGGTTATTTCACCCTTGCTCATGCTCACCATGATGTCATTGTGGATTTTTGTGAGGAGAGTTTCTGTGCTATGAAATTGCTTATAGGCTGATTGCCTGTCATCATCAAGTTTGTTTCGGATTAGGTGATCCATATATTGTTTGATAACTGCACTTTCAATGACTTTTCCCAGGAAAGACAAGTTTGACACTGGTCGGTAATTCTGTTTAATGAGATCAAGACCTCTCTTCTTCAAGAGTGGCCTGACAAGTGCATGTTTTAGATCCAGGGGCATCTCCCCTAGAGTTAGTGATGTGTTGACTATTTCTGTTATTATAGGAAGAAATTCATCCATGCACTCCAGTAGTAACCATGTAGGGATGGGGTCAAGTTGACAGTGTTTTACAGGCATATTTCTAATCAGTTTTTCAACAGCTGTTTTAGTCAGGGTTTTGAACTGAGATAATTTATGGCCAGTGAAATGTTCAGCATTTGTGATGCTGTTATTGCAAGAGTCCAATTTTGATCTTATTTTCTTGATTTTGTCGTCAAAGAAAATGTTGAAATCATTAGCTAAGTCTTGGCTGCTTTCATGATTGGGCAGAGGGAGTTTTTGTTTCCTGTTTAGGTTGGAGTTCAGTATCTTGAACATTGCTTTGGAATTTCCCTTGGTGGTTTCAATCTTCGCTCTTAGATCATCAGATTTAAGCTGATTGAGTTGGTCATTTAAAGCATTTCGCTTCAACTGGAAGTCTTGCCAATCTTTTTCCAGCCCAGTTCTCCTCCAAGAACGTTCTGCTTTTCTTTTAGCTGTTTTAAGATTTTTGATATTGGCATTGGTAAACGGAGTTGGTTTGCGCAGTGTCACCTGTTTAGTAATAACAGGTGCATGCTTGTCAAGAACCTCCTTTGAGGAATTGTAAAGTGAGACAAGTTTTGACAGGTATTCCAAAGACTTTTGCTTTTGCACTTTCTGTGACAAGTGTTTTTCGATGTCTTTCTTATATTTTACGAGATTCATATCACGTGTCTTTCTAAAAGAGATGTTCTTTTGAGCACTTTTTCCTTTGCTAATTGCCATATTGAAAAGGACACAGTTATGGTCAGAGAGCAAGTCGCTGACAGCACAATCTTTCAGTGAGGAATTTCTGTGTGTGATAACCAAGTCTAGTATGTTTACATCTTTGTGTGTTGAAGAAGACACATGTTGTTCAAGATCATACATTTCCAGGATGCTGTTGAACTGTGTGACTCTAGCATCGTCTGGTTTATTCATGTGAAAGTTGAAATCACCAGCTATGAAAATTTCATTGTGATATGTATGATAGTGAGCTAAGAATTGTGTGAATTCCGTGAAGAAGTCTGATAACTTGTACTTATTCTTGTTTGAAGGTTCAGGCCGGTACACAAGAAGAATTGTGATAGTTTTCCCACTCAAATGAATTTGAATTTCCATATGCTCGAAAGTTCTGGTTTTCATGCTATTGATTTTGGTCGCTTTCAAACCGGACTTTACAATGCAACCTACACCACCCCCAGGCCTTCCTTCGCGGGGTGTGCCAAAGTAAAAATATTCTCCATTTCTTTCCAGGTTACCAATTTCCACTATATCATCTCCCTTTAGCCAGGTTTCCGTAAAAAGAAACAGGTCAAGATCAAATTCATCTCTATAGTTCTTTACCACTTCTGTTTTTTGCCTCAAACTTTGGGCATTCCATACACAGGCTTTCAGAATGTGGTTTTCCCCTTTGCTGGTTGTGCTAGTGGCATTAGCATGTTCGTCGAAGGCCTTCAACACATCAAATCTGTTTTTCAGCTTCAAGGATTGTGTGTTGGTGGTCCTGCATTTAGTATGTGGAGTTGGATCAGATTTGTACAAAGACCTACTTTTGAGATCATTTAAACCAATGCGCAACACATCTGAGTAGAGCTGCATATGTATGGACATTAGGACAATCTCGGTACAGGAAATGTGGTATAGTTACAAATGTTTTACAGAGCGCTTAATTTCAGTGTTGCATGACAGAGCAACAGAAGTTCAGGCGAAGTCACAAAATACAGGTCTAGGTAAAACTGCGTTACAGAGCAGCTATCTGGTATTGGAAAGTTGCGTGACGGAGCAACAGAAGTTTTGGTAAAGAAATTCAGGTCTAGGTACAACTGCGTTACAGAGGAGCTGGTCTATTGCGTGACAGAGCAACAGAAGTTTTGGTAGAGTAAAGAAGTTCAGGTCTAGGTTCAACTGCGTTACAGAGCAGCTGGTATCAGATTGTTGCGTGACAGAGCAACAGAAGTTTTGGCAGAGTAAAGAAGTCCAGGTCTAGGTACAACTGCGTTACGGAGCAGCTGGAAGTTCAGGTAGAGTAAACAAAAAATAAAAAATGAATAATTAAAAAATAAAAATAAAAGAAGTTAGGGTGTACGTACAACTGCGTTACAGAGCAGCTGGTATTGGATAGTTGCGTTACAGAGCAACTGAGGTTCAGGTAGAGTAAAGAAGTTCAGGTCTAGGTACAACTGCGTTACAGAGCAGCTGGTTTGTTGCGTGACAGAGCAACTGGATTTAAGTTAATGATATATAGGATAGATATAGTAGATGCAGAAGTGCTGAAATACAGGTGTAGACACAGGTGCGGAAAATACAAGTACAGGCACTGAAATACAAGAGCAGACACTGAAATACAAGTACAGGCACTGAAATATAAGAGAAAATAAATAAATAATTTTTTTTTTTTTTAGCTCTTTATAGAATGCCTTTAAGCATAGAAATTGTTGGAAAGTTGTTTGAAACGTATGAGTTGTCTGGAGAGGTTGTCAATGGAGGTGAGGTAATGTTGTCATACAGCTTATGTTTCCTGGAAGGCTGGCTATTTTATATATTTCCTAATTGATTCTTGAGCTCTTCCAATAATTTAATTCCCGTTATTTAATGCTGTTTGGTGATGTGGCAAGTGTCTGGAAGAATCTGTGAGCCCTGAAGATAGAAAATATGATGATGAGATCGTGTTACAGGTGCAAAAACGCAGGTAAAATGGGCGAAAATTGAATACACACCAGTGTGCAATGAAGCAAGAAACAATGTTGAAGTTCAAATGCAGAAATATGCACATAAATCACTCGGAAACAACACAAAAGTGTCAAAAAACAGGTCAGAAGCACTTTACCGACAATCACACAAAAATTCAGCAGTTAAATATGCCCAGAACTTATCTAAGAGATGAAAATATCCACTGCTGAGTTCACTCTGTGTTTTTATGTCTGGAGCGCCACCTATAAAGTACAGTCAAGTGATCCCTTCCTGACAGCATCAGTATTCAAATAATCGACCATAAAAAATAGGTCAAATCGGACCTCGAAGTTGATGGGGGCATGCCCGCCTTACTCTAAGTAAAGTGTTGTATAAATATAACCCTGTCTGTAGGCCTATAATCAGTGAAACTGATATTAATTTTTGTAACATTTATTAGGGGCGATAATTGATTCGTTAAAGTTTGTTAAAAGGACAACTAAAAGTAACCTCTCCCTGTGACAACATGCTTGTTTTTAAGGAGTAGTTAAATTAACTCATTATAAAATCCATATGAAAGAAGGAAATTGGTTGCATATATGACTCAAATCTCAATAACAAGTAATTTTAAAATGTGTAATTTGCAAATACTTTAACCTTTTTAGCGGCGTCAGCCAGCTGTTGCCTTAAGCATTTTGTCTATTCTTGTTAGCACTCCTGACATCGCCCTCTCTCACCAATCTCATTGAAACTTAACATACAGTCTCAATTGAATTTTTTCTTGAGCCCAGTCGATTTTGGTGTTCCCCTGTTACGAAAAAAAAATTAATAAAGAAACTAAATTGACTGAAATTCAAGGGTCAGGGGTCACACGAATCTGACCGCTTCGTGCATTTCCGTGAGGGGGCGTGGCATGTCAGTAATGATTGAAACATGACATTGTCATTGTAGCTGTATCAATTGACAGCACCAAGAAATTAACACAATTCAAATGTACATAGACAGACCATTCAATCTGTATCTACAAGTGTGAATTGACACATATATTGCACTTTACAAAGCAAAGAACAATTCTGTGGCAGGTCCTCAGACCTCTAATACCAATTAGCAAGCTGAGGTGTGAACGTAAATTACGATTGAAAATCAAATAGCAATTAATTTGCAATGACTAGTTGTATGATCTACACTGACTACACATCAAGCATTGCAAGACTCTCCTGAAGTAATGTTTTAATAAACATCAATTCAATAATATGAATAAAATAGTCAATCAAGCTGAAAAACGAAATTGTCTATTCGAAGTGTATGAATTCATTTATATGCACATTGTATAAATTCTTGCTGCAGCATTCAATTATTCACAGCTTCAGTCTTTGAAATAATATATTTAACAAATTCTCAGAAAACATCTGTTTATTCGTATTATTTGAGAGATACTTCACGAAAATCATTAACTTTACAGTTGATCATATTTTTATGCAAATCTCGCTTGGCTTACTAATAAATGGTTCAAAATAATTTTAATGCATTTGCACATTTCACAAATTGATGACCAGTCAAGAATCTTTGACGCCGCTTAAAGTGCTTGCACGTTATTTTTTCATATTGACATCACAACTTTTCAGAATGAAAGGCAATTGCAAAGAGAACTCAGACCAGTTTCTGGACAAGACTGGATTATTCGGTCACCGTCTCCCAGCCGAAGGTCTCTTCCTGCTCTGAATGGTAATTATAATAGGATTATAATGATATTGCAAATGATTCGCTTTGCCTTGGTTGTGCTGGTATATCCCAGATCGGGCTAAAAAACAGAAAGCCAACTTTCTTCCGCTGTTATCAGTATTGCACAAAGCGCATCAAAATACTTAATTGTTTTTAGAATATGAGATTTCTTTCTTTTAGTGACCTTTTCAGTGACAGAAAATTCCACATATACACCGTATTACACAATATGTATATATAATGAAATTACCCCGGCTTACAAGTAAATCAAGTAAATGCTGTTTGACTATCAGCACAAAGCAAGAATAATCCTTCTCTTTTGACCATGTGGATGATCCACAGCAAATAAAAGAACATAATTATGCGACATAATGCCTTATTCTGTTGTTATGAAAGACAGCATGCAGTCTATTCTCAGTTGTATTGCTGTCCGTATTGGCCTCTAGGGGCAGGGCTTTGGAGTCGGGCAGAAAATACACCAACTCCGACTCCCGACCCTGACTCCTGACGCCTTTGCCATCCCGAAAAGAGACTTTTACTCCGACTCAAGACTTCTTAGGTCTCCTGAATTCTGACTCTTGACTATGACTCCTGACTCCTCTTTTTGCATTATTTGCATGCCAGTTTCTTAATTGTGGTTAGCATGCCAGAGCATTTTTTAAGGATTTTTGACTGGAAGACCAATGGAACTTCGCAGCACAATGACGCGCATGTGCAAGTCGCGACCTCCATTAATCAGCTGTAGATCCATGAGATACAATTTTAGGATTTTGGCCAATTTCCACAAATACAAATTAGACAGATTTTAAATGTATGAATATTGGAATTCAGAAAAACGGCATCAGCAGAAGTATAATTGTAAGGACAGTTAAAGAATATTTTTTGATTTGGAAAGAAGAAGCTTCGCTTTAAAATGCACCCAATAATTAAAATCATGACAAACAAAATGTGAAATTAATGAGAGTTTCTTGGAAAATTGGTCTCCCAGTGATACCATTTTGGCAATGACTGGGAGACCAAATCTGTCCACTCAGACTCCACTGGGAGACCAATTGGTTTCCCAGTTACTATGTTAAAAAATGCACTGCCATGCTGGCATGATATTTTGACATTGGCTCACAACATTGTGAGTCATGAATACTTGTTTCGGAAGTTTTGAAATATATTTTGTGTTCTTGTATTTTTTGGAGTCAGGAGTCATCAAATTAATTTTCGACTCTGATTGTGACTCCCCCTGAAAACCTCCGGCTCCAAGACTCCGACTCCCAACTCCGACTCCCTTGAATGCCTGACTTCAAGTCAATGAAGTGATGACCTAATGTATTAAATTTTGTTGACTTGGCATTAATATTTGTAAATTGCAGATATTCTCGAAATGATGATGATTCAAAATGCCCAGATGCACCAAATGATGATGAATCATATGATGATGACATCATTACCAAGGAATAATGACATCACTAAAGTGGTCCAACTTCCAGTAGCCAATCAAATGTTGGATGTAAGTATGCAGTCTAGTGTGTACTATAGAGACTATAGAGACTATATGGGGGATTGGATTTTGTGAATGAGATGCCGCAAAAGTCAGATGGGGGATTGGATTTGTAAATGTGATGTCACAGAAGTCAGGTGGGGGATTGAATTTTGGGAATGTGATGTCAGAGAAGTCAGTTCGGAGATTGGATTTGTGAATGTGAAGTCACAGAAGACAAATGGTGCCTTGGATTTTGTAAATTTCACAGAAGTCAGGAGGGGGATTGCACTTCATAAATGTGTTGTCATAGAAGTCAAGTGAGGTCCTATATACTTCCTTGCATGTGTTGATTATTGTCACATACGGAAGAGAAGAATAACCCATTTTAGCCAATTTTGAACTGCATGAGACTAACAACACTGAGTCTTACAAGTGCAGAAATATGTCCTTTTTTGCTGTCAAAATTTCAGGCTAAATCAGTCCGTCCTCCCGCAGTTCATCATCGCCACTATGAAAGCCGGATGTCATCTTTTGAGAGCACAAAGCCCCTGCCACATATCCCCAGGTGAGGTGCCATACCTGTTAATGCTGTTGCTTTGTGAACTTGCCAAATTTTCTGAGAATAACTGTTAATAAATGTCATGCAATTCAATTAGAAAACTTATAAGAATACATATCAAGTGACATGCTAGGTAATTGGTAGCATATATATAAGCCCCATTGTAGTGGGTCCCCAAATGAATGCGTTATTCCTGAATAAATTGACCTGCATGTGTTACTTATTCCAAAAGATCTAGAATTTTTCGTAACATGTATGCCATATTAAGTGGTCATGAGGGTTGGGGGTTCGATTTCATATTATATTGCGTGGGGTTCACAATGTAGGAAGGGGACAAGGGGAGGTCGGCTGAGTTGGCTGCCAATCGCTGGGTCCGGGGTTCGAATCCAGCTCTTGCCGGGTCAACTGGGCCTATGGCAGATGAATGTTTTAGTCATCCTCTGCCTCATTGCTGTGTCCTCCTACTGTCCTTATTAGTCTACCAAATGCACAAATACAGGATGTAAAGCCAATTATCCATCAGTCTGTGCCAGCTCAAAGGAATTGTGCAACCATCTAACTCAATCTGTTAGTATGACTC
The DNA here is from genome assembly GCA_026936325.1 of Platynereis dumerilii. Lineage (NCBI taxonomy): Eukaryota > Metazoa > Annelida > Polychaeta > Phyllodocida > Nereididae > Platynereis > Platynereis dumerilii. The sequence goes on along the minus strand of JAPTHN010000022.1, from coordinate 5,890,372 downwards.
AAGATCAAAATTTTGCCAGTGAATGGCTTGCCGGAATAAGCCAGGTGTACACTGCACTGATAATTGCTTAGTTCTATTGCGAGGTTTCAGCAAAATATTGTTCATCCCCTGTTGCTACAATCTCACGGCACGTTACGGAGCACTTTAGGCGTCGGCGGGATGGTATTTCCTGGTAATTTAGATTGGATGAATTTGGGTGATCCGCCGTCGACTTTTCACATCCCCCCAGGGGTAGTTTTTGTTCCCCTCAGGGGTTCCTAGAAATGGAAAAACTGTGCCGTGGATGTCAAAAAAGATTCAACAGGTTCAAACTTTTTTTTCATGACGGCGGAACAGAGCCCAAAATTTTCTTGATTTTTGGATTTCCGGCGGGGATTTTTTCCGTGAGAACATCTCAAAAACATCTCCGGCGGGATATTAGGACATCCCCTGCCCCTGAGGGGACCTCTCCTGCCCCCGTGAGGGGCAGTTATAGGTTCCCTGAGGGGTACTTTTTATATCTCGGGGCGATATAAAAGTATCCCTCAGGAGGAGGAAATTCCTTTCCCCCGGCGAACTTTTGGGGACGGCGTACAACTTTTCTTCCTTGCAGTGAACAAAAAGAACCCCTCCGTGATATGCTTTTAATTAATTATGTAATGGTTTTATAAACATTGTATGTCGCCGGGATGGTAATTTTTTTCTTAGAATTCAACTCAAGCTACCCCTCAGTGGTAAAAAAGTTCTCCGTAACGTGCTGTGAGAACTAGGCAAAAGCCATTACCTCTCCAGAATGACTAAATGAGCACTTCACTCCTTTGCAGCAACGTGGCGACATCACTATTTCGGTGAAAATTATGTTGAATTGTGTGGGGGAAATGATGGTGACACGACGTTGTGAAGCAAAGTCAAAATATGATATTGGCATGCAATGTTGTACAACATTTGTCACAACGTTGTGAACAAGAAAAGACCCCTTGAAAAAATGGTACTGTAATTATCCCCCATGCTATGCTATGGGGGATTTTACTTTTAGTCTCCATGTCATGGCGTCCATCAAATATCTCAAACACCACACCATGCACAATGCTCATCCTTTCCCAACATTCAAAGACCCCTCTAAACTTGTCAAATCTGACCATAAATCAATAAATATCATAACCATTTCCACATCCCGAATACTTTTTGCTGTGCTTTTGGCCTGCAGCCATTTTATTTTTAAAAGCGAAATCCACCCCCAGGTGTCTCCACATCCTTATATGTATGCATTGTGCCCCTGGTGGAAATATTTGGCATAACTAAAATTGGAATTTTGGTGGGTATTGGTAGATGTGTAAGGCATGGGGGATATGGAGGCAGTAAACCTGCTCTTGTTGATCTAAGTAATACCGTGAACCTGAGGGCATGTGGCATGTGATTAAAGGTTTTGATAACTAAAAGCCATAGAAATACATAGAACGGACATGAGGCTCTGGCAGATGAAGCAACCAAATCCACCATCTTGGAACTGCCCTGTATCCTGAAACAATGGAAATGTGACGTCACCAATAACAGTGATGTCACTTATAACAATGGCATGACGTCACATCATAATTATTCTATTGTGACATCATGTCTCAGGGCAGTTCCAATATGGCGGATTTGGTGACCTCATCTTGAGGTGGCATCATACAGCCTGATGTCCGTTCTATGTATTTCTATGATTCCGATGAAGTACACGTCCATGAAGAGAAATTCCTTGTTTCTTTAATATCTTACACAACCAAGAATGCTTCAAATAGAATTAAACATCAGTTATTACAGCCAGGAAATTTGATATGCAAAATGATTGGACCATTGCACTGTGAAAATGGCACTTCGCAACTCATGATAGCTGATGAAGTGTCATCTTCTCATTATCAATAGAAGGCCCTTTAGTGGGGCAGATAGCTGAAACAATCTTTCACTTGGTGATGCAAGCATGAAATTTGGCACAAATGTGCTTCAGGACCTACTCTTTCCAAAAAGTACGTTATCCAAGTTGAAAAACAATATGGCGGCCATTTTCCAAGATGGCCGACACGGCAAACGTTAAATAACCGTTTTTGCCATAGAATGCCAAGAGATTTGGTGACACAAGCACCAAATTTGGCACAATTATGCTTCAGCACCTACTCTTTCCAAAAACTACGTTATCCAGATTGATTAACAATACGGTGGCCATTTTCCAAGATGGCCGCCACGGTAAACGTAAAATAACCATTTTTGCCATAGGATGTCAAGACTTGGTGGTACAAGCACCAAATTTGGCACAATTATGCTTCAGGACCTACTCTTTCCAAAAACTATGTTATCCAGATTGATAAACAATATGGCGGCCATTTTCCATGATGGCTGCCACGGCGAACGTAAAATAACCATTTTTGCCATAGGATGTCAAGACTTGGTGTCAAGACTTGGTGGTGCAAGCACCAAATTAGGCACAATTATGCTTAAGGACCTACTCTTTCCAAAAACTATGTTATCCAGATTGATAAACAATATGGCGGCCATTTTCCAAGATGGCCACCACGGCAAACGTAAAATAACCACTTTTTGCCATAGGACGTCAAGACTTGGTGTCAAGACTTGGTGGTACAAGCACCAAATTTGGCACAATTATGCTTCAGGACCTACTCTTTCCACAAAGTACACTAGCCAGGGTAAAAGCAATACAGTGTCCATTTTCTAAGATGGCCGCCACGGTAAATGTAGGATGACCTATTTCACCAAAGAATGCCGAGAGACTTGATATAAGCACTGAATTTGGTCCAAACTGGCCTCAGAACCTAGCCTTTCAGAAAAGTATGCTAGACAGGCAAAAACATAATAATGGCCATTTCTAAAATCGAGGCCATTCAAATTTATTTACTAGATTCTAGGAAGATAATCATATTTTTCACAGTTCATTACTTAAAATATATGACCATTGCCTTCCTGCATACAAAATTTATTGAATTGAAATTTGATTTTTACATTTCATTCCAAACTTAAACTTCCAAAACTACTGAGTGAGTGAGTGAGTTATTGAGCTTGTGTTTTACTTCCCATCAGCACTGATGTGGGATATTTAGAAGCAACTTCAGTTTGAAAGATTATCTTGAATCTAATTTTTCATAACTTGTAGTTCAAGAAACTACAGAGAAAATAATTTTTGACAGGATTTAGACGACATGCTGTCTCAATTTGATATTTCTAATCTTTGAAGTTATCCAAAAACGTTTAATCAGTTTGATAATTCTTATTGAAAAATGGGTCAGGAAGCTGTATTGAGTGGAAAAGCTTTTTCCTTAACGTGATAATAATTGCATCTGCCTCAGCCGTCAGTTTGGCATCCAGCTTTGGGTAATTGTAGGCAACTTCCGAACAAGGGATGCTCTTGCAGTGTTGGTGGAATGGCATTGTGAGATTTTGCACATAAGCAAAGATCTCACGTCTTGCCTCATCAACATTGTCAGCGGTGCTATTCTTGTAATACATGTCGATGACAAACTTCTCAAGGATGCTGAGGTTGGCATGTTCTGTGACTGCTGGGTACAAACTAAGCTTTTTGGAGATAGGGGTTACTTCTGGGTAGAACTACCATACTGTCATGCTGTTCTTTCCCCTTCACCATGAAATGTTGATATGACATCACAGCCAGTGAAAGCACGAAAGGACAGCATGCCCATGGAATTTTCTGGACTAACTTTACCACCATATCATGAATTGGCAATCACCTCACCTTGAGGTGAACTCAGCTTGAACAAATCCAGCCCAAAGCAATTCCAAGCCTGCACCCTGAAGTGTCATAAAAGCACTGATGGCAATTTCAAGTTAACAACAACATCTTCACCAGATGCTTAATCAACACTGATTTTGCCTGCTGCTTGGCTGCATAATAAGCATATTTGAAGATTCTTGAGTCTGCTTCTTCATGAATGCAGGGGCTTTTTCAAGACAAATCAGCTTTTTTGAGAGAGCCTTTCTCTTTTTGCCACAACTATGATATTGTCAGAAGACAAGGTCATAATCTTGTCAGCCAGAAATCTGAAATGTTCTGTCTTGTTGTCACTGTCTCACGAAAACCTTTTCCATTTAGGAGACCCAGTTTCAGCTCTCAGGCTTGAAATACAGTAGATATCCAAACTTATGTATGTCCTCTCATATCTTGATGAGAAGATTAGCGCTTTGGGAACAACATCTTGGACAGAACGTTCTTCAACTGTCTTGGATGTCTTTGGAGACAATGAATGCACGACAGAGAACCAATCAATGATAATGCAATCACATTGTGGTTGTGTTTTGCCTCAGTGTTTCATCAATACCACTCAGGGAAAGTAACTTTTCTCAGAGTGATCAATACCATCTCCATCATCTTTTTGGGATATGTCTAACTTGATAGGCAGCAGATTGATTTCTTGAAAGAGCGGTACATTTTTGACTGTCATGAAATAGCCATCAGAAAGAATAATAAAACAGGTTTGGGGAGACTTTAACTCCTCTTTTGAATCTAAGTGGCATAGGCAGCACTTTCTCTAGTCAGTCTTGACATCGGAAGGCAAAGGATTATTTGTAGACATGTTGTGTAATATGATTAAAGGCCATGGAAATATGCTTTTACCACCTAACCACTGCTAACCATAATAATAAATGTCAAATTCACAGTGAAATATGGGACACAACAAGCTCAGCCATTTAGTGCCTACCTTGCCTGTTTATTCATTCAGTGTGATTCAAGTCCTGTGTACAACATCCAGGTAACTGAAGCTCTGTATGTTTCCCTTGGCTTGGCTTTCCTGTGCTTGCACATCCTGTCACTACATCTACATTCTACAAATAAATTAATATAAATGTTTAGTTGAGCTTTAAACCGGGCTTATTAGATAGCATTCGAGACACTAAGTACTAAAAACTACATTGAGTAATGGTATATACCACTACAAGAATTAGTCTATGTCTAATACACTACTTGCAAACACTGAACTGCTGAGTCACACAGTGTTTCCTGGTTGTGCTTTGACAACACTCTCTTATACTCATTTGTATTCACTCAGTTGCCACTGTTTTTAAAACTGCAGATTATTTGCTAATTAGATTGATACTCAAATGCTACTTGAGATTAGAATCATCCAACTATTAATATTCCTGGTCATCCTATGCTGAAACAGTTGTTTAAAAACATTTTCCTACCTGGACGGTATATATTTTCTGGAAAAATTGGTTCTATAGCACACTTGCACCCACCAAGTTGGAAGCTTGCATCACCAATCCTCTTGAAATTGAATAGCGAAACCAGTTTTTTCATAGTTGAAGTGGCGGCCATCTTGCTTTTCAACCTGGATGGTGTATTTTTCTGAATAAGTAGGCCCTGTAGCACATTTGTGCCAAATTTGGTACTTGTATCACCAATTCTCTTGACTCAATTGCGAAAACCAATATTTCACGGTTAAAGTGGCGGCCATCTTGAAAAATGGCCACCATATTGTTTTCCAGCCTGGTTAGTGTAATTTTCTGAATAAGCAGGTTCTGAAGTATATTTGAGCCAAATTTGGTGTTATTATCACCAATTCTCTTAGCATTCAATGGCAAAAACAGTTTTTTCATGGTTGAAGTGGCGGCCATCTTGAAAAATGGCCGCCATGTTGCTTTTCAACCTGGATGGTGTATTTTTCTAAAAAAGTAGGCCCTGTAGCACATTTGTGCCAAATTTGGTACTTGTATCACCAATTCTCTTGACTCAATTGCAAAAACCAATATTTCACGGTTAAAGTGGCGGCCATCTTGAAAAATGGCCGCCATATTGTTTTCCAGCCTGGTTAGTGTAATTTTCTGAATAAGCAGGTTATGAAGTACATTTGAGCCAAATTTGGTGTTATTATCACCAATTCTCTTAGCATTCAATGGCAAAAACAGTTTTTTCATGGTTGAAGTGGCGGCCATCTTGAAAAATGGCCGCCATATTGTTTTTCAACCTGGATAACGTACTTTTTTGAAAGAGTAGGTTCTGAAGCACAATTGTGCAAAATTTGGTGCTTGCATCACCAAGTGAAAGATTCTTATGGTATATTGACTTAATCTGCCCCACTACTTTGATTTGTCATGTAACTGATTTTAGAGTAAAAAAAATACTAAAAATCAGATGCATAATTCTTTCGTTTGCTTGTCACCAACAAGCGGGATTAGTCTCCTTAAATCAAATTAAAAACAAAGTAATGGGTATGACTTTTGCCGAGCAACCTCATGCATTCATACGGTCATTCATACATATAGTTACATTCAAAATATCCCAGTCATACAGGGATACATTCATACATATATCATGCATTCCCTTGATTAGTGTGGTGGTTGTATAATTTGATGCTTGATGGAACAAATGAGTTTTTATGTGTAAAACGAATTGTTCTTATTCTAGGCAGTGCCTGATCACAGTGAAACATAATTACAGTGACACTGTGTAGTGGGTGTTTCTCGTCTTTCATAATCTTTTTTGCCCTCTCAGCAGCTCATGTACATATTTGTCATACAGATCATTAAGAGACACGACATCAGCTGCACCTAATCTACTTGATATTCTAACAATTTTCTTCATCTTTTTTTTCTGCTGACAGGATATGTTGCCATAGAAGGTGTTGATGGAAAAACAAAGAATACATGTAGATTCAATTATTGATTTATACACGAGTGTCAAGATCTTCTCGTCAATGTTGATATTTCTTAACACACGGAGATTATGAACTCTTTGTATATATATGCATTTTTGTACACCAGCTGTGATTTCTCTGACCCATTCATCTTATCATCAATGACCATGCCAAGATCTTATAATCATGCACCCTTTCCACACATTCAGATTTTTTGTGGGTAAGGTGCTGGACTCACACGCGCAAGGTTGTGGGTTCAAACCCCGCTGGGGGCATGGAGGAAATAAGCAGATCCTCCTTGAATCACTGCTTCACTCCACCCAGGTGTAAATGGGGAGGTTGGCTATAGACAGAGAAAGAAACAAGATTGATCAGCGATGACGCTGTGTGAGGCAGCCAGCTGTATATCGTCCAGGGGAGTTAGACCAGTCAAGAATGGTCTGTGAGCCTGTCAACCGAAGGTAGAGTGTAAAGTCGGCTGAGCATTCAGTTGCAACAAATTCAATCACAACTGCTTCTTTTTTCCTAAAATCTAACATCATTTCTTTTGTCTTCTTTACATTGAGATTCAGAAAGTTATCTTCACACATACAAAGTCATTCACTTGATCAAGATAGTCCCGATGGTCATCATGGAGAATTCTCCCAATAATTGCAATGACATCAGCAGGGACGGAAGCAGGGGGGGATGGGGGGGATGCATCCCCCCCCCCCCACCGGACCAAAATTTATATATTTTTACGTGTTAATTTTATCCGCGCGCAGTCGCGTTATGTCGCGAATTATGCGTTCCGTGACGTGACAGCCCGATAGACCCCCCCACCGGAATTTTCTGGATCCTCCCCTGCATCAGCGTATTTAACAACAATACAAGTATCAGTTCCTGTGCTGGGCAAGTAAAGAATCACTCACATGGGGTAAATGGGTAGCATGTTGAGGACTCCCACTCTCTCTCCTCCATATCATCCATCGACCCTGTAGGGTGCCAGAACTGGGCTTGGAGGGCTGCACTTGCCATATATATCTGTCCATCTGTCTTTTTTTTTTTTTTTTACAGAAAAAGTCTACTGGAGAACCAGCCACAGGAAGTTCAGCCACTGTTGCCCCCATTCAGTGAGTTCCTTTTTTTAGTTGGCGAAATAGAAATTATTTTTGTTCCACCAAACGGCCTTAAAAAAAGTGCTTCGAAAAGGTCCGAAAAGCTATATATTTAATCATTTTTGGCCTTCATCAAGAACAAGAACCTATGTATATAGTCACCGCATCCTTAGAGTTTACCATTAAATTAAAAAGATTTTTTTTTCATTTTGGAAGAAATATCTGTTTAATTCAATAACTGTCTGATTTTTGGCAGACAATCTTGTTGAATTTCCAAGAAGGAAACACACATACCCTGGTACCTGTAAGTAAAATAAATTTCTAGAATTAGAGGAATACTATAATTAAAATGGATTTGATCCTAAAAAATACGAAATATGATATAATTACCAAGATATTACATAACAAACGTAAATAGTAAAAATCAGGTTTACAATTTTTTCTTTGTTATTTCAGACCCACTAAGGAAATTTCGTCATGCCGCTTATGCTGTGTTGTTTACAGAAATAATCAAGCAAAGAAGAAGATCTGTGAGCGCATCTGTATCTATTCCGAATATTACCTTTTGTATTAGCCGTATCCAAAAGGAAGCAATTCAGGGCCGGATTATCCATAGGGCACAGTGGGCACTGTGCCCAGGGCCCCACATGGCAAGGGGGCCTCACAAAAATTGAAAAAGAGGCTCGAATGTCAAGAACAAAAATTCATTCTCACTTTTTCAAAGATATACAACATCATACTTTAAAGCGATGAATATTATGAATGTTAACCATGCCCATTCCTATCAATCTGATGAAGCTTTTCATATCTCTGCAGATCTTTTGTAAGTTTAAGCTGGCTCAAGATGACCAGTTTTTTGTTTTGCTGGATTTGGAGAGCCATTTATGGACAAATAATTTTAAAAAAATTAAGAGGAAATAACTTCATTAAATTTAACACTCACAGTACAGTGCAGATATAAAATATGTTATTTTAATGGAAAAACTAGAGGTGGAATATTTCCATAATGCAGTATCAGCAGGAGGCAAATGGACTGATTTGTGAAATAAATGAGACAGAGATTGCCAATTTGCAATGTAATCATAGTAATATAATGACAAACAATGTAATCATAGTAATATAATGACAAACAAGATGGCCACACATTGATGAGACTTGCAATGTTTCCTACATCTTCTGCATATTACTTGGCAAATTCAAAATGCTGAATATATGGCCAAGGTATGGTTGCATGGTGAAGGTAGACATGGAAATAGACACATTCCAGCATTCCAAAAGACTAGCCCCTGCCAGTTTCAAGATTATTGCCAAACAGCGAAAGTATGTCACAGTAGCTGTAAGCCAACATCTACCACAATCTTGCGAGATTTGAAGTCTTTCTCCCGAACCAAACTGATTTCCACATAATAGGCCTTTATCCCAAAGTATTGTAATTTTTTACATAATGTGAAATGTTTTTCTGAAATATGCCTTGTCAGTGCTCTGCAAATTTTCTATAAAATTCAGCTTTACATGCTGTGAGGTGGGGGCCTCAGTGCTCCATTGTGCCCAGGGCCTCCCAGGCTCTGGATCCGGCCTTGGCCTTTATAACAGTAGTTTTTCTAGCAAAAACTGTCTGAACAATTCAGCAGGTCCAGATGGTCTACTGTTATGGTAGCAGATGCCCTGTCTCACTGTGCCCCGCCTATTGTCACACTGTGCCCTGCCTGCAGTGCACAATGAGATACTTGACCGGCGTGGATGTAACTCAAAGTTTCTCCAATCCAACCCCGCAAAAGTTAGGAATCTGAAACAGCTTGACAAATTGCCCAACTTCATAATCTATATTGTTGGCCTGAACTCTTTTTACTGCAAACTGCCAACATTTTGGAACACTTGAATAAAAAAGTGTCTCAGTGTGCCCCGCTCTCCCATACATCGATTCAAATTGAATTTATTTATTCTTTATAATGATGCGGCATCGGGCCAATGTTTTGTATATTTTTTATATATGTTGTTGAAACATGATTAATGTCAGTAATATATCTGTTCTTGGCAAGAAAAGATCCCTCACATGGGATAAATGTGTCACATGTTCATCAATTATCCCTAGTGAGAATCTTCAAATATTGGCTTAGAGAGCTGCCCTTACCAGATTTATTTATCTATCATTACTGCAATTTCAGTAAGTATGAGTTTCTGCAATTTGATAGGAAAACGTAGCAAATGTAGATCATATGATTGGCTGAGGCACTGAATTACATGGCATAGACTAATCTGAATGCCATAAAAACGTATTTAAATTACAGGTGACGTGTCTTAAAATACCAATGCCTACCTGCATTTACTAACTAATCTGATCAGGTTGTCAAGCTCAACTGCTCACTGAAGCAGAATATTACGTCTTTCACTGCATACTACGTTCAACTGACAGATTTGGAGGACGTTTTATTTCCCAAGGTCCAATCAGAAAAACTGAAAATGCTACGTAGATAGTGAGAAACATAGCCAGAGAAACTCATACTTATTGAATCTGCAGTAATGAAAACAAGATCAAGTGATCTGTTTTGCATTTTGTTTTATATTAAAAAAGCAAAACGAGTTGCCTTGGGCATTGTTCTGATGATGCAATGGCTTTCTTTAATTAATGATTTAATCACTGCTTTTGTATTTTCAGTTCAGGAAAAACCCGGTCAACACTGAACATAGGTTCTTTTTCGCAATCAGAATTAAAGAAATTGTATCTGCTCTTCATAAGGTATTTTTGGATGTGAGTGTCACTGATCAGTTGGCCTTTGCATTGTAATACTTAGAAACGTGTTTATAAAATCTGTATCTGTATTACAGTTCTAAAAGAATCACTTTACCTTTTTCGTAACATTTCTTACAGCCAAACAAAAAGATCAGGCCTCTGCTGAATAAATTGATTTACGACGAATCGGTTAATCTTGTCGATGCTCTAGAAGTCAAGAATTCAAAACCCAAGCAACAAGCAATGACAGATCTTTCTTCATTGGTTGAAGAATTGGTCTTCAATATCACAGAAATTATGGTAAGATATTTGGATTGATTTTTTTTTCTTTTAGACCACATCTGTCCTTCTTAAAATAGTCCTTTAAGGGTTCTACCTGCTGCTGGTGGAGATAAGGAACCCTTAAAGGATCATTATTCAACTTTTTAAAAGGTTCCAATGGCAAGCAACAATTTATAATTACATGTAGATAATTCACCTGCCCTGAACAATGGAACCGCATTCTCTCAAGTTGGGAGCAGCTGGAGGGTTCCATCATAGGGCCTTCCATCCACTATTGAACCTTTTCAATTCAGCTGAACCCTATTTAGAACCTTTTTCGGCTGTGGGTTAATTGTAAATACCATCAAGAACCTTTTGGGTTAAAAGTGCAGTTTATATATCAACTTAACTCATCACATCAATATATATCCTGAAAATTTTAATTTTGTGACACAAAATTACGTCAGTGGGTGCGAGTTTCACAATGATAATATTCATTCATGTTTGCCTTTGACACGGAATTAATTGTCGCAAATCTGGAATTTGCAAAAGTAAAATAATGATACATAAATTTTTGGCATTGTCTCCCTGCTGCTTTTATTGTGGCATGAGCATAGAAATACATAGAACGGATATGAGGCTCTAGCAGATGAAGCAACGAAATCCACCATCTTGGAACTGCCTTGCAGCCTGGCATTTGGTAACCATGACATCACCAATAATAGTGACGTCACTAGTAACAATGACATCATGTCACGTCACAATCAGCCAAACACAACATCTTGTTGCTCCTGCTGTGACGTCACAATGACGTCATGTCTCAGGGCAGTTCCAGTATGGCGGATTTGGTGACCTCATCTCGAGGTGGCGTCATACAGCCTCATGTCCGTTCTATGTATTTCTATGGGCATGAGCCACCGAGGCTGAGGCCATCAAAATATGGCCTCGATACCTCCCACAGTGTTGCAAACTGTTGTAATTGTTCTAGAATTAATCGTTTAAATAACACATACGTCTGAATTTCAGCCATTGACTGGAATTCTGGGAACACACCAAAAATCTGCAGTTTTCGCTCTGATCCAGCCGAACCAAACATTTCCTGAAGGTTACCTGTGGGATATTGAAAAGGTACAGATAAAGGAGGTTTATGTGATGTAAACGTTTTCTCTTCTGTTTAGATTTCCTCCTCCCTCCTTATTAGGGCACTGCACGGTTCGATAAATACCGGCCGTACCGGTACAGTCTGGCCGGTTCCCGTACTGGTTTTCAAAGCAGCACGTTCGGTTTGGTTCAATTATGCCATATTAAGCTACAAAAAATCCATTTTAGTGCCGAGATTTGACAGAAAATATCCATAGAATCATGAACTCGCTCTACTGCGAGATCAATTTCCGGGCCAAAAATTCGTTTTTTCGGAAGCGGATTCACTAAAATGCGGATCGGCCCGAATTTGCGGACTGACAGTACGAATCGTGTATTGATCAAGTATATCGATGATATGTATGGTATCGAATGTCGGCAACGATATAGAGCCCTACCCCTTATCATGTTGATAAAAATTAACATTCATCCCACTTAAAACACATGCATAATGTTGGTATCCTCAAATCTGACAAAAAACCTTCATTTATGATAAAAGGTGTCATCTATGGTTCTTTTGCACCAATGGCATGTCATGTACTCCAATGCAAATAAAAGGAATATAATATTTTATAATGAAGCGTTTATTTTTATTGATCATTTCAGATTGTTGTGAAAGACCCGTCAAAACAAGACGACGAGCGACGAGCCTTGATTTTACTTTCTGGGATGTTCATTGGAAGGTGTCTAGTCTCAACGGTGAGTGATCACAAATCTAATACACGTATCCGGAGTGCTGACAGTCGTAGATTTTATCTTACAGAACATTCTGTAACCTCTAACACCCTCTCCATGCTGGCCATTCACACCTCTATCTGTCTATTCAGGTATCCTTGGGTTCCAAAGATGCATGCATGCCTTACTTTTAAGTATCATGACTTACATGACATCATTTTATTTTTACTCTGTTTCCTTATATCAAAACATCTATCAAATTCATCACACATCTGTGACATCTCATACATTTTCCCCGTGATTCAACCAACCCCGGTCGATTACTGTACGTGTTTTTAAGCAATAACAAAATTTTTGTCAGAAAGCTTCTATCATAATTTCAGCTCCTGCTGAAGTCTCAAGAATATGATCTGTATGATGAAAGCGGATCAACCCAGAGAGTGGACAACAACATTAAGATCTTAGCGACAGCGTTGATTTATATCTTACGGAAGACTTACGCCAAGCCAAGAGAGAGAATAATGGTAAGATATTATTTCCTATTGATGTATACAATGTCATTATGAGTTTAGAACTTCAGTGATTTAACAGTGTAGAGTAGCGCGGGGCATGCAGCCCCCCTTAACTTTGAGGTGCGATTTGACCTACTTTTTGTGGTCGATTATTTGAATGCTTATGCTGTCAGGAAGGGATCACTTGACTCTACTTAAAACTAGAGAAACAAATGTCTGCCAATTTTAATAAAGGAGTTACGGCCCTTTTTGTAAAAAAATTAAAATGGCCTTCTTACCCCACCCATCGGGAAGAAGCCCCACTATTATAATCCAATGGCAATTTTTTTTGCAAGCGCATTCAGCTTGAAAGTTATTTCTTGGGGTTCTTCTATCATTTTTAAGGCATTCTCTTCACTTTTTCTGAATTTCAAAATTTTTCTGTTCATACAATTATTTTTTAATATTTTTTGCCCTGTTCCAATTTTTGGCATATTTTTTTTCCATTTCAATTAGCTATTCAATCAAGATTTAAGGTAAAGTACACATTATTAAATGGTTCCTGAAGCAGCTCCGAGGCCTCAGTGAAGGGGGCCTCATGCCCCATACCATATGGGGCCTCTCGCCCCAAACCCACATATCTTGATTTGACCTCTATATTTTGAGCTGAAATGCAAAAAACATGATCCAAATCATATCTATCTGATGGTCATAAAGTGAAGCAATGCAGATATCCTTTATACTTTTAAAAATTTCCAAAGTTATTTCTGTCAACCACTTTCAAAGAATTAATCAAAGTTACAAAAACCATACACCTTTTTTGTTTCTTTAATTACTACTATGGCTTGGTGCTGTTTGCCCCGAAAATTGGTGATGTCACCTAAAAAGCCTCTAGCTTCAATCCTATCAATAAGAAAAAGCACCAAAAATGCAAGTTTTGATATAACCCTGGGGGGGCCTCTCACCTAACCCGGGCTTCTTGCCCCGACCTACTCTAAGCTTAATCCATAAGTCCATAAGTTGTTAGAATTTTATAGCACAAAGGTCCTTATTAATATTATTAGCTTTAGTGAACATGCTCACCCAAGCTGATGAAGGTCATGTGAAAACGGCTGAAAGCTCCTTGGCAACTAAATAATAAGGACCTTTGTGCTATGAAATCCCAAAAACTTATTACAGCCTACAGGGATTACTTCCTAATGCGATGAAATAGAGGTTTCGTATCAGGAAATTACCTGAGGGGTCGGGCATAATATGTGATGAAAACACACCAAACTATGGCTTTTTGTTGTGGGAGGAAAGTTTGAAAACTTATGACAACTGACTTGGTCGTGCTGTTTCACCTGCATGTGGCATTAAAACTTTGTATACAGTCTCAATAGAATTTTTACTTGCGAGGATAAACTTTAGGTGTCTTTCTGAGATGTAAAATTAATAAAGAAAACAAGCAGGCTGAGTTTCTGCAGGTCAGAGGTCAATCACTGCCATGCAGTTACAGGCCAGATACCCTCCTGCAGGCTGCAGGTGGCAGGTCTTATGCTAAGATCTCACGGCACGTTACGGAGAACTTTTTTTACCACTGAGGGGTAGCTTCAGTTGAATTCTAGGAAAAAAAAGACCATCCCGGCGACATGCAATGTTTATAGAACTATTATATAATTGATTAAAAGCATATCACGGCGGGATAACATCGTAAATCGGCGGGATAACATCATATACCTGTGGGAAAGATCTGAATGCCTGTGGGATGTCAAAGATCGTCGGCGGGATGTCAAAAGACCGTCGGCGGGATGTCAAAAGACCGTCGGCGGGATGTCAAAAGACCGTCGGCGGGATGTCAAAAACTGCCGGCGAGGCTGCAAATGTCCCCCCAGGGGCAGGAGAGGTTCCCGCAGGGGCAGGAGAGGTCCCCTCAGGGGCAGGGGATGTCCTAATATCAGGCCGGAGATGTTTTTGAGATGTTCTCACTGAAAAAATCCCCGCCGGACATCCAAAAATCAAGAAAATTTTGGGCTCTTTTCCGCCGTCATGAAAAAAAAGTTTGAACCTGTTGAATCGTTTTTGACATCCACGGCGCAGTTTTTCCATTTCTAGGAACCCCTGAGGGGAACAAAAACTACCCCTGGGGGATGTGAAAAGTCGACGGGGGATCACCCAAATTCATCCAAATATCCAGGAAATACCATCCCGCCGACGCCTAAAGTTCTCCGTAACGTGCCGTGAGATCTTAGCATTAGTGACAAATACCCTTGTGCAGGTGATAGCAGGCAGGCTGGCAAGATTCTTACAGTGCAATGAGCAGCTTTATAATAGGGGAGACCAGGGCTATTTGAAGCACTTGTTTTAATTTTTTCTCTAGAGAGCTAATGGCATAAGATATTCACACCAAATTTTGGCATGTGATAGTGAATGTGTTTAACTCAATGATCAGCTTATGAGATATTGTAAATATCCATTGAACTCTATGTTACAGACACAAACTTCCAACTTTTTTTTAACTTCAGATAACCCCGGCCCTGGGGTTAGTTGAAGCGCCATAAAACACTTCTAGACAACTATACTTATAACAGAGTTTCTTTTGCATTACTGCTATCCCTATGATGACTACCAGCTGTCTACAGGAAAATACTCATTTGAAAAGAAAGTTCACCTCTATGTAAGGCTTTACTATACAATAACTCTAATCGAAATCTGAGCAAACAAGTTACTTGGACACCCCCAAACAAACTTACTTGCCTACAGAATTAGAATTTCGGAAATTTGGATGATTAAGAGCATGGTAACATGTGCCAGTAAACAAAATATCTACCAAAAGTACCAATTTGGAGAAAAAAAATTAAAAAGTCGAATTTAGGCTATGTTTCATGTAACCCCGCCATTGAAATAGCCCCAGTCTCCCCTACATAGTGTATTGTTTTTTGGTTTGTTTTTTGTGCTTTGTATTAAATCCGACAATGGAGAAAGGAAGGTAGAAAGGAAGGTAGAAAGGAAGGTAGAAAGGAAGGTAGAAAGGAAGGTAGAAAGGAAGGTAGAAAGGAAGGTAGAAAGGAAGGGAGAAAGGAAGGGAGAAAGGCATTTAAGGGAAGGAAGGAATAAAGGGCCGAAAAAATGAGAAAGGAAATAATAAAGACAAATATACAAAATATGCCTATATAGAGAAAGAGAGATCCTTGTAGATGTACATGTAGATAGACAGACAGGTAAAGGGGAAGATACTATCATAGGCAGTCTATCTGCAAGCATCTCTTAAAGTGCTTGCAGTGCACATTATTTTCTTATCTCTCCCAGGCCCCATTACAGCCAGGAAATTTGATATGCAAAAAGAGTGGACTGCTGCGCTGTAAAAATGGCACTTCATGTATCATCATGCTGATGATTTGTCATGATCATAACCAACTCTTTCAATGTTAATTTGATTTAAGGAGACTAATCCCGCTTGTTGGTGACAGACAAACGAAAGGATTATGCATCTGATTTTTGCTCTAAAATCAGTTTTGACGAATCAAATGGCCTTCTCTTGATCATGACTAATCCCATGTTGAATACAGAGAAGATGACACTTTGTCAGCTATCATGAGGCTGTAATACATAAACTGAACTAAATAAAAAACGCAAAACTATTTCTAGGGCTTCATTTGTCTAGATATGCTTCATATGGGCTGTTGAGTGTATGCTTCTGTGTAAGCAAGTGTCAAAGGACTCAGTTGCATGAAATCACTCAAGTTTGACCATTTTTCGCATGTCTGTTACCAAGTTTATCACATTGGGGTATGGTGAGTGGACAGTGGTATTAGGCGCCCCATAGGGCAAATCTAATGATTTCATGTTGAAGCTTAAAGAAAATGATGCAAAAGGCCAAACAATTATTCACTTCATTTAGTGCCACCTGACTTGCTAAAAAATTAGTTTTTTAAGAAGTCAGGTGAAAGTTTTCCTCACACAATGATATTCCTATGGAACAATGCAACTACGGAACCAAGTCAGCTTAAACAATAGCCATGGAGTGAAAAAGGATTGGAGTTTATTTGAAATACTTAAAACAACCTGTGTGTCAGCTGGAGAGGTAATCATTAACACTTTCTGTGCCCTCCTTTTGCTATTCTCACAACCACACATCTGCCCGGAAAGAAAAGCATAAGAAGGGCACAAATGGTACTGTCATTCGTCCTACAGATGCCATACAAGTTGTTAGAGGCCTTTTTCACTCAGTTGCATGTGTATAGGCCATTCCATGACCTGTTTCCATAGTTGCAGTATTTCACTGCAATATCATTGTGTGTGACAAACTCTGACCTGACTTCTCGAACAACAACATTTTAACAAGTTAAGAGGCACTAACTGAAACAAATTGTGTGGCCTTTTTCATCATTTTCTTCAAGCTTTCACACTAAATCATTAGTTTTGCTCTTTCGAGTGCCTAATACCCCCGTCCAGTCACCATACCCCAGTGTGATAAACCTTGCTACAGATGAGGATCAGTGGCGTCCCTATGGGGGGGCACGAGGGGGCACAGGCCCCCCCATATTGGACCTGTGCCCCCCCAGGTGCCCCCCCATATGAACTTTCCAACTCTGGCTAAAATATGCAATTAGTATAGTTGGTGCCCCCCCCCCAGAGAATTGCGTGCCCCCCCAGGTGCCCCCCCATTCGAGACCCCCCAGTTACGCCACTGATGAGGATACAAAGGTCAGAATTTAACAATTTTAAAGAACTGAGTCATTTGACACCTGATTATACATACGCATCAACTCAACAGCCCATCTGACTGATATACAGAAAAATACAGCCCTGGAAATAGTTTTGCTTTTTTATTTGGTTCAGTTTATATATGTAAGTCACTTCTTCTATGCCTACGTGTATGCTACCCATGCCTGAAAGCTTTTACTGAAGCAGATAATATGTGGAAGTTTTGCTGTGTACTAGCTAATAATTGAAAAATTTATGCTTTTCGGTATATCTTTTCAGGTGCATTATACATCAGTGTGTACTTCTTATATATGTCCATAAAGTTAATTAACTTAGATTTCATTCAGCTGCATGGAAAAGGCTTTACTTTATATCCTCTTTTTTCTTACTCTTTATTTTCTTTTTCTTTTCTATTTTTTTTCTCCTTTTTTAGCTTCTCATAACTGCAAGATGTTGTGTATGAAAAATATTTTGCAGATATTTTTTTCTTATATAATGCAAAGAGAGATGCACAGACAAGCAAAAGTTTTCTCGGTCAACATTGTCAACTTTATTCGCTCAAATCGGTCGTTGCCTGTGCTGTTATGATGCTGATTATAATCAGTAAATGCCATGATTTTCAGTTAGATGATTTCCGAAGAAGCCAATTTGTTGACATAACTGACATAAATTAGTTTTTTTTTTAGATTGAACCAACAAAAGTTAGAAACTTCAAGAGTATTATGTTTTGTTGGTATTACATTGGCGCGGCGCACGCAAGATTTTGGGAAAAGGGGTTGCGACGATTTATTAGGGCTTTACGTCCTGTACTTTTGCACTTGGTATAATTAGGACTGAAGAAGGACACAACAATGAGGCGAAGGATGATTGGAACTGCAGTCCAACATAGGCTCTTAACCTGACATGAGCTTGATTCACTCTGCAACTTAGCTACCCCCCCCCCCAGAAAAAAGCTGAGCCTAGATTAACACAGCTTCAAGTGTTCAGGGTTGTTTTCTTCACTATTTTCTTCTTCAGAATCACATCCTAATCCCCTGATATAATGAGAATTTGATAATGGCTTGATCGTGGATTATGTTTTTGGATAAGGTTACACTGAGAATAATCTGTTTTTGTCAAGTCTAATTATTTATTTCAAAAAATGTCCACGTGCTTCCAATTTAGTGACATTAATTTGTGTAATCTAAATTATTATTTATAATGAATAATGCATGTTTTTTATGAATTTAAAAGTGATGATAATGAATGCAATCTAAAGCACCTGTCCTCTCGTTAATTGCAGCAGGGAGCTGTATTACAGCCAGAGAATTTGATATGCAAAAAGAGTGGACTGCTGGGACGGCTCCCTGTGAAAAAAATGCTCTGTTTCTAGCTCATTCAAAAGATTTTCTTTGCAGGCCATACCTCACGTGCTGGCCAATGATCTCTTGTCTGATGACGTCATGGATGGAGTCTACAGTAAAGTCAAGAAATCATTGGATTATGCTGTGGTAAATACATTTACAGCGAAACACTTTGATATAGAATTAAAGTTGACTGTGGCACTGTGAAAATGGCACTTTGTGTGTCATCATGCTGATGATTTGTCATGATCAAAACCAATACTTTCAATGTTACAGCGATGCACGTTGATACCGAAAAAGAGTGTAGGGGAGACCGGGGTTAGTTGGCACACTCATTTTTATTTTTACTCTGGAGAGCAAACAGTACAAGATATTCACAATTTCACACCAAATTTTAGCATGTGATAGTGGGCGTGTTTAATTCAATGATCAGCCCAAGAGATATTGTAAATGATTATTGAAATTTGTGTCACAGACACAAACTTCCAGAAAAAATTTTGATTCAACTAACCCCGACCCCGGGGTTAGTTGAAGCCGTTAAAAATCTGGAGACAACTTCTTATAAAAGGGGTTTCCTTTGCATATCTGATAGACGGGACATGGAGCCGCAGGCTCGCCGAGCGAAGCGAGGCGTCCCGTCCCTTATGACAAACATGCAAGGATCCAGATCAGATGGTTCAATAAAAAATTTTGATTCAGACATCCCATAATATGATCCTTACTCTTTTTTCTCGTCACGAACCAACGTGACTACATCGGCAAATTGTTTTATTTTATCTATTACATGTTTCCATCTTAATTATGAAAAAATAGAACAATCCTAAGTGATCTACTCTGTCAATGAACTGTTTTACCCGTACGACTTTCCCGGACGTTTATTTCGCGAATTTTCGGCACTCCTGGCATTCTGTTGACAGACAATGCACCGAAAACAATAGTGACGTCACCTCTGACGTCACCGCTGTACTGACAGAACAGCTATTCGTGTGACGTCATCATTTCTTAGACACGCTGCCCTGGCTGAACAGCACTGCAAGCCAGGGACTGCTGCAAGCCACGCACCAGAGATTCTGAAGCTACCATGCATTGCTAATCTGCTCTACTATGGTGTACCCGTGAGTAATGACATTGTGTTAACAACCTGTAAGTTGTACTATTGCTGATTGTTTAGTAATTTGTCAGGCTGTAAGATTATAGGACGTTTCACTGCTGGCAGTACATGTAGTGGGACATTTCACCTCCAAAATAATAGGCCTACGATTCAGGTATCACCACCGATCTAAAACGATGCATTTCAACTCATAACTGCCTTGTACAAGCTTTGTGAAGGCCAGGGACATTGCAGAGATCACAGATGTTGATGTAAATTGTAATCATCTTTGGCTAACGATCACAAAAACAGGTCTTCAATGCAGCACTGAAATTTTGCTATGCTGTTCTATGGAAACCAGGAACCTGTCAGATTAGCCTATCTGACAATTCATTCATTAACTAACATTTAAGGCCAAGTAAATTATAATAGGCCAATTTAAACATATATGTTTAAGATTAAATTATAGAACAAAACATAATAAACTTTGCCTTAGATAAATATTCGTAATTGATACTTGTCGATTGGCCTATTTAGTCTAGATGAATTATTGATTATGCATAAATAAGTTAACATATTTACCTTCACTAGAGACTCCATAGCCATGATTTAGAGAACTGTCTTACATAATTATATGTGTTGAACTGAATGACCGACACCAAAATGGTCCCAGTTATATTCCATTCAAGTGTTCAACAAGTGTCATCTTGATTGAAATTGCCTGAGCTCTTGCCAAGTTTCAAATAAAAGTCACCTGATTGCAATCAGCTTTGGCAGGTCACCCCCAGTTACATACCATTCAAACTATTCAACTCTAGAGTGTCATCTCGATAGCAATTACCTGAACTCCTGCCACTTTCAAAGGAAAGCTCACCAAAAGTATGCCGATGACGAGCAACTTATACTCTCTTTCAAACCAACTTTCTCAGAACAAGGAAATGCTGTAGTCAAAATGGAAAAGTGCATTGCTGATATCAGAAAATTTCTCCACGAAAATAAGCTGTGTAACAATGGAGAAAAAACAGAACTACTGCTCATTGGCAGTCCACATCAACTTAATAAACTCCAAGTATCATCAATCCATGTCGACAATGTCAAAATCAATGCAGTCGATCATGTTAGAAATCTGGGTGTAATCTTTGACAAAAACATGACCATGGAAAAACAAGTCAACAAAATGTGTCGGAATGCCTATTTCAATATTAGAAACATTTCAAAAATCAGGAAGTCATTGGACAAGGAAACCTGTAAAACAGCGGTCAATGCTCTTGTCACACCCCACCTAGACTATGGAAATGGTCTTCTTTATGGAACATCAAATCGTTTGCTGTATAAACTTCAAGTGGCCCAAAACTCAGCCGTTCGACTCATTGAAAAATTGAGAAAGCATGACAGTGTAAGCCAGCATAGGAAGCAGCTACATTGGCTGCCCATTCCAGCAAGAATACAATTCAAACTCATGTTAACAACTTGGAAAGCAATAAACGGGCAAGCTCCCTTGTATATTCAGAAATATGATTCAGCCAAAATCTGAACGAAACTCTAATCTGAGAAGCAATAACAAAATGCTCTTAAATGAACCACCCTCCTGCAATAAAAACAAATATGAAGACAGAGCCTTTTCGCATGCAGCTCCGAAACTGTGGAACCAACTCCCTGAGATAGTCAAGGTCTCCAAAACACTTGAAGGGTTCAAGAGAAATCTTAAGACTTACCTATTTAAAAGTTTCTACAGATAAATCCAGCATCCACAAGCGCTAGTGAGCAGTTTACTGGAATTAGCGCTATATAAATGCCTATTATTATTATTATTATTATAAGAAAAAAAAAAATTCATATCATTGTATAATTGATGAAAAACAACTATATTAAAACTGTCACACTTACTATTTATATATATTTGTTACATATACTAAGAATCCTCATTTTAAAGTTGTATTTCTGTAATTGAGTGTTAGCAAAAAAAGAAATTATGATTTCAGATAGAAGAAGCCAAATCTGATTGAAGACCAAGGAAGTCGAGAAAGGTGAAGCGATTGTCAAAAAATTCATCTCAAAAACCGCTGGAGTGCATTTTGGCATAGGGCCTATGCCTATCGCTTTCTGACAATTTTTCTTCCATGATAAAAACACTTTTCAGAACTTAATTAGGATTTTAGTCCATGGGACAACAAATAAAATCTGGAAAATTGTGAAATTGTTGCTTGGTCCCATGTTTATGAACCCCAAAAGCGCTTAAGAATCAAATTTTGAGCCTGAAAATAGTATTTTTCATGTTTTGACACAACCTAGTACTTTAATTAATGAAAATGGATGATTTCTGTTTTTTGTTTTTTTTAGGGGGGGGGGGGTCTTTATTATAGTGACAACTGAGTCTGTAACTAAGGAAACTTAAAATGATGGCTTTTGTTGAAATGTTTGATTCACATTTGGCAGACATTTTAGCTAAATTTTGGAATTATCAGATTTTACACTGTCTGGCAGATATAAATTGGTTTATTAAAGAGTTCTGGCCATGTCTGATAAATTTTTCAGTGGTGTTCCATCAATAAGTGCCCAAAGTCAGTCAATTTGGGTGGCTGTGACATTTTAACAGTGTGGTGCATTGACAATTTCAATTAGAAGCAATGGTTAATTTCATTTCTCCAAGCCTGTGTGTGACAATACAATAACTAATCCCACCACTGCTTCACAACTTTTATATATGGGAAGCATAGTGCGATTTAAATAGTGGTTTGGGTTATATGTGTTTATTTAATATACTATAATTTTATTTTCAGCGATACATCGGAGGAGGCATGACAGCATGCGCATTTGGACAACTCCTGATTGTCGAATGATGTAAGCCCAATAATGCTGCTGCCAAGTATTTTTCAATTTCAAGATGCATGTGTCAATAGTTTCGTCGAAATAAATGTGTAGTTTCCAATGAAATTATTCTTCCTACAATGCTGGAAATTAGTAGAAAAAAAAAATTAAAGTTTTTGAATGTGATTTGGTCTATATTTGCAATATAACTGAAAGTTAATTAAAATGCTGATGCATGTGTTGATGTGAATATAATTAAGTTAATATTTTAGAGTTCATTAAAATGTCGGCGCTTTATGAAATGCTTGGACATGTGATTTTCATCAAACTTGTGGCTAATGATTTTTTTCTTCAGTTTCAAATTCAGCAGTAAATATGATTTATTTTAGTCAACTAGGATACTTATTATTTTGTTCTTGGTGTCTCCTTGATAGCTGGTGTCACTGTAGGTCTGCAATGTTACGCTGAACAGCGTGCAGACCTAGTGTCACTGCATGAGTGCAGGTGAAAACATTGCGAAGAACTTGAACAAATTTTTTGAAAGAATTTCATTTTCGTTGGCATATTTAGGTTGTGGCTCATTCCAGATTTGAGGATAAGGCTCTCTTGTGTTTATCAGGATCAACATCTTTTCAGAATTATTGCTTTCCACAACAGATCCAGTTTAATTGTTGAAAAGATTGTGTCTGAGAAAGTAAAAAGATCTCTACCATGTACTTGAATTAAAAGCATCAAAGCTGTGAATTTCATCAGTCAAAATTGTCACATGAATTATTACGATGAAGGTTTGATAAGGATGATGTTTGTGGTTTTTTCAGCATGCAGCTCTGTTCATGAGCAAGGCGAGTTTCAATTTATGTGTGGATGAAAATCAGTTTTTGAATTTTAATTCCTTTATTAGATTGAACATTGTTGACCTAACAAGAATATATGTACATGTCCCGTCTTCTATGCTGCGGCATTATCATATTATCCCTATGGTGACCACCAGCTTCAGTACAACACTCATTTGAAAAGAAATTGTATACTGTAATTTACTAAATTTTTTGTCTATTTTTGGCAAAAAAGCTGGTTTTTCCGTATTTCCCTTTTAGGAATGCAAACATGCACTGTAGTAGTTCTAAACTGCAGTAACTCCAACTAACAATGACTTGCAAGGCAATTTGAACACTTGAAATCTATGTTACGGCCAACTCCACCATGCATGATTCAACTAAACCCGTCACACCTGGAACACAATATTGTCTTATTTTTCAGTCTTATCAAAGTCACACAACAAAAAGCTTCTGGGTGTGGATTAGGCATGGATTTGCTTATTTAGAAATAAGGTTAGTTCACCTGGATTAAAATCATAGCTAAACAATAACGCCCCTCGAAGACGGAGCAAACAAGTTACTAGAGCACCCCAAAAACAAACTTTCTTGCCTACAAAATTAGCATTTTGAAATTTTGAATGAATAAAGGTATGATAACATGTGCCAATAAACAGGATATATACCAAAAGTACCAGTTTGGCCAAAGATTTAAAATAAAGCTGATTTTAGGCCAAGATTCAACTAACCCCGCGATTCAACTAACCCCGGTCTCCCCTACTGTTGCACTGTGAAAATGGCACTTCATGTGTCATCATGCTGAAGATTTGTCATGATCAAACACAATACTTTCAATGTTAATTTGATTGAAGGACTCTTATCCAACTTGTTGGTGACAGTCAAACGAAAGGATTATGCATCTGGTCTAAAATTTGTTATTAGAAATCAAATGGCTTACTCTTCATCATGACTAATCAAACAGCCTCTATGTTTCCAATGTGGAATGTAGAGAAGATGACACTTTAATGGCTATCATGAGTCACGAAGTGCCATTTTCACCATGCCACAGTCCACTTTACAGCAAAACACTTTGATATAGAATTAGAGTGGATTGTGGCACTGTGAAAATGGCACTTAGTGACTCATGATAGCCGATGAAGTGTCATCTTCTCTACTTTCAAGATGGGAAACATAGAGGCTGTTTGATTAGTCATGATCAAGAGAAAGCCATTTGACTTCTCATAATGGATTTTAGAGTGAAAATCAGATGCATAATCCTTTCGTTTGGCTGTCACCAACAAGTGGGATAAGTCTCCTTCAATAAAAGTACCATGGAAAGTATTGGGTTTGATCATGACAAATCATCAGCATGATGACACACGAAGTGCCATTTTCACAGTGCCACAGTCCACTCTAATCCTATGTCAAAGTGTTTCGCTGTAATTTTGTATCAAAGTGTTTTGCTGTAAATAAAATCATGTCAATTTATCATTTGATGCTTTTAAAATCATAAAGTTGGGGGCACGGCGAATCAGAAAAGTCTATTTGGGATCGAAATTACATTTGGCACTTATAACTTGATGCTTAAATGGGGCTTTATAGGTTTGCCATGTATGTTGCCAAAGAAAAAGTCTTTTGAAACCTAACTTCTTATCCTTGTTAGCAAATTGAAATCGTCAACTGGTCGACCACAAAGAAAAGTTCACAAAAGGGAGAGCTCCTGCCTCCTTATCTCATTATAAACTGATTCTTATAGCTTCTTATGTCGCACAAAAAAACTACATCCGGAAACATCAGCAGCCATTAGCCCTTTACATTTTCAATGGGGCCGGTTTTCTGGGGTCCATAACACAATTTAATCAGCCTGACAACCCTGGACCCCGGGGGAGGGGGGGGGGTACTTCGCGGACTTTTGCATACAGATATGCCACGCCGATTTTGAAAACCAAAACCATTTTAATCCGAAACCAACGCCAAAACCACAAACCATTTTAATCTTTTAGTAAAATTATCCAAAACCAATTTAATCTTTATCATTTTTATACCATTGTGATCGTCTTTTCAAACTGATTCTCACGGTACCAAACATGTTGGGGGTGCAAAAAGGGCAACCAAATTAATCTGAATTCCTAAAAAACCAAGACCATTTTAATCCAGGAAGGCCAAAAAACCAAAACCATCCAGCAGAGCCTCTATATACACCCTTTCATATTGAGTACCCCCACCCCCCCCCCCCCCCGGGGTTCTGGAGTAGCACGATCAAGTCAACTTCTGCACCCAATCCATGATTCCTGCCAGTTTTACAATACATGCATGTGGATTACGAAGTGTTCTGGAGCCCAGTGTGTCAGCTCCATCGACTCAGCAACTTTTGGTGCAAAATGGCGGCTTGTTTCAGGAATTCGTTTTTTTGTGCTCGGGTAAGTCAGAGAACAGCAAAAGCAGTTCTGCTGTCAGGCCAGCTGAATAAGGTTTTAAGACACCAGAGGGATACTTGCATCACAGACTCAAGTAGTGCCTCCTGGTGTGAACGACTGCTCAATTCACTTCATTCAACATGTCAAGAAACACCGGTCGTGGCCATCGCCATCTTTTTGAGTGAAATTACAAAATCTTACAGACATGAATTTTAGGCATTCCAGTCCGTGTAATTTTTATGAACGCCAAAAAATGTAAATATGTAAACAAGACTTCGACCATTGTCTTTACACGTTTCAGGTGTGGTTTAATTTAGTCACGTCCGGACTTTTCAAGTATAAAGTAAACTAATAATTATAAGTCATCAAATTTGCTTAGTTTTCATACGAAAAAGTTGCTTAATTCTTACAGGGTGATCTATATAGTGCTGTTAGAATTATTGCAGCCATTTCTTGAGAAAAGATTGTATGGCTGCCAAGCCGTACCTTCATGAAATTGACAAGAGTTGGAAGGATATTGTATTTTAATATCACAACGTCCCCTGATGATAATGTTTTGATAATACGATTTATCAATCCCGATCGTTCTAGTGATTTTTTCTTTTAAAATATACTGAAATCTAAAAATTCTGAATTTGCGTCGCTCTTATCCACCATGTCGAAGGATAATAATGCTTCCAGCCAGTTCTTCTTCCTGTCAAGTTCCTGAGAATAGTTTTATGGCGCTGGAGGGATGTAAACAATGTGAATTAAACGTTGTTTCTCCCAATTTATCCTTTTAAATATAAACTACAAATGACAATAAGACAAAACACTGTTAATGTTGTGATATTATTCTGGCACATGACAGTTGGTCCAGGGACAGGAGGTTATATATGGCAGTAAATACCGTGCAATGTCAAGACCGGTTATCCTGAGGGGGGGTACCGGTCGACCATTTAATGTCCGGGGGGGGGGGGGTGTTGGAGTTTTTTAAACAAGTAAAGTTTTGTTAAAATAAATAAATTCTTTCTGGCAGTCATGAAATATTTGATATAAATAATTTCAGGAAGGGGTTTTTCTAATGGTGTTGCTTTATTCAGGAATGAATATTAGGGGACTTTGTGCGCTTGAAATAAATTATTACAGCCGTCGTCACCATGAAATAAATAACTTCTCTCAGAGGAAAACTCTAAGCCCCCCTGATTATTAAATGGTCTCCCCCTTACTTTCCCAACTCTGCTGTTGAGCTGTTCATTTCATTAATATTATTTTTGAAGTGATATCTGGATTTCTAACTTTTCATCGATTTGACATTTTGCTAATTTTCAGAAACTTCTTCGAGAGTGGGCTAAAGAATATTTGAAGCGGTTGAAAAATGTTTGAGTCACCAATTTTAGCACTTTTTAGCATCAATATTTGTAAATATGTAGGCCTGTATTCTATCATTCAGAATCATATATAATAAAGTTATTGACTATTTTCCTTTTTTCAAATATCATGTTGTGTAAATATTGTAAAAAATGCCCTCTTATAAATTTAAAAATGTCACGTTATCAAAAATTTTAAATATGGTAAAAAATCAACACAAATTTGCATATATGTCACATTTATTGTATAATAAATATAATATGGAGTCAGTAAAATATATACAAAAATACTTTACAGTTGAATTTATACCAGATTTGGTACAAATTTGATCACAACATCAGAACCAACAAAAAACAAACTTAACAACATTTTCAAGACAGAAGGAAATCATAATTGTACATATTTACAATTAGATGAACATATATGATGCCGGTGAGTACATGCTTTATATATATATATAAATACTGAAAAAAAAAGAAAGGAATTCTTTATATATAATGTTTATAACTTACTTTTGTGATTTTTGTTCTATAAGAATAATTTTAAGATTCTGTGTTTTATCATATGATCAGAATTCAGATAAAATAATTTACGGAATTACAGGTAGTTTTAAAATGCCAAATTATTTATCCTTTCTTATAAATTACTGATCTGCAAAATCATCATTGCCAGATTTAATCTTATTTCTAAATAGCTTTATATAGATTATGGTAATAACATCCGGTGTACAACTTTTCGACAAAGAAAATATGAAATAAAGAGATTTTCATTATGAAATGGACAAAACTGATAACACATAAATGACTGATTTTATACATGATGTTTAAATGCAGGAGTCTTTAATAAAGGATTTTAGTCATCATGATCTGATTTAATAAAATCCTGGATTTGTATGTTCGATGATACACCGTTTACAGTTCCGTTTGACAGCTCGGTAAGCTTCGACGGACAGATGACAATCTTGAATGTTCAGTTGTTGGAGGTTCGGACAGTTGTAAGCTAACGATAAGATCCCTTGGTCCGTAATAGCATCACATGACTTCAGGCTGAGGCGTCGTAATTGCGGACTATTTTCCGCGAGAGACTGTATCCCTTCGTCCGTAACGTCGCACTTTCCGATATCGAGGGATTTCAACCTGATACAACACTGCGCTAACACTTCTAAGGAGTCGTCCGACACAGCAGGACACCCCCTGACGTTTAAGTACCTCATACGTCTGCAATACTGAGCAACGTACTTGACGCCGACGTCTGAGATTTTGTCACATTTGGCGACGCTGAGATACCTCAGTTGTCGTCCTAATTTCGCGATCTCTCTCATGCCGAAGTCCGTAATGCTCCGACAGTCGCACAGAGAGAACTCCTTCAAAGAAGTGCAGTAATTAGCAACGTACTGAACGCCAATGTCAGAAACTTTGTAGCAGCGTCTCAAGTACAGATAAGTCAATTGCGAGCAATACGAAGCTAAGATCTGCAAACTTGAATCGTCGAGATATACACAGTCCGTCATATCCAGATGGCGTAGTGATAACAATTGTTTCCCATAGGCGGCAGCTTGTACGGTAGCTTCTGGGGTTAGACACACACAAGTCACTGAAGGACAACCTGTAACAAAGGAGGTGAAATTTATTAATATGTATCATTTGATGTATCAAGTCTTAAATTTAATTTGATTGTATACATTATAAAGAGACTTATTCTGAGGAGTTATGAATATACAAAGATGCTTTTCAGTAAAAGAATGATTGGTTTAACTTTATCATTAGCTAATTTAGCTCCCTCTGTTACATAATCCTATGACTCTCAAATCTGTTTAATCTTTTTATAGATTATCTCTTATGAATTCCAAATAGCAAAAATAGGGAAATTGATAGCAACATTACACAATATTGCGAAAAGTTGAAAGGAAGTTTAATCAGTTCGAGAATTATTTGTTTTCTAACAAAGCATGATTTTTTAGGTAGAGAAAAGTACAAATTAAATGTTGGAAATATGGTTTTGAAAATTGTACATACCTGATACATTCAACAACTCCAGGTTGACGCACCTCGAAACCAGTTCGAAAAGTGCTATGTTCGTCACCTCCGGGCAGTTGGAGATATCCAGGTGCCTCAATTCTAGACAGCGTTTTGCAATTGCGTAGAGTCCTCTGTCCGTTAATTTGAGGCATCCGCTGACGCTAATACTCTCCACCATTAGACACACATGGGGAGTTTCGTAACTTAGTCTCTTAGTCAGCACCTTTAAAGCAGTGTCCACGTCAACATTCTGGTCCGAGATGCGGATAGTAGTCCATAAACATGGCTGCCAGACGATGTCATAAAATCGCCGACAGACTAAAGCGTTCCGACACAATTGGTCACTCGTGAAGCAGGAGAAGATTTTGGTTATCACATTATCTGGAAGAATGTCGAAGTAGCTGTGAGCTTTCTTTTGGTAATCGCGACCGATATCAGCTTGCCGATTACTGTTACAACCGATTCCGTTGGTTGTTGTTGTTTTGGAGTTGTACCGCGGTTGACCTGTTACTCCATTTTGAAGGTAGCCAACGTTATCTTGGTTGTAATCGTAACCCATCTGCTGCTGTATCTGGGCAGCGGTCATAACACTAGACCAATTTCCGTGGACTTGCGCAGCGGTATGAGAGGTAAGAGTCCGAGCTTGGGAGTTTCGTATCCCAAATTCAAAATCCTCATCATCGGCGTCGATTTCATCATCGTCATCATCATCGACGTCATAATATCTGAAGCCAGTCGTTGTCTCTGCGTATCCTGAACTGGCTTTACTTGACGGAGCGCCCTCTAGATAGGATGAGGAACTGTTTGGTCCCGTTTGGTCGTCTGAGGCAATACCCGAACTGGAATCGTGCGCAGACTCAATCATGTACACGGTATCTGAAAAGACAAAAAGAAATCATCATAAGTAAAAATAAACCAAATTCACTAAAAATATCCATTCATCAAACAACATGGTCAGTTGTACACTGTATAAATTGGGCAGTGACCAGGGGTGTGTCTAGAAATGGCCGTAGGAGGGAGGCCATTACATGGGGTGAATACGCCGCACTCAGCAACATTTCCTATCTCTTCCATGTTAATTTTTTTGCCTCAGGGTGGGGAGGCATGGCCCAATGCCCCCCCCCCCCCAAATACTGCACAGGCAGAGACAGAAAATAAAGGGGAATTAGTTTAATCAGTTTTGGTGGCTATTTTCGTATGTAAATTTGATGTGCATGGCAATATTAAAATATTAAAGGCAGAGTATTTAGACAAATTCAAACATGAGTCTACTGGGATAATATTTCATTGATTTAAAAATAAAATTCTTATACAATTTCTATTAATCATTTCAAATGACTTGCAACGTATTAAATGGCTGATAGATAAAGCAAAAATATATGTCTCAATTATCACAAATTCTCTTGGCTGTAACTTTTATTGATTCTGATATAAGTGCTTATATTTGTAAAAAATACAAATTATCAAATATTTCTAATTCTCTATAGTTGGCGTTACTGCAATTTCAAGAAGTATGAGTTTCTGTAAAATGGCTGTGAAACGTAGCTAATACAGTTCATGTGATTGGCTAAGGCACTGAATTACATGGTATAAAACTAATTTGAATATCATAAAACGTGTATCAAGTCCAGTAGACGTATTTGGTGGTGTCCTTGAGTGCTAGTGTTTACCTGCTAATCTTATTTACTAACCAAACTTGGCTGCTCACTGAAGCAGAATTACTACAAATTTCACAGCTCCCGACGTTCAACAAACATATTTGGGGGACGTTTTATTGCTCACTGGCCAATCAGAGAAGCTTAATCTGCTACGTGGATAGTGAGAAAACTATCCATGAAAACTCATACTAAATGAATTCGCAGTAACAAAGCAAATTGGTTTGCAATGGTTTGATACTGTACACCATGCATTTTTTCACACTTTTCTGATATGTGGAAAATTTCAGAAAGTCTATCACTAACAAATAGTTATAACAGTAGATCATTGTAAGTTTAGTAAAAAAATAATCATGAAGGACACCCTAAAAACTTCAAAACCCTGAAAAATAAGGTACAAAATGTAGATTGTTATCTTGGAGTGGACATATTAAGTTATTTATTACCAGAAAAACTTGGCTAGGGTTACTTAAAAATGTTCTATAGTTTGGTAAAAGCCCTTTTAGGGTTCTTTATGCTATCTTCACAAAAGAATCCACACGTTTATAGTGTTAGGGAAGAACTGTGTGCAACCAATGTGGTCCAAAGTGATTAATTCACACATATATGTCAAATTTGGAGTCCATTATCACAGCATAAATTTATGAAGGTGTCAAAATCTCAGACAGTTACAAGTAAAATGATTACCTGCAATAGTTCACTTTATAAAACTGAGATGGAAAATGATTAACACATGTTTACAGGGTTACAACTCGGATAACAAGAATTTGACTGACAAATGTTTGAGAAAAATACAAGAAAATTGATGAAAAAGAAGTAATTTTGTGCTATTATCAAGTCAAATTCGGTAGATGGGTATCTCTACCTAACTTTCCCACAATTATTACAAGCAACCTTGACAAGAGAGTTTAATAATGGAGAAAAACACACTTATATGACAAAAAGGAAATAGTCATTTTATATCCATGTTTTCCAGAATACATTCTTTCCGAAAACCACCAGATAAACCCTCTAAAGAGAAACATTTGAAGAAAACCTATCCATTGAAGTGTATTTTAATTACCAAAGAATAATTAGCCTACTAATTGTAAGTTCTATTCCTGTCAATTTAACTTCATAGTACGGTTTCAGAGATCACCAACCCATCAACAATATGGATGGACACACCTTAGCAACAATATGCCCAGCATAGCCCTAGATCACAGGGACAAAAACCTCAACTTTCAATTACTTACTGCAATATGTATTTAATTGTCGATAATTATCAACTGGCTTTGATGTAACAACGTATACAGGTAATTTAACAAATTTACCTTCACATATATAGGCCTAGGCCTAAACTATCTAATTATCTATCTTTGATAAAATCTGAAATAACAGATATATTAAAAGTAACAACATACAAGTACTATACCTTTAAGTTTAACTTCAAATTAAAGATACTTAATCATTAGGAAGTTAAGTTAAATGACCAATATGTCACTGGCATTTAACCTATAATTAGTTGCATGAATTTGCATAAATTGAAAGCAAAGTAGTAGCTATTAAAAATTCTGACTTAAGGCTATTTAAACACTTAACAGGATGTACTATATTAACTTCACAGCTTAAGACAGTATTTTTTGTTTTCTGATGTTTCTTTTTAGTTAGTTTTTGTTAAAATATGAAGAAATTTAAAGCTTCTAGACTTCAGGCATTAAAATTCATACTCTTCATGACACATAGCATCTATTTCTGGATGTGTTGACTCTCTTAGTTTCTGAAAAATGTTATTGCATTATATGAAGTACTTATGTAAATCAATTGCTAAGACACAGCCATCTAAAGTATAAATCATGACACGTCTAAACAAAAATAGAAGAAAAATCTCTCCAAAACCTTTAAAATGTATCTAAATCTGAACTAGTTTAATACTTAAAATATTAAAACATACCAAGAATGTGCAATATATGTAGAGTATAGCTCCTACTCTACCAGTGTCCTAGGTAAAATTAATTGGTAATGCTACAGCTTACAATAACATAGCAAAAACCCACTATAGACCAGCCAGAATTCTAGTGGCTGAGGGCCAAAAAACTTAAAATATTCATGAACTGAGATAATAATACACATGGATGAACTTGTAGAATAGGGGCATGTAATAGACTGAAATTATCCCGATCACAAAATGCTACTTTAGATAGACCCTATTCACCTGCTTTCCACTTTCCCATAACATTATGTATATTTAATATGTATATCTGAGGATTGCATGCATGCTGCATGGATACCATTATGAAAAACAAAATGATATCAAACAATTAAATGTCATAAAGTGTTGGCCCAGTCTGGGAATGATGGTTTCAACATGCAAAGAAAATTGGTATGGAGGTCTGAAAAATACATAATTGGTTTGGTTACCTGAAGATATATAGTGGCTGCTTTGATAAAATTGCAAAAAATGTGTAATTCATATACTGGTAGGCCATTGTGGATAGATAGATAAATAGATAGATAGATAGATAGATAGATAGATAGATAGATAGATAGATAGATAGATAGATAGATAGATAGATAGATAGATAGATAGATACTGTGTAATTTGCAAAGTGTCCCGAAGTGAACAATTTTGTACAAAATACGTAACTACAGCCATATGTAGTATAGTAGTGAGAAATTTCTTAAACTAATATTAACACAATCCTATTTCTTTAATGCTATTTCCCTAGGATTGAATTCATTAACAAGAAAATTTTTTCAAAAAAAAATAGAGGCGATTTTTAAAGCAAATTCAGCTTTTTCAGCAAATTTGACCACATCTGCATGTTTTTTACGCCGATCCCGCAAAAAGCGTCCCGTCCCGCACCTGCGCATCCGCGTTTTATTGTGAAATCCCGCGTCCCGCCGTTCCGCAGATTTGGTCCGCATTTTATGCACGACGCTATCCCCGTTCTGCTGACGTAGATTCACACGCTGATTCTTGAATCTTAGGAAAAGCCTCCTGTCGGGAGGCCTGTGGCCATCTATACAGAGGCGAGTGGCTATATATAGAATCACTAAGACTATATCGGCGATGGGCTGATGCATCGCCTCTAAAAATTCATAAGTTATAATCTTCTTTTTCCTGACCTGGCAGCCATTTTTGATTCCTGGCCTTGGTTGTAATCTCTGTGTGTTCCTCTTTAAACCTTACATGTCTTTCTGGTTTTTTTGCACCATCAAGTTTTTTATGTTTCCTGTGAACATGTTTTTTGCCATTTTTAGGATGCCTGGATTTAATGACAGGGTTATGTTTTCTGTCATTGCCATTGTTACGAATTTTGCCACTTCTACCATTACTTGATTTAGACCGGTTGCCATTGGTAACGAATAACGTTTTGTTGCTGCGGTGACAAGATTGTTCATTATGATTTCTGTAATCCTGAGAAGATATTTTTCCAGAAGATGTACATAACTCTTCCGAATAATTATATAAATTTGTTTGATCAGGTCCCTGTTTAGTCAAATCCCTTTTGTAGTAGTCTCTGCTTCTTCCATATTTTCTCAAGGTAGTGTAACCACTTTGGTAATTTTGGTGGATAAATCCAGGCTGTAAAACTTGATAATCACTTTTGTTTGTCTCTCTGTCTTTTCCTTGTATATCTTTGTCTCTATCTATTTCCTGCACTTGTAGTCTGTGACATTGTTGTATATCTTCGCTTTGTTCACTTTTTGTCTGTCTGCACTGTCTTTCTCCGTCTTTTAGATGGTTTTGAGGGTGTGTTGGTCTGTCTTTGACAGTCAATTTAGGTCTATCTGTAAGCTTACATGTATTTGATTTAGACTTTGTGTGTCTACGATTTTGAACAACTGCGGTTTCTCTAATTCCATTATTTGAAATTAGATTGTCAGACACAGGATGATTTTCTGTAGTTTTGTCTTTGAGTTTAGGCTTGTCACTTATTGTAATTTTATTTCTGTGTTTATTTTTGGAATGACAACCAATACTCATAAAATCACTGTCAGTGTCTGAGCTGAGGCTACTTTCTGAATTTCCATAACAGGCATACTGTTCTAGATCAAAAGTTTTGTCAGACTTAGAGGGGGAAAGACAAAAATAATCCATTCTGGAGGTCTAAATAACAATGTTAAGTCCCAAATCCAAATTTAACATACACTGTTTTACATCTCATCTGAATTCTGCTAATCCTTTCTAAATATATCCACAAGAAAAAAATCTTAAAAATTAATTCCTCATTTCAAATACAAGGCACATTTTAATATGGCAGAATATATTGACATGTATTTGTGAAAGGGCCCATTGAAGACCAAAATTCAACATTTTTTTCTTTTCCCAAAGACTTATAGACTTGGTAATACGAGAACCAAATAAAATCCATATGGCAAAAGTTTATAGATATTCCTTTCTCAAATACAAACACCAACATATAAAGTAGTTTGGTAAATATATCATCTTCAGTTCTCCATCTTAAATGTGTGTGCTTCTGATCCTAGAATTGTAATAAATTCAACTTTATCCTTGACATATTCATTCACTGACATTAAAATCCTTGAAATATTCATTCAAATCTTTGATACATTCATTCTGGTCCTTGAAACATCCATTCAAGTTCATCCTTATACTATCCAGTTCTGTTAATTCACTCTTCTCTCTGATGCTGATACGATGACGTTAGATTGTCATTGTTTAACAGCCTTTGTTTGACTGTCATTGTCATGAATATGACAGCAAACATGATTTGATGACAGCTAACAATGTGAAAGTGTGATGTCACCTGAATGTTAAACAATCAAGATATTAAAATAGACAGTTATTGAGTAACATTATGACCAATTACAATGAGTTGAAAGTGTAATTTCAAGTTAATATCCAATCTTTCTGTTGAAAAGTATTGTCTTCTTTATTAAGGAAAATTAAATCACTCCATTTTCCACAATGTAAGCAAAATTCACTTCTGTATTTCAAAGCATCAGTCCAGGTCTAAGATATAATGTTAATAAAGTTTTAATTTTCAATCTAAAATCCAAATTATTATTTTTTAACCAATTCCAATCTCCTTAAAGCGAATTATGAAACACAAATTCTCACTGTCACAAATGAAATTGTCAATAACTATTTAGAAAATGACTTAAGTCCACTTATGAATATATAAAATTCCAGATTTAGTCCAATTTATCCTTTCTGTAAAGCAACACTAACTGAACTGGGATGACCAAATGAATTAACAAGTGTCGCTGTTCCCATATCATACACACCACAGTGACTGTCAGGAGTAAATTTAACTGATTTTCAATGCATGTTTATTACATTTTGCTCTCAACAAAATTTTACAGGAATATACCACAACAATCAAGTTGAAAACCAATTGTAGAAGTTTGCCCCAAGGCTATATCAGTAGATAGACTATTCTGTAACTTGATTCAGTATTAAAAGTCCATCCCTAAAAATGGCATTTTGTCATGTCCTTCCAGACTATCTGCAACAATGGGGCTTTTCAATACATTTTGACTTCCAAGGTTATACATGCACACAATATACTCATTATAACATGTATACGTACAGTGTACACCATGTTTGATATACAATTTAAGTCAGAATTGCTCCAATATCTTTATCGGACGCATTAAACTTTAAAATATAGATAGATAGATAGATAGATAGATAGATAGATAGATAGATAGATAGATAGATAGATAGATAGATAGATGACTAACTGAGTGACTGGATGACTGACTGAGTAACTGACTGGTCTAATGACTGACTGACTGACTGACTGACTGACTGACTGACTGACTGACTGAGGTACTCAAACAACTTTCACAGATCAAAGTTATGACAACCTTGCAAGAAAACACATTTTACAAAGTTAAGGTAAACACAATTTTAATTGACTTGGCACAGTTCGCATTGAGGCCAAGCTTCCTCTGGATCTGCACAAACAGAAACCTTGATACATTAACTTTTTCTCGCAAAATCTGAAAATGTCTCAACCGTGAAGAAAATAATTACTTGTTTGGAAAAAAGACTAAATGTACATTTGTACAAAGATTCTTTCATCAGCAGAACACGTAAGGAAAAAGTTTCTGGTGATCTGAAGGTTAACTGATTTGACTAGTTTCACTACCATCCTAAATGTAACTCAATGTAACTCAGTTTCACTACCATCCTAAATGTAACTCAGTTTCACTACCATCCTAAATGTAACTTAGTTTCACTACCATCCTAAATGTAACTTAGTTTCACTACCATCCTAAATGTAACTTATTTTCACTACCATCCTAAATGTAACTTAGTTTCACTACCATCTTAAATGTAACTTATTTTCACTACCATCCTAAATGTAACTCAGTTTCACTACCATCTTAAATGTAACTCAGTTTCACTACCATCTTAAATGTAACTTATTTTCACTACCATCCTAAATGTAACTCAGTTTCACTACCATCCTAAATGTAACTCAGTTTCACTACCATCCTAAATGTAACTAAGTTTCACCACCATCCTAAATGTAACTTAGTCTCACTACCATCCTAAATGTAACTTAGTTTCACTACCATCCTAAATGTAACTTATTTTCACTACCATCTTAAATGTAACTTAGTTTCACTACCATCTTAAATGTAACTTATTTTCACTACCATCCTAAATGTAACTCAGTTTCACTACCATCCTAAATGTAACTCAGTTTCACTACCATCCTAATTGTAACTTAGTTTCACTACCATCCTAATTGTAACTTAGTTTCACTACCATCCTAATTGTAACTTGTTTTGACTACCATCCTAAATGTAAATGTAACTAATTTTGAAATATTTCACTGCAATCCTAAATGTATCTTATTTTTCTACCATCTTAAATTTAACTTATTTTGACTACCAGTCTAAATGTTACTGATCTAGCCAGACCTTCAGATTATGTAGGATAAATTAACAGACTAGTTAGCACAGCAAGGCACAAATAAAAGATTTATCAAAAGTCATATATATTAACCCTACCTGGCATTAAGAAGCAGGAACGTATCCTTTATCCAATATTTTTTGTATCAAATTTCCAATGCATAAAATTGCAGATCATATATGCAATAACTTCCAATTGTCACAAGATATACAATACACAAAGCAATATTGGAATACATCTAATACAGTACATCCATTGCTGTGTATGTTAGGTAACTAGTGGAGAAATAGTTTTAAAAACTTTACCTAGCAGTTACTCTATTACCCGATCCTGTATTTAAGCAGTCTACCATGACTAAAGATCCAGCCATGTTGGGCCTTTATGCCTATATGGTTGAAATTTGACGCTCTATATGCAAAATCATGGGCATTTAAACATTGGAATGGCAGAAAAACATTTAGAAGTTTAGTGCATGTATTGTATACTGTTATGATACCAGTATATGTCTTGGTAAGTATATAGTGCATCACTCAAAATAAAGAGTTTTCTAGTTTCAAAACAAAGAATTTTTAAAGAAGACATGTCAAAAAACAAGTTGTCACCAATAGTTCACAATTTCACATACACTTGGGACATACAATTTTGCATGACTGTCATACATGAAAACTATGTTAACCTATGAGAAAATATTCTGCCATGATATTAGCTGAAAAACTCCCTCTATGAAAGGAGACATTCTAACGACAAGGTGAAAAGTATTTTTGTCATGCAACAGAGAAATATTCAACTAAAATTTTGGAATGTTTCCACACTTACCACAATTTCGTCCACAAAATATTTATCATAGACCACAATTGTATTTAATAATGCTGACATGAAATATATATCTACAGTTTTTGCCAGACTTGTGTGAAATGTTTCTTTTTATTCTGTCTCAAGAATTTCACAAAACCATAATTGTATATGCCTAATATTTGATCTTCAGTTGCCAGACATATAAGGAAGTTATTTTACTTCTATCTATCTATCTATCTATCTATCTATCTATCTATCTATCTATCTATCTATCTATCTATCTATCTATCTATCTATCTATTTATCTATCTATCTATCTATCTATTTATCTATCTATCTATCTATCAACTTACCTACCTACCTACCTACCTACCTACCTATCTATCTATCTACCTGTCTTTCTATCTATCTATCTATCTATCTATCTATCTATCTATCTATCTATCTATCTATCTATCTATCTATCTATCTCTAGGCACAAATTCAAAATAAGTGTCTATACCAGCAACTTCTTGACATACAGAGACTACCTACCTTCAAATAGAGTATAACTTTGAAATGGTCTCAGCTATTTCAACCCAGACAAAAACTTTGATAAACTGACTAACTTGAAAACAGCTATATATTTTAAATGTTGGAATGCAGTTTTAGACATTTAAACTTTTTTTGTTTAAGATCATATCATTTAAGCATTCTTTTAAGGTTCAAACTACGTGTTCAGTATACATATCACCAAAAAGTAGTGGTCTTCTCGACAGAATATAATATACACAAAGGCTCCATTCAGTAAAGTTTATAAAACATGAATTCGAAGTTTTAAATTATATCAAGCAAGGTGTGGACTTTCTATAGCTCCCTTTCTAAATGTGTTGAAAAGTTAAGTTGGGTGAAAGTATTTTTGTTTTATCAACCTCTATACTAGTTTGCAGACTGACTGACTGACTGACTGACTGACTGGCTGGCTGACTGACTGACTGACTGACTGATTGACTGACTAACTGACTAACTGACTGAATTGATTTTTGTCAAATGTATAACAATCTAATTAACTGACTGGCTAAAATAAAAGTTATGCTAACGTTTAAGAATTCTTGAAATTTCTCCAAAATAGGACAAATACCACAAACCAAGATGATGAATGCTTCGAATCATTCAAAAATAATGGAAAAAGCAAAAAAATTAAAACTTGAGTAATTAGTTCAGGTAGCAAGAAGGATCCGATCCAACTCAGTGAATTGTTGGAGAAGGTGAAAATATACACTTATTTGTGAGAAATAAGGTTTCTTTTAAAAATAGTACAAATAAACATTGAACTACATGCATACATTGGACAGTGTAATTATGTGTCTCCTATCTATCTATCTATCTATCTATCTATCTATCTATCTATCTATCTATCTATCTATCTATCTATCTATCTATCTATCTATCTATCTATCTATCTATCTATCTATGTTTTGTATAAAACAGGGAATGAGCAGGTCTAACTTGACATTTGAAATAATATTTCTTTTTAAACATGTCTGCATGTAATTTCTACACTTGACAGTTTTATACAATTGAGTTGAGATTTTGAATAGGAGCTCTATGTAATTGCCATTCTTGAATGTGACAAATGGTAGAATGATGGATATTAAATGTTATTTCTTCATGTGCAAGTAACGTTTGGACAATGTTAGGAAGCAGCAGATGTTAAACGTTTTGTTTACGTTTCTGTGAGGCTTCATTCAAACGTTAATACTGTTGAATAATTTTAGTAGTTTCAGGTGTGGGAAGTCATGTATCAAATTAGGATGACCATTTTTTTTCTTTTTTCTTTTTTTAGGAGGTTTGATGAATTATATTTTGCTACGATGCTGTGGAAATTGCCAAATGTAGAATTTCACAAAATGTTTCCTCCATGCATTTTGATATATGTCTTCATGAATATTCAAAATGAATTTATTATTCCCAATAAACTTTGCAAAGAGACATTACAAGACTGTATATATATCTCAACTGATATGCTTTTGACATGTATGGAAATGATAGAAATATTAGAAATATGAAAGGAGAAATTGACAATTAGAAAAAAACTATTTATGGTAATTTTTTTTTTTCGCTATTCTTTTTTTTTTATGAGGGAGGGGTGATATATTTTATTCTTTTTACAATCAAATGTACCATTTGGTACCATACGTGATAAATCCTTTGAAATTAGTAGCTTTTAACTTTTTGACACTTATTGACCACTACCTTCCCCCCCTTCCCCCAAGGCACGGAGATAAGAAAGATGCAGATAAAAATTTCCAGAAGTACAATATGTCTTAATGTTGTACCCTAAAGGTACAGCAATACCAGATGTCTCGATAAAAAGTGACTTTAAATGGCTGCAACCCTGAAGTGACGACTTGAGATGATTTGAGATGCTGTACTCTTTAATTAGTGATGATAACCACATTAGCAAGGTATTGTACCTGGTCCTGGGGCTATATGCTTTATCTTTATAACACCAAATTTCTTTATCTTAAATTTGGCATATGGTGGCACCAGCTATAAAATCTGGAAACCAAACTAATTTTAATACTGAGTTCATGATGTCGGCCTATTCGTTTAAAAAGATGATTTTTCAAAAGTAAAATTAATCTGTTATTATGGATATGTTGCAGAGTTATGTGTATTTCAAATACATGTTTTCTGTATTGCTGGTAAACACAAATTGGAAAATAACATTAAATTTACCTGAATGGTATTTTATTTTAACTAGCAGTAGAGTTTTTCAACAGTAATTGCGTCAGTCAGTCAGTTAGTCAGTCATTCAAGCCTGTGGTCAGTCGATTGATGTGGTAGTCAACCAGTCCAACAATTTGTCAACAAGCTAACCAGTTATGTTGCACAACCAAACAAATGAAATATTGCTTATATGATACCCTTTGATAGATTGACTTTGATATTTGAGGCTTTGAAACTTTTGATAGTCATCATTTTTGGGTCTATAATTTTGTGGGCGTTCTTAGCTTACTACGTATTAGGTAATCTTTTGTGCGTTCGTGGGTGATTTATATATCCTTAAAAACTTCAGTTAGCAAAAATTTTTATCAACACATGTAATCTATGTTGTACAGTTGTAATGCTGTGATGTATGATTACAATCTTTCCTCCGATATCTTTTGACAAAATGTGATTTGAATCTATGACTTCAACTTTTGTGACAAACCTGCAATTACTTTAACAATTGACCTGTCTTACTTTTCTCACTACAAAGAAAACTCACACTAAATATATTGAAAAGGAAAATATTCATATACTTCTGAAAGGTACTTGAATGTTGTAATATAACACTTTATGAATAGACATTGATGTAACTTATATGAAGAGTTTATAACTATAACTGGGAACTGTACATTTTCTAAGACTGAAGTTTCAGAAGTTTGCAACTGCTTGATATGGACATGGCATAAGATTTTTTTTGTCTGCCTGAGAATGAATATTATTGCAGACAACCCTGGCAAAGTTATCTTTGAGTACAATTTTCAGATATTTCCACATACCCTTTTCTTTTGGTATGATTTTAAAACAGAAATTGTTCAAATATTGCATAACAGTTCTTCGCATCTCCTCTGTATGAGGATTTAAACAATCTCAACTTTCAACACTTGAATACAGTTAAGCTGTCCTTTAAGTCTAGATAAAACAATCTGGTATTTAAATGGTCTTAAAACTTGTTCAAAATCTCTCAAACAGCACTAATAAGTTGAGACTTCCTTGAGTCATAAGATTGTCAACATCATGACGAGCCCAAACTCACGTAGTTTACGTCATATAACGTCACGTAATACGTACACCTGTACAACTTCAGTGAAATATTTTTCTTTGAAGTTCACCTGAGCTCTAAACAATGCCATATGCCAAAAATCTGATATACTTATGTGCACATCAGATTAATATCAAAGAGGGTATTTAAAATTCAAAGAGCGTACTTAAAATTCGAAGTTGTGAAATGCTAATACTTGGTTTTGGGTCCATACTCGAAAATATCTAAGCCTGTTGACTGGTTTGTTGTGACTAAAGTAAATATAAACTTCGATTAACTCCTTAGTGATAGATAGATAGATAGATAGATAGATAGATAGATAGATAGATAGATAGATAGATAGATAGATAGATAGATAGATAGATAGATAGATAGATAGATAGATAGATAGATAGATAGATAGATCTTTGACTTAACATGACAAAACTGAACTTTTCTGGTCAATGAGAAATTCCACAAAAAACAAAGTCACATACACATATAACATCAATCATTTCTTGTGACTGGAAAAAAGCTATGTGAATCGAATACACCATATTGTGTGCATACTTTATTACAGTTGACTGCGTGAATTCGTTTACAACTTCCGAGTGAGCAGGGAGAATTGAGGCAAAAACAAATTGTGAACTGAAGCAGAATGTGTTGAAAAGAACTACGTTAAAATCGAGTAGAATAATGTCAAAAGTCTTGTGTCCCTTATTCACAAGTTGCAATGGATGTTGATAAATCTTTCCTACTACAACATATGCTTAATTTGGCATGAGTGAATTTATTACTTTGAGCACTAGGGGGCTCTGAAAGAATTTACAACTCGCGACAGTTCCTAACGGTGGGTACTTTGAAAAATACAAAACTGAAATTGTTATTTCCTTTCCATAATATGTGTAAAAAGTATTGACAGGAAATCAAAGTTTCTAAAATACAACATTGACATTCATCCAAAGACTGTAGTATGATCAAGAGAGAAACTACAGACTAACAGGCCAGCTGACTGACTGAATAATTGACTAACTGACTGGCTGAATGGCTGGCTGAAAAACTGACAGACTGACTGAATTGGTCTGGGTGGCTGAAATCCAGCCTTGCAGTCCAGGGAGTCATGAACATTGGCTGACGCTCTAAAACAATCAACCTGACAGGATAATTTAAGTGACTGGATGGCTGAATAGCTGACTGACTGACTGACTGGTTGGTTGACTAACATATTCTCACCTCATTCACTTCAAAATATTCTTTTAATTAACTGGACCAAATGATGCATGAATAAATAAATGAGTGATAGAATGAATCAGTGGGTCGTTGTTAATTAATTAACCAATTCATTAATTGGTTCATTAGCAATACAACACTAGACCCCCCTCCCCCACCAAATTAACACCAGTGCAAGAGTGCCAGAACTTTATAAGAAAACAATAAAATTATTATAATGGGGGTATCAGCACTCTTAAATTCTATATAGTGTCCTTGACAGATAACCACAATGTCCTCTTGAGCACAATTAACCAATTTTATATTCTACCTTGAACAATTACCAGCAGTACTCTAACTAAACAAAACTAGCCTTATTAACACATTTTAACAGTATATATCGCCTAGCACCACTCTTAACCATTCATAATTATTCTAAACCTTCTAAAACCCCAATAAATCACACCTAAATCTTGTAGAAGGGCACTTATTTCCAAAATGCTACTAAAGGCATTTTTGCAACACAATGTATATTTTCATTTTCACCCCATCTCACAC
Organism: Platynereis dumerilii; assembly: GCA_026936325.1. NCBI lineage: Eukaryota > Metazoa > Annelida > Polychaeta > Phyllodocida > Nereididae > Platynereis > Platynereis dumerilii. Next base: position 5,845,967 of record JAPTHN010000022.1, on the reverse strand, counting down.
TTAGGGGCGGTCTCAAAAAATGTTCTCTGCAGTTTCAGTTTGTGTACTTTTCAACAGGGGGCGGGGCAACTGACCCCTCCAGTGTCCTATAGCAACCATGTACACAAAGGTCAATTCACCATAAAGGCGCCAATTTTAATACTGGTAATTTTGCAAATTTCAGTGATTTCAGAAATTTGATAAAAGGGACTTATTGAAAAAGTCAAAAGAGTTCATACACCCAAGAACAACCTGAGGCAAAAAGCAGTGATAATTGTATTGAAGATTCAAAGTATCTGTTATTCTGTAGAATGTATGGACGTCTCAAATCAGTACAATATGACTTATAAGCTATCTACCTATGATTATCTATCTATCTATCTATCTATCTATCTATCTATCTATCTATCTATCTATCTATCTATCTATCTTTCTTTTTTTCCTTCTTTCTTTCTTTCTTTCTTTCTTTCTATCAGGCCTAATCTATCTTTTAATTTTTTTCTTTCTTCCTTGCACTCTTACCATTCCTATTATAACTGTCCATAGGCCAGGAAAACTATGAAGGCCTATTTCAAAATTTGAAATATTTAAAGTTAAATGTCCACTTCTAAAGTTAGGGTGCACCTGTCTTTATCAACTGTGTTTAAGATTTCAACACTTTCAGATCTTAATCTTTATTTTGACAATCTGTCAGTTTGCTGGTCAGGCAAGAAAATGGTTTAAGAAAAACTCAAGTCAGGCAGGTGGAAGGAGGTTCATTTAATTCTTGGGCACACTCAAAATCACACTGAATCACATTCCAACTCACTCAAAAATCACAAAGGGTTTTTGGCTAGAATCACTTCCAATCACTGCAGGTGGTACCCATATATTGAAAATACTTGATTTCTATCAAGTGAAGAAAAGTTTCATGAACCAAATACCACTTATAACATAATTAAATACCTCTGCTAGAGTAGGTTTGAGAGGCCTGGTATTTGAGGGTGATGGACTGATAGGGACCAGATATCTGGCAGGTGTAAAATAGCCATATAACAGGAAGTGTTTATGTGTTTAAAGGTTTAAACGATTTAACTTCTGACATTGGATGATATTGAGAAAAGATAGGATGTTGATATTTTAAGAAGGAAGTAAGGAAGTAAGGAAGGAAACAGGGAAACAAGGAATGAAGCAAAAAGAGGAAGGAAGCATCAGATGGAAGTAAGGACGATTAAATAGATAGATAGATAGATAGATAGATAGATAGATAGATAGATAGATAGATAGATAGATAGATAGATAGATAGATAGATATATAGATAGATAGATAGATAACATGGTACAGACAGAACATGAACATAACTATTGAAGATAGAACAAACAAGCTAACATAAAACATATTTAAACAAACTGGACTAACATTTTCTTGAGGCAGCCTTAATTGACATCCATCAAAGAGAAACTGGTGGCACATTACCGCATTGTAACATGTAAATGGAACTTTCATGTAAGTAAATTTTCAGTTAACCTTTAAGAATAGTGTAAACATTTCACACAACCACTTTATAATGACATCACAATGAAATGGCATTACCTCAAAGTGGGGTTAGAATGAACACATGGGTTCACTTTATTTGGACAGGTTATTTTGACTAGAAGTGTGCAGTTTCCACCTGAAAGCGACATATTGTCAAATTAAAGTGGTATTGTGCAAAACCTTTGATGTTCAGATTTGAACCCACTTCATATGTACTTCAAGGTATGACCATCTGTTAAGCAGAGATGAAATACAGTTGAAACACTTCACCTGTATATGAGAAGTGTGCCTACTGAATTTAGAATGATTTAATTGGCCACTTCTAAAGTCCTTCTCGTTTATCAACAAATACTTTTAAGTCATACAGGTAATACTAATTATTGACAATTATGCCTTAATGATGATGCAACACTTTACTCTATATTTATACAGCTAATTTATAACCAGAGTGAGTCGTTACATAATGCTATGTAATGAGCCTATACTTACATTTAATCTATATTCATTGAGCTATATGGGAATTTGGAAACGTAAAAATTGACAATTGATTTGCAATATCGATTTTGCATTAAGCATATTTTAAAATTTCTTATTCACAGTTCTGTTTTTTTGTTGTTGTTTTTTTTTTTTTTTCAGACATTTTAACGGTTCTCCTGAAGACAATTTTATGAAACAAACTAGTTAAGAAAGGTCTTAAACCAAGAAGTTTTCATGAAAGCAGTTACCTGTCAACTAAATCAGAATAATATCAGCAACTTTGATTAAAACAACCCTAAATGAAAAGGCAGGCCTAGTCACAAAATAGGAATACTGTTATAATTGTCACTTTAATCAAAACTTCATTAAAAACCCATAGGAATGACTCCTAAATCAAATCCATGATGTTTTTAATTTTAGCTGCACTCAAGAATGTTAACAGGCTCCAAGATATTGCGTCGTGAAAATTTGTGAAATTTAAACTGGTCAAGATCTAGGCCCATGAACAACAAGAGGAGATTGGTTGACAAATTTTTGGCTTTCAGTGCCAGTCAAACTTGTAAAATTGGCAAAGGAATTGACAGGGTAGGAGGCTAGTTTGGTTACCCCCAGAGCCTAAGCAATTTTGTAAGGGAATTATCTTGTCACTGTGGCAACCTGACTCCAATTCTCGCCCATAAGTTCGCGTGACGAGACAATGCGAGAGTTGGAAAATGAGAGTTCTGAAGTAGAGTTTAGAAATTCCAGAACACTACAATGGAAAGCATGGACTCTAAGTAAGAATTTTCACTTAAACGAAAGAAAAGAAAACATCAATTTACTTCAAAGGGAGGCATGCTATATTACTTTGAAGTCCTAAAATTGCACCCAAAAATTTAGACCCAAAATTGGCAATATAACCTCACCACAGGCATGTTGATAAAAGCTTGTTTTATGTGTTTTACAACATCAAGTTATGTAAATCATTCTTCTTACTTGAGTTCTTTCTACCATTTCGCAACTTTCTGATCAATATAAAGAAGGAGGCGCCTTTTCGTCGAATGCGTACCAATTAATTTAGTTACATTTTCCCATTAAAAGGGCAACTTCAAAATAAACTTTTCTAAAACTTCGAATATACATCGTTTATGACCAAATACTAATCTTAAATATTTAAACTGATATAATCATAAGTTAAGGATCTGGTGTTCAAAGCTATGTGCATAAAGGCAAATTGACATGTTCAAACCAAAGTAGACCCCCCCCTTTCCCCTTTCCTTTAAGTCGATCTGATAATGGGCCCAACTGATCAATCAAGGAAATTACATAACATCCGATATTCTTTGGACTTAACAACAGGTCTAAAGCAAATGATTTGGGATCAGAAAGTTAATATTCTGATAATCTGGTAGAAACTGTCCAAGCAGTGATATATGAAAGTGGTTGATCTCTTAAGTCCCCAATCACTCTCTCTTTGATCGAATTTTGCTAAATAGAATAGAATCGTTTCTCCTCTCTCAGTAGCTCAATTGGTAAAGTCAATCAGTAGTAGTAGTAGAATGTCGATCAGATGAGGGACTTTGATTTAGTGGCCCTTGTGTCAGTGTATGTGTAAAAGATCCCTCACATGAGGCAAGTGTGTTACATGTTGTGGACCCACATCATCTTATAAGAACTTGCTTTGCAGGACTGCACTATCAAATTTTGACAGATTATTAGCCTATTTATATACCAAAAACTTATAGCAGGAAAATCATACAAACACCCAGTAAATCTAAGGACTGCAGTATAACCAAGGGTATGTATAGGCTATAACCAAAATTTTCTCTAGTTCTAAGCCATCCATAAAATTTCAAACTTTGCACTGAAAATATTCTGACACCTATTGCATGTGCTGGTGCCCTAACGGCAATGCTGAGGTCCCCAACAATATGTGGAGTTCGTGAGTTTACCAATAAGGTCGAATTTTGTCAAAATTGGGCTCTTCCACCCTTTACACCTGCTTGGCGTTGCCTGGCATCGCATGTTTAAAAGGTTTTAAAGACTTTTGACAACAGACAAGTCCTTAAAATTGCATGAAACAATATATAACAGGTGCATTGGGTGTCTAGATGCTATGTCTGAGGGAGTGAAGGTATAATTGTCAAGATTATAGTGGCAGGGGATGTTACAATGTAAGGTGATGAAAGTGGAAAATGATTATAGTACATCTTTATGCAGGTGATGTGGTGCATCTGTCTGTATACATGTCTATCTACACTGTAAAATTTGAAATTTTGAGTTAGCTCAAATGATTGAGTGAGATGGTTGCACAATTTGTTTGAGCCATGATAGCTTGCCGTTTTGAGTTATGATAATCTTTATATTGTTATAACTTGCAAACAACAAGCTATCTTGGCTCAAAGGAATTGTGCAACCATCTCACTCAATCAATTAAGCTAACTCAAAATTCAAAATTTAGAGTGTACATAAGGCTGTCTTCAAATCCACCTGTCTATTCATTTACCCGAGGATCAAAACTCATTGTCTCTGTCTAATAGCAGTATCTATCTATCTATCTATCTATCTATCTATCTATCTATCTATCTATCTATCTATCTATCTATCTATCTATCTATCTATCTATCTATCTATCTATCTATCTATCTAGTAGACGATTCATTGTCCAATCTATCTATCTATCTATCTATCTATCTAGCTAGCTATCTATCTATCTATCTATCTATCTATCTATCAATATATTAGACGATTCATTGTCCAATCTATCTAAATATCTATCTAAATATCTATCTATCTATCTATCTATCTATCTATTGATCTATCTATCTATCTATCTATCTATCTATCAATATATTAGACGATTCATTGTCCAATCTATCTATCTATCTATCTATCTATCTATCTATCTATCTACCTATCTATCTATCTATCTATCTATCTATCTATCTATCTATCCATCTATCTATCTGTCTATCTATCTATCTATCTATCTATCCCTTCACAATTTTAACAATACATTTTATAAAAATTTGATTGTACCTATATAATAATTATATTGTGTTCATCAACATACTTCACATACCACAAAAATAACTTTCCCATACAGGGGATGTCGTAATTCATTTGCATTTTAAACATGGCCTTGTAAGGTATGAATCTGTTTCGTCTATGTTATAAATACATTCTATGTTGGGAAACTTCATATAGTGATGATGACATAAATGTATAATGATTTTATGACGTGGTTTGGATATATATTATTTCAGCATCTCAGTCAATGTGTCAGTAAGTCAGTCAGTATATCAGTCAAACGATTTAGGCAGCAATTGCAATCATTGTGCTGATTGCGATCCAACTGACACGGATTTATCAAATACAGTGTCATCCAAGGATGGAATTCACTGTCACCCTGAATGAAATACAGTGGCATCCGAAGGCAAATGCACTGTCATCCCAAATGTAATACATTGGACTATACTACCATCCTAAAAGCAATTGGAACTTTCACATGATAGATAGATAGATAGATAGATAGATAGATAGATAGATAGATAGATAGATAGATAGATAGATAGATAGATAGATAGATAGATAGATAGATAGATAGATTTGTAAATCGATAGATAGAGTTATAACATCATCACACAACAATACATTTATTTTTCAGTTTGCTCAATATGTAAACATACCTTTTGGAGAAATGAGTACTCTCTTGTCATAACGTCTGTCATATCTTCTGTCATACTTGCTGTCGTAACCCTGGTAATAAGAAGGGTGTCCTTTTATGTATATGGCTGTCATGGTTGTATTCCTTTATCCTTAGAGGGTGACAAGTTGTCAACGACCTGTCTAGGTGTTATGCCAAGTTATTAGTTCAAGTTGTCATGATTGAAAATTGTGGATTTTTCTTCTGAATTAAATCCAAAGTTTCAGTGAGACATTTATGTTTGTGTATGGAAGTATGGTTCGTCTGGCACAATTATGGAGTTGGGTGTTTCTAAATGTCAAGTTCTCTGAAGATGTGTATCTGACTGTATGTCAACAATTAGTCCATGAACGTATCCTAAAAGGTCTTAAATCCAATGTCAGTTTTCCAGTTCCAAGTTGCAGCGTCAGGTAAATGTTTGTATGTTACCTTCTGACAACGTCTTGTCAATGGTACATTAAAGTCTCCAACAAGCAGTATCCTAGATATGTATGTATCCAAAATCGAGGAGCAACTATCAACACAGGTCTGTATGCAGCATATGCTCAGTGCTAAATGAAGCTCCATGTACTGACATATAGGGGGCCACAGGGAAATCACCCAACCGTGAAAAGTCCTAGCCCTCCTCAGGCCCCTCAGGCAGAGACGCAGACCCCCTCCTGGGGTATTGACCACCTATAGAAACACAGCAAAGCAATAGACTTCCCAAGTAGTCATTTAGCTCAAGGAAAATGGTCGAATAGCCCTCGATACTCACTACATGGCATCTTCAGTTAATTAGGTAGCATTTTTTAGTCTATAGTTTTGAGTATACGGCAGAACTACATGGTACAATATTGAAGATTTTATTAATTTAGAAACCAATTATTCAATATATTCTAAAGATACATTTGACCCAAGATTAAGTGATAAATATTGAAGCGAAAACACATATTTTATTCAGGGTGTATATCCATACCGATTTTCCAATTTGGGAAAGTATTTTGTTTCAAGTCCATATCTACATAGACATTTCATTTCTTGGAACAGTTAGTAAATTAAGTTGTGCAGTTTTTCTTGGCAATATTTGGATTCTAATGATCAATTAAAGAACACTGATATTTATCTAATTAGTTTAAAACCATGCCAATTTTCAAAACACTCAAAAGTGCTCATAAAATATTAAACTTATTCAATCCAACATGCCCCAGCAAAGGTCTTTATAACAGTTACAAATCCATGCTTATTATCAGACATGCCAATGTTCAGACCAACATTGTCTCCATAACAGTTTTTCTGGCAGTATGTCTGTCTGTATTAATCTCTAGAGCTCTATCAATTGGAATCTCTCTGTCTGTGCCATGCTGATTGTCTGTCTTGATCCCTATCTATCTGTCTGTCTGTCTTCGCGTAATTTGAAGCAATTAAATGAATGGAGTTATGACTTTAAACTTACTTATACGAAGTAGATTCTGATCTCTTTCACAAAGTTATAAGTATTACAATGGACTGAATGACTGGCTTGACTGACTGACTAGCTAGCTGGTTGGCTAACTAGCTGGCTGACTGACTGGTTGACTGACTGACTGACTGACTGAGTGACTGACTGGTCGGTTAACTAGCTGGCTGACTGACTGACTGACTCGTCGGTTAACTAGCTGGCTGACTGATTGACTGACTGGCTGACTGACTACCTGTTTGGCTAGCTAGGTGACTATCTGATTCACTAACTGATATAACTTTTGGATCTGGATATATAAGATCATGGACCATGTAAAATTTAAGTCAGATAAAGAAAACAAACTTCTATTCCAAGTAGGCCTACCCATATGTTTTAGGCTCACCAACTAAAGTACATAACATCAAATCAAGCACAATTAGCAAAGTTCTCCCAGTACACCAATTTCAAGTACATCCTTTGATTATTTTCTCATGAAAACACCTTACCAAAAGACCTTACCAATTCACTTCTCGTAGCTTTAATGTTATTTCCATTTTCTAAATGGTCACTCCAGCATCCCTCCTGTATTTTACCATTTAAAGTAGGACTGCCCATCTTCTGACAAAAGGCAATTCTGAAGTTAAAAGTAATTCACCTAATTTAATTTCACAACTGACTGACTCGAATTGTAAAACAAATATTTCTTCCTTTTAAGTAATAGATGTACTTCACGCTTAACTCAGTCTAGTGTCTATCTATCTACTGGGGGGCATGTGTTAGTCAGTGTGTCTGTCTGAAAAATAAAATAGAATATAGGCCTATATTTCGAAGAAAAACTAAATAAAATAAATCATAATTTGCAGCTATGTGTAAAGGCCTATAGATCAACCCTACCATTGGAAATCCTAATTTTCAAACCTTTTCAAACCTTACATAAATAGTTCTGGCAGCCTGCACTAAAAATTGGTTTTGAAAAATCTGATTAAATGTGACAGTACTTATTAATATTGATTTTCCCAACAGAGTTCTATTGTGGTACATATACATTACTAATAACTGTAATTAGCTTACAGAAAAGACAATGACAAAACAATGGCCTGATCACAATGCGACTAATTATGAGATAATCATTATCATATTCTAAGGAATTTTCTTGGAATTAAAATATTTGTGACAATGTCCCAGTATGACAGTATGAAGAAGGATGGAATTTTCATTGTCTCTAAAAATGTTAATCTCCCAGATATAATCTTGGAGAAATATGGGCGGGCATGCATGGCAGACTATTTTAAGACAACCATTTAAATCTTTCTTGAAAACCGCAGGAATATTCCCATAGAATTGTAGTGGAATTAGGGCTTTGATAATAATGGTTAACAAGTTATAAATGTGTTAAAACATGGCAAGAACTTGATACAGAGGACTGCATCGTTATCTATCAATAGATCTATCAATCTATGAATCTATCAGTTTGTCTATCTACATATTATCCATCTATCTATATATTTAATCAATCAATCAATCAATCAATCAATCAATCAATCAATCAATCAATCAATCAATCAATCAATCAATCTATCTATCTATCTATCTATCTATCTATCTATCTATCTATCTATCTATCTATCTATCTATCTATCTATCAGATACACCTACCTACTTTACCTACCTACCTTTCTTTACCTACTCTTCCCACCTCCCCACCTTTCTACCTACCTTCTTCAAACAGGCAGGTGATAATGTATGCATATTAACAGGTGTTTTTTCTGGACGACTTTCCCCAAGAATTTCTGGTCATAGCCCATAAAATGGCGTCCTGCTGCTTAACAATTGAAGACAATTGAAGTCTTCTGCCTCGGGCGTGATGAGATACAGGTGAGAGTTTTTTTCGGCACTTCAAAGAAAGTAAAACTGCCTGATCAAAAAAGATTAAGTCTTCAGTCCATAGGCAGGTGTTGTGTCAGTTTTAAAGAGTTCTGGAGGGATAGTAAACTGTTGTAAGGTTGGGGGGGGGGGGTAAGGTAGATGGAAAAGGTGATTTATTAGGTATTTATTGTGAATTAATAATGATTGAAGGTGTGTCACTGTCACATAGGCCCTCTGTTACTTTTTGTAAAATATTTCTTTGCCATGCACAAACTGTATTTGTATTAATTTTTTTAATGTAAAGGAATTTGTTTTCATTTGACAAATACATTTACTCATCAATTATTTTTTTTGTGAAGTTTCCATGCCAAAGCTCTGCAAAATATATGTGTAGACGCCTAAATACTGTCATATTGTCTGCAGTAAGTTAGCAGTATTTCAAGAACATGTTGAATCACAAAATTGCGACTTGTTGGAATTGAAAAGGATTTAGCGAAATGACATCAATTTTAGAATTTTATCAAAAATCTGTGTGGCGCCACAAAATTCAGACCTATAAAATTTACATTTTAAGTGCCATACCAAGACCATTTTCAGTGTTATTCAATGTTGAAGCACATTAATAAGATCTAAATGTTACTTTGATGTTAATTTTAGGAAATGCCTTTTATTTGGTTTTCCCTGAAGTCCAAGGTGACAATTTCTATCTATCTGTCTATCTATCGAACGACGTGGGAGGGTTGGTCTAGTGGTAGCATGCTCGCTGGGTCCAGGGCTCAAATCTTGCTCTTACCAAGTCACTGAGCCTATGTTGGATGGCAATTTCAATCATCCTTTGCATCATTGCTGTGTCCTCTTCCCGTCCTAATTAGCCTAAAAGTGCATACATACAGGAAGTGAAGGCCCAATCATTCACACAACTATTTATCTATTTCGTTCCTTCACCTTCTTTCCAACTTTTTGAATAACACAAGTGGTCAGTTTGATAAACAAGCAATCAAAATACAAATGATTTAAGCTTCACCTGCCTTTTCAAGATATCAGTAAATCTGAACACCTGAAAAATAATTCACAACGTTTATATCAATTTCAGGAAATTCAATTACCAAAATTTACAAAAAATCAAACTGACCATCTAAAATATTTTGCACCTGCCAAGAAATAACTTTAAGGTCATCACCTAAAATAGCCAAAAACATCAAATAACTATCATTTGACCTTTTAGTTGTAACTAGGCCAAGAGTCAAGGACTTCTGAGAGTGACCTTGACCCTGAGAAGAATAAATTATGTCTAAGATGATGCAGATTGAATTATGAAGATAATAAGTAATATTTAGTTTCCTGTCTGTCTATCAATCTATCAATCTATCAATCTATCTATCTATCTATCTATCTATCTATCTATCTATCTATCTATCTATCTATCTATCTATCTATCTATGCGTCTACCTATCTATCTATCTATTTACTTACTTATCTATCTATATATCTATCTATATGGTGATCATTATGAGGCTGAACAGAATTAAGTTGTTTGCTTATTTCTTATGTAAATTGTGTAATTTCTTAAAACAACATTTTGACAATTCCAAAAACACAATTTTGAGGTACATTTGCTACCTATTGTAATCCCATTCATAAAATTAGGCCCTACTTGAATATAAATTAGTCACTATTTGAATGTTTATGCAATAGATCCATGTAATAGTTAGCATGTTATCATGTCATAGTGCCATCATTATGTAATTGTTATGTAACCTACACTTAAAGACCCCTCCCTTATTTAAGGCTTCCTGAATTAGCTTGACAAATTTGAATTGCCAATAATATGTTAAGGCTAATTTAATACGTAGAGGGTGATGGCTAATTTTGAGCAATGATTACATCCAATAAAATAAAATCATAAGTGAGTCGATTTAGTCAATTTCACAGTCGACTGAAGTTGGAATCGAAATCAATTAAATGGTTTGAGTCTCGTAGAATTTCATGGATGCTGGAATTTCATGCTTATAACTTGATATGAAATTATAGGCCCAACTCTAACATCTATCTATCTATCTATCTATCTATCTATCTATCTATCTATCTATCTATCTATCTATCTATCATCTATCTATCTATCTATCTATATTTATTTTATTCTCTCTTTCTTTCCCTTTCTATTTCTTTCTTTCTTTCATTCTTCCTTTCTTTCTGTTTAGATATTTTGATGTCTATCTTTCTATATATACATATTATATTCGCGGAACGCGAACTTAGTGCAACAACACTCCATTTGACATCCCCCACTGGACCTCAAAACATCGATGGTCGACAATTTGTCAGTGTGCTAAAAATAGACTTGTCAGGTCCAGCCACAGAACAACTGATTCGTTGCGAATTCAAAATGTTAGTAAACATGTATACCTTTGTGTTGTTCAAATGTGTATAAATATCCTTGTTGTGTAATATTCGCATGGATTTGAGAGGAAAAAGTCTCAGTCTTCTCAATTTTCTCACAGAAACATCGGCGACGGTTTCCGTCATTTTCCGCCAGATGGCGTCTGGTGTTGTGCAGGCTACAGGGGCGATCCTGTGGTTTAGTTAATTAACTAGATAGCTTCTTTTTGTAAAGTGAGTTTTTGTCGCACACATGAGTTTTTGTCTTTTTGATGTCATTTTAAAGCTCTTGAAGAGATCTAATTGATGCAGGTAGGCCTACTACATAAAATCAGGCTCACGCGAATCTTTGGCTATGCCAACTACATATTACAGTCTATTCTTAATAACATCTTCAGCCCTCCTTGTCATGACTGTGAGTTTTCACATAGGCCCATATGAAATGTTACACAAGGCCTACAGTTCTGCGTTGATTTAATTGCTGATCAATCTGTTCAATTTTGATTCTAAAAATAAAGGCCTGTCCGATATGTCACTATTTAATGTTTTTTTTTTTTTTTTTGCTGTGAAAATTTATTTCAGCACAACATGAGCAGGACCCAACACATGGAGGGGGGGAGGGCTGATTACATCTCCACAAGCAATCCCTAGAATCCTATACAACAGTACTTTATCCTACCTTTTACAAATTACACCTGCACACTGCCACTGCATCTCTAAGTGACCACGGATCATTGCATAACATTACATAATTCCAAGTCTTTCTAAAGTGCTTTATAAGTAGAATCTCTAGGACAGTAAATATATTCTGGTTGCTAATGTCAACAGTAGATGGCATCTATGATAAGAGCGACACCTAGCGTGATTATGCAGAATGAATCCCATTGTTATGTAGATGGTTTAGCCATTGTATTGTGTATATTGTATTGTGCTCAATGTATTGTGAAGTATTGCCTATGTATTCAATGGTCTGGCCATGACCAAGCTGCTAGACTGCAAATCCAAGCTTGTCCCAGCTAATAGCCATGGGGGTAAATGAGTCTAAACACCCCCAACATTTAATTGCTAAACTACCCCTCCCTTGGGGTATTTTCCAAGATCATAAACTACCCACAGGCAAGAATTCACATCATCCCCACTGGCATATGACTGGGAAGTTTAACCAAAAACACTAACATTTAGCTTAAAACACAATGATTTTGTTGTCAAGACAATTTAAAAGTAGTTTTTGAAGGCATAATTGAAGTCTTTTGAGGTCTTAATTTTCACAAAAAGCTCAAGTCATAAAGTAACAGGGGAAAAGTAGCCTACAGATAAAGTCAAACACTTGAAAAGACACAGAAAATTTGAAAGATTTTAGAAAGAAAAGAAATAGCTATGCACAAACAATAATATAAACTTTTCCAAACCACTGAAAGATTTGACTGCAAATTTCCTAACTGCATTAGGAAAAGGAGACCAGGGGATTAGACAGTAATCATCATTACACCACTGACATATTTCAAGAAGGTTTAAAAATTACAAGTGTTATTCCAATATCTCCATTTACTGACTACCATCCTAAATGAAACTGACTACCAGCCTATGTAAAACTGACTTCCATCTTTACTAAAACATAAGATAAATGTTTTTCAACATTTTCATTTAAATCTAAATCATAAGCAGCAACTTTCAGGCCTACTCCATTGTGAAACAGTGAATGTTTGTAACTGACTTCAATAACTGTAATGCTCATAACTGTCATGTTCTTGTAACTGTTCTGCTCCTATAGCTGTGATTTATGTCTTTTGTGCAACTTCTTGTGTAACTGTGAATGTGTCAATGCATCCTGTCAATTCTGGTCAATTTGGTCACTTCAAGCATTTCCTTCCAACTGGAAACATGTATTTTCTTTAACTGGACTTTTTACATGTAAAATGGATATTCAAGAATCTTTCATGCAGTAGGAAAATGAATTGTAAGTGTTTCTCTTTTTTACTATTTAATTTTGTATTACATTGTATGAATGATTATTGCTAGGCTTTGCATATTTATAAAAACCTGCAAAAAAAAAGACCTTGCTTTCTTACAATGTATTTGATCTTATTTGATGAACTTATTTAGCATTTATTGATTTATTTTCATAAACTTTTACAGTTAAATTACTTAGAAAACTTTTCTCACTAAACATTTATGGACTTTACTTTAATGCACTTTATCCATGGACACAAACTTCATGACTTAGTTCATGCATTTAATTTGATAGTGCCATGCTAAATACTTAACATAATTTATTATTAGTCAACTTTATTTAATTTATTATTATCAACTTTACATGAACTTTATACATATTTTACATACTTTATACTTTGTGCTTTCTTAAACTATACATTGTCATTATTATACATGTGTGATTATTTTACTTAGAATTATGTGCTTTATATATATGTATTGTGTAATGACTTAACATATTAGTAAGACCTGCTTATTTGTTTTATTTGCAGTTAACCGCTTTCTACGCTTACAACGCTTGATACGCTTACTACATTAATGCTACTACAATAAAGCGAGTTGAAATCTCCTACGCCAGTGTCACTCATTTCGTCCACTTAAAATTCATCCTACTCAAGTTCTGCAATCATGAGTGACACTGAAGGTGAAGCCAAACCAGAAGAAGTCATGGACAAGTTAAAGAGAAGCCGGTCAAATGTTGGTGGTTGGTTAACAAGAACAATGAACCAGTATGAAGCTTTGAAGTCAAACACTGCACCATCACCGGCTACATTGGAAGCTCTTAGCTCAAGAATATCTGGACACTTGAAGAAACTACAATCCTCTCATGATAAATACATAGATGTTCTGGAAGATGAAGGCCTTATTCAAGAAGCTGAAGACTGGTTTGAGAAATACTTCAGTGGTGCTACTGATTGCCTGAATGCTATTACTGCCAAGCTTCAGGAGTTGAAAGACAAGGCTAATGTTCCGTCAGTTGCACCTGCCTCTTCTGATGAAAACCCTGGTTCCGTGGATTCCTCAGATTCTGCAAATCCTACAGCGGGTACAAGTGGTGGTCAAGTCAATTCAAGTTTGCAATCAGGTTCAACACCCAGTACAAGTGGAGGTCAAGCTGGTTCAAGTTCACAATCAACTGTAATGCCCAAATCAGAAGGTCCTCCAGTAGCATCAGATGCATCCGAACGTTTTGATTTGCGACAGGATTCTGTTAGTCCGCAAGCTTCTCAACCGCCTTCACTGCCTTCCAGTCGCCCTGTTCCTCCTTCAATCGATAGGTGGATCGATGAGCTCGTCGAAGGCCAAGAAACAGTCATTCAGCCAACTCAGTCTTCATCATCATCCAATTTGTCTGATGCCATGCTTAGAATTGAAATGGAAAGAGACTTACCTAAAATTGAATTGCCTTACTTCGATGGTTCGGCTCTTATGTGGCCCCGATTTGTTGAGCAGTACTACGCACAAGTTCATTCCAGACCAAGCATCACTGACACAAGAAGAATGGATATTCTCCAATCGCACGTGAAGGGGGAAGCAAAGAAGCTAATTCAAGGCCTGGGATACAGTGGCCGAAACTATGCTCAGAGTTTAAAGGAATTGAAATTCGCATTCGGTCACAAAGCTACAGTCGCTCGGGCATACATCAACTCAGTTACTTCTGGTGGTATGTTAAACCAAGGTGATTCTGCTGCTCTAAGAGGTTTCTACATCTCGTTTCGTGATTGCCTCACTACTTTGCAACAGCTAAACTATATGGGAGAAATCTACAGTGCTGATGTGCTACAGAGAGCACTTCGACGCATCCCGAACGACAAGAGGGTCAAATGGAATGAATACATTCGGACAATTTGCAGAACACGTGAGCCTACCTTATTTGACTTACAAAACTGGCTAAAAGACCGAGTAGAAGCCGAATTTAATCCGTATGCTATTCCTGTTCAATCGTCAAAACATTCTTCGGCTACAAGTGGTCAGCGACAGATGAACTACACAACTTTGAACTCTTTCTCCTCTGGTGATAAGCAAGTTAGCAGTGATGTAAACTTAGTCTGTCTTGCATGTTCTGGTAACCATCATTTGTCAAGATGTGAACTGTATAAATCAAAGAATGTAACTGACAGGTATGACTTTGTAAAATCTAAAAGAGCTTGCTTCAATTGTTTGAATCCGAATCACTGTATTGGAAATTGCTACTCAAAGACATCCTGCAGAGTTAGTGGTTGCGGCAAAAGACATCACACATCGCTACATCGAGACCGACCCAACCCTGGTTCTTCTGGTGGCAAGGCTAGCCACAGGGTCAATACCCTCCAGACCATGACTTCAGTTTACTTTCAAGTTCTGCCTGTTACAGTGAAGGGTCAAAATGGGCATTGCATCAATACATACGCACTTCTGGACTCGGCAAGCGACATTTCATTGATCAATACAGATTTGGCACGTGATCTTGGTCTGAAGGGAAATGTTCAAAAATTGACAGTTAACACTTTGAGTTCACCAGTTTCTCTAAATTCAAGGTGTGTTAACTTTGCTGTAAACTCTCTTCATGACTTGGACTCTAGGCCACTATGGATACAAGGTGCCTGGACCATGGATGGTGTCTTCAATTGTCCTCCTATTAACACTTCAGCTGTGCAGCACTTACCTCATTTGCAGGGTCTTTTCATCTCCAGTGTCAATCCCAATGATGTCAAAATCTTAATTGGTGCCAACGTCCCGAAGGCACACTTGCAAGTGGAAGTCCGTGAGGGTGGGTCTAGTGGAAACAGCCTGCATCATGTCAACTTCACTTCAAGCAGCACCGAGGAACTTAGCAAGCAAGTTGAGCGTTTCTGGCAGACGGAGTCTTTTGGAGTGGCTGTGAATCTTACGACACCGAGGTCAGTTGAAGATATGAAGGCTATGAAAGTTTTGCAAGAAGGTACTTACTTTGATGATGGACATTATGTTGTACCTATGCTTTGGAAAGATTCTTCAGTTCAGCTTCCGAACAACAGACCTTCAGCTGAGAAGAGGTTCAATGCACTTCAGAAGCGTCTCAGGAGTGATCCAGATCTTCAATCCCGTTATGTAGAAACCATGCAAGGATACATCAGCAAAGGCTACGCTGAGAAGATGACGTCAGAAGAAGTGAAATCCCAAGGCAATCTTACGTGGTATTTGCCTCATCACAGCGTAATCAACCCTCGCAAGCCAGCGAAGATCCGTGTGGTATTTGATGCAGCAGCTGTTTGTCAAGATGTCTCACTTAATGACTCTTTGATCACTGGTCCTGATTTACTTAATGGTCTCTTTGGTGTGCTTCAAAGATTCAGATTACGTCCAATTGCACTCGTCGCAGATGTAACCGACATGTTCTACCAAGTGGGTGTTCCAGCAAAGGATTCAGATGCCTTACGATTCCTGTGGAAAGATGACGTCACTTCAAGTTCTTTGCCTGATGTGTATCGAATGTTGGTGCACATCTTTGGAGCACGTGATTCACCATGCTGTGCGAACTATGCCCTGCAAAGAGTTGCTATTGACAATATTGCCATTGATCCAATTGTAAAAGACATTATATTGAAGAATTTCTATGTTGATGACATGTTGGTTTCATTGAATGATGTAAATGTTGCAAAATTTGTTGCTTCAAATGTTTCTGATTGTCTAGCAGCTAAAGGTTTCAAGCTTCACAAGTGGATGTCCTCATCGAAGGAAGTTCTCTCATCAATCCCGGAGAAGGACCGAGCCAAGCCTGACATCAACTTGACTTTGTGCGATTTGCCTGTTGAGAAAGCCCTCGGCCTTACTTGGGATGTACAGTCAGATTCCTTCATGTTCAGCCAGCCAAATTGTGAAGCTTCGCCTCCAACAAAAAGGAAGATCATCAGTGTTGTGAGTGCCATCTTCGATCCCTGTGGTTTCTTGGCTCCATTCACATTCATTGCCAAATGCCTGATTCAGGACCTTTGGAGGTCAAACCTTGGATGGGATGATGTCATCAAGGATCATCAGCAGCTGAAGTGGAGTGCTTGGGTTGAAGATCTTCAGTACTTACCTCAACTTCATATTCCTCGCTATCACGGCTTGGATCTGGACAGCGACATTCAGATGCATGTATTCTGCGACGCATCGGAACTTGGCTTCGCGGCAGTTGCTTATCTTCGAGAGGCGGGGAGCTCCATCCGATGTTCACTAGTTGCTTCCAAATCCCACGTTGCACCTGTAAAATCAACACTCACAATTCCGAAGTTGGAATTGCAAGGTGCAGTTATGGCTGTGAGATTAGCTGACATCCTGGTAAAGGAGATTGATGTGAAGATTGCTCAAGTTTTCTACTGGACTGACTCTATGACTGTGCTCCGCTACATCAGAAATGAAACTCAGCGATGGAAGATATTTGTAGCCAACCGGGTTTCTGAAATCCGCGAGAAGTCATCACCTGCCCAGTGGATGTATGTTCACACTTCAATGAATCCTGCTGACTTAGCAACTCGTGGAATGTCACCCAAGAATATGACTACTGATAACCTGTGGTTTCGTGGTCCTGCATTTCTCTTGCTGAAGGTGGATTGTTGGCCTGAGCAGCCAGAAGTTGGCCCTCCTCCTACAAATGATGAAAACCTGAGGAAGACTGTATTACTTACCTGCGCAACGCCATCAGATTGGAATGATCTTCTCCTGAAGTTTGACATCTCCAAAATCCTTGATCCTGGAAGGTTCTCATCTTGGTACCTGCTTAAGAGACACACAGCCTGGTGTCTGCGTGCCCTGAGGAACTTCATGGCTGGATGTTCTCATTTGAAGTTGTCGGCTGTCAAGTCCTCTCGTCTCACCGTGGCTGATCTTCATGAAGCCGAGAATGTTCTCATCAAGTTAGCTCAACAGGAAAGCTTTGGTAAAGATTATACTGACCTCAGTAACGGTGTTGACCAGTGTGAACGCAGCCATCTTCGTCCCTTGAGCCCTTTCTTCGATTCTTCTCTTGGCGTCATCCGGGTCGGAGGAAGATTGAAGCATTCCGAGCTGGAATTTGAAGTCAAGCATCAGATTCTGCTGCCCTTCAATCATCACATAACCAAGTTGATCGTCCAAGGAGAGCATGTGGCTTCATCTCATTCTGGTCCAGAACATGTCATCGCGTCACTTCGGAAGAAATATTGGCCCATCAAATGCAGATCTTTGGTGAAGCAATGTGCATATGAGTGCATCGACTGCAGAAAGCGCTCAGCCAAGCCAACAGTCCCTTTCATGGCAGATCTTCAGGCACAGCGTGTGAAAGGCTACACCCGACCATTTGAATTCACTGGAGTTGATTACTTTGGGCCGCTGACAGTGAAGCGTGCGAGATCTCGTCTGAAGAAATGGGGGTGCTTGTTCACATGTCTGGTGACGAGAGCTATTCACTTGGAATTGGCTGACTCTCTCGAAGCAGATGATTTCATCATGGCCCTTAGAAGCTTCATTGGTCGTCGGGGAAAGCCAGCGGAATTGTTCAGCGACAATGGGAAGAACTTTATTGGGGCATCAAATGAACTGCGGGAACTTCTGTCTACCTTGGATGAAAGTGACAGTCTTCATAACTTCCTGGTGAAATCATCCATCAAGTGGCACTTCATTCCACCTAATGCTCCGCACTTTGGTGGAGCCTGGGAGAGGCTTGTCAAGTCTACCAAGTCGGCATTGAAGAATGTGTTGAAGGAACAGTGTGTTACTGAGACAGTGCTGCGGACAGCTCTAATAGAAGTTGAAGATGTGATCAACAGCAGACCACTGACATATAACAGCAGTGATCCTACAGACTTCACCGCTTTGACACCAAACCATTTTCTGCGTCATGACCAACACCCACATGTTCCTCCTGGCTCTTTCCCCACTGTGGACAGGGATAGTAGCAGAAGATGGAGACAATCCCAAGTACTGGCTGACCATTTGTGGAGAAGATGGACTTCTGAATACCTGCCTTCATTGACTGTTCGTAAGAAATGGACTAAATCTGAGAGGAATCTGATGGTCAATGATCTTGTACTTTTGATCGATGACAACAAGCCAAGAGGACAGTGGTCATTGGCCAGGATCACAGAAGTTATGCCCAGTGATGATGGAAACGTCCGCTCCTTGAAATTGAAAACTGCTCAAGGTGCCTCCTATGTTCGACCTGCAGCGAAAGTTTGTCTTCTAGAAGAAGCTCACATTTAATTGATGACTTCCCCGGCAGTCCTCAAGGGGGTGCTGTGAAACAGTGAATGTTTGTAACTGACTTCAATAACTGTAATGCTCATAACTGTCATGTTCTTGTAACTGTTCTGCTCCTATAGCTGTGATTTATGTCTTTTGTGCAACTTCTTGTGTAACTGTGAATGTGTCAATGCATCCTGTCAATTCTGGTCAATTTGGTCACTTCAAGCATTTCCTTCCAACTGGAAACATGTATTTTCTTTAACTGGACTTTTTACATGTAAAATGGATATTCAAGAATCTTTCATGCAGTAGGAAAATGAATTGTAAGTGTTTCTCTTTTTTACTATTTAATTTTGTATTACATTGTATGAATGATTATTGCTAGGCTTTGCATATTTATAAAAACCTGCAAAAAAAAAGACCTTGCTTTCTTACAATGTATTTGATCTTATTTGATGAACTTATTTAGCATTTATTGATTTATTTTCATAAACTTTTACAGTTAAATTACTTAGAAAACTTTTCTCACTAAACATTTATGGACTTTACTTTAATGCACTTTATCCATGGACACAAACTTCATGACTTAGTTCATGCATTTAATTTGATAGTGCCATGCTAAATACTTAACATAATTTATTATTAGTCAACTTTATTTAATTTATTATTATCAACTTTACATGAACTTTATACATATTTTACATACTTTATACTTTGTGCTTTCTTAAACTATACATTGTCATTATTATACATGTGTGATTATTTTACTTAGAATTATGTGCTTTATATATATGTATTGTGTAATGACTTAACATATTAGTAAGACCTGCTTATTTGTTTTATTTGCAGTTAACCGCTTTCTACGCTTACAACGCTTGATACGCTTACTACATTAATGCTACTACAATAAAGCGAGTTGAAATCTCCTACGCCAGTGTCACTCATTTCGTCCACTTAAAAACATATATTTTCAAGTTACACAGGCTACTCAGAAACGTCCTTGAAAAACTTTTAGGCCTATTTGTATTTTGTCAGAAACTGAAAGAACCCTTATTATACTCAAGAATATATTTGTAACGTTATAGTTCTAAAAGTTTGGACAACCCCTATTTATATAAAGGGGTAATTTGGGGTTGAAGCATATCTCTCAATCTTGGGTAATAAATAAAAGTCAAGTGATGGGGAAAACTGGTTTTAACAGTTTTATAATTATATAGCAAGGACACTTTAAAAACAGCAAAATTCAGGAACTCACAGCTAAGAGAAACAGTTCTTTCAGTGAACTATGATTTTGGCACAGATGCTATAAAACATAACAAGAGTTGACCCCACAACAGGGGTTTTTACTCGACAATAGAAAAGAAGGGTTTTTTGGACTCTATGCTTCACTGCCTTAGCTTTTTAGCAACATTAATTGTATACCACTGACAGGTCAATGATGTGTGCCAACATATCAATGCAATTCAATGACAACCATCGACACACATATCACTGATGTGTGCATTTAAGTTGTTGATTAGCACCTAAATCACATTAAGAACAGGGAGAATATATTGTTGAGTTGTGACTTTTAACTTGGTGGTAAATGACTTAAAACCCCTACTATAATGATATATTATAAGGAATGGATGAAACTAGTATTCTACACCACCAACTGAACCTGACTACCATCTTAGGTGAAGTTGACTATCATCCCAAATTCCCATATGAAACTGACTACCATCCTAAATGAAACTGCTTACCATACCAAATTCTGCAATGAAACTGACTATAATCCTAATTGAATTTGACTGTCATCCTAAATTGAACTGACTACCATCCTAGATGAAAATGATTACCATCCCTCATAAAACTGATTACACTGTAAATTTTGAATTTTGAGTCAGCTTAATTGATTGAGTGAGATGGTTGCACAATTCCTTTGAGCCAAGATAGCTTGTCGTTTGCAAGTTATAACAACATAAAGATTATCATAACTCAAAACGGCAAGCTACCATGGCTCAAACAAATTGTGCAACCATCTCACTCAATCATTTGAGCTAACTCAAAATTTCAAATTTTACAGTGTACCATCCTAAATGAAATTCACCATCATAACCAAAATGAAACTGACTGAATTATTCAAATTAATTGAAAGACTGCCATCCTAAATGCAAGTAACTATCTCCCTAAAAGAAACAACGGATGCGACATCAGACCCACAGGACCCAAAATGAAAATTACCGCCATCACAACTCAGAACTGTTAAAGGTAGTAAGTCCGCCAATTCTATGTAAAATTTAACTTGCTGTTATAGATCATAAATTGATAGATTTAAAGTATAGTATACATTTCCAATCAACAGAATTGTGTGTTTTCTATAATTAAGTGAGTTTAATTGATTGTAAAGCCTTAAATTACCTAGGGAGAGCCCTGCATTGCTTGAAATGTAAACAAAGCAGGGCTTTTTCACGGCATTAAAAACTATTTGTTTACATTTTTCAAGGAAATAAACTTCTTATATTGTCAGTAGAATAGCAATTAGGCAAAGTTTTCAACTGGAATGTTTTAAACATGACTGAAATCTATCCACAAACAATCTATTAAAAATGCGGACTTACTACCTTTAAAGAATTTTGATCCTAGGGATACATCAAATAATTTTCTTTTAGGCTTATTAGTTACTAATTATTGCACTGTAATGAGTGTCTGATGAAGATTTAGTTTCACAGTTTTTAAAGCTGGCAAATCAATCAATGTTCTCCAATAAGTCAATATTTTACCAACTTCCATTTCTTTTGACTTTTGAGTACCATAGTACATTGCACACTGCACAGTGAAAGTGCTTTATGGAAAATTGACCTTTTCAAAGTTTAGGGCATACTCTATGATTAAGTCAAATCAGAGCATGGTCATGTGACTTTTAAAGTCAACAAACGCCCTCTATTAGAGGTCAAAACAACTTAAGGGCAGCTGAGGACACCTAGTGTTAAATTTCAAAATCAACAAGTTTCCATTTCACGACTATTCAGGGCTAATTGGAAAATTAGTGAATTGTCAAGTCTTCAGAATTTGACATGTGCTCAGTGAGGGGTTGGAGGTGGTGTACATGTATTTATAACAAGGCTAGTTAAGAGGAAATTGATAGTCCTTTCCATACTGTACCAGAATGTTGAGAACTATTCGAGATAAAATTTAATCTAATAACGTCAACCTAATAAGAGTTGGCTCCAATATATAAGAACTTCATATCAAATCCATTCCCATACTATTATAGTTTTCAGACTTACTTATAATTCATTTATAAGCTTGTGAACTCTTGTATTATACATTTTCTTGATAAAGACATACACCTAACCACAATTGAAAGAATTCATGTAAATGATTTGGTGAAATACTGCTATTAAAAAGGTTCTGTGCACACCATTAATATTGTCCATCATATCAATCATATCATATCACATCATATCATATCATATCATATTCTGTAATTAATTAAAATTCTCATTCATAAACTTGCTTTATAATATACTGAGACATCTGTGTATACATTGTACAAACCCCATTTTAAACACAGTGGAGCTATATTACAAATTCATGTTTATATTCAAAACAGCACAACTTAACACAGCAGTCATAAACTTAAGAAGCAGTTTCAAATTTCAGAAATTTGAATTTGATATGACCCAATCTAACGGGTCAGGGATTTTTCTAAAGCATTTGACTCGGAAGGAGACAGATCACTGTGGCAGTGACCTCGAAAAATAGGTCACAATTTTACAAAAAGAAAATTCTCAAAGCATGAGAAAGCAATGTGTTGTACATGTCATGGCACAAGCTTCATAAATCTGTTGTCCATAAGAAATTCAAAAGACTCGAAGAACTTATTTTAGAGCCAAGAATATGATACCCTATCAGAGTGTGTGATATGACACAATATGGCAAGAGGAATTTGTTGTAGTTTTGAAGGCATCGTATTTTTAAAATTTATGTACAGTTTGACAATTACTGTATTCAGCCACTTCCAATTTTCATCACGTCTATCTATCTATCTATCTATCTATATATCTATCTATCTATCTATCTATCTATCTATCTCTATCTATATCTATCTATCTATCTTTCAACCTACATATCTTGATCAATCTCGATCCATCGGTCCGTCTCAGTCAATCAGTCGCAATCGATCTTCAATTATTCTCTTAATCTATCTATCTATTTATCTTGATCTATCTCAGTCTACTCTGATCTGTCTCAGTGGCTCAGCTCATCTATTTCCATTATAGATGTACCGATACCAATACCAGTTTTGGAATCATTGGTGTCTGGACCCAAAAATCAGTATCGATATCGGATCAGAGACACTGCTCCATATTTAACCAATGGTATCGGTATCGGATTGGTATTGGATATCAGTGGTATTGGCAATCAAATCAAATACATATATAATGGTACCAGATTGGAAGTGAAAAAGAGCTCTATCATATAGTCTCCATCCATCTCGATCTCCTTCTATTTTTCCTATTGAATCGTGATCTTTCTTGATACTATTATAACATCAATATATCTTGATATATATCTATCTGATTTTCAAACACTCTGAGACAACAATGTACAATATGATTGTGTCTCAGTAAACAAATCTTGATAACTGATTCTTCTTCATATGACACAAGAATCAAAACTTTCTCAAAACTCAAAGTGATCCAAACTTATGATCCTTCACTTGGATAAGTCATTCATGACCATTCAATGCTTTTCAGAAATATTCAAAAGGCCCTCAGACTCTTCACAATCTTGTAAATCTGTTTACATTTAAGATCAGGAGAATAAATGTAAACAAATTCACATGCCACATAAATGTCATAAACACGAAGTCCTTTTGTGAGTTATAATGGACCAAAATGAATGGGCCTGGACCTTTTATATGTACTTTTAAGTACATAAGGTCTCAAATATAGAGTGCACCCTATCGAATTCTTGTTTAGGGTCTACTAAGGATGACACTTGACAATTATGTCATCAGGTGAACAACAAATGAGTTGTCAAAATAGCCCATAACTGGCAAAACCCTTGAAAGTGATATCTTTAGGTCAAAGTGGTCACTTTAGTTTTCTGTACCTCATTTGGCCTTCAAGTAAATTTTCAAGGACTTCTGGGATTTGGGAATAACAACAAATTCATAAAAATAGCCAATACAGATAGGTTTGGTGCTAAGAATTCGTGAATTTCTATGCCATGACAAGGGTATTTGTAAAGATAGATAGATAGATAGATAGACAGACAGACAGACAGATAGATAGATAGATAGATAGATAGATAGATAGATAGATAGATAGATAGATAGATAGATAGATAGATAGGTAGATAGATAGACAGATAGATAGATAGATAGATAGATAGATAGATAGATAGATAGATAGATAGATAGATGGATAGATAGATAGATAGATATGGTAAATGCAGTCCTCTAAAGCTCACTTCAGTGCACTAAAGAGGGTTGATTGATGAGATTAAGGGACAGCAGGAGTCCTCAACATGTTACACATTTACCCATGTGAGGGATAATTTAGTTACCCTGCATAGACACTGATGCATGGGGCCACCAATTCAGCGTCTCATCCAAACAACATCCAGCTGGGATTTTGCTCATGAAGGTCCTCTGAAATTTTTTTGGTTCCCCACAGGGGTTCGAACCCACGTGCAGACAAAAGACCTTCGACAGACTGTGACAGAGCAGGTCTGAACCTTGAGCTCACTAACAAACTGACTGACTGACTGACTGACTGACTGACTGACTGACTGACTGACTGACTGACTGACTGACTGACTGACATTTGTACTTTTTTCCAACAAGTCCTACAGTAGCTAGTCATATAAAGTTAGAAAATTAAAAAATATATCTCTGAAGAACTTTCCAGGTACCAAGGTCTACATGTACATTGTATGCCACTGACCCGATTGAAAATTGATGTACATCCATGTTTTACAGGGTGCTCCATCATATTGCATAAGTGGTATATAAGTGGTACTCCTCAGAGTGAAATTTGAGTAACTTCAATATCAATTCATCATGACTGTCAAAATTTGAGAAGTTACTTGAAAAGAAAGGTATTATAAAGTATGTGTCATTTTGTGGCTAAATGGTTGGGTGTGAAATTGAGTTGTCAGTGTTCAACATAATTCATCATTTTAGACAACGTGTTTTGATTGTTGCTATTTTGTTTTTATAAAATATGTTATTTTTGTTGTTGTGGCATTACATTAGGATTTTTTCAGCCTGTGGATATCTTGAAGCTATCTGCACTGTAACTGGGACCACAGGCCCTAGTCCTAATAGTCTTTTCTTTATTTGTTGCTAGTATTTTCAAAGGTACCATGCTCTTACTGGGCCTGGCAACTTCACCGTGACAGAAAATAGGTCATTTCGGGATTCAGCCAATCAGAGAAGTTCTTGCAAAGGTCACATTTGTAAGAACTTCTCTGATTGGCCAAGTTCAAAAGTGACCTATTTTCTGTACAGAAGAAGTAAAGAAGCTTAGCCAGAGCAGGTTACCTTTGAATTTATTAGTGACAAGTAATAATAGACTATGAGGCTTGGGCCTGTGCTCATTGATTGTTACAGTCCATGGCTGCTCCACTGAAGGTTTGAAAATTTGGAAATTATTTATTTGGTACAGCGCTATCTACAATGATAAAATATCATTTTCAGAAGCGCTGCACATAACAACAGGGACATATATATATGACATTAAAATCGATTAAATAGGAATGTCTTTAATTTTCTCTGAAAGAGTTCACTTTACTCTGCTGCCTTGATGTCATGTGGCAGATCATTCCACCAGCGCGGAGCCATTTCACTGAATGAAGGAGTAGCAAAGGTCTGTTTCCTTATTCTGGGGACTTTGAGCTTGTCAGGTTGCTCAGAACTACGGCCAGATCTGCAGTTTGGCTCAATCTCGACCAAGTCCTTGAGGTAAGATGGCATTTGTCCATTCATAAGTTTATATTTAAAAAGCGAAGTAAGCACTTTGTATTCCACCCCTAGATGGACGGGGAGCCAGTGAAGCTTTTTCAAGCTTTCATGTGAGCCAGTACCATTCTTGAAAAAGTTCTTCTTGCCTTGTACCTGTTCGAAACCTGTGCTGTGAACCCAAAATACTTGTGATGGATTTCAAAAGCAAATTCCAAGCTGAACATCATTTGCAATTTTGATGAGATGAAAGATCAATAAAGGTGGACTATTATCACTTCAATTTCTTACATCTCTTCTTTCTTACCCGAATCAAAATGATGAAATATTCAAATTATACTTTAAAACATTGTAACTTACATACCTTATGGCCCGTTTTCACCAACATGGTATTAAGAGTTGAGCCAGGTCTGAGCTGAGACCTGGTCTGGCTAAGCCAATCACTCAAGTGGAGCAGGATCAAGGAATTTCAGTAAATAAAAGTGAAAGCTTACACATATTGTGATAACAGATCAGCTGTTACAAACACCATCTCTCAATTTCCCAAACAAATGCAAAGATATGGCTACACAGGAGAGGGAGGGGCTTGGAAATTTTTATAATAGATAATTGCCCAACCAGTCTTGGTGAAAAAAAAACAAAGTTCAAAACTTCCCCCTTTCCAATTAACC
Source organism: Platynereis dumerilii (assembly GCA_026936325.1). Taxonomy (NCBI): domain Eukaryota; kingdom Metazoa; phylum Annelida; class Polychaeta; order Phyllodocida; family Nereididae; genus Platynereis; species Platynereis dumerilii. The sequence continues at coordinate 5,818,868 of JAPTHN010000022.1, read as the reverse complement.
AACCTATCATTGCTATCAAGAAACCAAACAACACAACAACCAATGCTATAACTGTATTCTCAAAGTAGCATAGTCTCTCGCACAAACATCAACTTTCATATATTTACTTTTTTGTCTATATTTAAGACGACATTCAAGGTGTTCATCACAGTCAAATTATCAACCTGCTCTACCCGAACCAAAATTAGTTCAAAGTTGGTAATCTAGATTTCCCACAAATAAGCAAAATGTGACGAGAAGTCACATTTTGGTGACATCTTGGTGTTGAGGTCTCTGACCTGCTGTAGCGACATATTTTGAATTGCATCATCTAGACGGCATAAATTTCAGTAATATTTATTTGATTGCAGGCCCGAATTTTTAGCTTCATGTTATGTTGTTTTTTTTTGCCAGTTCATTTTGATATCTATAAGAATCTTTGCTCTATAATTTACCAAAGTGTGTGAAATGGTGAAACTGGCCTCATTTGCAAAACATGCATGTGTGAAAACTTGTGCATTGGCCAGCTTTGGAGGTGTGTCTGACCTATTCACAGGGTGGAAACAAACTTTTTCTTTTTTTATGTGCTGAACAAACTTTTATTTTCCAGTGTCATGTGCTGAACCTTTTTACCCTCGGCAATGTATATTGCCGTCGGGTATTGCAGTTAGTATGGCAAATTTTTGTCCGTCCGGCGGGCGGCCGGGCGGGCGGGCGGGCGGGCGGGTGGGCGGGCGGGCGGCGTCACGCTATGTGTATTGGCCTCTGTGCCAAAACTATTACATCCATACGTATGAAATTTGACACATGAATGGGTCTTATATTGTTTATGTGCCTTCTGGAGTTCATATTTATGTAATGACTACAGTTTTCGTAAAATATTGAAAATTCGGAAAAATTAATTTTTTTCGTTTCCGGACCAGAACTCGGAAACGGTTATACCTATGGGCATGAAAATCTACCATAACATGTATTAAATACCCTAGTTGTGCCTTTTGAGGGTCTGAATGCTCTAATTAAAATAGATTTTAAAGAAAGAACCAAAAATGTAAAAAAATGGGTTTTTTTCAACCCTCTGTAATTTCCTCAATTTTGGAGTTAGACATTTGAAATTTAGAATTTAGTTGTCTAAAATATAGCTCTTTTACCTGCTTGAATCGTTTAGAGGGTCCATATAACGAATTTTGCATAAAAACCAAAATACTGGAAAAATGTTTAATTTTTTACATTTTTCTTGAATTTTGGTCTCTCACACCAAAACAGTGATAACTATATTGGTAAAAACCAAAAGGTATTATAGTTAAACCTATTAAGAAGGAACTTTTATTGCCATTATGTAGTTGATGCAATATTTTAGGCCGACAAAACAAGTTTAAAATTAACAAAAATGTGAAAATATCAACTTCCTGGCCATTTCGTCTCTAATAAAGTCATGCCATGCTCTTGAATATGAACAAAATGAATAAACATGAATGAAATACATGGTTTTCATGCATATATCTGTTACATCATCATATATTTGAACATAAAAAGACAGAAATTGCTAAAAATAGGCAAAAACTATAGACCTTTCAATTGTCGCATTTCATTCAATTTTGGTTCTTGGTTACTCAAATTGCCATACAATGTGCCCCAAGTATATTTTTAAATTTTTTATGTGCATGTAGTTTATGCAATTTTTAGGCCAACAGAAGAAGTTCAACATTCACAAAATGTGAAAATATCAACTTCCTAACCTTTTCGTTTCTAATAAAGTCATGCAATGCTCTTGAATATGAACACAATGAATAAACATGAAAGAAACACACAATTTTCATGCATATATCTGTTATATCATTATTTTTGAACATGAAAAGACAGAAATTGCTAAAAATAGGCAAACAACTGTAGACCTTTGAATTGTCACATTTCAGTCAATTTTGGATCTTGGTTACTCAAAGTGCCATACAATGTGCCCAAAGTATAATTTTCTCATCACTTTCCTCCTCAGAATTTATGTGGTTAAATATGATAAATTATATATATTATATATACAAATATGCTTTATGCACATACTATGTAGTTCTGACTCAGGGGCCTTACCATTCTAAACTTTTGACAAAGAAATCTCAAAACCCCCTTTTGCTCAAATCTAACCTCAGTGATGTGAATTTAAAATGGAAAGAAATTACATTAATGTCAGCCTGCCTTTATTTATAATATTGCATGAAAACTAAATGTGTTCAAGTCATTATTGCAGAAATTATTCCACTAAATACAGGGTTATTTAGAAATATACTAGGCATGTAACAAAACCTTAATTCTATGAATCTCAATATTTCATTTTATATCCAAAGATATTTAATGTTGGATAAATCTGAATTTTAATTAATGGCAAAACTCATCCCAAGCATATTTTAGCACCTTGAAGACAATAAGTGTCACTGCTTTGTTGGGGAACAGGGTGCAGCTTTTGTTGAATGGACATTATGTAACATGATGTCACTAATCCTCTCCAATGACCAAACCCAAGAACAAAGGGGAGAGTACAGAAGCAGTTAAATAGCACCCCTATATTTCTTACAAAATTCCCTTTTTTTTAGAAATATGTTCAAACTGCATTGATAGCCTTAGTTTTTTTATCTTAAACATTATAATGAAATTTCCAATTTAAATCAGAAATATAGGCAGAGTAGAAGTTGAGATATGACTTTTTATATCCCATGCAGGCTTTTCTTTGCCTTTTCAGCTATTGTTATATTAATACAGCCAAGTTTGGACATCATTTAACCTTTTTGGTGTTAAGTAGTAAATGTATTAGTCTTATTAAAAAGTATCTGCACTCTGCAGGCCACACATTGTTTTCAGTTTAATATTTAAAATAGATAGATTGGATAGATAGACAACCTATCTATTATTTCTGTTTTTAGGCAGGCCTTTATTCTATTCATAATATGATAAGATGATAAAGGTAAGATAGGTGGATAGATAGACAGTAGACTACCATGAGTACCCAAGTGACAAAATTCAACAAAATTGCTCAAGAAACCTTCAAGGGCTGCATTTTTCAAACCAACAACATGGCATGTTTGACTTCAATTTGAAACTTTTCTCGTAACTCGATGTAATTTACCAATTAAGTGTTGTGGCAATTTTTGCTTTCATGTTTCACCATGTTTTATTCTCATTTCAACGCATTGCACTTTTCACCAGTTTCTTGGTGCATAGTTTGGGTTAGACCAGAATAGACCAAGAATATTTTGCTGATCCTGATCCTGGGTGAAGTCCTAAGCTTGAGCATAAAGGGGTCAAAAAAGGAACTACAGTGGTCCCTGCATTGTAAGACCTCCTGTTGTAAGATCGCCTTGCCTTATGTGACCACCTTCCTCCCACACTAAGTAGTATTTTTAGTGCGTTTTGCACCCCCGCGAGAGACCGCACCCCCACGAGAGACCGCTTCATAACCACAGAAGGGGCGTTCTTATAACGCAAGGACCGCTGTACATGTAGAAAGTAGCCAGAACGTGGTTTTAGAAAGTAGCTTGAAGGTAGTCATAATAAAGACTCTAAAGAGTTGTATAAAGTAGTCTGAAAGTAGCTCAAAAGTAGCTAGAGAATAGCCAGAAAGTAGCTAGAAAGTAACTTGAATGTTGCCATATACGTGTAGTGTAGCCATGATGTAGCTGAAAAGTAGCACGAAAGTAGCCAGAAAGTAGCTAAGAAGTATCAAGAACATGGTTTTAGAAAGTGGCTTGAAAGTTGCCAAAAAATAACACAATATTAAAGCAGATACACAGTTAATGTAAGTACACTCTAAAAAATTTCAGACAAAATTGGTTTTTTAGATTCAAAATGGTTTTTTGAAAAACCAAATTTCAATGCAAAACCAACATGGATTTTTTGGTTTTTTGAAAAACCAAATTTCAATGCAAAAAACCAACATGGATTTTTTTAAAAATCCATGTTGGTTTTGCATTGAAATTTGGTTTTTCAAAAAACCATTTTGAATCTAAAAAACCAATTGTTTTCGCGACATTTTTTAGAGTGTAGCCATAAGTCTTAAAAGAAATTGATGCACTTTTAAACAGGACTTCAGAGTAATTAATTCATTTATGTCAGCATGCTCTATAGCAAAAGGTCTATTCAATGTGTAAAAGTAGTCCCAAATAAAGTAGAAAAGACTTTGTGGATCATTAATAATGCTTGGCATGTTTTAAGGACATCAAATAGACAAAAAGAATAGAAAACGTTTCTGATTCAAGACATGATAACAGCTATCCCATACAGATATGATGTACAAGAGTGATAAAACTTAAAATATAAGGAGTTCTAACTTTTTAAATCCCCTTCAAATAGTGTCGCATATTAAAATCGTCCATGTAAATTATACAAGCAGTCACTTACATGTTGTATATATATTTCTCTAAATTTACTGTAAGACCCTGTTTTGAGAAGCTTCTGTGATGTGATGGTTGCAATAATTATATTACTTCTTTTCTTACTTCTTTACTTACTTCTTTACTTACTTCTTTACTTACTTCTTTACTTACTTCTTTACTTACCTCTTTACTTACTTCTTTACTTACTTCTTTACTTACTTCTTTACTTACTTCTTTACTTACTTCTTTACTTACTCACTTATTTGGTGTATATTTTCAATCAAACATTGCATGCAGTTTTACTTTCTATTAAAGAAGCTTGACAAAAAATACACTTGCAAAAGTTAGCAAAAAAATCAAGCAAAACGTCTTTTGAAAGTCGTATTGTTATTGCATGACAAAAACAAATTCTGATAAAGCATTTCTATTGTCACAATGACGTGTGACTGTGAGAAAAAGTCATAACATTCATATTTGAAATGTAAGGATCAATCAAAGTTCTATTTGCAGGGTAATGACAATGAACATAATATACCCTTCTCAAAAGGGCAACTTGGGCTGCCCTAACTCAAAGGGGCAACTTCACATTTTAAGAAATCCAAAATTTGAACCTGAGTGAAATTCAGTGAATTCAAATTTGTGTTTACATAGACTTGCAGAATTGTTCAAGAGTCCTACTAGTCAAGTGGGCAGTTAGAGAATGGTTAAGTGTGGCAGAAATATATTCAAAACAGGAAAATAATTGTAGGGTATGATATTCCATATTATTGGACCCCTATGCAGTAAACAGTCTAAAGGAATGTTTGATGTCACAAGAACGATACATGAATTTATTTTAGGAAAAGATGGTTTCAAACTAGTCTATTTTTGATAGCTATCATAACATCATTTGGCAGCAGTGAATTTATGACAATAAACCAGTCTATTTATAGTTAGGACATCATGGTTTTTGACCTATGGCCAAATTTAAACATATCTCTATGCCAAATGGTTGTCAATTTGGAATATTTAGCCATCATTAAGGTTGACTTTCTCACTTAGAATTGAACTATTTTATTCTGTGTAAAACTGTGCCAACAGTTTTATATCATGTCGACTCTATTTTCAGCATTCCAACATGAGTCTGGGAACATGTGGATATTACATTCGAGAGCATTATATAAAATGTCATATGCTTGGCATAAAGATATATTTTAGAAAATTTGAGATTTTATCTTTTCCAAGTTTTGGCATGCTTTTTATGTGACTACATATTGTTTCATTTGATATTTCCTGTATACTTTTTTCTGTGATTTTGTTCATATTTCATAACTACACAATATTTTTGCAACTTTTCAGTGTTAAGATTTCACTTACTTAGGCGTGTAGCCTTGTACCAGTGTCTAATCTTAGCAATTAAAAGATTCCACACATGAGTCATTGGGTCACTGTGCGTCTGACACTATAATGCTATAAACCATTGGAAAGCTGAGAAACAGAGCTTTCGTGTGATATGTCATACTATTCAGTAGCTCAAATAGGGGCCGAGATATGACCATTTAAAATTGGCATTTTTGTGTGTCCGTATAGCAGCGAGACCGTTTGTGCGTGCACAGAAGCTCAAAGGTTCCAATTCCATTTTGTAACAATTCATCAACATACCTTCATGAGTATAGCAGTGTAGGCTATGTCATGTTTAGTTTGTGCCCTTGTATTAGTGTCTATGCTGGGCAAGTAACGATCCCTCACATGGGGTAAATGTGTAGCATGTTGACGACTCTCACTCTCTCCAATCTTAGCAATCAACACTTGTGAGCAGGAAGGACTGGGCTGCACCAAGTTTACTATCAATACAAATTTACATATTGCTTAGAACTTTCCTTGGTATTTAAAAATAAGAAGATTATATACTCCAATTCTGACATGATACATTTTATAGGAAGTTTATTATTGTAATTTGAAATTAATGACCAGTAAAGAATTTGATACTATTTTTTAAAGGAAATGTCTCATTTTTCAGATTTTAAATCTGAAAGCTATTGCAAATTTTATGGGAAAGAAAGTACAGGCTTTAAGGCAAACCTATACTGAATGTAAAGGACATATCATGTTTCTAGGGTAACAGAAGACGTATATAGGGAAGTAATAAAAGTAAAGGAAGGGAGGGAAGAAGTGAGGAAGGGGGGAAGCAAGGAAGCAAGGAATGGAATAATGGAAGATGAAAGGAAGAAACAAACGGAGGGAGGGAGGGAGGGAAGAAGGGGGGAATAAGATAGTAAAAAGAGGGAAGGACAGAAGGAAGGAAGGAAGATTTGAACAAAGGAAGAAGGAAAGAAAGAAAGGAAGTTGTAAGGAAGGAAGAGATGATGGGAAGGAATAAATTAGGAAGAAAAAAGGGAAAGAAGGAATGGAGGAATAAGGAATGAGGTACGGAAGGAAGGAAGAAAAAAAGAAAGGAAGAAAAGCAGGGAGGAAGGAAAGAAGTAAGAAAGACAGGAAGGAGGCTGTAAGGAAGAAAGGAAAGCCCAAAGTAAGGAAGCAAGGAAGTAAGCAAGGAAGCAAGCAAGCAAGCAAGCAATGGAAAAGGAAGGAAGAGGAAGGAATGAAGAAAGGAAGTAAGGAAGAGAGGAAGAAGTAGGGAAGTAAGCCTTAGGAAGCAAGCACGTAAGGAAGTAAGGACATAAGGAAGGAAGGAAAGAAGTAAGCAAGGAAGTATCACTGAAAAAAAGGTTTGTGTGAAACAGACAAAACGAACATTAGCTGGTGTCCGTCCAAAATTGTGTGTATATACAGACAAAAAGTATGTTCATTTCTGACATTTCATTGTCAATCTTGATCAATTTTTTGAGTGATTTGATCAATGAAATGTCAAAAATACACATACCTTTTGTGTGAATTTACACAAAATTTTGCACGGACACCAGCTAACGTTTATTTTGTCTGTTTTACACAAACCTTTTTTTCAGTGTAGGGAAGTATGACTAAGGAAGGAAGGAAGCAAAGAAGCAAGGAAGTAAGGAAGGAAGCAAGGAGCGAGGGGAAAAGGAAGCAAGGACAGAAGCAGGCAGGGGAGGAAAGAAGAATGGAAGAATGTAAAGGAGGGAGGGTGGTTGTATAGAAAGCTTCAAAATTCTTGAAATTTTGAGATCCAATCATTTTGGTTACAAATACATTCCACACCAACTAAAGAAACTCATAAATGACATAAATGACATAATCAAATTCAGTTTATTAGAGAACTTGGCAATAAACATGTTTAATTGATGTTATTTATAATGTGAGGGAATAGAGTTGAAATCCCATAAAAGTCCAATGGCGCCAAAATTATAGATTGTATTTTTATTTTCTCAAATAAATCCGCCTATTGATCAAAATAAAGATGTAATCTTCAATTTTATTGGCATGCCGTTTAGAAAATTGTCTAAATATAAAGTTATCTACAGGCATTGAAACACTCCTATTATAGTATGGATCATAAACTTTATGGTAATATTGAAATAAGAAGTCTTGTTTGTGTGTATGTATATTTGCCTGTCTGTCGTTCTATCTATCTATCTATCTATCTATCTATCTATCTATCTATCTATCTATCTATCTATCTATCTATCTATCTATCTTCTATCTATCTATCTATCTACCTATCTATCTGGGCCTATCCATCTATCTATATATCTCCAAACTTTAACTAAACAACAAATTACATGTTGTGGATATAACTACTCCAGATAATCTCTGTCATTTGTCATTGCATGTTAAAAACCAATTGGAGGCTTCTGAACCTATAAGATAATGGTTGCCATGGAAACCAATGATGCTATGAAAGCATTGTCACCTGTTGACAAATAATAGCAGGTCACACAATTGCCAATTGTTACTGGGGTGCATGTTCTGAACATGTGAATTGCAATAAAAATGTGAAAATATGCCACTGAAAAAGTTCTGAATGTGCCCCTATATTACAGGGCCATCCTATATGAGAAGACAAGAAGCATATTCTTTTTGAAAGACTCTCAAAATATACATTCATATACAATTATACATTTAAATTTTCTAGCCCCAACAAGGCTCAATCTTGAAAATAGACTTTCTACTAGAATGAGATTATTAGGTCCTCAGGGCTACTAGAAAGTTTCTAGTAGCCCTGAGGCCCTAATAATCTCATCGGTGGTAAAAAAAATCTATCTATATCTGTCTATCTATCCATCTATCTATCTATCTATCTATCTATCTATCTATCTATCTATCTATCTATCTATCTATATGATCCATCTAGATAAAATTCATCTATACATCTGTAGACATTATCTATCTATCAAATATATCCATTTGTCTAGCTAGCCAGCTGTCTTGCCATCCATCTAGCCATTTCATAACCATGTTTCATTGACAACTAAGATATTTGAACAATGTAAGTCAATGTTTATTTTACCTCCAGCAGACCATATTATGTGACCAAAACCAGGCTGATTTTTACGTCCCACAATTATTAGCAGTTGCCATGTTAAACCAAAAATCTATACCTGATGTTGGAAAAATCGATCAGTCAAGCGAGGAAAATCGATTGGCTGACCAAAGTGTTAAGTGGTGTTTGCCAGCCACATGTGTGGCCAATTTGGCTTGCATGATTTGGTTTGGATGATTGGTTAATTTGGTTGTTGGTTAGGTTTAGCATTGGTCAGTTATTTGCTTGGTTTAAGTTGAGTTCGACTGACCTATTACATACTCATTCAAAATTTAAATGAAGAAATATAATTTTATTGACTGAAAAGAAAACTAGATAGATAGATAGATAGATAGATAGACAGATAGATAGATAGATAGATAGATAGATAGATAGATAGATAGATAGATAGATTGATTGATTGATTGATTGATTGATTGATTGATTGATTGGTCGATTGGTTGATTGATTGATTGATTGATTGATAGATTGATAGATTGATAGATTGACAGATACATAGATATGATTTGATGCAATACTTTACAATATGATAGATATGATATGACAGATATGACAGATATGACAGATATGACAGATATGACAGATAGGATAGGATAGGAAGGAATTTGACAGACAGCTAGACTAGTCATTACACACATGGTGAACACCTTCACACAATATCCTTATTCAATGACCAAACTTCATTGTAATTGAAAAACTTGATGACATGTGTAAATATTTATTTGGTCCAAGCATTGAATTTTGTTGAATACAATTAGTCATCAATTTGCCACAGGTCTTTCAAAACCATTCATGTAGAACATTAGTACTTCAATACTCATATACAGTGGCCAACTCTATAGAAAAATATTTTCATACACTCACTGAGTTAATGTACTATCCATTATAATGCCATGAATATTTTCATTTGTATTTATCTCGCTATTAATTAAATCAAATTATTTCGATGAATGAATGATATCTGAAGCAGAGAAGTGAGGGGTAACTACAAGGCTGTTATACAATATTGAATTTAATGATAGGTATATTAATTTCTGTTTTGTTATGGACATCTTTCTTCTCATTGTGGAACGTTATAGATATATGAAAGTATTTCATATTTTTTGATAATATAAGGCCTATATTTCCATATATTTCTGATATCTTACTAAAAGATCAATTAGAAAGCAAACGGTAAAAACTAATAGCAAACCATGTTGCAGGCCAACAGATTTTCCATTATTGAAAACTTGTGTCTGGTCTAATAAATATCAAGTCCATGTACATATAGGTCCATATGTATTCTTGCACCGTTTCTTTTTTTATCAGGGCTCGATTAATGAAGCTTCTGTGTGATGGAAACCTGTCTGCCATGTTATTTGAGAACTGACAAGGACTAATTTGGCAGAATTACACAGAACAGATTGCTGAAAGCAGACACGAAAAAAAAAGCACACAAAAACGTCTATAAATAATTCAACAGTCATGAATTATTCAAGCAAAATAGCAGAGAAAAAAGCCACTGCTATCAAAACAGACAAATTCCATGTCAAATCCAAGTCATTTGACTCACTTCATACAAATGCAGTTTGAGGAATGGCAAACTCTGCAAAATATTATGATGGAAATATCAGACTGGTTCGTTTCAGTGAAACATCATACGATTTAAACCATAAGTCCAATACCAGAACAATTATATAATGACAATGTTATATCTCATTTGATGCAAATAAAATTCCTCAAAACCTGAGCAATTCCCACACAATGAAGTATATGTGTAGGAGGTATTATTAGCCCAAAATTATTTAACTTGTTTCTTTCTGATATGGGAGAATACTTTGATCAAACTCAGGGCTTAACAATCGATGGCACAACTTTTACACATTTGTTATATGCAGATGACTTAGTACTTATATCAGAGAGTGCTACAGGTATGCAAATCTTATTAGATAACTTGGCAACTTACTGCAGAAAATGGCACTTACTTATTAACTCGCAAAAGAGTAAAGTGATGATAATACAGCCGAGTGGTAGACATAGATCTGAGAATACACAGCAGCAGTTTTCGGTTGATAATGAGCAACTCGAAGTTGTTGATTCATATAAGTACCTTGGACATATAATTAGTAATAAAAGAAACACTCACAGCTTGATGTATGAACACTTGGCATCACAAGCCCAAAAAGCAATGCATGCCTTGAAAGAGAGAGTAAAATCTACTGTTGGATATCTCTCGCCTAATCTTAGTCTTAAAATGTTTGATACCCACATAGTGCCTATTCTAGAATATAACAGTGAAATCTGGTTCCCAACTAAGCAAATTGACTCTTTGGAAAAAATACAACTTAAATTTCTCAAAAATCTTCTTGGGGTCCGAAGTCAGACTTCAACTGTAGCAATTTTAGCAGATACTGGCAGATTCCCATTGATCTATAGACAACAAATATCTGCAATTAACTACTGGCATAGATTAAAAATGGAAAACTGTCCAAAACTACTTCGTAAATGTTATGAAATCCAAGTGGTTCTGAACCACAAAAAGTTGCCTTGTTGGTTGTCTAGAATACAACAAGTACTCATTGCTTATGGAATTAGTGATTTTGAAATGAAGCCCAGTAAAATGGCATCCTTGGTATATAAGAAAGCAGGGGAAGATATGTTGGCTGACATAAACGATAGTGATAAAAACCCAAAACTAAGAACATATAAACTATTTAAAACAGACTTACGCATTGAACCATATTTAAATTTTAGCTTACCTATGTATGTATATCGCAGTTTAGCCAGATTCAGGCTAAGCTCTCACAATTTAAAGATAGAGCTGGGGAGACACAAACGCCCCTACATACCTGCTGATGAACGATTTTGCAAAAGATGTACATCTGGACTTGTAGAGGATGAATTTCACTGTCTTATGATTTGTGATTTTTGGAAAGACAACAGAGCAGTACTATTTGACACGGCAGCCAAAACGATAGAAAACTTCTCCGTGTTAAGTCCTAAAGCTCAATTTATTAAAATACTAGCAAATAAATCGTCAGAAATAAATTCTGCATTAGGCAAATTCTTAAACATAGTCATTAAAACTGATAACAGCGCTTAATGTAAATTTTAATTAATTAAATCAGCCCACAAGGTCAGGGTGGCTAATGGCACTGACACATTGTTTTCACATGTGATTTGCTAGCAATAATTTGTTTGTGAATATATGCCTTGTACATGTATGCATATTTATGTTGCTGTCATGCCCATTTATAAAATAGCAAATTTATATAATTGTGTTGTATATATTATATATTATATTCATCAACCTGAACGTTTTTCATTGACTTCATTTCTCTATGGTTTCATCCCTCATAAATCTGTATATATGTTGGTGCTATATACTATGGTTCTGTACCGCCTCTGTGCTAAATAACGGCCTTATATATGGCCTGGTGTGATTTAAATATATTATTATTGCTACTGTGAATAATGTTTATCTCTGTATGTACTATGAAGAAATATCTTAAGCCGCCTCAGTGCTAAATTTTGCCAGTATGTCTAGCATAGTGTGATTTTAAAATATGTTATTGCTACTGCGGAGGCATCGTGAGAGGCCTTAGCTCACCTTAGAAATTACTATTTAATAATTGGATGGTGCTAGGGACTATTAAATGTAACCCAGACCCTGTGGATTAACATGCCAAAGGATCGATAACATGCGAAATGATCTACGTACTACAATGACTTTTTAAGGGATTGCTAAATACGGTGGAGGCATCGTGAGAGGCCTTAACTTTCAGCGTTCCCCTGATCAGCTGTGTATTTACCTGTCAAAGGATACCATACCTAAGATGCTCATCTTTTGGATTTGTTTATTATATGAAAGAGATGCTCACAGACTTGTTTTCTATATTACTGTAGTTACTGTATATATGTTCATAGACTGATATCTAGTTCGTCCATTATTATTACTTTTAGACTGTTATATCTAGTTCGTCCATTATTCAAGTACATTACCTAGTCCATTTTTCAAGTATATTACCTAGTCCAGATACTCAACTATTCAAGAACAATACCTAGTTATTACCGCAGCACTAACTTTTACATAGATCTGAACATAGAGGCTTCTGCAGAAGCCTGCGTTCAGTATTTTACTTTACTTTACTTTACTTTACTGTGATTAATGTTTCATTTCTTTATGTAGAAGTAGCTTTAGACTTTTATATCTCTAGTGTGTTAGTATTAGAATCTGTTTCTGTTCTTGTTTTCAACCTGTGTATTGATATCTCTTGTAACTGACTTTTTGGTCAAATGTGACCTATGTTTCAGTCAATAAAAACCTATATATATATGAGTTTGATTTGATTATATTGAAGAAAACACCTCCACAAAAAGACGTAATCTTGACAGGACCAGGTACATCCAGGATTACCATAACTAAAAGCAATTGAATGACATACATCTTGGCCAGTTTATATTTAAATTTAGGCATACAAATATCTAAATTGTCTCTACATTGTATATGAACTTGAAACATATGACCTACCTATCTCAAACAGTTCTGCTAACACTCCATTCCAGTTGGTGAAAGTGGGACTTGCTTTTTTGACAGACATCATTAGAAACACGTTCTGCGTTGATCATTGGATCCATTTAGAACACAGCATCTTCCCAGCAGACGACAACAATGCAAACAATGTAAACAAACAAATTGTTTACATGATTGTTAGCTTTTTTACACGTAAGATGATGTCATCAAATCCATAGAATCCATTTCAAACAACACATTTCAGTGTTTCAACTGCATCACAACAATGTGGTCGCTCTCAAAAGCAATCTCTCCATGCATCGGTGATCACCTCACCTGCATGCTATTGCCATGTCATGTGATCAAAGTCACATGACCAACACCTGACTGGCTGCTACACAATACAGGTGGCTGGGTTTCAAATGTGTAGTGATGATGTTATGTTGGCCGTCTGTCCAATGAACATGGTGGATTACTGTGGATCTATCTATCTATCTATCTATCTATCTATCTATCTATCTATCTATCTATCTATCTATCTATCTATCTATCTATCTTGCCCTATCTATCTATCCATCTATCTATCTATCTAAAGTTCTGTCCATCTATCTACCTATCTGTAATTATTTGATTTGGCCCTGTCTCTGAAGTGATAAGCAATTTTTTAGGGAGTTTCGGGCAGAAATTTGGTTCATTTTTTAAAATAATTTGGGCAGTGTTTTTTGACAGCCCCTCCACAATTTATTTTAGACCTCATACACCTATTTATACTGGAAATAATACTGGAGATAAAGCTCTTTTCATGCATCTCATTCTTTCAGAATGCCAGTGAGTGTAACGCAAATGACATTTAAACTTTACACAACCATCCGCAATGAAACGAAAGGCCAATTCATTCCACTACCATCCTGAATGACATGGCTTTTCTTTTTATTCTCAGTTTTGCTGTTTGAAAATAGATCATAAACTTGGTTAATTATGATATGGTTTATTCAGGATTCCTGTTTTACATGTCGGTTGCCTTGCCTTTTTTTTCCTTTTCTATTTTCAATTTTTTTTGTTTTTTGGGTTTTTGTTGTTTTTTTTTTGGTCTTTTCCCCCACAGACCCTCAGATTATTCGTTAACGAATTTCTTTTAAGACTTTAATAAGATATCTTTATCACGAATAAGAGGAAGATATAATGAGCCTAAATTACCATGCACAACAAGGTAATTAATTAAGAAGCAGCTTTGCTATCTATAGGCCTAATTATATCATCATTTATACAGCGATTGGCATAGTTACAAACAATCATTAGAACTAAGGATCTTTTTTTAAAACCAAAATTATTCATGAAATTATAAGAAGCGCACTGCAAGCAAGATTCTTAATATAATTCCAATACAATAAGGCCTAGAGCTTTACATTCAAATGACTAGGCTAATTCACACCTTGCCATATTTTGTTCTGCTAATTAATTCATTGTCGAAACTGTTAAAGTTGTTTGTTTGACTATTTGGCTCATAATTACTGTGGCACTTGTACAATAGAATTAATTAGCCCGTTGGCATCAACTGCGAAGTGCCTGTAAATTACCAGTTATTCTTACGGATTTGAGTAATAAGTACGCCAGTAAATAAGTGAAATAATTCAATTAGCAAATCCTGTCACGGTGTCGTAAATTTTGTAGCTATTTGTATAGTGTGATAATTAGGGTGTAATTATGTCATGGTGGCATGAAAACATTTTAAAATGATCAGGAATCGTTTCTATAAAAGACTATAAACACATTTGAATAGGATTAAGAAGGGTTTTAATTCTGTCAAATTGGGGGTAGTGGGGGTAAAATGTAAATTTATACGTCAAGTGAATCATGAGGCCAGGATTAATTAAGGCTACGATTTTTTTTTAATGGGGGAGGGGGTAGAATGATAGCAATTGTTTTAATAAGTGGCTGTCTTTGCATGTCCTGTTAGCTGTTGGAAATATACATGAAATTTTGTAAACTGAAAAGTTTCAGACTGTCTTTAGTGAGTGTAAATCTGGGGATATTCTGTGGAACCTTGAGATCACCCTCTGACACCATTGCATCTCAAGTACTGGTGTCGACACCTTGTGTTAGAAAGGACTTCCAGCTGGCGCCCTCTGTGAGAATTTTTAGATGATACAGTTTTTGGCACCAGATGGCAGCAAAGTGAATAGCGCTCTGACATGGTAAGTGCAGCCCTCTAAGCCCAGTTCTGGGCGCTGACATCGAGTCCCCCTAGTGGTATTTAGCTTTTAGAAGTTCAGAGACAATTGCTGGGAAGTGCGATGCACTATGCTGTCTATGCTTGATATTTCTCAAAGCTTGCTTTTTGTGGGGATGATGTATATTGCCAAATTGAAGTGTGACATTCAGAGAATGGGAGTCACTGTCAACATTCTTCATCTCCTTGTATTTCGAAGGTACCTGTCTGTCCTGTGAAGGGGCTGACCAGACGATAGTTGGGGGGGGGGGGCATGGCTTTTACCCCCGAGACTAACTTTTTTGTCGCTCGATTCAAAATGTTGACGAACAATTTTTTCACATGTGTATGTCACTATGCGCGATAAAAATTTTTATTGCAATTTTAACATTACGGTGCCCCACAGGGGGGGATCCAGAAAATTTTGGTGGGGGATCTATCGCGCTTTCGCGTCGCGGAATGCATAGCTCGCGACATAACGCGACTGCGTGCTGAAAAAATTAACATGTAAAAATATATAAATTTTGGTCTGGTGGAGGGGGGATGCATCCCCCCCTGCGTCCGTCCCTGGTGCCCCAACTACAGGTGCTAACAAACCTTTTTTCTTTTCATGTGCTGAAAAAACGTTTTTTTTCAGTGTTAAGTGGGAAACAAACTTTTTTTCAACAAAAGGCCACACTGTAAAATTTGAATTTTGAGTTAGCTTAAATGATTGAGTGAGATGGTTGCACAATTTCTTTGAGCTATCATAGCTAGTTGTTTGAAGTTATAACAACGAAAAGATTATCATAACTCAATGCATCAAGCTATGTTAGTAGTCTGGCAGCCAGAGGGGTACACCCTGCACCGATCGATAAAGTTTTTTTCTCAGTGGAATCCATGTCCTGAGACCCCCTAGAAAACATTTTTGGCGGGTACCCACGTGGTACCCTTGGGGAAATTGAGAAATCCAAGATGGCCACCGAGGCATCCGAAATTGTTCAGAATGGGACAACTTCAAAACTATTTGACCTAGAATCAAATGTGATACCTCTTTTTCAGTCAAACCTGGTGTAGGGAATCCATTTCTGGGGTTAGTTTGGCAATTGGGGGTGATCAAAAGGTCAAAGAGTGCAATTTGTGTCATAAATCGAAAAAAGTTAAATTCACCGAAGAGTTATGGGAAATGTTGACGAAGTCTTTGTGAGAGTTGTTTCCACTTCCTTAAACAATTCCAAAGACATATACGATGGATGAGAGTGTTATATCCTCAAGTATTCTGGGAAATTCAAGATGGCCAACAAGATGGCAGAGTTATAGATCAGGCATCACAACATTCTTAGTATTGCATATACAAGCAAAAGTGACACATCTATTTCAGCTAATTCCTGCATGAGGAATCCATTTTTGAAGAGTTTTCGTCAATTGGGGGTGACTAGAAGCTCAAAGAATCCATTCAAATGTATATATATGAATAAATACATTTTCATACAGTTGCTTGTACTATAGATATGCGATTTATTCCTATTTGTCTTTAGTAATAACTTATACTGGATAAAGTAACAAAAGCATAAACAAGGTGGGATGAGGCAACTGACATATATTCAAGGTCTCACATGTTTGGCAAAATATTGCTCACACATTTGTTATCTCACAGTCCTAGACTTTTAAGCACCGTAAAGGTTGTTTTTGAAACAGAGTGAAACACTAAATAGATTAATCCAAATGTAAATTTTCTCATATGCACTGTAAAATTTCTATGAAAACTGCAGATTTCCCAGATGATCCAATTTATATCGAAATAAATGTTATGTGATTTTCACTCATCAAATGACCCTCAAATCACTCATCAAATGACCTTCTTCAGTTCTTCGTATTTAGTTAGTTCTCAAAGTGTGATTTTCAAAGAAAGAAACCGATAAGCCGAGTTACAGAGAGGTTTGGATGAAATCTCGACATTCTGCAACAGTTGAGTGACTTCATAGGCATCAGGATAACATTATAAACTCACAGGCAGCACTGCCTAAAACTCAAAACTAGTTTGATTGACCAAGAATTGTCTAAAATTACATTGAACAATTAGAATGGCATGATCCACAAACGGGTGTGATAGGCCTATATTTTAATTTTCTTATGTGTCATTTTGGACCATCCAATAGTGATTAATATATATATACTTGAGAAATTAGAGGAAAGATACTGTCCCTGTTATCAGTCCTGCTAGGTTGTATGCCCTCATTGATTGGTTATAATATAATGCACAATGCTTCAAGAACCTCATCTGTTTTCACAATTTGGATGAAAAAAAAAAAACGCCTGCATCCCTCATCTTGTCGAAATAACATGGCTTTGGTCCTGAGTGTACTTGCTTATAGGAGCATGGTATCTCGTCCAATAACACAAAAACTTCTGAAAAACCATAAGAGAATTTTTGAGGTGTATGTACTATGTAGTACAAATGGCTCCTGATTTTCTTAGCAGTCTTAATCTCATATAAATACATGAACCCTCCATTAGCTCTATATGTATATAGCACAGCAAATTAGCTTTTGCAAATAATTTCATAACATCTCAGGGTCATCAACCCATTTTTGAACCAGCCTGATATTGGTAATGCAGTGCAACTTGCAACTGAACAAACCATTTGATAAAATAAACATGGGATACCCTATTACTGCAGTTTCAGTGATCCTTCATGAGTTGCGTGAGCCACTCGTATACTTGAGCTCCATTGGATGGCTCATACATGTAACAGTTCTTTAGCAAGAAGGTGTTGCAAACTGTTCCACAATATTGGATATGTTGGAACAACACACAATGACATTTTCTATGGAGGAGATTAATACAATGCAGAACGTAGTGTACTGTCCCTTCACTTTCTTTTGGTTACAGTAGGTGCATTGCAGTTTACCAAGTCATATTTGAAGAGCCAGGCAAATATTCACCTACATATAGTTTGCTGGATGTAAGGCTGGTTTTATCCTGAGATCTAAGAAGCCATCAGATGTTACGTCACCAAATGTAGAGGTTTCAACCAAATGGTCAGTGTATTATTTCCTTCCCTGAAAACCAACACTTTACAGTGCTGATCCAAATAACTGAAGGGGTCATCGGTGAGGAGAAGGGCAACATTACCTTTGCTTTGATATATCTTGGGAATCTAAGGGCTTCTTCACCTCATTTTTTAAAATTATGAAGTGTACAATTATTGGGATTGATCATTGATGTTTTAAGGGTTTCACTCTGCTCCACAAACTCATAAAATGCTATGTAGGACACCAAAATGTGTGTGTGAAATAGCTTACCAAATGCATGAGCCATTGTCTAAGCCAGTTACATCATTCCATCTTGTTTTTACTTTGATCATTCATTAAGTATAAGGTTTCCGTAATGACAATTAGGAATTAATGTCTATTGGTACAAACAGCTGTGTACACGAAAATGTAATAATTCATATATATAATGCCATTGAATGGATTATTTGAGCTTCTAATCACCTCCAATGGACAAAAACACCTTATAAATGGATTCCTCATGTAGGAAATAGCTGAAATAGATGTATCACTTTTGATTGTACATGCAATACTAAAAATGTTTTGATGACCTATCTTTAACTCCGCCATCTTGGTGGCCATCTTGAATTTCCCAGAATGCTTGAGGATATGACTCTGTCATCCATCATATATGTTTCTGGGATTGTTTAAGGAAGTGGAATCAACTCTCACAAAGACTTTGTCAACATTTCCCATAACTCTTCGGTGAATTTAACTTTTTTCGATTTATGACACAAATTGCACTCTTTGACCTTTTGGTCACCCCCAATTGCCAAACTAACCCCAGAAATGGATTCCCTACACCAGGTTTGACTGAAAAAGAGGTATCACTTTCGATTCTAGGTCAAATAGTTTTGAAGTTGTCCCATTCCGAACAATTTCTGATGCCTTGGCGGCCATCTTGGATTTCTCAATTTCCCCAAGGGTACCACGTGGGTACCCGCCAAAAATGTTTTCTAGGGGGTCTTAGGACATGGATTCCACTGAGAAAAAAACTTTATCGATCGGTGCAGGGTTCAGCCAGAAAATCAGCTTTGGCTGCCAGACTATAGCTCAAACAAATTGTGCAACCATCTCACTCAATCATTTGAGCTGACTCAGAATTTCAAATTTTACAGTGCATAGCCCCCCCCCCCCCAAAGATCATCTTGTCGGTCCCTTAGCATTTTTTTAGCCTAGTGCATGCCATACATTAAGGTCGTAAAGCCCAATCTCCCATCCGATCTCTTCTATCTGATTTCATTTTGAATTACTTCATAAATTTGTTTACAGAAATGCAATTCCAACCCAGAACCTCAGAGAAAATTCACAGACAACATAGCAACAGAACCACTCGGAATATACCTTTTAAATTTTGAAGTCTGGATACCTTTCAAGTTTATAACCCATCCTTTTGTCTCTAAAACTGGTTGAGAATTTGAAAGTGTCTCAAATTAAATACATTTCTCTCTGCACCAAAGCAATTAGCCCAAGACACCAGTTGAAACCAGACCTGCCTTATATGGGTTTAAAAATCTCTTTAAAAAGAATATGCCGCCTTTTAAAAGTATTATATTACATCTCAGATGTCCAGAGCTTTTTAAAAATGACTTGATCTTCTTTGTAGGTAGTCTAAAAGTACTACGATTCCTGAGAGGTTACTTAGAGCTACTTTGTATTTAAAGACATCAGTCAGGAATGTCTCAAAATGATAGTATAGAAATTTTAAGAGTAGTCTAAATGGTAGGGTAAAAGCTTTTCATAAAGTTGAAATTTTGAAAGGTTGGACAACAGTAGTCTGGACAGTGGAGCCATCATAAAAGTGTGCTTGCATTGCAACATGAATGAATTTAGATGATTTCAAAAGAAGATGCTTCTAAAATTGTCTTTCAGAAATTAAGGATGTCTGATATATTCTCCCTGTGTTGCTTTCTCAGACTCTGTGTCTACCCAATGTTCAGTAAAAAAAAAACTGGATAAAATTGCTGAATGTCAGTTAAAATCTCCTTTAAAAGTATTTTTTATTATTGTGCTACCACAATCTCCCTCTTTCTGTCTTTTTTTCTCACAAAAAATCTTCCTTTTTTTTGGTCAATATCTCATTTTTTAAAATTTTCAATTTTTCGCCACTCAATGCAAAACTACTTTGTTGTATTTGTTAGCAATTCTGCAAAGGCAGATTGGACCAAATGGAATCATGACACTCAGTTACACTGTCATGGACACTCAGTTACACTGTCATGATGGAACAGAAAGGAAAGTTCAAATCAAATACTCCACATTTTCTTCACCAACCACAGTTAAACTATCACTCCTAACTGTCCTGCATACTTTAACATTATCAGCATATCAATAGTTTCAATTCAACAAATACACAGCGCCACCTGGTAGGCGTCTACATTCTACACAGTACAGAGTCACAAGTTCTATCTAGTTTAGTGATAAGGGCACCTCTTTAGTACCTTACAAGACCACTTACAAGACCACATCAGATCTGAGATTAGTCGAGGTAAATTTGTGGGTATGATGCTGTTAGACGTCCAAAAGGCGTTTGACAGTGTCAACCATGAAATGTTATGTGAAAAAATTCGATTAGCCGGAATTGACAGTGAATGGTTCGAATCTTATCTGGAGGGACGTAAGCAGTGTGTGTCTGTTAATGAATACAAATCGGACGAAAGAACAATTACTTGCGGTGTGCCCCAAGGCAGCCTTCTGGGCCCTTGGTGCTATCTAGTTTATAGTAATGACCTTCCGGCATGTGTTTCATGTAAAGTAATCCTCTATGCTGACGATACCATTCTTATTGTTAGCCACAAAGACATCAATACAGTTTCCAACACGTTAAGCCAAGAAGGAAGCACATGTTTCCAATGGCTTTGTAATAATAGACTCTCCATGCACATGGGCAAAACCGAAGTAATTGTCTTTTCCTCAAAAAGAAAACGCTGTCAAACCAAAGAGTTCTCAATCAAACTTGGTGCACATACCATTGAAGCTCAGGACTCAGTGAAATATCTAGGTCTTAAAATTGACAGTAACCTGTCATGTGAATCTATAGTCTCAAACATCTTATCTAAATGTTCGGCGAGGCTCAAGTTCTGTTATCGTCATCAAAACTGTCTTGATTTCAAGTCTCGAAAAACAATCATAACAGCACTAGTCCAGTGCTACTTCGATTATGCTGTATCATCATGGTTCTGGAGTCTCACAAAAGGTAGACTGAAAAAACTCCAGGTAGCTCAAAACAAACTAGTAAGGTTCATCCTTAACTTTGGTCCAAGAAGCCACATTGGCCAAAATGAGCTTAACCAAATTCACATGCTTAACACCAGAGACCGAGCATGTCAATTAATGTTGGGCCATATGTTCAACATCTATCATAAAACGGCCCCTGAATACTTATGTGATAAAT
The DNA here is from genome assembly GCA_026936325.1 of Platynereis dumerilii. Classification (NCBI taxonomy): domain Eukaryota; kingdom Metazoa; phylum Annelida; class Polychaeta; order Phyllodocida; family Nereididae; genus Platynereis; species Platynereis dumerilii. The sequence goes on along the minus strand of JAPTHN010000022.1, from coordinate 5,796,963 downwards.
TTGGTAGAATTGAACACCATCACCGTACAAGAAGAGCTGCCCTGAGTTTTTTCCTGCCAAGACCGCTCAGCATTGACCAATCTAATTTTTCATATCAGGGGGCTAAGTTGTGGAACGAGATCCCCAATCAGATCAAACTGTGTAACAGTAAGGATGCTTTCAAGCTCCAAATCAAAAAATGGTTAAAAAGAAGATCTGAAACAAGTGAGACCAATCCATTCATTATTATATAAATTTTACATGTTGTTTATTTTGTTAATTTAATTAATTTATTTATATATGTATGTCAATTAATCAATATTTATTCTTCATTCTAGTCATGCATCCCATTTGTTCATCGACTCCATCCTGCGTTTTTTTTCACTTCACTCCAGGACCGCACTGGAAACAAGTCCTCGGACTTTTGTGTGTCATCCTTGAAGTTCACCCATTGTTACATTTTCATTTCATCGATTTAATATTGTAACTCTGTTTGAATTTCAAAATAAATCAATCAATCAAAAAAACCTATCTGATACCTCATTTGTTCCTATTTAGCACCTCATCAAAACCCCATTTGCAGCAATCTTGACTATCTAGTGGCACCCAGACCTGACCCAGACTGTAGGGGTATCAGATGTCCAACAAAGTACTGATACAAATCTAAAATATTCTATTTTGGTATTGATCAGTTTCAAGATGGTATCTGTCCCACGTCTGATAGTATCAATTCAACCTTGATAAACCTTACAGGCGATTTCATGACCATGCGATTCTTGTCATTCACACTTGGCTGTGAGGAATCAATGCTAAAGAAGCAGTTACTACGTTTGATAAATCCAATGTGTGACGTTCTGTTGCTTCTAAACCAATCAGATTAACTTAAAATGTCATGTATTTGGTGGGTCTAGAACCCAAGAATCGTGTACTAATGAAATCACCTGTAAACACACAGATATACAGCAGGCCTAAGTTGAAATCTGTAAGTTTTGATAGCAGGTTATGCCTTGTTTCAGCTCAGAAACAAAAACAGTGGACATCATGATTGGGGAGAATATTGAGTGTATAGTTACTTTTAGGATGGTATTGAAAAGTTTATATGGGATTCTGGTTGAGAAGAGAAGAGAAGAGAAGAGAAGAGAAGAGAAGAGAAGAGAAGAGAAGAGAAGAGAAGAGAAGAGAAGAGAAGAGAAGAGAAGAGAAGAGAAGAGAAGAGAACGTTTTGAAAAATCGAAAAACAAACAGTCAAATGATCTGGCATAAACCCATGTCTTCAACAGAAGTAAAACCTAGAAACTTTCCATTTCTTAGACTTGTGGCAAGCATTTGACCCTCTTTGACAAAGGTCAGCCTTAAAAGGATCAAAACAGCATCTTATGGGATCAGAAAAGATCAAAGGATCCAGAGAAAGCAAAGAAAAAAGATCAAAGAGATCTTAAGTTGATTCAATTCCTTTGTTGACATACATTTTAAGGTTGTGTGTCACCCTTTAAGAAATGTTTTACAAGTTACATAACACAATTTAACACAAGAATTGGTTAAAGATTTTGTGACAAAAGAAAGTCTCAGCCTTTAAAAACACTTTCTACATTAACTGTGACAAGGTATTTGATGCAGTTCATTTGGTTTTGCACCAAGATATGAGACTGAAAAAAGAAAGGGACTTTATCATATAGTTGAACTGCTGATCGATCTATCTATCTATCTATCTATCTATCTATCTATCTATCTATCTATCTATCTATCTATCTATCTATCTATCTATCTATCTTTTAGATCTATCCATCTATCTATCAATCTATCAATCTATCCATCAATCTATCAATCTATCAATCTATCTATCTATCTATCTATCTATCTACCTATCAATATATCTATCTATCTATTTATCTATCTATTATTTTATTCTTTCTATTCTATCCATCTTGCTACCTAGAATACATTTTATAAATCTACTTTACAGCAAAGAAACCTACTCCTACTTACTTTATTTTGCAAGAGAAGACAATTACAATTTTTTAAAGTGATGTGGGAAATATCTAGAATTGGGAGCAAATTGAGAGAAAAAAAAAGTTACAAAGAAAAATGTGTGAGCAGGTGTCACTAAAAGTTATGTAAACAGTAATTCAGGTGTTATGACCCATGAAGCTGAACATAAAATGACAAATCTAAAGTTACAATAGAAGAAAATAAATTCATTCATTTTTTTCTATCAATTTCTAGGAGGGTTGAATATTTATGGGTGAAAAGAATACTGTAATTATACATGCTCTTGAATTGCAGAATTAAAAGTGTCAATTTTGTGATAAATGGAGATACAGTTCGATAATTATAATTCTAGGTTTTCGCATAAAAAATAAATGTCACAAAAAGATCATTTAAGGTTAGCCTTTTGAAGAATTGTCAGAAATTCATACCAGAAATTGATAGTTTAAGTTTTTGTTGGTAAGAATTGTAGATTTTTACTATAGTTGAAATGAATTGATGGAAAAGTACAGAAATTTGGCTACTTTTAATTTTTAATGTCACCAAAGAACCCATTTTAGAAATTAGATTTTTTTTTTCACTCTTTGAAATCATAGGGCATATCTTGACACTTATGTGATCAATCATTTAATATAAAGAATTCTATTTCAACCAGGAATTGCTATTTATTTTAATTTCATTCTACTAAGAAAAAAAACAAGTTAGCCAATTTATGTTGAAAACTTCAAATTATGCAAAAATATGCCTCACACCTGGGTGAAAAATGGCGAAAAGGTGATGAATATGTAGCCTGACGTTACAATAAAGTTTAATCTTTTTCACAGAAAAAAGTAGCAAAAATGCGTTATAAGTTACTTATTAACATTAAATCTGAAAAGTGACAATTAACATTAGTTTTGAAATGTGACAATAATGTTTAGTTGTGAGGCAACATTCATGTTACATTTCAGCAACACCAGTTGACATGATAAAGTGACACCTGTAATTTTGCTAGATAAAAGAATAAAGGTGTATACATCAAAGGAACACCTGTAATTATGTCACCTGCCTGGTAGCAGGTGTGAAATCTGAATTCTGGAGTCAAATTTTATGTTTAGGAAATTTTAAAGGTCAAATTTGTGAATTTTAAGGTCAAATGGACAACTTTCAAAGGTCAAAGTGACACATTTAGGTGTGTCAGAGATCAGTTATCAATACTGTTACAGACCACCTATCTAAAATATTCCAAATATGTCGTTTGATGGACCTACTACAGGAACATGCTACTTATAAGGTTGATAGGAAAGTTGTCTTGCTTACTTAATTTGGAGGCTGGTGAATAGTTGATAGGTACATTATGTACGTGGGATATAATGATTGAAACTGCTATCTAGCCTAAGTCCAGCTGACCAACTGGAGTTGAAACCCGACCCAAGACAATAAGTTGTGGATGGTGGATGGAGATGTAAGATTGACAGTAAGCTAGATGAGTAGGTAATACTATAGGTATGAGGGGAATTGTTGAATGAAATGCACAGGGGGGAGGGTTGGTCTAGTAGTAGCGTGCTGGGCTGCCAATCGCGGGGTCCAGGGTTTGAATCCAGCTCTTGCCGGATCACCTGGGCCTATGTTGGACGGCTGTTTCAATTATCCTTCACCTCATTGCCGTGTCCTCCTCCTGTCCTAATTAGCCTACAAAATGCATAAATACAGGACGTAAAGCCCAAATCATCCATCCATCCATCTATGAATGAAATGCACTCCTCTTCTGCAACATAAACTTGTACTTTTCAGGATGTTGGTGTGGTTAGCAATGCAGTAATTTTTCTGCTTCATTGAAGAGAGAGAAAAAAGACAATTTTTTTCCTCAATTATGAAATGATAAAGTAAGAATATCATGCCACACTTGTTCCGACCCAGGTCATAAATCACTCAAAGCTGACACAAAAAAAAAACAGAACAAAAACAATTGCTAGATATCAAAAAGTCATAATTAAAGAAGAAAACAAACATGACTTGTATGAAATGGAGCCAAAAACACCACCATCACACAAAAAAAGACACTACCAAAAAGGTAACTAAATTATTTTTTGCCTCATAACTATGTGACCACTTTAGATAGAATATCAAAAGTACAGTTCCAGTAAAAACCTCACGGAAATTAGCGATCCATATGTTTTTTCACACTTCAAAAATGCATTACATGTGTTTTTCATCACCAGAAATCCTTTATTTGATGAAGGGAAGAGGTTTTTAATGACCTAAATGTGTTTCCAATGCCCAATAAATGAGTTACATGTAGTTTTCCATTCCTATAGGTTAGTGGTCTATTGAATCTAAAGCTATTTAAATTGTGATTATACTTGTAATTATAACTATATATAAGAGTCAACAACCTCCTCCCCCCATTCAAATCCAATGTGATGGACAATTTAATTTTTGAAAAGTTTACTTGAAACTAAACTAATCATTTCTGATATGAAAGTCAATTAAATTAAAAACGGATAATTAAACCAAATTCTAAAATATCTTATCTGAAACAAAAGAGACTTAATATAGATTGATCCTAATAATCGCAAATCAAATATCATCACAACCACATTAAACAATACTAACCATATTTAGTTTGAGGCGACTTTTGATAATGCAATTAACAAGAAATTAATACATGTCAAAGGTCAATTAATGGAGTGACTTTTGACAGCCAATGTCAAATGTGTCCTACCACAATAGAACATATTTTATGCTCTCTCGTTGAAATATATCTGAATCTGAGAATTTATGAATTCAAAATGCTATCAGAACACAATGCAATATCGAATTGAATTGAATTGAATGTTTATTACCACCATCAATGATGGAACCGATCTCGTTATTAAAATTTATTGTCTTAATGTCCATAATGATCTGTTGTTTGTTATAAATTAATAATTGGAAATTAGAACTCTCCTTTTCAAGGGTCACACATTTTTCACCACCCTTGAAATGCTATTGAATTTTTCATGAATAGATACAGCAAGAGAGAAAAGGCATATTATAGTTCAGCCCTCCTTCCTCCGTCTCTATCTTCTTCTTTATATCATTTTCATGTTTAGTATCAATTGTCTTCCCCTTTCCTTTTGCCCTCTCTCTTCCCCTTTCCTTTCTCTCTCTTTTCCTTACTCCCTCAAGGAGATGTCCTTACAGCTCCCTGCTACCACGATCTCCCACCTCTCTTCTTCTATTCCTTCCTTTGCTCCCCCCTTCCTCTCCTCCTCCATTCCTCCCCCTTCTTTCCCCCTTTTCCCCTCTCTCCCCCTTTCTCCCTCCTTTAGTCCCTCTCTTACTTAGGGAGTTGTTCTCCCCCCCCCCTTTGCTTCCTCTCTCCCTGTCTCTCTTCATTCCTCCCTCCCTTTCTCACTCCCTTACTCCCTTCCTCCCTTTCTTCTCATTTGGAACTTCACTTTTCTCCCTTCCTCCCTCCTCTTTTTACCTCCCTCTTTTCTTCTTCCCCCTCCATTCCGTTTTATCCCACTTCATTCTCCTCCCTTCCTTTCCTCCTTTATATCTCTGGTGCTCTCACAATGGACTTCGTATAAAACCTCCCTGCTCTCACCTTCTGTTCCTTTTCCCCATCCTTCCTTTTTCCCTCCCTTCTCCCTTCTCATTTTCTGCCCTCCTCATTTTGTTCCTTCCATGCTTCTGTCTTAATCAGCCCAAATCATCCATCCATCCTTTCCTACTACAAATGTATTTCTTTCCCTCAATTAAATCCTTCCCCACCTTCCAGACCTCTCTCCCAAACATTTTAGTTCCATTAATTTAAATGACTTTCTCACCCAAATCATGTTGTATTTGTTTTCACAAGGATTATACCGCACAATAAATGTCATCTAAGTCAACTCTAAGCTTGTAACTTTGACTATTACTTGTTACATTGTCATCAGTTACATGAGCAATACTACACATAGATGTCAAGATGCATTCTTGTTTATGTATCTCTCGAATGATACATGTATGTGTGTGTATTTTACTGGCCTTGATTTGTTAAATTGTAGAGTGGTATTAAAGTGAGGGAAAGATTTGCCACCACATGAGGCAAAACTTGTGATTGTTCCTGATTCTTCCCACACTAATCATGTGGATATACTGTCTACAAATAGGTCTGTCTCCGTTTGCAGTTCTAAATTTCTGCACAGGTGGTGTCTCCAAGCAATAGGAGCTTTGATGGATTCCCCTTTGCCTTTCAAAAAGATGATTGGTGTTGTTGACCAAGCCAAGGAGTCTAAGTTAATAATGAGTGTGTTTGTTGAATGTTTGATTGTTAGGTTTGGGTCAGCTACACTGTATTGATTATGCGCTCAAAACGGCAGTTCCACAGAAAAGTGTTGTGTTATCATACAGATTGGGGGATTGTAACGTATTAACAACCAGGTTATTATTAACTGTTGCTCACAGGATTTCGCTTACTTTGCTGAAAAAAAACCAGGTAATATGTCATTTGGTGGGGTTTCCCAAAGACAAAAATAGCCCTCCCCCCTATCGTAGTGCCACCTACCGATAATACCTGTTGTTATCCTCATATGGAGACAGACCTATTGACCGTGTTTCATAGACAGCTAGACAGACAGACAAATTCTTTATTGACCTGTGTAAAAAATATACACCCAGCCCTATATGGGCTTACAAGTCATTAAAATAATTCAAAAGTAACTTTAACAACAAATTTTCTGGAAACTAAAATATTAAAACATTTACAATCACATATTTACAATATTAAAACATAACGATTGTGGAGTTCCAGTATTGGTAGGACATGTTCAGTATAAAATTCAAATTGCATGTGCTGCCACCTAGGGGCAATTTTGTAAGCTCCAGTGAGCGGTCAATAGAAATTGAGTGTGAGGAGCTCTCACAAATGTAGTCTGGAAGAAACTAGGACTGGTCCACACTATGCTAAAGGTCTCATCTATACTTTCTCATAGAACACGGTTGTCATTGACTGTCTCACAAGTCTGACTCTAGTTGACCTAGATACTGAACAGAAACTTTCGGAATGTGCGATGAAGTTGGAACTATTTCTGGAGTAGAATACAAAACAAACTTTGTGGCAGGTGGCAGCACCGTGCAGTTCTCAGTTTCAAGGGACTATAAGGACTTAGCCTCCCAACCACATGCAGTGATGAAGAAGCAAATGAACATGTATACTGAAAATTGTTGTTGTAGACAGTGCATGAGCGAAAATGTGGGATCGTCACATATTTTACTTCTCTTCAATTACCCAATGTGATGAATTTTTATACAACATTCATTCTGTAGCCCCGAATAAACCGTCTATCTTTCACAAAATAAACAAAACCAAATAAAGAAAGTGTCAAGAAACTGAATATGTTTAAAGAACTTACATAATTCATATTTGTGCCTGATGCTTTCCAGGAATATTGAAACAGTTTTCTTACCTGAAAAAATAAAGAAGAGGAATATGTAAATTTCATACCGGGTTTACAATTTCACCATCACAAATATTTAAAATATGTATACACGTAGATAAACAAAAATAAAATCAATTGTGTTTCGAAAACTGCATGGAAATCAGATTCAGATTCAGATTTTTTTATTTGTAGCTCACATAACGTATTGAGTATTTACACAGTATAATAAAGTAATGACAAAAAGTAGAATGAGCTACAGGGACCCCTCTAAGGCAAGAAGTGCCGCTATCGAGGAGCCCCTGTAATAATTATATTCAAATAAGCAGTGGTACAGTGGTTTTGATTATGCCTACAGCCCTACACCATATAATTTTGATTATGCCTACAGCCCCACACCATATAATGTGCTTAAAATTATTCTTTTGCACTGAATACCCACAAGTGATTCCTTTTCATTGTTTGAGAGCATTGATCTGTGATGTCAGTGTGCACTGTGATGTCACTACAAGTCATAACTTTTACATTGGAATAAGTAGGTCAATTTGTCACTGAAAGTCATGTGACATCACTGGTGAGTGATATGAATCCTGCACTGACATGTTCTCCTGACATAGCATTGATACTCTTGTAGGAATTAGATTTTTGAGGCGATGCATCAGCCCTGCGCTGATATATTCTTACTGATTCTATATATAGCCATCCGCCTCTGTATTTAGACGGCCACAGGCCTCCCGACAGAGGCTTTTCCAAGATTGGGAAATTCAGGCTGTGAAACTTCGTCAGCAAAACCGGAGCTAGCGTCGTGCGTAATATGCGGACGGACAAAATTTGCGGAACGGCGGGATTTCGTAATAAAACGCGGATGCACACTTGCGGAACGCGATAATTAAATGCAAGTAGGCTCAAATATGTGGAACAAGCTGAATTTGCTTTAAAAATCGCCTCTATTTTTTATTGAAAAAATTTTCTTGTTAAAGTATTCATAAGGACAGATATCTAGAGAAAAGCTTGGACCTCAATAATCAGCCTGATAAATTCTCTGTTTCGAACAATTTGAAGACGTCTAAGATTCTTAGATTCTTTTTTATTATTATCTAAAAACATAGGCTGCATAGCAGCAAACCTTCTGCGAAAAAACACCGTTAAAGGACACCATTACACCATAAAGGTGATGTGAACCAAATTGCATGTAGTATTTGCAATAATGGCCCGATCTTGGTCTGAAATTATCTATATGCCCTGCCATATTTCCGCCTGCCAAGGTATGTTGAAGGATGGAAAGACCTTACTAGACCAATTAACACATATTATGGACCAGTTTCATGCATAAACAAGGAATAGGTTGTGAGGTAGGAGTCAGAATATTTGAAAAAGCATTAAAAATAACTATCAAGCAGACCAAGAAAAGGTACTAAGTTATATATTGTTATTTATAAAAATTTTTGTATATCAAATTTCATCTATGGACATGCAATGATTACCAAGTTTTGGCCTGGAAACAAAAAATAATAATTTTAAAATTTTTTTCTGATTGGTAAAAACATATAGAATATCCATGAATCACCCATAAAAGGCACAGTTTGATCATATAGGTGACATGTGTAGCAAATTTCATCCATGTACATGCAATAGTGGCCAAGTTCTGGCCCAAAAATTTAAAAAACATTTTTGTGTAGATTTTTCTCTATATTTCAAAAGGTATTGAATATCTATCAATTAGACCATCTAAAGGCACAAGCAGACCATATAGGCTACATCTGTATAAAATTTCATCCACGTGCCTGTACTAGAGGTGTTCAACTTATTTTGACAAAAAGTAAAAGAGCCACCAAAATGAAAATTATTGCTGCTTTGAGCTGAAATTGCTGTGACTGATCCATATGCTGTTCATCTTGCATGTTATATCACTTTTATAACTCAGAAGTATTACAACTGTAATTAAGTGCATGTTGTTTGAAAGGTGTGATAAAACACCTTTTGAGGAGGCGTTTTACTGCCTCAAGCATACTGTCTTGTATCATGGAAGCTGAATATTGTGTTTCTTTAAGCTAAATATTCACTGTGAACTACTGCACAAAGTAAAAAGTGGATGTCACCCTCATAAACTGATTCAAAACCTATCTTCCCAGGGCATTGCTCATGGCCAAATTGGGGGTGATAAACAAAATGAGATCATTGACCAAATTATTTGATCTTTTAATTCTTACAAAGAAGACATAGTATTCCAGTAAAAATACAGGAGGTGGATACAACTTTATACATAACTTCTGAATGTGCAAGTTACAAAAATAAACCTAAATATAACACAATTTTTTTAAGAAAGTGTGTGAAAACAAGGAACATTAGATGTATGCTCCAGCTGTAACTTATAAACATAGGACCCAAACAATACTTGCACTGAATAAAACTTAGCTTCATCCACAAGACTATATCAATCAATGAGTGATTTTAGCATAAAATAGATGTACGGAGCACTTAAAAGTTAGAAGCTTGAAATTTTAAGCAATTTCCGTACGAAATTCATGCTTTGATTTTTTTGTGATTTAAAACAGCAAAAGTCACACTTCCACCTCCAGAAATTGTTATAGGATAGCCCAATACCTGGTTAGCTCAAATTAAAAATCTACCACAGAAAGAGCATTCCTTATTTCTTTCCACAGAGAGAAAAAGCGATAGTATTCAATAAGAAGATTATTTGGGACCATAGTACTTAAATCACGCTAAATATCTGATAATGACCAAGCATAATTCCTGTAACTTTGTGGACACGTCACCAAAGACCCTCTGATGAAATCCTAGAAGTTTTAGCAAAATTGGTATAACTGAAAAGAATCTGCAGATACACTTGTTACTACTATCACTGGGCGAAATATTGCTTTCAAAACTGACGGGAGGGCCTATCTCAGGAAAAGTTTAATAAAATTGCACAAACTCTTCCAAAACATTTCAAACTTATATCTTACATTGACAAGACCTACAGTTAACAGTTTTTGTCATCAGCCAGGAAAAAAGTAACTTTTGTCAGATTCTGTGTTAGGATGAACTCTTTGTCAAAATAAGTTGAACACCTCTTGTAAAAGGGGCTGAGTCCCAGCCCGGAAACGAAAAAAGTAATTTTTTCATATTTTCTCAATATTCCAAAAAGTACAAAATAACCATCAATCAGACCATCAAAAAGCACAACTAGACCATCAAGGCTACATGTGTACAAAATTTCATTCATGTGCATGCAATAGGGGCTGAGTCCTAGGCCGGAAACAAAAATATAATTTGTTTTCTATTTTCCTCAAAATTTCAAACAGTACGAAATATCCATGAATCAGACCACCAAAACGCACAACTAGACCATACATGCTACATGTGTACCAAATTGCATTCTTGTACATGCAATAGGGGGCCGAGTCCTGGCCCGGAAACTATATATCCGCCCGCCGCCCGACCGCCCGCCCGACGGACGGACGTTTGACCAAAGTGATAACAATACCTTCTTCGAAGTTTGTTCGCTGAAGGTAAAAACTGAGAAGCCGAACACCTGCAGTTGCAAGTTCAATATTTTCATGGATAAAATCTCAGTCGCCTCAAATGACCTTCGTTGAAAATAACATAATCTATTAGTTTTTAGGGTATTAATGACAGCTTTTTTGGTGTTGACGGAATTTAGAATGGCTTTCAAAATTACTTTAGGGCTAATCTGAACCCAAACATGGCGTCTGTACAGGGAGGAAATTGACACCACTCTCCGGCTAAACAATGCTGCCCCTCCCCTTGGAAATAGTCACTTTTTAGCACAATGGAGTTAATTTGGAAGGGGTTAGGTTTCACTTAGCCGGACTCAGGGGAATAAACATTCAAGAAAGTGGGAGAAAGAATGTGTTTTTGAAGATAATTTTGATGTTTGTACTTATACTATAACTTATAGCAAAACATAGTGGAAGTTTCAAATTATTCCAGACCTTGTCCATTTGTAGTGTTGGTGTAAAGAAACATAGGCCTATCTATCTATCTATCTATCTATCTATCTATCTATCTATCTATCTATCTATCTATCTATCTATCTATCTATCTATCTATTGTGCATCTTTGAATTCTTTTGGTGTTGCAGTAGATGATAACATTAATTTTGAACTAAAACAAATAAGTAATTGGATGAAAGTCAATAAATTGTCTCTTAACTGCCAGAAAACTAAGTCTATGTTATTCCATTCACCTCAAAAGACAGTTCATTACCCAAAATTATATATTGATGATCACCAAATTGAGTTTGTCTCTCATTTTAACTTCTTGGGAATACATCTTGATTCTAATCTAAAATGGCATTATCATATCAATATTATTTCCAAGAAGATTTCCAAAGTTAATGGTATACTGAACAAATTGAAGCATTTTCTCCCAAAAAACATTCTCTTGACTTTATATAATTCACTTATACTTCCTCATCTAAATTATGGTTCACTATTATGGGAGAAAAAATGTCAGAAACTGTTCACACTTCAAAAGAAGACTATCCGAATTATTACATGTAGCAGATATAATGCCCATACAAGTCCTTTATTTAACAAGAAAATTTTTTTCGGAAAAAAATATAGCCGATATTTGTAGTTATAATTTGTTTTGCTAGATAATGGGATTTTTAAAGGAGATTTGTTGAGAGGTTGAAGAGAATTCCATTCACAGCTTCAATTCAATACTGCAAGTTCCTTCATGTCTGATCTCTTTCATAGCCTTTCTACCTATATACCTGTCTAGTAGTGTCTACAGATCTTCTGTCTGTCTATTATATTTATTTAACCATCTGACAGATGATCTGTGCTATTGGCAGCTCTAAAAGATCTCATCTGCTCCATGGAAAGAGCCACAATGTAGTTGTGGCCTTTTCTGGGAATCTCAGCTGCAGCAAGGTCACACTGACATTTCCCCAACATGTCTAAATTTAGCCCAGGGTTTCCCCAAAAGTGCACAAACTTTGATGATGTGTCTTCACACATGTTTCCTTATTTTCATTGACAAATCCACCTGGTGGACTCTTGGTGGTGAACATATATCCGCCTGTGGCAAGTAAGTTACTTCACATATCCTGTATTGCTAAGGGCCTGGGCATCGGCTAAAAAAATTAAATATACTAAAATGTCATGACATATGTGCACTGCATGCTTTTAAGTTTTGCTTCAAGCTGGAGAACGGAATGTTGCCGGGATACTTTCATTCAGGTATATTTATAAAAACACAGAATATTCATGATCATTATGTCAGAAATCAAAATAGTTTTCATTTACCTACAATTAGTCATGAATTTGCAAAACAGTCCATCAGATACAAAATTTCACATTTCTTTAACAATATTTCAGATCGTTCTATTAAAGACAAAATATATACTCATTCACTTGATGGTTTCAAGCATTATACCAAAAATAAGATAATAAGTAATTATTCATGTGACTGTGATATTCAAGACTGCTATATTTGCAACAGAACATAAGAAGTGCACCTTTATACCTCCTAGGAACATATCTGTACTGAGTTAGTATTCAATACTATTCCATATATATATATAGATCTTATTCCGTTCAAAAACTTCAAAAACTTGAATTACTTACTTTTTTTTGTACTAATTTAACCTGAAGGGCAATGTTGGATCTGGATGCCTGACGACTCACATGGACGCGCTTGGTAGAAGTATAAAATAATTATGATGTATAGGTGGCCTTCCAGTAGCGGCACATAGTGCTTTGGGAGGGTCTCCTCTCTCTTTATACATTTGTTTGTTTTTTAATGTAATGTTGTATGAAATAAATTACGTCTGAGTCTGAGTCTGAGTCTGAGTCTGAGTCTATCTATCTATCTTTTAAGGTCCCAATTCTTTTTGGGATGGCAGTGAAGTCCAATGCATTACATTTGGGATGACATTACATTTTGATTTAGTCTGCTTGGATGCCATTTTATTTCATTTAGGGTTATAGTGTATTCCATTTGGGATGATACTTAGACAATAATTCATAAGCCTTAAATGTTTAATAAATCTATATCCATCTGTGTGATATGTTTTGTTTAAAAATCTAAATCCGCTTTATATTTGTGTATTTTAATGTTCATTGAATAAAACCTCACAAGAAAAGGCAGTCATCTGTTTAGCTCTGTTTGTCAGTTGCAAATAAAAGATGAAATTACAACAATGGGAAATACCCAGAGCATCTTTAAATCTTTGTTTTTCAAAATGTCACGATTCACTCAGGATTGATTTTAATTTCATCCTGGTAACCATAGCGACAGACGCAGTATTTTGTAAGTCGAGAAGGGGTTTTCCATTTCCCATGGAATTCCCCGTTATTCGATAGGATGGGGCTTGACTCCTGCCTGGGCAGGTACAAAATCATTAGGCCTGGATTACAACCACTCCTTAAACAAAGAAGCCATAGAGGAATTGGAAATCAAGGGTTACCTAATTCAGAATTTGATTTTTTTTTCTTCACAAAATCACTGTCCAATTTTGATTGCATGCTTTAATTTCCTATTACTCCACCTACAATCCTACAATGCTTGACTTGAACTTCCAGCCCTGAGAATACGAGGGATTACCAAAATGTTTCTTGTAAGGTTATTTCCCTGTCCTTGCCATGTTATATTGACTTAACAGGACATGTAGGGACCATGGTAATGAGGTGAGGTGAGTTCTTGGCACAGGACAAAACAGCTGTCTAACATGGGTTGCCCTGTTTCAACCATCCTTCGCCTCATTGCCGTGTCCTCCTCCTAATTAGTCTACACAGAGCATAAATGCATGACGCAAAGTCCCAATCAACCATCACCTGTGGTAAAGACTGATAATATTGTGGGAATAGCCAGCCTTATCCAAACATTTGACCACTGTAGCATGCATGTGCCTCTTTCACGATCCCACGTGGTTGTTAAGTGAGGTTTCACACAATTAGGTTTACAATGTGTGAGCCTTATACACATGAGGCCCACAGCCCCCCTCCTTAAATAAATTAGCCCACACTTTGGGTCAAATATTTGACGATTAATAAATCGATAATTGGGGTAAAATTTAACCCCATTTTAAGGTTATGGGTAGAACTGAGCAGGTGAGGGGTGTTATGAATCAAAGGTGGGTATCAGGTAACTTGTCTAAGTTTCTTGAGATTTGTCATTTTTAGTGATTTTGCTAGTTTTTTTTACGTTTCAAATTAGTACTGGCAGCTACTAATACTAGACTACTACTAATTTGATTTGATTTTATATCACAAATCTATTTTTAGGTTAGAATTGTTCTTATATAGCTTCTGTTAAACAGGCTAGTTTTGCCAATTTGCCCCCCAAAAAATCATAATTTGAAGCAAAATAAAATATTATCCTTGGGCAAATGATAAAACATTTACTTGGTAAATACTTAAGAATATTTTTGAAAAATGCCAGTAAACAAAACACCTGATTCACGCCGTGACTAGGCTTGACAAAACCTTACTAAATATAGTGTGCATTTTTTCCAACCCTTCACAATTTCATGCCAAGAACTTCTATAAAAAATCAAACAAAATATACATGCAGAGATGCAAACCCAAAGGAACAAGCCATCCAAAGATTATCTTTCTCAAAAGTATACTGGCAGTACAAATATTCATGAAATGTCAGGAAAAGCAGTGCCAAAACTGCATTAAGCAGCTTTAATACTTAGTGATGCCTTTTCTTTGACCATTGTTCAACAAAAAGCAGCTTGCATTTCTAGCATTCCTATTCTTTTGTGCCATATGGGAACTTAATTTTATACAAGCGTCTGTTTGCTAAAATTATTAAAATGTTTTCTCAAGTTGCTGTAAAAATATTCAAACAACCTCACAAAATGTTAGGACTGCTGTGGAATTGACATTGAATTGGGGGTTAGGAATTAGGGGTTAGGTTTGGGGTGGAGTAGCACAGGTGATGCCATGAACTCTTGAAAAGTTATTTATTTGAATTGTTTGGGTTTTAATCCTTCAAATTAAGTCACTGAGAAAGAAAGCAAAAGAAAGAGAGAAGCAAGGATGAAGAAAAAAAAAAGAGATAGATAGATATAATATTAGATGGATAGATAGATAGATAGATAGATAGATAGATAGATAGATAGATAGATAGATAGATAGATAGATAGATAGATAGATAGATAGATAGATAGATAGATAGATAGATAGATAGATAGATAGATGTAAGGTAAACATCTTGACTCCAACCAATACCCCTCTCTTACACAAAAAAAAACAACATAAGGGTCAAAATTTGAAAACCTTGAAATTTCAGCTGAAAAAATTTTGAAAATTTTTCGTTCCAGAAATGCCCTTTAAAGTTTGCGTTGGGTGGGTCAAACAGTCAGCTATCACCACACTTTCATGTCCAAGGGTCCCAATGCCCCACTGATCTGTACTGAGGTGATAAACATAGCTGTAATGTTTTTTGACTGTCATTAAAATCACACTTCTAACTAAAAAATCCTGACCACTTAGGGCTAAACAATCTATTGCCAATGATTAGGCAAGTTGCTTGCACATTTTGGGCCACGTTCCAGGTCTCTAGTGACAATTATTTTTGAGAAACTGCGTTTAATCAATTAAAATACCATATATGTGTGTCATTAGCATATCATGCCCATAACTTGAAATCAGTACCTCTTAGAGCTGAATAATGTATTACCAACAAATAGGAAAGTGGCTTTTCTGCACACATTGAGCTATATTTCAGGTCTCTATGACCAATAGTCATTGAGATAGAACATGTCCTTGAACTAGAAATTTACAAAAACACTCTTTTCATCAATATTTTGGATTCTGAATAATAAAGATGATCTCCACTACTTACTCCAGTGCCCAGTGTCTTTATTAAACCATATTTCAGATGCTAGAAAATGGTTACATGTTACTGGCACCCCATATTTGGTTAGTAGTTTCAGAGAAGCATCAAACTTCACACTAAGCATGTCAGATGCAAGGAAAATGTAAAAATGTTATGTTATAGTCTGTTGAAACATTTATTGATAATATATATTCAACTGATTTCAACTCCAGTCATCTGCAACAAAATTTTCATGAGATAAAGGCAATGAGCCTTTTTTGACATGATGCTAATGACAGTGTGATGCTAATGATAATTATAGTAAAAATCTTTGCAGGGACTAGTGGAAAACTGGCAGTCTGGCAATATGTGTATGCAATGACCTTATGAACACCAGACACATCTTCACAGTGATTTTGGTCCAGAAATATGTAGTCAAAATAGAGTAGCAAGGTGTTTGCTAATGACAAATTGAGATAGGACAACTGACATGCCAACAGAAATACTCTAATATGTTGGTTTACATAAATGATACAGAGTTACAGATAGTTCAGTTATTTTCTTGGGTTCTCCAACAACATCAGACACAAGGTTTTCTTACGGAATGTGTGTCCCTTTAATTTTCATTAAGAAACAAATCTGGCGTGATGCTAATGACGCAATATTGGAGACATCGTCACAACAACCTCCTGCTCTTATACAGAATATTATTTCAGCTATTGGTGACCAGTTTTTAGAAGACTGACAGTCAAGTCCCCATGTATGGAAAAGTTTAATTGAATTAGGATCCTGTACTAGTTTTTGTGATACGATCTTTCAAAGAAAATGTTGTTGGAGACAGGCCATTTTCAGGGGGGTAGGCCACTTCAATGCTATTTTTGGATGGGATAAAGATATTCTGCCGCATATTTTTTGTGTTAAAAGTTTTGCTAATATCCTTGTCTGTGACAAATGACAACAAGAGGTCCTCTACTGGTCTTCCTGCCATCATGAATTATTGTTAAACACCGGAGACAAGAATTTCAGACTTATCAAATTTTGACCCATAAATACTTGCTACAATGCCATCCTAAATTTGGTCCTGCCCCTTACCCCGTCTGTGCGCCTCCCAGTGGGGTTTTTGGTATTGTACAAAATAAGGGCATTTAACCCCTTTTGTACAAAGATTGTCAGGTGAACTTTGATACATGAACTGCAAAGGCACTGTTCGCAGAACATCAGAAATTTACAATAGAAATAGGGATTTGATTAACTGTCGACTAAATGTAGTGTACTTAGTATAGATATTTAACAAGGGAGCCAAAGAAAACAACATTTTGTCGTTCTTTGACATTTAATCATCATTAATTCATGCTCAACCTATCCTATCTGTTACCATGTAATGTAATCCTGTCCTACTCTACTTCACCTTAAATCCCATCACTCGTCCACTAATCTACCCTAAATCCTGTCTCTCCTCTACCAATCTATCCTAAATCCAGTCTCTCCTCTACTAATCAACACTAAATCCCGTTTCTCCTCCACTAATCCACCCTAAATCCTGTCTCTCCTCTATGAATCAGCATGGAATCCAGTCTCTCCTCCACTAAACTATCCTAAATCCAGTCTTTCCTCTACTAATCTACCCTTAATCCAGTCTCTCCTCTACTAATCTACCCTAAATCCAATCTCTCCTCTACTAATCAACCCTAAATCCAGTCTCTCCTCTACAAATCAGCACTAAATCCAGTCTCTCCTCTACTAATCAACACTAAATCCAGTTTCTCCTCCACTAATCCACCCTAAATCCAGTCTCTCCTCTGCTAATCAACCCTAAATCCAGTCATTCCTCCACTAATCAACCCTAAATCCAGTCTCTCCTCTACCAATCCATCCTAAATCCAGTCTCTCCTCTACTAATCTACCCTAAATCCAGACTCTCCTCTACGAATCAGGACTAAATTCCATATATCCTCCACTAATCTATGCCCTAAATCCTGTCTCTCCTCTATGAATCAGCATGGAATCCAGTCTTTCCTCTACTAATCTACTCTAAATCCAGTCTCTCCTCCACTAATCTACCCTAAATCCAGTCTTTCCTCCACTAATCTACCCTAAATCTAATCTCCCCTCCACTAATCTGCCCTAAATCCAGTCTTTCGTCTTTATCTATCCTAAACCATACTCTCCTGTCCTCTCCACTCTGAAAATGTTGTCCTATAGGCCTATATTGATTATGAAATAACTTTCTCATTTTCAAACATATACTTCCTATTCAAACAAGCAGTGTGCAACATTTCAAAATTGGCAGCCATATACAATGAGAACATAATTACCCAATTTAATTCAGACAACAATTGATAATGTTCTTTTAAATGATTTCAAAACACCAGGGGCTGTGTCATTAATGAAAATATTGCACATTGTTTTCACCTTAATGCCTCATTTACATGGAGGCATATACACCAGGGGCAAAAATATTTGGAGATATGTGTGAAGTGCATGTGCGGAGAGAGCCCATCTCAATCGTTCAGAACTTCAGATGCATTGAAAATGCCACATCCAGACAGAACATAAGCAGATACATAACTCAGAGAGTGGGGCCTTTGGCTTGCCCCAGGAAAGGCATTTTAAAAGTTTATGTACGTGTAGAAGCACGTACATAAACTTTTATTTCCCATATAATTCAAATGTCATTGCTGGAGTTCATGGTGCTCAGTAAAAATGGCCAGACCAGATTCATTGCAGAGAAAAATTGTTGATAACTGTCACATGCGTACACTCTAAAAAATTTCAGACAAAATTGGTTTTTTAGATTCAAAATGGTTTTTTGAAAAACCAAATTTCAATGCAAAAAACCAACATGGATTTTTTTAAAAATCCAAGTTGGTTTTGCATTGAAATTTGGTTTTTCAAAAAACCATTTTGAATCTAAAAAACCAATTTTGTCCCGTCATTTTTTAGAGTGTACCTTCACATGCGTAGGCTATATCGTATTTCGAATGTCACTCAAAATCTCCTTTTCCAAAATCCCAATTTTTTGGATTGACCAAAATCTCCTATTTTCCAAAATTATCATTTTCTTTGCCAAAATCTCCTTTTCCCCTCAAAAAAGTTGATTTTGGAAAGGAGAGTTTGACTGTTCCCTTGCATTTTTAACTAAATACATTGTTCAGTAAAAAAAAAAAAAAAAGCATCTATCAAACTGCATATATATAGTCCTGTCACATAGCAAGTAACTAATCGAGAAAGTTGGCCAATTACTGTTACTAATCGAAAAGTTATTTATCATTAACGAATCTAATGTCATCTTGATTTTAGCTAGATATCAGTTTAATTCTTGTGCAGAGCAGATTTGAGCACAGTCCACAATTTGTTGCTATCACGCAACTTCCCCATTGGGGTAAAAGGCCACCTGTGATGGGAGGGCGAGGTGCCAAAAACCCTTTTCTGAACCACACAGAGTAAACTTGGGTTTCATATAACATAAAATTAAGGTGTACCCTAACAGAAAATTTGATATTCAGTTATTGCAGGGGTTTATATAACATTGCATGATCTCCACAATTCAAAGAAACTCACTTTAATGTCACTTTCAGTTGCACGTGTTTTCTCTACCCATTATATCTTTGTTTACCCTTACATTTTGAGGTATCTTAAAATAGATAGATAGATGGATAGTTGGAGGGGGATGGGGAGGATGCATCCCCCCACCCCCCACCAGACAAAAATTTATATATTTTTACATGTTTTAACATTTTATCAGTGCGCAGTCACGTAATGTCGCGAAATACGCATTTTGCGACGCGACAGCCCGATGGACCCCCCCCCCACCGGAATTTTCTGGATCCCCCCCCTGATGGATAGATGGATATATGGATAGATAGATAAATAGATAGATAGATAGATAGATAGATAGATAGATAGATAGATAGATAGATAGATGTCCAGCCTTAAATATATTCTGGTATTAGTGGTTTATTATTCTAATATATCAGTGACTGTGAAAATCTTCAGTGTAAGATTTCCATTTTCCCGTAGTTGTAAAGGTGTGACTTCAGTGAAATGATGTTGCTAGTCCACCTTGTCACTTTGAATTAAGTAACAACCTTATCATAACAAAAGTTGACATTAAATTTGCCCTTGAAATGACCTTACATAACCTCACTGTCAATTCTCCTTAAACCAGATTAAACCGGAAGTGCAGCACACCTGTGCAACCACCTATAATCAACTCCTTTTGAAGTTTGTCACACCTTTGGACCAGCAGCATTCTATGCAGTGATCCAAACTGCAGCTGACATGATTATGTAATGTCATGTAAGCTCTATTTGATGTGGCGACTGGATTTGACAGGTAGCCAAAAATGCAATATTTGGACCAGAAAAAGACAATATGCACATGTAACGCCTGCCACAACTTGTCATTACTGACATTATTGGTCAGGTAACATTGCATTATTTCAAGGAGTGGCCGTATAACCATGGTAAAGCTAGGAGGAGGGAGGGGGGGGGGTTAATGCAAGGGGGGGGGGGGGTTAGGAGGAGGTGATGACTAAGAATTCATGTTCATAAAATAATAATGAAATCAATGTTGATATCTCCAGCTGAAGTGTGATTTGAGAAGCTATGCAGTGCGTTCTATCTATCTACATATCTACATATCTATCTATCTATCTATCTATCTATCTATCTATCTATCTATCTATCTATCTATCTATCTATCTATCTATCTATCTGCATATTCTATCTGTCTGTCTATCTATCTATCTATCTATCTATCTATCTATCTATCTATCTATCTATCTATCTATCTATCTATCTATCTATCTATCTGCATATTCTATCTGTATCTATCTATCTATCTATCTATCTATCTATCTATCTATCTATCTATCTATCTATCTATCTGCATATTCTATCTGTATCTATCTATCTATCTATCTATCTATCTATCTATCTATCTATCTCACTGTCTTTCTATATGTCTATCTTTCTATCTCACTGTCTGTCTATCTGCCTATCTGTCTATCCGTTGATTCGTCATCGCTCATCTTTCTGTAACTGGTAACTACCAGAGATAAAAAAAAGAAGCTTTTCATTTTATGTTGAATGAAAACGTAATCATGCAATGTCATTCTTCTTAAATAATTACCATGACAACCAGAACTAATTATACCCTAATTGGCTTCATAACTTTTAAGATCAAACAAAATTCTTTGCCTTTTTAAAACTTTTTTTTCTTCATGGCTATGAGAATCAATACAGTATGAACGTTGACATGACATGGTAACATGCATGGGTTTTGGATCTTGTGTGTTTGATTTTAGAACCTCTTTGTTTGTGGACGATTTGGTTTAGGGGCGAATTGACTGGTAATTCTACACTTTGGGGTTGTCCGATATCAAGCTACGAAAACATGACGTGCTAAAATTGAGTAACTTTGAAATCAAAATAGGGATTTGTGATATCATATGCCTATCACGAAATATCTGTCAACTATTGTTGTTATACGATCTTTCAATAACTGAATATCCAGTTGACAATATTGTTAGTCATATCATATGCCAAGAAACGTAGTTCATGAAATTATCTCTCAATTGATTATTCAAGAGCTGTTTCTTTGTTTATCTTGTATATCATTTAAACAACATTTTGATGAATAAATGAGCAAATTAAGAATAAATGGATGGATGATTGTGCCTTTACGTCATCTATCTATCTATCTATCTATCTATCTATCTATCTATCTATCTATCTATCTATCTATCTATCTATCTATCTCTATATCTATCTCTCTCTCTCTCTATCTATCTATCTATCTATCTACCTATCTATCTATCTATCTATATATCTATCTCTCTATCTATCTATCTATCTATCTATCTATCTATCTATCTATCTTCTTTTCTTCAAATATCTATATCTTACTTCATTTTAACAACCACCTGCAATGAAACTGCACATCAGTGGCAAAATCACTACCACCCTAAACGAAAGTGCATTATCTTTTAAAACAGGTTCTAGCCTCGGGGAAACAGTAAGTGGCAAGTCAAAAATACTATGTAACAGTATGTTCTTTACACTTTAGACCTTTCACAAAGGCAGTTTGACTCTGTCAAAATTACATTCCCCAGGCCATGGTCGTTGAGACATTATTGACCAATAGGTCTTAGCTTTAGTTAGGCCTGGTATAGTTAGGGTTGGTAGTTAGAAGTCTATAATTGCCTGAAACTTGGAATTTTGGAAGGCTGTCAGAATGGAACAGCTGTCCAAGACAGATTTGTTCATTGTTCCTTCACAGTTCAATTGTTGTCATATGTTCACTAGCTGTTCAGGGTTTTGAAATGAGTTTTAAAGTCATATCGACAAGCTGCTCAAGTTAAAATTGTGTTTGTTTTTCTTATTTAACCTACTAGAAAATACCCTCTTTGCAATTCCCACATTTTCAATTGCAAAATATCTATTTCACTGGTAGACTGAAAAGTGGAATGAATGAAAATAATTAATCTAACACTGACTTACAGATTTATTAAAATATTGTTGGATTCACTACTCTGGGTGCAGTCTGACTGACTGACTGATAGACTGGCAGAATGATTGACTAACTGACTGACTGACTGACTGACTGACTGACTGACTGACTGAAAAAAAAAGGTGAACTGGTACATTTTCTTACCATAAAGAGACACAAGGCAAAATATCTCATATTTCACAAAAAAATGACCACCCAGTTTTTACAAAATTCTCAGCCTCACCTAAAATTCCAACCAAGCCTCAAATGTACACATCAGAACTATTGTCTCTGCTAATTTAAATTTACTTTTTGGAATTTATCCAACAGTGCAAGTCATATAATGACAAAGTTTGACAAAACAAAGGTGCTGTTTGTTTTGTAATAACTCGAATAGTAACATGTCAAAAAGGTCATTATATACAAATGACAATAAATTATTTTTTGTAAGAGTTGCTTGATTTTAGCCATAAAATCAACAGCCCGAAGGCAGATGTACCCGGCTGTTAAACTACAGAAATATTAATTCTGACATATTTATGATATTAGAACAACCACCTTGTGCCTTGCCAAATACAGTTCATCAAATTATATTCTCAGGTCAAAATGGGCCCATATTGCAAGTTACAATGGGACAATGTTGTAATAGTAGTGTATATGCAAAAGGAGACACAGTTCTGGACTTTAGGTACCCATATTGATAGATGATAGTCTGTCTCATAAGAAAGTCGGTCTTGGCTGCCAATTGCTGCATGGGTCCATGGTTCGAATCCAGTTCTTGCTGGGTCACCTGGACCTACGTTGGACGGCTTTTTCAATCATCGTTAGCCTCATTGCTGTGTCCTCCTCCTGTCCTAATTAGTCCACCACGCACATAAATGCAGGACGTAAAGCCCAATCATCCATCCATCCATAGTCGTTATAAAGTTGACTTGTAAAATCATTAAAGGCCACCCAACTAAAAGGTCACATTGGACACCTGACCCATTGTGTACTTAGCCATAATTGATAAATTGACTGATTAATAATTTGATAGGTCAGGTCAACTAATTGGTCTTTATTCCATAATAAAAGTTATAAATCAATCATGACAATGGTCATTTTCTTGGTTATGGTTGTCATAAAGTCATCAGATGTCTTCATCAATAAATTGGATATGTCGTTGTAAAATGTATGACAAAACAAATACATCCATGGATCTATTAATTAACTTTTCTTTATGGTGATAGTGGATTTTATTATGCATTTATTATCATTTCATTCATTTATATAGGCTTGGTACAAGTTTACAAAGTTTTCCTTGCACTTTATATCATACAACATTTTAAGCGAAATACAGTTGTTTAAATATTTTATTTCTTTTTTAAAATGTTTCATTTAGGATGGTTGCAAAAATAAGAGGTGTGGAGAGGCTTAGAGGGCTGCATTTACCATATCTATCTATCTATCTATCTATCTATCTATCTATCTATCTATCTATCTATCTATCTATCTATCTATCTATCTATCTATCTATGCTTCCACTGAAACTGGTCTTAGATTAGATTTAGATTAAGATAATATATTTGATTATTTTAGGTAGAGATGTTGCGGTGCCGATACTGGTATCGGAACCCAAAAAGCAGTATCGGTATCGGATCGGAGGCAGTGCTCCAGATTTAACCAATGGTATCGGTATCGGAATGGTATCGGTATCCGTAAGTATCTGCAAAAAAAGGCAGCATCGGAATCAGATCAGAAAAGTGGTATCGGGGTATCCCAACTTTTAGGCTCTGCAATTCAGTGGCGTAGCTACAGGGGGGGCAGGGGGGGCGGTCGCCCCCCCTGGCTCCATCCTGACCAAGAAAGAAATGATTACATTGTCATCAAACGTTGCATTTTGCCGATGGCGCGCCTCTGCCGCGACAGCGATAATAGCTCCCCTGACAAAAATGTTCCATTTCCATCGCTGACTTTAATATTTTGCCCCCCCTGGAAAATTTCCTAGCTACGCCACTGCTGCAATTCAAATAATTTCATAGTATACAACATAATCGGGAAAACATAAATTACACAACAAGGTTACATAGGTGACAGATATATCTGGAATCTATAGTTAAGGTAGTATATATAGACAAGAAAAATAAATAGACATTATATATAGTGTAGGCCTATATTTCACCAATTATCATGATTATCTTGGCTACTATGTACAGAAACTTACAAATTTTATGTTAGGTGTCACCATTGATAACCAAGTCCATTAATTATTACAACCACCTCCATTTAGGTGGGGCATGTGTCCTGTTGGACATAGACACCCTGAAAATGGACATGTAAGTTTGCTTAACCACTTGTAACTAACTTGTCTATGGTGGTATATTGAGGTAGATGGCACCATTCATCATAATGTCAGCTTGCCACCTCAAAGATTGTGAATCATACTGCAATAATTATAGACATCCTGTTTTAAATGCTGTTGCATACCTTGAACTTAGTTGTAAAATAAATTGATGTCATTTAACTTAAACGGGGCATGTAAATTGGACATTGCTACAAACCAAATACAAGCATATTTCAATAATTTGTAACAAGTTTAATAGGTAAGCTCAGTTAGAGATGGCGTTTCAGAGAAATGTTGTTATTTCAGGATGGGATATGCTTTTTTGTGCTGGATGTCGTGTGTAAGAACTCTTTCCTGCTCCTTTAAATGTCCTGGGCAGTGCACTCGCTTTCATTCTCGCTCTGGCGAGTCACCTGGACTAATGTTGGACAGCAGTTTTGGTCATCGTGCCTCACTGCTGTGTCCTCCTCCTGTCCTAATTAGCCTACCCAGTGCATTAATGCAGGACATAATGCCCTCCAATCATCCATCCATCCAGCCTCTATCGCTCTGCACTCAAGTACATATATTCCTACTTATCTGTCATAATAAGCTAATTCTTCCAAGTCTCATCAACTTCAAAAGGGGACAATTTCTGATTGTACTAAACATCACTCAAAAAGACTACCATTTCTTCCAAAGAACCACACCTAAAAAAATAAATGGCAAATGTTTGGAAAGCCTGCCTAAGACTATTTACAAAGTGGTCAAGCCTTAACCTTGTATCATGTCAACAGGTCGTCTGTAAACAAATTAATTTCAGATCAATGGCTCTGAATAAGATATAAACACTTTGATTGGCTGCCACCGGATTTACCTATAGATGTATTATGTACAAGTTGTGTTACTGCTGAAGAATGGGAGAGTAGGGCTAATACTTCAGTGGCACACTTCTTAAGGAATAAAATATTTGTATCATGCAATGGAGAAATACAAATTTATGGTACATTGAGCTATGTGTGTGTGAAATTGATACATTGGCTTTGGAGGTCATATGAGGTCATTACAAGCAGGTACATGAATAAGGATGGCTCTATGTCCTGTATCCCTACACTTGGTAAGCAAATAAGGACAGGAGGAGGACACAGCAATGAGGCAAAGGATGATTGAAACTGCCATCAAACAAAGGTCCAGACTAATAAGGACAGGAGGAGGACACAGCAATGAGGCAAAGGATGATTGAAACTGCCATCAAACAAAGGTCCAGACTAATAAGGACAGGAGGAGGACGCAGCAATGAGGCAAAGGATGATTGAAACTGCCATCAAACAAAGGTCCAGAATAATAAGGACAGGAGGAGGACACAGCAATGAGGCAAAGGATGATTGAAACTGCCATCAAACAAAGGTCCAGACTAATAAGGACAGGAGGAGGACGCAGCAATGAGGCAAATGATGATTGAAACTGCCATCAAACAAAGGTCCAGACTAGTAAGGACAGGAGGACACAGCAATGAGGCAAAGGATGATTGAAACTGCCATCAAACAAAGGTCCAGGCTAATAAGGACAGGAGGAGGACACAGCAATGAGGCAAAGGATGATTGAAACTGCCATCAAAAAAAGGTCCAGACTAATAAGGACAGGAGGAGGACACAGCAATGAGGCAAAGGATGATTGAAACTGCCATCAAACAAAAGTCCAGGCTAATAAGGACAGGAGGAGGACACAGCAATGAGGCAAAGGATGATTGAAACTGCCATCAAACAAAGGTCCAGGCTAATAAGAACAGGGGGAGGACACAGCAGCAATAAGGTGAAGCGTTGAGACTGCTGTCCAACATAGGTCCAGGTGATACGACCAGAGTGGATTTGAACCTTGCGCATGGCGATTGGGAGGCACAAGTGTTACCAACTGAGCCAGTATATAACTAAATACCTTGAGACTTTTAAACACTGTCCAAAACCTGTCCACTAAATATGCTGAAATGTCAGAAATGTGCTTCAAAGTTTCAAAAATATGTTTAAACCTGTTCAGAACTTTTCTGAAGAAGGCCTGAGACTTATCGTTTCGCTCAAGGCAACAGAAAATCACCATGTTTTCTTTTTCTTGTGAAAGTTTTTTGGTGCCCTCACAGGAGAGGGGTATTTTAACTGAAACTGATTAAAAACCCCTTTATTCGGTTTATAGCCTAAAGGGTAACTGATTTCACCCCACCTCACAACATTATATAGATACACCATTATACCCTAATCATACTGTCAGAGTGTAAAAAACCCCTTGTCAAACAAACTTTTTTACCCTTCACCAATTACCCTGCAAATGAAATCCCATTACAGGGTATACTGTTAAAAGTGACAATTTTCAGTAACTCGCTGGGTGCAAGGATGATTTTTTTCTCTCAGACTTTTATCTTCAGTCACTGGGATAGTCCAAAGTTGTATTTGAATACTGGTCAGAAGTTCCTCAAAGCCAGAATGTCCTCAAAACGAAGACACACAACGTATACATTGAAAGAGCCCTGTCTCTGTTCGGGACTGTCAAGTGGCAGCAGAATGCTGACAGTCCCTGGAAAATCGAATTGGGTCAGCAATAATTTGATCTGTTTTGGACAGATCACCAGATCAGGTTGAACAACAGCTGTCCATATTACTACGCCAAATTACTTTCACAAAGCATGGTTGCTGGCAAATATCCAGTCCACTGCTTTGAATGAAAATGTTTGGAAATCATGAGACAAAAAGAAAGTTTTGAAACTTTAGCATGTACACTTGGCCTGTGAAAGGGATGATTTTACTCATCAGAAGTTAGACGGTATTCAATCTACTTATGCCATTTAGTGCATGTTAAATTGTGGTCAAAAAAGGGTCCAAAAAGAATGCATTCTCACTTATTCACATGTCCATACAAAGCCGATGTTTTTGCTTTGTGATATCAAAAATGCTCAATTGCATTTATTCTATAACTTTATGGAGATTTATGAACTAGGACAACAATATAATTCACAATTTCATAAAAGCTGTGTTACACTCAGCAAAATGTCTTGTCCATGCCACAAGTGGCCCCCTCTATACTGGCAATATATGTGAACTACAATGTATACATCCTCCATGATAGAAAATAGTTCCAATTTATTCTGGTATTTACAAGCTGTTTGCTTAAAATTGAAGCCAACCAAAGTCAGATTAGACAATTGCAGAGTTTTTGGAAATAAACTAGACCATCACTAAATTTAGGAACTGTCCTGGTTTCTTCCACACTGTCCTGGTGTCTTCCACTGATCCAAATTCTGTTGACCGCTCACAGGAGCTCGCGAATTTTGCACCCTAGGTGGCAGTAAATGGCGGTCAACTTGTACACAGGAAAGAGCCTATAATTGTCACATCCAGACGTAGGCATCTTGACAAGTCGAGGAGTATGGACGTAGGAGGTCAATATATTTTTTTTTGGGGGGGGGGGGGGTTGGGGCTGCCCAAAAAATTGTGTCCAAATTGCCACAAAAATCTAAATTTACAAAATTGTCAGTCCGAAACTGCATGAAAATTTCATTTTGAAATTTTTTGGCAAACTGCATACTTTCTGGAGCTAGGCTCAGTGATATAGTGTACCAGGCTGCTAACTTTTGGGACCCAGATTCGATACCCAGTCCAAGCAACCCATGTTAGACCAACGCTTCATCCTTTGCCAAGAGTGCACCTCACCTCATTATTATGGTCCCTGCCTGTTCTGTTGCCAGGTCTCTGCATAGGTACAAGACATAGACCTAGAGCCCAATCATCAATCCAATATCTTGTATGTTTCTTTAATAGAAAGTTGACGGAAGTCTTAATTAGTTAACAAATATAAAAGCTGATAAATGTATGGCCAATAAGTTCTGAAAGTTGATGATATAATGTTGTTCTCTGAAGGATATTGAGGATAGATTTTTTCCTACACATAAATGTAGAACTTCCTGTAGAATTTATGCATCACCATTACCTTAAAATAAACTTAATAATTAAAAATGTATACATTAAAAAAAAAACATTTTAGATTCAAGAAAACAAGTATAAGTATTCCATGCATGCTGTAGAGAGTCGAATTTCACAACAACAACAACAACTAGAAACCTACTAAAATAGCAATAGTAAATACCAGGTAGAAAACATACAATATAGCAACACAGGAAAGTACTACAATATAGTAAACAAAGGGTAACAATACTACAATACCTTAGAATGGTACATTGTAAGTAAATACTAGTAATTTCACTATTATACAGTTTAACAAATTGTACATCCATATAGTCCATTGTCATATTGTAACCACAAAGTTCAAGAAAAGTACAATTCTCAAAACATGTATTGTTTACTGTATCAGTGTATATCACCTCATGGGGTGATAAGAGTATAGTACCATCCCCTAATTCTTGGGGTTATTCTTATGGCTATTCTTAGGCACCCACCTGGGGTAATATTACTGCCCAGCATAGGACCACAACACCTGGGCAAGGGGTACTTACCCCTCATGGGGTCTCTGGGGTAATGGCTTAGCTTCAGGTGAAGAGGGGAGTCAAGCTTTGGTGATAAATTATACTTTGGTTCATTTGGATTTTCATTTGGATTTCGTGGACTTGTGCTGTGCTAAGGACGTCGTTAGTCAATAACTTTATGGACTTTAGCTGTGCGATGATTCAGTATCCTGAGCAATTACAATGTAATATGATTTTGATGAAATGGACAAATGGTCATCTTGGTGTTCTAATCTTCTCTGATATTTATGAAAGCTAGGAGTATCTGTCTGTCTGTCTATCTATCTATCTATCTATCTATCTATCTATCTATCTATCTATCTATCTATCTATCTATCTATCTATCTATCTATCTATCTATCTATCTATCTATCTATCTAGCCGGCTCTATCTAGCCGGCTCTATCTGACAACCATCCGCAATGAAACAAACATGGAATTTTTAAAAATATTTTAATATCTATCCATTCCATAATTATTCAGCATGTTCATGCTT
Organism: Platynereis dumerilii; assembly: GCA_026936325.1. NCBI lineage: Eukaryota > Metazoa > Annelida > Polychaeta > Phyllodocida > Nereididae > Platynereis > Platynereis dumerilii. Next base: position 5,767,016 of record JAPTHN010000022.1, on the reverse strand, counting down.
TAAGTAAATACATGGTTTAGTACTGGTTGCCTTCCTTTCTTTCTAATTTATTTATAATTAGTTGTAAAGCAGGGTTACAGCAAAGCCAACCCTGATTATCCAAAGTCATTCCATCAATCAGCTTTTTTTTTTTTCAGACACCAATAATCCCATTGGCACAAAGCTGATTTGTTTTATTAAGAGCGGCTTATCCTGTGGCCGATTTGACACCGGGACGCTTTGACCAGCTGTGTTTTTCAATACAGTTGTGCAAAGATTAAACACCCAACTGTCAAACTCAAGATGATGGATTGTGCTGTAATCGTCTCTCCATCTTGTCTACATAATGTAAATGACTCAATATCTACAAACTTGATATAACAAAGGGATATTTTACCCTCATTAAGAAGAGAGGGTTGGTTGGTTTTTTTCACCCCTATAACTGTTTCTCCACATAATATAGTTTCATAGTGCTAGTGGGCCTGTACTATATGGTTGTTAGGGCTTAATGTCCTGTATCTATGCACTTCAAAAGGCTTAACAGGACAGGCAGGGACCATGGTACTGAGGTGTGGTGCACTCTTGGCACAGGATGAAACATCTGTCTAACTTGGGTTCCCTGGACTGACAATCGAACCCGGTTTCCTTTAGTTTTGCGGTAGTGTGCTTTTGTCTTACATTAAAATACTATAAATAGTGCATACTGACTGGCAAAAGAAAATATGAAAATTTTTCAAATTGCCGGTTGAACACTGTATGTTTTTCTTTTGTTGTTCAGTATATAATGTATAGGCCTATATAACACATCGATGAGGAACCTCCCCATAAGCAACCGCCCCAAGATGTGGCACAACTTTCTACCTCGTTAACTTATATGATACAACTTTCCAAATGTGCAAGAAAGTGTTGCTCACTGCAAGTGCTATATATAACGCATTTGAGCCAGGTTCAATTTCTTGCATATATGCATGTTTAGGTTGATTTAGGTTGACGATACATCCTGCGCCACAGGTGCACCTCACAAGTCTCAATACTGTGGTCCCTGCCTGTCCTGTCCTCAACCCTATTAAGCCTTTTCAGTGTTAAAATAAGGACATAAAGCCCAATTCACCCTCTTTCCACCTCACATTCAGTATCTGTACACTGTAAAATAAGAAATCAGCTATAAAATAAAATAAACTCTGAATATCCCTACCTGAAGTCCAAATGAAATACATGGCCCCCTTCATGCACAGTTCATATGAAACTCAAACATGCAAATGCTAAAACCTACTTGTGGACATGACATTAAACAAATTTAACACCTCTAAATACAATTACATCTATAGAACTGTTATTTCTATACATATAAAATGAATAGAAGAGCATATTCAATAGAAATCTATGCTCTCAAAACCAACAATTTCTATATAGCTGAAGTGTAATTGGCACTTGGTGGTAACTCATGTATGTAATTGAATTGGGCACAACACTAGACATTAAACCAATATCATAATAGCCCTTTTAAACTCACATATTTATTAATTCAGTCCTAATTCTATGTTATCCTAACCCTCTGTGCTCTCAGTGACTACATATGTCAAATCATATGCTTAAATGGATCAGAAAATTACACTATTCAGGAACTGTTGAAATGGCATGGTCCTATTGACAGCTATTTGTCAACTACATTTGTGATGAAGAAATGTATAATTAGTTTTTAAGTCCCCATTCAGACTTACATGTATAAGTTTGTCCAGATAGTTATGAGACTAATTTATAATGCTTTATCAAAACAGAACAAATTGAAATTTGTCTTATTCCGATTGATAAAAAACGACTCAGTGAAAATTTTTAATTTTTGGCCATTTGTTTGACAATAACTTTTTTATGATATATGCAAATTTTTTAAAAAATCTGTATGATAGTTTTCCTAAAATTTGATTACTGCCAAAATTGATGCATACAAAATCAGCAATTAATTTGAGTATTGGTGCCCTTTGAGCTCTTACATAAAAAAGTATTTTAACCTTTTTCTTCAAATTTTTGGAAAATGTATTGGTTTACATCCATGGGAAGACATTTCTGACGTTTTTTTGTGACAAATGATTTTTTTATGACTTTTAAGCAGTCATCAGGCCAAACATACTGATGCCATGGCAACAAAACGAGTCGGTGAAAATTTTTTGTTTTTCATTTTTGGAATGTATGGGTCCCATAGAGTAACTGTGCAAAATTTTAGAAAAATCTGTATGATCAAACCACCATAGTTGAGTCACCTTAAACGCACTAAAAGAACAAATTTAAGCAGTTTTCTATTTTATATTTATTTTTCAATTCTGACATTTTTCTCAAACTGTATTATAAATCCATAGCATATCTAATTGTTTTACTACAATATTTTCTGCACCTCAAAAAATAACTTTTTAGTTTTCTATCATCTTCTATTACTTTATAGCCAAGCAACATGGTGCATCAATAAAGTGTAAGAATGATATATATCAAGAAATGAGGAGACTAAAATCAGCTTTTGTAGATGTCTATTTTTTTAAGCAGCATAAAACTATTACTTGTCAGCTTATGAGTTATATACCCCAATACAATTTCTTTCTCTGTTTTTCGCCAAAATTCATCACTGAAGACTGTTTGAGAATTCATCAGTGTTTAAAAAATTCCAATCGTTAAAAAGTCTGTCCAACATCTGACTACTAGACATCAGAAAATCTCTTGAACTTAAAACCCAAATAAAACTTAATTTTACCATCAATAAAACCATTAGTCCTTTCATAAACAAACTTGTCATCCATTATAGATAACCCAACATGTGGGGAGTGAGAAAATTGGTGCTTTAAATAGAAAATTGCTCCGTCTCATGAGCGCAGCCTTCAACAAATGACTTAGAGTCATGAACGGGAGTCATTTCAGATAGCAAATACCTATTATTTCTGATCAAAGCCACTAATTATTCAATGAATATTCATTGCAGGTGATTAGGAGCATCGAACTGGATTGATTGGCTAGTCAAAGTGACTTTTTTCACACAATTTTCACAAATTATGAGTTTGGTATCTCCGCTTGCACTTCACAAAGTTGGCGCTTCCATCTGACACAATATTTATAAGCCTTGTTTGGCCAGTCGGGGACAACGCTTACAGCCAGGAAATTTGAAATGACAATAATTTAACGGTGTCTGGTACGCCGTTTGGGGTAAGTAAAATTCCTTTTGGTAATTACCGACATCTATTTGACAGGGTGGCATGGAATCTAGCAATTCTGGCTAGCGGTTCTGAAAATTTCAGCCGAGTGATTCATGCGAATTATGAATTTTTCATGCCAACATAATTGTTTTCCTCGCGTGTGCATTTTGGGCCATTCTTTTCGGAGTCAGTGAACCGTATAATTTGGTTCACCTGTGCTGGACCCTATATCTTTTAAGCTTTATCATGTAGCTTTGGCTTATGCCCCTTTATTTAGCCTATCACCTATACTCCATTGTTTGCTCCTCATGTTACAGTGTTATGCAATTATATGAAGTTTTTCAGGCGAAATTTGTTAAACTTTTTTGTCTGTTGTTGTTCCAGCTATTGGACTTAGAGGACAGTACTTGATATATCTACCAACCTATACCAGTATACCTGCCTGGTTATATCATTAAAATCAAGTAAATATTACAATTCAGCTCATAAATTATGATTTTTCTCAAAATGATAATCTGAAAGTTATGGGAGGGCTGGTTGCACTATAGCTGACTGAGCGTAATAGGACAGGCTAGGACCAGGGATGGATGGATGATTGGGACTTTACTTCCTGTATTTTTGCACTTGGTAGGCTAATTAGGACAGGACTAGGACACGGCAATGACGTGAAGGATGTTTGAAACAGCCGTCCAACATGGGCCCAGGTGACCCAGCAAGAGCTGGATTCGAACCCTGGACCCAGCGATTGGCAGTCCAACACGCCAGGACCATGGTAATGAGGTGATGTGCACTCTTTGGCACAAGACGAAACATCCATCCAACATGGGTTGCTATTCTGCTAATTGAAACCCTGGTCAATTATGGGTCTGGGCAGTTCTCTTAATAGTTCGGCACACTACAACCATAGAGCTATAAGGGATCCATGCTACAACGGAGCCATATCTATTGTTTTGCCTATATCATTATACAACTTGAAACTATATATACACTTAATTTATTCAGTCAAATCATTATTTTAAAAAGTTTGATGTACTTGTGAATATTATAATGAATAGCTAGCTACACTTGCAACATTACTTTTTCATAATCTGTCTTTTAATCATTGAGACAAATTATTTCACACAAATTTATTATATTTTACTTTTTTTTTCGCATTTTAATGTTTCTTTTTTTTTTATAATTTTTTATCGCATAGCATGATATGCCACTTTAAGTTTAAGGTAATTTTCGAATTTGGGTGGCACTGCATAATTAGCAAAATTCCACCATGAAATTTTGGCACCGTTATAGCTGCACTTTAAGGCCAAGTCAAAAGCATGAAATGACAAAATAGATTTTTCGTGATAAGTCAGTGGAATTTTTAAAGCCCCATTTTATCTTTTTATGGCTTAAATTCCAAAACAGCTAAATGTGCAAATTCCTACTTATTTTTTTTTTGGCATTTGTGCTTTTTCAAGTTTTTTTTTTTGTGTTTACCTCTTTTTTTTTACCATTTCCTGAATCATAAATTCCTTAATTGTCCTTTTCAGGTTATACCCTCTTAAAATGGTATGTAGAACTTTGAAAAACACTTATAAACAGATCTGATTACAAAATTTCATAAGAATATGGAATTCTGCAAGTCTAAAGCAAAACCCTTTACAGCCTATTTGAAAATGTGTTCCTTATATATATATTAATTAAAGTATAAAGGTAAAATCCATATGGGTGGGACCTTGTGTGTGCTTTATCTCACAAAAACAAAATACTGCATGCCTTGGAAAATCAGATAGAGAACTGAAGTAGAAAACTATTCACAGAACAAAAACACTAATTGATTCTCTAAGAACGTGAGACAAAGTAATTATCTATTCAGAATTCAGATCTATATATAACACTATGCTTTTTCATCCCACCTGCTTCAGAAAACCACTTTTTTTTTTCTTTTTTTTTTTTCAGAAAAAAAAGTGACAGTCTGTTTGAAAAAAAAAATCAATTCTAAAGTCCTGGAAGAAAATCTTTTGTTACTTCCTCAATGTCAGAAACTACTAAAACAGGTAGCCAACTATTGACAGCAGACCAATAATATATCAGGTTCTCCCAAAAATTCAGACACCTTATCATTCGTGGTGATTTCATTGCGTACCGTGAAATTATTTCGAAAGCCCCAGATAGATAGATAGATAGATAGACAGATAGATAGATAGATAGATAGATAGATAGATAGATAGATAGATAGATAGATAGATAGATAGACAGATAGATAGATAGATAGACAGACAGATAGATAGATAGATAGATAGATAGATAGATAGATAGATAGATAGATAGATAGATAGATAGATAGATAGATAGATAGATAGATAGATAGATAGATAGATAGATAGATAGATAGATAGATAGATTTAATTGGCCTATATATTTTACCAGAGTCTCAGCAGACAACAAGCAAGCACTTCTGCAAGAACTGCTTTTTCCTTCAGCTACCTTTCGGGAAAGCTAATTACATTCCCCAAATATTTCTAGTCAAGTAAGCTTAAAAACTTACTAATGCTATTACACAATTCAAATATATTGCTAATTGAACAGAATGGTACACAGCTTAGGAATATCTCAAGACCCTTCTAAAAGTTTAGTGGAACTTCAGTAGAGGACAATGCTTTTCAAGGAAGTCTGGAGATATCTTATGTTGTAACCAGTCCTAATTCTTTTGAATAAGAAAATTGGCAAATTTGTCCAAATTGTTAAAAGATGTCTAATTACATAACAGGGTTACTTTAGTGACGCCATCAAGCATCTGGGCAATATTTGGTTTTACTGACCGAACTTCAGTGCCCATAATATTATGGAATGTCTCAGCACCTTTTAGAGGATTTGCACATACTGTTCTGTTAGCCTTGTTGGGCAGATAGATAGATTGATAGATAGATAGATAGATAGATAGATTGATAAATAGATAGATAGATAGATAGATAGATAGATAGATAGATAGATAGATAGATAGATAGATAGATAGATAGATATTTTTAGTTCCAAAACTGCTACCATCCTGCATGAAATTCAATGTTAATTTCATTACGGATGCTAGTCGTTTTTGGTAAAGGGAAATAGATAGACAGATATATAGATCAGATAGATAGCTGGATAGATAGATAGATAGACAGATAGATAGATAGATTGATTGATTGATATATTGATTGGCTTATTTATTGATTGATTGTTACATTGATTTAATATAGATGTTGGGAAAGTTGACAACATGTTAGCATTCTGAATAAATATTGTTGGTGAACTTTTCAGCATGCTCCCAGAAGACACATACGTATTCAAAGGACCACCAGTTCAAAGTCTCAACCAAAAAACAACATGATGTTATGTTTTGCTCATGAACATTTCTCCACACAGTACATGTGTTGTGTTTGCTCTCAAACCAGACTTCAAATCTGGCACTTTTAGCTGGACAGGTGCATTGACCACTAGGCCACACAGATGGTGATCGTGTGGTTACAAAAAATTTTAACACACTCTAAAAAATGTCGGGACAAAATTGGTTTTTTAGATTTTGAAAAACCAAATTTCAATGCAAAACCAACATCCATGGCTCTGTCTTATATGCCTAATCTTTGGCCTTGCCTCGGTCTCGGGTGTCTTTGGGCCAGTGTTTGAGACCTACACGTAGGAACTGCCCTCAAGTCCACATTCTGATGGCCTCGGCCTCGGTCTCAGAGGCTCATGCCTCGGTCTGGAGGTCTAGGATTCCCCGGCCTCTACTACATCACTTGAAGTTTATGTTTTCGAAGGTCTTGTCTTATGACTTGGGCTTAACCATGCACAATCAAACCCCAGATCACAGGAGACCTGGAGCAAGGAATTTTGGCCACCCTGTCATTCTATATCTTCTCTGCAGGCATGCTCTGTTGAATTCCACAGTCCACAATCAAATGATTTGATCTTTAAAATGCTTGTCCCTGTCAAAAAGTCACCTCTTTTGCAGCCAATCATTCTTGACCATCAGTTAAACATGATGAATATTGTGACAGTCACGTGACTTGTGCCCTATCACATGATCTAAATGTTCCAAAATGGCTGCTAATTCTCGTGAAAGACGTGATTGTGGTAATTTGTTCAGGTGCACTTTTTAAAAGGTCACAAAATCAATGGTTTGAAAAAAAAATTTAATCAATGACTTCAAAAATGGTCCAATTGTTGTGTTCCATTCCTTGCAAAAAGAATTCCTACATAACAAACAATTGTACATAATTTTGAATTTTAACTGAATATGGGACATTCGAGGCTGAGACCGAGGCATAAGCCCCCAAGAACGAGTCCAATCACAATGTCGTCGCGGCCGGTCTTGAGGCCTCCAACACTGGCCCAAAGACACCCGAGACCAAGGCATGACCAAGGATTGGGCCTCTTGCGAGACTGAGACCATGGCCATCAGACATGGCCCCGAGGATGAGGCCGGCCTCAAGACCTCCAACATTTTAGAGGGGGGGGGCGGTTTATGTCATGATTGCATATAACATCCCTTCGGGGAAGTTCTGTCTATCTTACCTTTCCACCTGTCTGTCTAGCTGTCTGTCTGTCTGTCTTTGAAGCCATCCATATCTGTCTATCTGCCCACACAATCACTCCTTTCACATCTATCATCTTCTATGAGAATCTCTGCAATAGGCCAATGACTGTCAAGTTACAACATGTTAAGTTGTTTTGATGGTGAACCTCTGGCTCTTTCAGGGAATTAAATTCACTTGCGTCAATCGAGTATCAAATGACTAACTCTGCGGTGTCAAATGACTACTTTTCAGAAATTTTCAATTAATTTGTCATTCAATTCAAAGAGGCCTGTCTACTATGTGCCCAGACTTTGCTATGGATATTAGGTTCTATAGAAACTTAGAAACTGAGAAGAATTCCTAACATACACTATTTAGTGTTTACATGTTTGAATTCAGCATAAATATACAGGCCCACACTGCATAGACAACATAGATAAACCATGGAATAGTAATATAGTATAGTATTTACTTCATCAGATTAAGAAGGTGTGCTCAATAAAAATTGTAGGATATAGAAAGACATATTTTCCAGCCTGTGTGTCCTTTTCTTTACTTGGTTGTCATTTTCATCTGTCTATCTGTCTATCTGTTTAAAAAAAGTTTCTATCTGTTATCAGTGCACTTCTATATATGTATATATATCTCCTTATCTATCTATCTAACTATCTATCCAGGACTGTTAAATGATGGCATTTCGGCGATTCCGCATCTTCATAAACGGACGCTAGTCACCTTGCGAAAATTCAGGATATAAAGTTCTTTCAGCGACCATTATGTACAGTGTTAGTACAATCATATTTTGCCATGATACTAATGATAGTGACATTTTCGCGCTCAGAAAAAGTAGCACTGCACTCAGAAAAAGTAGCACTGCACTCAGAAAAAGTAGCACTGCGCTCAGAAAAAGTAGCACTGCGCTCAGAAAAAGTAGCACTGCGCTCAGAAAAAGTAGCACTGCGCCCAGAAAAGTAACCATGAGGTATCAGGTGTATCAATTTAAATTTAAATGTATGAAGTTTTAACCACATGGCATGTATATTAATTATAATTATTGGAGATTTTAATACTTGGAAGGTTAGTCTATACCTCTCTTTGTGGACATTGTCAGGCTTTTGCTATGGCATGTGAAGGTATAGTTAAGTTCAAACTATAGTTAAGTTAAAATCTGTGTCATCTTTTAAGTGTCAAAGGATTGCCCCCAGTTGAAAGATCTTATTTAAAGGGTAAAATATGTACCCCTCTGACCTCAAAGGTGCAAATTCTTACCCTAAAATTACCCTAAATATATCATAGCCTGTTAAAGTTACATATCTTTGCAAAAGTTGTTATAAATATAAGGATATCACAGTCTTACCATATAACACATGACATTTCAAAAGTAATTTAAGAAGATAACTTAATAATTTGGGTGTAAATTTATATACTTAAATACAGGTTTCACAGTAAATCTATATACTCATAAAATATTTCCTGACTTATCACATGTTATTATGTTAAGAATTTATTACATAAAGAATTTTGGGATTTTTATCTTTATAGTCATAAGTACCTCACTGGCTTGTGCCTATCATCTTGTCATGTCTTTTAAATACTCCAAAGAATGTCTGAGATAATCCTACTTTTCATGTAATATACAAATATGTATCTGCCCACTCCATGCATCCAATTCCATATATATGAAAATGGAATTAATCAAACTACTCTTAACACTCGTGTATTGACATAAAAGTTTGACAATATTCTGAATAACTTTCAATTTTGCAATTTTCTAACACTTCATTGTAGAACCTTAAATTATATTACGGAGACACCAAACAAACCTTAAAACTTGAAGTTTATTCATAAGAAATTCAGTAAAGAAACCCGAAACTTTTTGTTGTTATAACTCGATCAAGTCACCGACAAGTTCAGGTCACTTTTTCGCACTTATATTACCCTCGGTTTCACTTTACGACATCAAACGTGTTGGAGAAAGTGCGAAATAATCCCATTTCTCACTTTTGGATATTGAATTCAATGATTTATTTCCTTTTTGTGTGATCTTACGCAATAGCTTCTATCATGACATTGTTAAACCAACATTTATATCCTTTAGTGAGCTGAAAACCAAAGAAATCCTCAAATTTTATTGACACCCAAAAAGCTTTGGAGTAAGTTTTGACAGCGTTTGAGCACGAAGGCTTTTGTTGGGTCAAGAAGATTCAAGATAGCAGTTTAGTGAAAAATTCTATCAATGTTTGACCTAAACATAAAGGTTAAGATATAAGGGTTCATATTTGTATAAGATCTACAATGTTAGTCACAACGAAAAGGTGTAAATATGGGGACAGACCTGACAAAAGCATCGATATATGTATGTATATCGCGCATGAAATTCGCAAACACATAGTTTGCATATATTCGCATATATTTCACAGAACCGATAAACGTAACAAAACATTGAAAACAAGCTCTCTGTACATGACATGAAAATAGTTATGGATCAAACAGAAAGTCTTGGCAAAAAAGTTTTCTGTATTGTTGAAATGTTTTAAGATACTATTCACCTGATGTCCTATTGAAGCAAGAACCTGCCACACAGTGCTGCACTTTTGATACTTGCACCCCAATACAAGATTGTTATTATACCGTAGAAACAGATGGAATGTCAATCATTTATTTTGGAGAAATTTTATCTTCACATTAATAAAAGGGTATATAGCAGATGATCAGAGTATAAAGACCCATCTGTTCAAATAGCTCGATGTCATTAGCATATACAATAACTCACAATGTGCCTTTGAGGCAGTGGATTCCTAACAAAGTTTACAAATCACCCTATCCTTGCCCAGTTCATCCACTCTAACAAGCATTTGACAAGGTGCAGAGAAGAGTCTAAGCAATTTAATCTAATGCAAAAATCATGCACCCCAGTATGGCTGTTCTCTTGGTTTGAACAGGGAGTTTAGTCAGTTAGTACATGGCTACCAGAGTGAATAGATACAGGACATAAGCACCAACCATCCATCCATCTTTGTTCAGTTTTAGGTGTTCTGTTTAGAGATATCTTTGTATCACAGATGAGCTACTTGCCTTGAATTTCCAGTGTCACAATCACAAGGGTTTTGCACCAAACCCTTTTGTTTTTATATAACTAACTATAATAATTTACACAACAACCATAGGTTCAAAAACCCCTATGGTGCCAATATGGCTTTTATCTTGGTTCACCTTTGAATTGTAGTGAGCCTTCTACTGATTACAGCTCAGGACAACCAAAGCCACAGAGCAGAGCCCATAGGCAGATGATTCACATGAAGTTGAAGATGCAATGGAACTTGAATGATTTCATAAACATGTGCTTTCTTCAAAGCTATCTCAGGAAGACAAATAATGTTGCCATTTCTTCTTCTTTTTTGCAGATTATTTTACCTTTTTTTATTTTAGACTCAAATCTTGGTGTGGCTCATTCTTAACTCTGCTTTTGGCCAAAATCTGGTTCTCCAAAAACAGTTATTTGCTGATCGTGATAACAGCAAGAAAAGATAAAAAATATCACAGATATCTTGCACAAACTCAAGCCAACTCCAGACAAAATACATAGTATTGACAATTGTAAGAATCTTTCTATTTGAGAGCTGCTTGTATTAGCTTTACAATGTCAACAATGAACTGTGTCACAATAGTCTGGAAATGTCAAGTGGTCTCCATTCAATTTAGCAAGTTCTTGTGCTCATGAGTGAGCTCAGTCAAAGGCTCTTTCTTAATCTATGAACTTTGTCAAAAGGTTCTCAGAGTCTCCTCCAATCAGGGGAGTCAGTCAAAAATTACTCCAAAGTTAAACCGAACGACTGGCTGGCAGCGACTGCCAAATATACATTTCATAAGATGATGTCTTACTCATAGGTAAAGGCGATCAATAAATTGCCCAAAAATATTGCCCAAACCCCCCCCCCCCAAATTAACAAAATGTTCTGCATGAAACTCCCTGAAAAATTGCCCTTCCGAAACTTTTTCAGGGGCTACAGTCCCCTATATGCCTATAGTCTTATAATAATTATCTCATAATATAGCTTGAGATCATTCATCCAACCAATGAGATATGGTCTATCAATATTTTCTTGTGAAAATATAGTTTTGACCTTGCTCTGGTTGAGTTGGACATCATGTAATAATAATAATAACTAGTATAACTGATATTGCCGTACGGCAATATCGGATAATCCCCCGCGCCCCCCCTGTCTCCCTTGCCCTGCTTACTCCCTCCAACCAGTTCATGGCCTTCATGATGAATTCTTGAAGAGGCTCATATATTGAAATGAGACATCGCTTGGCATGGAGACCTGTGTTTGGTGCCCAGCGGTACCACCCTCAAAGCAATACATTTCCAGTGAATGGTAGGTGAAACCCTAACCCTAATGGGTTATTGTAGACAAACCATGCAAGTTATGGAGCTGTGCTTACATACAAAAATAGAGGAAAAAATTATGAACATGACGAATCAGTTTTAATTAATTTTGATAAATAATGAATGAGTTATAATTGAATATATAAAATGTTATATGTAAAATTGGTTAAAGGTAAGAGGAAGATATCCCTGTAGCTTGCTAGAGGGCGTAATTTAACACATTTTTTGGTGTTAATTTCATGAGATTTGAACGATTATAACCAGAGCAATTTACGTTTCAATTTTGAAATTACAAAAATTCTCTAGGAAAAAGTATTTGATTTAGGCAAATTTCCTTTTGGCACAATATGGAGGCCCAACCTGGGTAGCCCGCATAAATTATTCATGAACATCCATGAAGTTCTTCATGCACTTTTTGAGGGAAAACGTTTTGATAGGCCCAAAAAATGACATAAAATTTTCAATGTCTGACGCGATTCTACGCCGCGCGTCTGACACTATAATGCTATACATCATTGGAAAGCTGAGAAACAGACCTTTCTTGTGATATGTGAAACTAGTCTGTAGCTGCGATAGGGACCGAGATATGGCCACTTGAAGTTTGAGTTTTTGTGCGTCCGTAGCTCCGAGACCGTTTGTCCGAGCGGTCCGTAACTTTGTGAAGTTGGTACACTAGAGTAGGTCTGTAAGTATACCTATTTTCAGCTTTCTACAAGCATTCCTTCCCTGTTTTTCAGAAAAATTTCAGTCAATTTTCGGGATGTCCAATTTTGAAAAAATCATATCTTGAAATGTATTCATGAAATCTCCATGAGACGCCTTTCTGCACTGGAGACTTTGTCAAGGTATCTTAGAAAAAATCAGCAGGTCCCAGTTATGCGTAGTTTCTCAGAAACCTGCGCCGGAAATTTTTTTTATATTTTGCTCATAACTTATAAGCAGCATGAAATTTGATCATGAAATTTCGTATGAAGTAGCACGCAATGGAGTTGCATATTACCCTTGACTTGCAGAACAGTATCTGTAATACTTTTGAAGTAATCGCAGTTTTTCTGAGCTGAATAAGAATAATAACTAGTATAACTGATATTGCCGTACGGCAATATCGGATAATCCCCCGCGCCCCCCCTGTCTCCCCTTCCCTGCTTACTCTCCCCTCCCAATTCATGTCCTTCACAATGAATTCTTAAAAGCATGTATGAACGCTGCAATGTTGTTGGAACATATGCCTATCAAATATCTTGACTGCCAGACACACCTGTGGAGGCCAAGCGTACCATCCTGCAGACAATGCATATTGAGTAAACCCTAACCCTAACCCTAATGGCCTGTTGCAGGCAAGCCATAAGAGTTGTGAGGTTGTGTCTACATAGAAAAATCAGGCAAAAAATTAGCGACATGTCATTTGAGTTTCAACTGATTTGAAACATTCACTTAGTACCTATGATTGAATATATGAAATCATACATGTAAAATAGGTTATTAGAATCAGGTCCATGCCCTTGGAGAACATAGTCCGGTTGCTGAGGCCCAAAAATGGACCCGAGCGGTAACCGGCTGAAATGCATTCATTCCAAAGCAGAATTTTCTGAATTTTTCAGAAATGGTATTTTTATTGTTCTATCTGGGGGCTATCTTGGTCAAAAATGGTTACCATGGCAACCAAAATATAAAAAAATTCTTAGATAATGAAATCTAGTAATTTCCATATCTCTTTGTCTTTTTATCCGATAGACAAAATTTTTGTGTCGATATATATGTTATCAAACATGCCCGTGTCATTGGTGCTATTGGGGTTAAGGTCAAAGGTCAACTTCATTTGCATATGGAATGTTTCTGCATAAAATGTACCCATTAAAAGAAGGTGGTTTGTTATATTTTATGTTTCACTTACTCAGACTTGGATATTATTGTGAAATCCAAACACAAATTTATTTCAGCATCCATCTACAAAAAGATGAGACCCAAATTGCGATATTTGATTCATTTATAATGAGAAAGATTTCCATAGAAACAGGAAAGTTGATCTGCCTTGCAATTTCTCGGTCATTGAAAAATTGACACTCATCTTTCACGCACCACGTATACATTACTTTAGTTCGATTCTATACATACACTAATGTAACTTTCCTTTGTGAAAATGTACCAATATGTTGTAGAACTTGCTTTTTTTCAAGTTACATAATGCTATCTGTTATGTTGCCATGGAAACAGTTTTAAAATGAAACAGAATCACAAAATATGTTCTTCCAGGCATGTGTATTTGATCTTGGTGATGAGCAGCCAGAAAAGATTGATTCTTATTCAGATTTTTCAGAATTTTTCAGAAATAGCATTTTTAGTGTTCTATCTGAATGCTATATAGGTCAAATATGGTTTTCGTGGCAACCAAATTGTAAATAAATGTTTATTTTATGAAATCTAGTAATTTTCATATATCAGTGTCTTTTTATCCTATAGAATAAATTTAAGTGTCCATATATATGTTATCAAACATGCCCGTGTCATTGGTAACACTGGGGTTAAGGTCAAAGGTCAACTTCATTTGCATATGGAATGTTTTTTCATAAAATTTACCACTTAAAACATTAAAGTTTGTCATATTTTGTGTTTCACCAAGCCAGACTTGGAAATCATAGTGAAATCCAAGCACTAATTTATTTCAGCATCCATCTACAAGAAGAAAGGACCAATACTGTGATGCTCAATTTTGTTATCATGCAAGACATTGCCATAGAAGCAGGACAGTTGATTTGCCTTGTGATTCATTGCAGCTTTAGTGCACCACATATACTTAACTTCAGTTCTTAAACATATTAAAATGTGACATATCTTCATAAGAATGTATATTATGTAGAACTTGTCTTTTATTTAAGATTACATAATGTCATCTATTCTGTTGCCATGGGAACAGTTTTGCTAAATAACAGAATCACCAAATATGTTCTTCCCAACTTAATATCTAATCTGGGTGGTAGGTAAGATGCTATAATACGTTGATTCTGAAACAGAATTTTGTGAATTGTTTATTTTTTTTGCTCAAACTTAGTCAAAATTGGTTGCCATGGCAACAGAAACATGACTAATTGCAACATAAGTTTATCAGTCTGGGAAATTACCACGTACATGTACTGAGGATTCCAATGTCTTCAGACCTGGAGGTCTCGCACTCCAGTAGGTACTGTCCTCACTGTGCTGTGAAACTATTGAGGGTCCTAGCCTGGATAGGACTCTGTTAGTGTTTAGCATCATCTTTCATAGGCAATTTAAAGATAACATTTGTTGTTATCACTGCCCAACTTGGCATGGAGGTGTATCAGGGCCTCAACTTTCTCTGTACATTTTGTCAGGCCTTTCAATTACATAACCAGGAAAAGAACACAATAATTCCAGAGAAAACAAGGGTACTGTCATAGGGGCTAATGAATTAGCAAGATTTTCTGCTGAGACCATGCTGGTCAACCCCAAAGACTAATTTTGTTCAAATGATGTTGAAATTATCTAAAGTAGCCTCTATCATAGGCCCCTAACCTGTAAGGACAGGGGCACCCCATGATCTGTTATGCCAAATATCTGTTATGAAGCAGGCGCCCGGCTGGTTGGCAGACTGTCAGCTGAGATTTTTCCAGCTGGCAAAGTTGTCAACTGGGAGTCAATTTTTGGCATGATCAACTTTGTCAACTGATGAAATATGCAACCGGGTAACGAGAAAGCAGTTGAGACGGCCAGCTGAACAATCTAAGTGTCACAAAAGATGTGCAACCAGGAGCTTACACTGATATGGGCATTATTGTAACAATGTAACAGGCTGTCTTGAGTATATTCTAGTTATGCATGGCAATTACAATTTTGGCAAAAATATTCTTATCAGTTTGTAACTCAAGCATGGCATGGCATACAAAATAACTTGCAACTCATCTCACACTATAATATTTTGGTCTATAGATATCTGTAGTAAAGCAAATCTCTTTTATTTGTGTTCTTTCAGTATTAAATAATAGAAAAGTAGAAAAATAATTTACAGATTAATGCACTTTTTAGCTCCTTTGGCAGCTGAGTGGCTTAGTGGTCATGGTCCAGATCTGATCTGATGGGTTCGAACAATGTGAGGAAAATCTAAATATATTCAGTAGACCTTCACCAGCAAAATCCGAGATGTACGTCATTTGGATGTTAAATTGGCAGATCCTTCATCTCTATCTGTACTGGGCAAGTTAAAGATCCTTCACATGCAACATGTCGAGTAATCCCATCTTGTCAATAAACCCTCATGAGCACTCAGAAGTGGCTTAGATGGCTGCATTTACAACTATATAGCCATGTACATATTTTGACATGGAGAATTGGAGATGGGAGCCAGGTGAGTTGGCATGATATGAACCATCATGTCAGTGGAAGGAGAACTTCCCTAACCCTCCCCACATGAAACTGGAATAATCTTATGATACCTGATCTTCAAGGTTATGGTAACTAACAGGCTGCTGTGGAGAGAGTGTCTGCAGAGGGTATCTGGAGGGTTTTGGGATCTCCTACTGTCATTTTCTGAGCCTTCTTGTGACAATGGGATCTGTCGATGTTGTGTTGTTCCAGTTGGATCCTTCTGTTTGATCGAACATGAGGCTGAGGTCATGGGCATCCTGCCACAGCAAAACAGTACTGTCAATGCCAGAGTTCTGGTCCCCGGGTGTTCTTGACTCTGGGAAGGATACAAGTTCTTCCATATGATTGATGAGCATCATAATAATTTACATAATAGGAGGGGTCAAGCATGGCTGTTTCTGCAGTATTTTTTAGCTAAAGAACTTTTTTTTTGTTGACATTCCTTGTCTTGACAAGGATGGTTCCATCTTGTTGTTGGCTCATTTCTTCAGGTTTTTTATCATATCGAGTATTAGTTTGTTGTTCTTAGAAGGAGGATTTCTTGTTGGTTTTATAACAAAATATTGATCTGGATAAATTATTATGACTGCCTTGTTACCATTGAGCTGGCCAGGTTGATGTAGTCATCTGATGATGACTGCTGCCATTTCCCTTGAGATTCTTGCGAGTTTTGCCAAGAAAATGCCTTTTTTCTAATTCGTCCTCCAAGCTCCCCACCCACCATGTAGCCCAGCGACAGGAAACTATATTACGGTTCTGCCCAGTACCCTAGTCCCAGGAAAACATGGCAAATAAAATACTCTTTAAGAAAGCTTGATCATTAATGCAGCAGCAATCATAGTGAGAGATATGTCAGCATGTACGCACATAGTGAAAGCCTTCCTTGGTTGGCCCATCAGCCATGGTCAAATAGGACATGCTCTAATGGAAACTTGACAAGCCGATTGACTGGATAAGGCAAATCCGGCCTCCCATCTAAGTGAAACCAGGCCTGAGTAATGTATTTTATGGACAGGACAAACTTTGTCCTACAAACTCAGGACCCCTTCAATAGGCCTTCATCCTTCATGTAACCCATGTCAAAGGTGTAAGCTTGATAACATATATATTAATATATCGACACAAAAATCTTGCCTATTGGACAAAAAGACACTGGAATATGGTAATTACTAGATTACATTGAACTAAGTACTTGTTTTTATTTTAGTTGCCATGGAAACCATTTTTGACCAATTTATCATTCAGACAGAACAATAAAAATGCCATTTCTGATCAATTCTGCTTCAAATCAATCTTTTACCATCTGCTTACCCCCAAGGTCAAAATATACATGCTGGGAATAACATATTCTGTAATTCTGTATCATATTAAAACTATTTCCATGGCAACAGAATAGCTAGCATTTCGTAAATTAAAAACAAAGCAAGTTCTACAAGATATGTTGGTACTTTCTTACAAAGAAAAGTTACATTTGTGTATGTATAAAAATGGACTAAAGTGATGTTAATGTGGTCCATGAAAGATGAGTGTCCACTTTGCAATGACCCAGAAATCTCAAGGTAGATAAACTTTCCTGTTTGTATGGCAATTTTTCGTGTTATCAAGCATCACCATATGCATGATTTGGGTATCTTCTTTTTTTGGATGCTAACTGAAATAAATTGGTGCTTGGATTTCACTATGATTTCCAAGTCTGGCTTGGTGAAACACAAAATATAACAAACTTTCATGTTTTAAATGGTAAATTTTATGAAAAAACATTCCATATGCAAATGAAGTTAACCTTTGACCTTAACCCCAGTGTTACCAATGACACGGGCATGTTTGATAACATATATATGGACACTTAAATTTATTCTATAGGATAAAAAGACACAGAGATATGGAAATTACTAGATTTCATCAACTGAACATTTATTTATAATTTCGTTGCCATGGAAACCATTTTTGACCAATACAGCATCAGCTAGAACACTAAAAAAGCCATTTCTGAAAAATTCAGAAAATTCTGCTTCAGAATCTATCTTTTCTGGCTGCTTACCATCCGGAGCATATACATGCTGGGAAGAACATATTCTGCAAATTCTGTTTCTTATAAAAACTGTTTCCATGGCAACACAACAGATAGCATTACGTAAATTTTGAAAAAAAGCAAGTTCTACAACATATTTGTACATTCTTACAGAGGAAAGTTACATTTGTGTATGTCTAAAAACGGACTAAAGTGATGTATACGTGGTGCGTGAAAGATGTGTGTCAATTTTTCAATGATCGAGAAATTGCAAGGTAGATCAACTTTCCTGTTTCTATGGAAATTTTTCGCATTATAACTGAATCAAATATCGCAGTTTGGGTCTCATCTTTTTGTGGACGGATGGTGAAATAAATTTGTGTTTGGATTTCACAATAATATCCAAGTCTGAGTAAGTGAAACATAAAATATAACAAACCACCTTCTTTTAATAGGTACATTTTATGTAGAAACATTCCATATGCAAATGAAGTTGACCTTTGACCTTAACCCCAATAGCACCAATGACACGGGCATGTTTGATAACATATATATCGACACAAAAATTTTGTCTATCGGATAAAAAGACAAAGAGATATGGAAATTACTAGATTTCATTATCTAAGCATTTTTTTATATTTTGGTTGCCATGGTAACCATTTTTGACCAAGATAGCCCCCAGATAGAACAAAAAAAATACCATTTCTGAAAAATTCAGAAAATTCTGCTTTGGAATGAATGCATTTCAGCCGGTTACCGCTCGGGTCCATTTTTGGGCCTCAGCAACCGGACTAACAGATAAGGCAATAATTTTACGCATCTTTTAGTGTTAATTTCATAAAATTTGGATAGTTAGAAGCTGAGCAATCTAATGTTAAAATGTGAAATTAAAAAAATTCTCTAGGAAAAACCATTTGATGTAGGCAAATTTCCTTTGAGGACAGTATGTAGGGCTAACAAAGGTATATTGAAAAAAATATTCACGGACATCCAAGAAGAGCTTCATAGATTTTTTTGCCAAAAATGTTTTGATAGGCGCAAAAAGTGACATGAAATTTTCAATGTCTGACGCGATTCTACGCCGTGCGTCTGATACTATAATGCTATACATCATTGGAAAGCTGACAAACAGACCTTTCTTGTGATATGTCAAACTAGTCTGTAGCTGCGATAGGGACCGAGATATGACCACGTGAAGTTTGAGTTTTTGTGCGTCCGTAGCGCAGAGACCGTTTGTCCGAGCGGTCCGTAACTTTGTGAAGTTGGTACACTAGAGTAGGTCTGTAAGTATACCCATTTTCAGCTTTCTACGAGCATTCCTTCCCTGTTTTCCTGAAAATTTTCCGTAAATTTTCGGGATGTTCAATTTTCAAAAAATCGTATCTTGAAATGTATTCATGAAATCTCCACAGGACGCCTTTCTGCACTGGAGACTTTGTCAAGGTATCTTAGAAAAAATCAACAGGTCTCAGTTATGCTTAGGTTCTCAGAAACCTGCGCCGGAAATTTTTTTTGTATTTTGCTCATAAATCATAAGTGTCTTGAAATTTCATCATGAAATTTCGTAAGCAGTAGCGCGCAATGGAGTCACATATTGTGTTTGAGGTTTCAGGATGTTATCTCTAATAGTTTTGTAGTAATCACAGTTTTTCTGAGCTGAATAAGAATAAGAATAATAATAATAACTAGTATACTAAATTGCACAGCAATTTAAAGGAAGAACTTCCCTTCCTTCCCAATCCCTTCCCTTCCAATTCCTACCCTTCACATGCCTTCCTTCCCCTTCCATTCCGTTGTCTTCCATGCTGAAGCTGTTTCATTTGCAAAAGGGTAAGTGTTGCTATCACTAGACATTTGCTTGCAATACAGTCACATATATTGAAATGACACATCGCTGGGCATGGAGACCAGTGTGTGGTGGCCAGCGGTACCACCCTCAAAGCAATACATTTGGGTGAATGGTAGATGAAACCCTAACCCTAATGGCTTGTTGTAGACAAACCATCAGAGTTATGGAGCTGTGCTTACATGGAAAAATAGAGCAAAAAATTAGGAATGTGTCAAATCAGTTTTAATTGATTTTGATAAATAATTAATGAGTTATAATTGAATATATAAAATGTTAGATGTAAAATTGGTTAAAGGTAAAAGGAAGATATCCTTGTAGCTCATGAGAGGGCATAATTTTATGCATTTTTTGGCATTAATTTCATGAGATTTGAACAATTAGAACCAGAGCAATTTACGTTTCAATTTTGATATTAAAAAAATTCTCTAGGAAAAACTATTTGATGTATGCAAATTTCCTTTTGGTTCAATATGGAGGCGCAACCTGGGTATCCTACATAAATTATTCATGAACATCCATGTAGTATTTCATACACTTTTTTACAAAAAACTTTTTGATCGGCCCAAAAAGTGACATAAAATTTTCAATGTCCACCGCGATTCTAAACCGGACGTCGCACAGGATATTGTTATACACCATTGGAAAGCTGACATTGTGAGCTTTCCAAAAATGTCCCTGGTTTGTTTCTAGGACCAATATTAAGGGAGATACGGCCGCTCAAATGTTCAACTTTTGAGGCCCTGTGGCACCAAAAGTATTGGACCTGGGATGCCATACTTTTGCATAGACACTATACCCTGGTAGTACTAACAATTCCTGTAAGGACATCAAAATCTGACATTCCAATCATGGTTTTTCATGACATCACCCCTCGAAATTCCGGTTTGCTCGAATTTTGAACTTTTTTTTCTCCATAACTATTCATCCTATTACCACTAGGCTCCTCTCCGCACTGCATATTCCATTACAGATTAACAGGAAAAAATTTCATGTAATTCTGACTGACAGTTATCCCAAAACCAGAAGCAGACATTTTTGGTCAAGATTGCCCGTAATTTCTATGTCAAATGGAATTCCGTTGCGTAATTCCCAGCACAGAAGGAATTTTACACTGTCAAAATAGTTATTCCCTTTTTATGTGGAAATAGTAATTTGGTCAGGAGTTATTTAACATTTAAGGAATGACGAAAATGCGGCGGAAGAAAAAGAATAATAAGAATAATAATAAAGACGTACAATATCAATAAGAACTTCCCTACGGGAAGTTCTTAACTAGTATAACTGATATTGCCGTACGGCAATATCGGATAATCCCCCGCGCCCCCCCTGTCTCCCTTGCCCTGCTTACTCCCTTCAACCAGTTCATGGCCTTCATGATGAATTCTTGAAGAGGCTGATATATTGAAATGAGACATCGCTTGGCATGGAGACCTGTGTTTGGTGCCCAGCGGTACCACCCTCAAAGCAATACATTTCCAGTGAATGGTAGGTGAAACCCTATCCCTAATGGGTTATTGTAGACAAACCATGCAAGTTATGGAGCTGTGCTTACATACAAAAATAGAGGAAAAAATTAGGAACATGACGAATCAGTTTTAATTGATTTTGATAAATAATGAATGAGTTATAATTGAATATATAAAATGTTATATGTAAAATTGGTTAAAGGTAAGAGGAAGATATCCCTGTAGCTTGCTAGAAGGCGTAATTTAACACATTTTTTGGTGTTAATTTCATGAGATTTGAACGATTATAACCAGAGCAATTTACGTTTCAATTTTGAAATTACAAAAATTCTCTAGGAAAAAGTATTTGATTTAGGCAGATTTCCTTTTGGCACAATATGGAGGCCCACTCTGGGTAGCCCGCATAAATTATTGATGAACATCCATGAAGTTCTTCATGCACTTTTTGAGGGAAAACGTTTTGATAGGCCCAAAAAATGACATAAAATTTTCAATGTCTAACGCGATTCTACGTCGCGCGTCTGACACTATAATGCTATACATCATTGGAAAGCTGAGAAACAGACCTTTCTTGTGATATGTGAAACTAGTCTGTAGCTGCGATAGGGACCGAGATATGGCCACTTGAAGTTTGAGTTTTTGTGCGTCCGTAGCTCCGAGACCGATGGTCCGAGCGGTCCGTAACTTTGTGAAGTTGGTACACTAGAGTAGGTCTGTAAGTATACCCATTTTCAGCTCTCTACAAGCATTCCTTCCCTGTTTTTCTAAAAAATTTCAGTCAATTTTCGGGATGTCCAATTTTCAAAAAATCATATCTTGAAATGTATTCATGAAATCTCCACGAGACGCCTTTCTGCACTGGAGACTTTGTCAAGGTATCTTAGAAAAAATCAGCAGGTCCCAGTTATGCGTAGTTTCTCAGAAACCTGCGCCGGAAATTTTTTTTATATTTTGCTCATAACTCATAAGTGTCATGAAATTTGATCATGAAATTTCGTAAGCAGTAGCGCGCAATGGAGTTGCATATTACCCTTCACTTGTAAACCAATATCTCTTATAGTTTTGAAGTAATCGCAGTTTTCCTGAGCTGAATAATAATAATAATAAGAATAAGAATAATAATAAAACGAACAATATCAATATAATCCCCCGCTCGCGGCGGGGGATTATAATAATAAAACGAACAATATCAATATAATCCCCCGCAAGCGGCGGGGGATTATAACTAGTATAACTGATATTGCCGTACGGCAATATCGGATAATCCCCCGCGCCCCCCCTGTCTCCCCTTCCCTGCTTACTCTCCCCTTCCAATTCATGTCCTTCACGATGAATTCTTAAAAGCATGTATGAATGCTGTAATGTTGTTGGAGCATATGCCTATCAAATATCTTGACTGCCAGACACACCTGTGGTGGCCAAGCGTACCACCCTGCAAGCAGTGCATGTTGAGTAAACCCTAACCCTAACCCTAATGGCTTGCTGCAGGCAAACCATAAGAGTTGGGGAGATGTGCATACATGGAAAAATCAGGCAATAAATTAGGAACATGTCATAGCATTTTCATCTGATTTGAAACATAAATGCAGGAGTTATAGTGGCTTATATAAAATCATCTATGTAAAATTGGCTATTACTATGAGCTGTATGGCCTTGGAGGACAGTAAAGGCGAGAATTTTAAGCATCTTTTGGTATTAATTTTATGAAAT
Source organism: Platynereis dumerilii (assembly GCA_026936325.1). Classification (NCBI taxonomy): domain Eukaryota; kingdom Metazoa; phylum Annelida; class Polychaeta; order Phyllodocida; family Nereididae; genus Platynereis; species Platynereis dumerilii. The sequence continues at coordinate 5,743,517 of JAPTHN010000022.1, read as the reverse complement.
TTGAATAACCGGAAGCTGAGCAATTTATATTTGAAGTTTGAAAATTAAAAAAATTCTCTAGGACAAACTAATTGATGTAGGTAATTTATGTTTGGGGACAATATGGAGGGCTGATATGGGTAGCCCACATAAAATAATGATGGACGTGCATGAAGAATTACATTGACTTTTTGAGCCGAAAAGGTTTTTTGGGCCTAAAAAGTGACATGAAATTTTCAATGTCCGACGCGATTCTACGCCGCGCGCCTGACACTATAATGCTATACACCATTGGAAAGCTGAGAAACAGACCTTTCTTATGATATGTGAAACTAGTCTGTAGCTGCAATAGGGACTGAGCTATGGCCACTTGAATTTTGAGTTTTGTCCGTCCGTAGCGCACAGACCGTTTGTCCGAGCGGTCCGTAACTTTATGAAGTTGGTACACTAGGGTAGGTCTGTAAGCACGCCCATTTTCAGCTTTCTACGAGCATTCCTTCCCTGTTTTTCAGAAAAATTTTGGCCAGTTTTCGGGATGTCTATTTTTCCAAAAATCGTATCTTGAAATGTGTTCATGAAATCTCCACGAGACGCCTTTCTGCACTGGAGACTTTGTCAAGGTATCTTAGAAAAAATCAACAGCTCTCAGTTATGCTTAGGTTCTCAGAAACCTGCGCCGGAAATTTGTTTTATATTTTCCTCATAACTCATAAGCATCATGAAATTTGATCATGAAATTTCGTTCAAAGTAGCGCGCAACGGAGTTGCATATTACCCTTGACTTGTAAAACAGCACCTTTAATAGTTTTGAAGTAATCACAGTTTTCCTGACTGCAATAATAATAATAACTAGTATAACTGATATTGCCGTACGGCAATATCGGATAATCCCCCGCGGGCCCCGTTTGACCCTAGCCCTGCTTATTCTCCCCTTTCAATTAATGTCCATAATTTTAGTGTATATGCCTCTTTGGTCATAGTATTATGCTGTTTCAGTTCATGAATAGATGACATATGCCTTATTATTATCACCCAATGCTTAAAAAATCCATTCCCTTGAATGTGTATGATTCCCTGTCATGATAGGCCTAAGCCTGCACCTTGTTCTTGCTGACGGTGTTTGGGTGTGCTGCTCTTTCCATTGTGTAATGTTGGGGCTTGGGAGCAAAACCTGGCAGTGAGGCAGAATGGTCCCAACAGCAGACTAAGATGCATCAGTGAATTATTTTTCAGCTTTATTTTACTGGCAAAGTATTGGACATAGGATGATGTCCTTATACCACAAAATAGGCCAAAAAATTAGCAACATGTACAATCAGTTTTAAGTGATTTGAAACAATAATGCATGAGTTATAATTGAATATATAAAATCATTTATTTGAAATTGGCTATTCAGAAGAGGTATATTTCCTTGGAGGACAGTAAAGCCCATATTTTTACGCATCTTTTGGTATTAATTTCATGAAATTTGAATATACAGAAGCGGAGCAATGTACATTTCAATTTTGAAATTCAAAAAATTCTCCAGGAAAAACTAATTGATGTAGGTAATTGATCTTTAGGGACAATATGGAGGGCTGATATGGGTATCCCACATAAAATATTCATGGACGTGCATGAAGAATTTCATAGACTTTTTGAGCCAAAAAGGTTTTTTAGGTGCAAAAAGTGACATGAAATTTTCAATGTCCGACGCGATTCTACGTCGGGCGTCTGACACTATTATGCTATACACCATTGGAAAGCTGAGAAACAGACCTTTCTTGTGATATGTGATACTTTGCTGTAGCTCAAATAGGGACCGAGATATGAGCACTTGAAAATTGGGTTTTCGGACGTCCGTAGCGCCAAGACCGTTTGTCCGAGCGGTCCGTAACTTTGTGAAGTTGGTACACTAGGGTACATCTGTAAGTGTACCCAATTTCAGCTTTCTACGAGCATTCCTTCCCTGTTTTCCAGAAAAATTTTAGAAAATTTTCATGACATCCAATTTTGAAAAATTCATATCTCTGAAACTATTCATGAAATTTACATGAGACGCCTTTCTGCACTGGAAACTTTGTCAAGGTATCTTACAAAAAATCAGCAAAGGCCAATTTTCTTTTGTTCTCCTGGAAACGCTGCCAGAAATAGATTTTTTATTTTCTCAATAACGCGTTAGTATCATGAAATTTGATCAAGAAATTTCACTGGAAGTAGCACGCAACAGAGTCACATATTGTGTTTTAGGTTTCAGGATGTTATCTCTAATAGTTTTGCAGTAATCTCAGTTTTCCTGAGCTGAATAATAATAAGAATAACTAGTATAACTGATATTGCCGTACGGCAATATCGGATAATCCCCCGCGACCCCCATAGCTCCCCGGCCCTGCTTACTCTCCCCTTCCAAATGATGTTTAGGCAACCAAATTTCATAATGATCCGTAAAGACTTTCTTATGTTTTAACATTAGACGCTTCGATGACCCAAAAAAGTGACATGAAATTTTCAATGCTACACGCGATTCTACACCGTTCGTCGTACACCATCATGCTATACACCATTGGAAAGCTGACAAACAGACCTTTCTTGTGATATGTGATACTTTGCTGTAGCTTGAATACGGACCGAGATATGAGCACTTGAAAACTGGGTTTTTGGACGTCCGTACCGACGAGACCGTTTGTGCGAGCGGTCCGTAACTTTGTGAAGTTTGTACACTAGGGTACATCTGTAAGTGTACCCATTTTCAGCTTTCTACGAGCATTCCTTCCCTGTTTTCCAGAAAAATTTTAGAAAATTTTCTTGACATCCAATTTTAGAAAATTCATATCTCTGAAGATATTCATGAAATTTCCATTAGACGCCTTTCCGCACTGGAGACTTTGTCAAGGTATATTACAAAAAATCAGCAAAGCCCAATTTGCTTTTGTTCTCCTGGAAACGTTGCCAGAAATTTATTTTTTATTTTCTCAATAACGCGTTAGTATCATGAAATTTCATCAAGAAATTTCGCTTGAAGTAGCGCGCAACGGAGTCGCATATAGTCCTTGAGGTTTTGGGACATTATCTCTAATAGTTTTGTAGTAATCACAGTTTTCCTGAGCTGAATAATAATAATAAAAGGTAAAAGAAGAATATCAATATAATCCCCCGCCGCTGCGCGAGCGGGGGATTATAACTAGTATAACTGATATTGCCGTACGGCAATATCGGATAATCCCCCGCGGGCACCGTATGACCCGAGCACTGCATACTCTTCTCTGCCAATTCATGTCCATCATTTTTGTATATTACCCTTGCCCGCTTTGTAGGGAATGAAGTTCTATTCCAAGAGTGAGCATGACATCATTACTGTAGTGCCTGTATGCCTTAATGAGTTTAATGCACAAATACAGGATGTAAAACCCAATGAGGAAACCCTTACGTATGATGCCCGCTCAATGAGCAACGTTTATCATTCCAATGTGATTATTACACTCTACATGCATGGTTTTCTTGACATTAGATACGCTGCCTTGGCAGTACAGAGCGGCTAGCTGCGATTGTTGAAGAAGGTCAGCTGTTGGGAAAGGTGGCAGTGAGACAGAATATGAGACTGCTGACTAACATGCATCTGTGAAAGAATTTTGTTCTTAATTTTACCAGCAAAGTATTGGAGATAGGAGGATGTCCTTATATCACAAAATAGGCCAAAAAATTAGGAACATGTACATTGCGTTTTAAAAGATTTGAAATAATAATGCACAAGTTATAATTGAATATATAAAATCATTTATGTTAAATTGGCTATGAAGAATAGGTTAATGCCCTTGGAGTACAGTGAAGTCCATAATTTTACGCATCTTTTGGTATTAATTTCATGAAATTTGAATGGGTAGAAGCATAGCAATGTGCATTTCAATTTTGGATTTCAAAAAATTCTCTCGGAAAAACCATTTGATGCAGGCAAATTTCCTTTGAGGACAGTATGGAGGCATAACAAGGGAATAAGTAAAAAAATATTCATCAACATTCACAAAGAACTTCATCGATTTTTCAGCCTAAAACGTTTCGAGGGGCGCAAAAAGTGACAACAAATTTTCAATGTCTGACGCGATTCTACGTCGCGCGTCTGAGACTATAATACTATACACCATTGGAAAGCTGACAAACAGACCTTTCTTGTGATATGTAATACTTTGCTGTAGGTGCAATAGGGCCCCAGATATGGGCAGTTGAATATTGAGTTTTTGGACGTCCGTAGCGCCAAGACCGTTTGTCCGAGCAGTCCGTAACTTTGTGAATTTGTTACACTGGGGTAGGTCTGTTAGTATACCTAGTTTCAGCTTTCTACAAGCTTTCCTTCCCTGTTTTTCCAAAAAATTTCAGTCAATTTTCAGGATATCCAATTTTCAAAAAATCATATCTTGAAATGTATTCATGAAATCTCCATGAGACGCCTTTCTGCACTAGAAACTTAGTCAAGGTACCTTAGAAAAAATCAGCAAAGCCCAAAATTCTTTGGTTCTCCTGGAAACTTTTCCAGTAATTGATTTTTTATTTCCTCGATTACTCATCAGTATCATGAAATTTGATCATGAAATTTTGTGAGTAATAGCACGCACAGGAGTTGCATATCATACTTGCTTTTCAAAACATTATCTCTAATAGTTTTGAAATGATTGCAGTTTTTCTGAGCTGAATAAGAATAATAAGAATAATAATAAGAACTAGTATAACTGATATTGCCGTACGGCAATATCGGATAATCCCCCGCGGGCCCCGTATGACCTGAGCCCTGCATACTCTTCTCTGCCAATTGATGTCAATTTTTTTTGTGTATTACCCTGGCCCGCTTTGTAGGGAATGAAGTTCTATTCCAAGAGTGCATATAACATCACTACAGTAGTGGCTGAATGCCTTAATAAGTTGAATGCACAAATACAGGATATAAAACCCTATCAGAAAACCCTTACGCATGATGCCCCTTCAATGTGCAAGTTATATCATTCCAATGGGATTATTACACTCTGCATGTTTTTGTTGATGCTAGAGACGCTGCCTTGACAGTACAGAGCGGTTAGCTGCAAATGTTGAACTAGGTCAGCTATTGGAAAAGGTGGCAGTGAGACAGAATATACCCGAGTGCTGACTAACATGCATCTGTGAAGGATTTTTTAGCTTTATTTTACCAGCAAAGTATTGGAGATAGCAGGATGTCCTTATATCACAAAATAGGCCAAAAAATTTGCAACATGCACATTGAGTTTTAAGTGATTTGAAATAATAATTCACAAGTTATAATTGAATATATAAAATCATTTATGTTAAAATGGCTATGAGGAATAGCTAAATGCCCTTGGAGGACAGTGAAGTCCATAATTTTACGCATCTTTTGGTATTTATTTCATGAAATTTGAATGAGTAGAAGCAGAGCAATGTGCATTTCAATTTTGAATTTCAAAAAATTCTCTAGGAAAAACCATTTAATGCAGGCAAATTTCCTTTGAGGACACTATGGAGGCATAAAAAGGGAATAAGTAAAAAAATATTCATCAACATTCACAAAGAACTTCATTGATTTTTCAGCCTAAAACGTTTTGCGGGGCTCAAAAAGTGACAACAAATTTTCAATGTCTGACGCGATTCTACGCCGCGCGTCTGAGACTACAATGCTATACACCATTGGAAAGCTGACAAACAGACCTTTCTTGTGATATGTAATACTTTGCTGTAGGTGCAATAGGGACCGAGATATCAGCACTTGAATATTGGGTTTTTGGACGTCCGTACCGCCAAGACCGTTTGTGCGAGCAGTCCGTAACTTGGTGAAGTTGGTACACTGGGGTACGTCTGTATGCTCACCCATTTTCAGCTCTCTATGAGCATTCCTTCCCTGTTTTTCAGAAAAATTTTGGTCAGTTTTCGGGATGTCTATTTTTTAAAAAATCATATCTTGAAATGTGTTCATGAAATCTCCACGAGACGCCTTTCTGCACTGGAGACTTTGTCAAGGTATCTTAAAAAAATCAACAGCTCTCAGTTATGCTTAGGTTCTCAGAAACCTGCGCCGGAAATTTTTTTTATATTTTCCTCATAACTCATAAGTGTCATGAAATTTGATCATGAAATTTCGTGTCAAGTAGCACGCAATGGAGTTGCATATTACCCTTGACTTGTAACGTAGTATCTGTAATAGTGTTGAAGTAATCGCAGTTTTTCTGAGCTGAATAATAATAAGAATAATAATAATAATAAAACGAACAATATCAATATAATCCCCCGCAAGCGGCGGGGGATTATAATAATAATAAAAGGTAAAAGAAGAATATCAATATAATCCCCCGCCCGCAAGCGGCGGGGGATTATAATAAAAGGTAATCGAAGAATATCAATATAATCCCCCGCCGCTGCGCGAGCGGGGGATTATAATAATAATAAATTAGGTATTTATATAGCGCTAGTTTCAGTAAAACTGCTCACCAGCGCTTGTTAGAAGGTTAGTCATAGTGTTGTTTAATAGATGGGTTTTCAAGTTTTTCTTGAAGCTTTCCAATGATTTGCAAGTCTTAGTTCCCTCGGGTAGAGGGTTCCAGAGTTGTGGTGCAACGCGGGAGAAAGCTCTATCCACTATTTTATTTTCTCCACGATTACCATGAACTGCCAGGAGTAATTTGTTGGTGCTTCGTAAGTTGCATTTTGGTTGTGTCATATGAATGAGCCGTTTCATGTACTCTGGAGCTTGACCATTCAAAATTTTCCATGTGGTTGTCAGGATTTTGAATTGAATCCTTGCGGGGATTGGAAGCCAATGTAACTTCTTTCTGTGATAGGTGACTCTGTCTTGTCTCTTTAGTTTTTCGATTAAACGTACAGCTGAGTTTTGCGTTACCTGAAGCTTATTTATTAGTCTTTGGGATACACCACAAAGTAATCCATTACCGTAATCCAAATGTGGGGTTACCAATGCATTTACTGCTGTTTTAATTGTGTCTTTGTTCAGATTTTTTTTAAGCTTTGAGATGTTTCTTAAGTTGAAGTATGCATTTTTGCACATTTTGTTCACCTGCTTTTCCATTGTCATTGATTTATCGAAGATCACACCAAGATTCCGCACATTGTCAGCTGTCTTGATATCAATGTCATTAACTTTAATGGATGTAATTTTCAGCTTTTTCAGCTGTTGAGGTGTGCCGATGATGAGAAGTTCGGTTTTGTCAGTATTGTTACAAAGCATGTTGTCATGAAGAAAATCTCTGATTTCTCTTATGCATTTTTCCATTTTCGTAACAGCATTAGATTGATCATCGAGAAAGTCGGGTTTGAAAGAGAGCACAAGCTGTTCATCATCTTCAACCTGGTTCCTCATTGCTACTTCACTAACTGGAGCGATATATGAGTTGAATAGAATAGGGCCCAATTTGGATCCTTGTGGAACCCCATATTTGAGATCAACATTTTCTGACACAACATCATTTATAAGTACTGCTTGGGATCTATTTGACATGTAAGATCTGAACCATTGTAAGGCATGACCATGTACACCATATCTGTTCTTCAGGCGTGAGAGGAGAATGTTGTGGTCAATTGTATCAAAGGCTGCTGACAAGTCCAAGAGTACCATCATTGTCACCTCACCCTTACCCATATTTAGCATTATATCATTGTGAATCTTGGTCAGAAGAGTCTCAGTGCTGTGGAATCTTTTGTAAGCGGACTGTTTTTTGTCATCTAGCTCATTTCTACTGATGTGGTCTATATACTGGTTTATCACAGCACTTTCAATAACCTTACTCAAAAAAGATAGATTGGAGACAGGTCTATAATTCTTTTTTATTGGATCAAGACCAGCTTTTTTCAGGAGTGGTTTCACCAGAGCATGTTTTAAGTCTTTTGGCATCTCACCAAGTGTCAGAGATAGGTTTACTATTTCCGTTATAATTGGTAGATATTCTTCAATGCATTCAAGCAGGAGCCATGTCGGGAGTGGGTCGAGAGCACAGTGCTTGATTGGCATATCAGATATTAGTTTTTTTACCTCAGTATTTGAAAGAATTTTGAAATTGTCAAGCTTTGACCCTACTTCAGTTTCTGCCTCATTCATGGAGTTACTTAAATTTACTTGCAGTTTTGATCTTATCTTTTGGATTTTGTCATCGAAGAATGTGTTGAACTCATTTGCTAGTTGTTTGTCATCATGATGGTGGGGCAGTGATAACTCTTGTTTTCGGTTGAGACAAGAATTGAGTACTTTGAACATTGCTCTGGAGTCTCCTTTTGTATTATGTATTTTCATTTTCAGGTCATCTGATTTCAGTTGATTCAGACGTGCGTTCATGGTATTTCATGATGTTAGACCACATCTGATGAGTGATGTCAGTGTGCACATGGTATCAAAGTACAATCAAGGTTTTGGTTATTTTTCATCTGATGAACATTGGTCGATCAAAAGCAAACCTAGGTCATCTACCCAGGCAGAGTTTGAACCCAGAGACTTGTAGGCTGCTGCAGAGCTGGTCTGGACTCTAACCACTAAGCCACCCAATTGTCATATAATACACTCTTAATGCAAAAGGTTCTTGATGTCATATATAAAGAACCCACAGCCGAACAATTTTGTTACGGGTTCAACTGAATTAAAAAGGTTCAATGTGATGATCCCCTTTGCTCCCAACTTGAGAGAAAGGAGTTCCGTTGCAGGAGTTCAGCGCAGCTGCATTATCTAAGTGTTGTTTTTGTTTGCTATTGGAACCTTTTTTTTTTAAAGTTGTATAATGAAACTTTTAGGGTTCCTTATCTATACCAGCTTATAGAACCCTTGAAGGTTCCATATAAAACCTTTTTGTTAAGAGTGTAGTTTCACATCAACAGATTAATTTAGGTACATAAACCAGTCCCTCGGTCTAACAAATCACCGCTCAACATTCAACAGAGTCGAAGCACTCAGCAAGATCTCAAAAGCAGCGAGGTGGAGAGCAGTCAAGGCCCTTGGAGGGTCTACATGAAAGCAATGTTCTTACGTGAGGGTTTGAAGAGGAAGAAGAAAGGGGTAACAAAGGAGAGGAAGGGTCTATTTGGTAAGGGTTCGGGAGGAAATGGGAATTTATAAAAGGGGATTGACAGATATGTACTAAGTAATAAGTGTACAGTAAGTAAGGCAAATAGATGTGTTTGGCATTAGTGGAAATTATCAAGCAATTTGTTGGTTTGCATCTAGATTTGTGGTAAGTCAGTTGAAGTTAGATGTTTTGAGATGGTTTAGTATAAATCTATTGGGTTTATAATATTTACATTCAGATATCATGATAGAATCAGTATTGAAATAAATAAAGCTGTCATATGCATGGGGTAAATTTCAGCCATCTGAAATGCACCCCTGGATTTTGTTCTTCAGTCATCTCAAAAGGAAGCAAACCGAAAAAGTATTTTCCAGAAATAGTGATTTTTATATGTAGGATTTCAGTGTTTGATTAAGGGGGCCCATGCCCCCCCCCGACCACTGAGGCAGCAAGTAGTGTTTTGAAGAAAAGTTGCGGTGATGTGGACCCTCAAACGCTGAATGACACCCGAGCCCCACTCCTAGACTACCCTGTCTGGATCCGCCACAGATTTTGAAAGTTGTCTGTGAAAAACATTCTTTGGAATTAGATATCTCATGCAATGGCATACGGATAACTCTTTCCGATGTAAAAGGTAGGACCTGTAGTGATGCCATCAATGTCCTCAAACAGTCAAAAGTGATTACTTGTCCTTCTTTTGCTGTAATAAATGCAAAAAAAAGGAAGATTCACCAAGATAACAGTAATTACTCCTTGAAAAAGAAAAAAAACAAAAATCATTGCCCTACCTTGAAAGCTGACATTCTTCCGACAACGCGATCCAGCGTTGCTTCTTAAGATGCTTTCGTTCTCCTTGTTCTTCTGCGCAATGGTAATATCCAACGAGTCCTCTTCTTCGAGGGGGTAAATTTGAGATTCCGAAAGTTTTGACGGTGAATCCGGTGATATGGTATCCGTGGACATGCTTCCGAGATCGGAATCTCCGGAACTGACGGATGAGGTGGAACCAGGACCTGAACGCATGACTGGAAGTGAAAAGGGAAATTAGTTAAAGAATATCCTTAAGATAAGCTCTACTGTTGCCTACAGAAATAATTTTAGCTAGCCATGGAAAGTGCAGCCTCCTTGAGCCAGATCTTGCCACTTGTGAGAGTTGATTGCAGATGAGAAGGATGGAAGATTGAGGCTTTACGGCCTGTATTTTTGCACAATGAGGGCTAATTGGGACAGGAGGAGGACACAGCATTGACGTGAAGGATGACTGAAACTGCCGTCCAACACTTGTAGCTGTAAGTCCAGGTGATCCGGCCAGAACCACGACAGAGTGACAGAGCAACAGTACTTTCACATTTTTCAAATACATTTCTAACACTCTAACATATATAAACATGTTCATATTCACCTTATTCTGGTCACAGACTGCCAGACCTTCATGTATATGTTTGTTTGTTTATTTTCAAGATACCATAACTTGAGCTATACAGTCAAGGCTGAGCTTAGGGTGAAACCAGACCTACAGAAGAGCACAACTCAAGTCTACCTTATACTTCAGTCAATATAACTCAGTGGAATCTACCCCAGTCATGAGCATTGTTGTATACATATGTGCAGGAACATCAAACAGGCATCAAACAAACATTGCAAGTGTTTATCTACTGAAATGTTTGATATTGAAATATTTGAGACAGGAATGTTGAAATTCTGAACAATTTCAGAACAAGATGTATGATAATTTATTGGGGGTATATAGAGGTTTTGATATGGATCTTTCTCTTTTTCTCTGTTTCCTGCATATTGTGATGTCTTTTTCTTTGCTGTATGCGATTGCTCTGTTTGTTTCTGTTTTATTTTGTCTATCTATTTATCTGTCTGTCTAGATGTCTTTGCATTCATGTATAGATCAATCTTTAGAAAAAATTGTCTGACATACAAATCTGATGCTTAGTTCTCACGGCATGTTAGGGAGGTCTTTTGACGGGCTGTGATTTCCTGGAAAGTGGATGATGTGTTAATTTGTGACATCCCACCGACGATTTTTGAAATCCCGCCGACAGTTATTTTTGCAAATTGCAAAAAATTTCAGCTTGTTGAAACTTTTTTTTCCAAATCACCTTCTCAGACCGAGCCGATGGGTTTTCGAACCTCGCCGACGGGTATGGACCATAGAGTTCCTACCTTTGGGGCCACTCAATTGCTTTGTGCTACTATACTTTCCACTCTGCTTGACTGTATGATATCACATATTCTAAACATTGCATAAGTAAACGTTTCTCACAGTACTTAGGCCTAAAATAAACAGATTAGGTATAGGTTGTGAGGGGTAATAATGCATCATGACTTGGGTGGTATTAGAATTTGAGATAGTCATGTCAGTGAAATTTCACATGACTTAATCGTAATAGTCATGATAAGCACCCATTTCTAAACATCCCCTATGCCTTATGGTGATCCCACAAGGGTCTAAACATCATAGATTTGACATATTATTGTTGTATGTAGTCTCTATATGTATACAGTGTGTTACTTTACATACCCTATAATGGAAAACGATCAAATTCTCTATTTCTAGAACATATTTTAATGTTCACCTATATTATTCCGACGAAATGACAGATATTTGTTATTTTGCATTGGGGCATGCACACTTTTTGGCAAAACCGCTTCTTTGGTGCCATTAACTGACATGTCTTGGTCTGTTCCTCTTTTGTTCCTGGGTTAGATTTGAGGCAGGTAAAAAAAAGGAAAATTTAATCTATAAGGAGATTTGTAGGGCCCGTCGGACAACATCACAAATTTGGTACCATTATGTCTGACTGGCGACATGCACTACGATATTCCCCAACTAATATGTAAATGGCACTGCCATGAAATTCGCGCAGCACTTTAAAAAGTTTTTGTAGGACTTATAGTCTTACCATAACTTTCATGTTTATTTCATATTCAATGTTTGCAAGGCAGTTATGTAACTGTTTCAGAAAATTAGAAAGACAGATACATGGAAAGACAGAGAAAATGTAGAATGGCAAGATAAACTAGACAAAAATATAATAGATAAATAGATAAATATATCAATAAATAGAGAGATAAATAGATAGACAGATAGATAGATAGATATATTGACAGACAGATAGATAGATATATTGACAGACAGATAGATAGATAAATAAGATTGATAGATAATCAGCTAAATGGTAAAAAGGCAGACAGCACTGAAGGCTGCCAAAGTCAAGTCTATGTTAGATTGTTGATATTACATAATACATGTAGTATAAATATATAGTAATACAAAAACAATAACATTGCATGTAGATTATCTGTTCACTGTTACATAACCATCAGTTTATAAGATTATGTAACTTTAATTTTGTAATCTTTTCTTGTTGTCTGATTGAAATTAAATGAATCGCATGTTGATAATTTGATTTAGCTTGTCAATGCTAATAATTAACTATTCCATAAATATTATTGGTACAAGATATATAACTAGAGAAAATTTAATTTTTAAGACACTTTTGAATATGAATATGTTATATTTAGTTGAATATGAAACTAAATCATTGATAAGAAGCTGGACCCACTTGACCTAATTCCCAACTGTGGACTGTTGATGTTAAGGCCATCACTGCACAAATTTTTGAGTCTTCTCTTGCACTCAATTCGCTTCGCTCAACGGCCTTCGGCCGTTTCGCTGCGCGAATACTACTGATTGTTCGCCTCGTTGCCGTGTCCTCCTCCTGTCCTAATTAGCCTACCAAGTGCAAATACAGGACGTAAAGCCCCAATCATCTATCCATCATCCTGAAGACTACTGATAATCACATACCAAACTAATACCTTGCTTAAACTTAAATCTATACAATACATTATCCTAAGTATAATAGAATATAATGAGAAATACATGGGAACCAAGATTACATTGGTCTCCCTGTAATGCTCTGCAGGTAAACTTTGTATACATGCATGCAATGTTGACCAGTGTATGTACATGTACCAGGTAAATGTTTTAAGAAGGAAATGTAAGGTTGTAGCCATGTAAATACAGGTAGGACAATGCAAACAAGATGTAACTCAGGTGGAGGCCTACTCCTCTTTGCATAATGGCCATTTGTTGCAATTGTATCTGAGTCTGAATCTTTTCTCTGAAATTAACTATCCTGGAAGATTATTTGGCCTATAAAGCAGTTTTAATAAATGAGAACTCCCTGTTTTATTTTTTTTTATGTCTGTCTTTCTTTTTCTTACTTTGAATGACTGAAATAGACCTTCTACGTTTCATATTACATTATGGCTATTTGTATGTAATTTTTGTAAACTTAGCTAGAGTATTAACTGGGTATTTAAATGTCCATCAGTAAAGAAATTATTTTCCATTGTTTCCAATTACCAAATTCTTGTGCACTTCACAGGCTGTAATTCACATAACTTTAAGATCACTTTAGTTTGGAGACTAACAATCAAATTACTTGAGCGAAATCGAATCAATACTTAGTGACATGACTTTGTCCAGGGGGGGATCCCGACAATTCCGGTGGGGGGGTCTATTGCGCTATCGCGTCGCGGAACGCATATTTCGCGACATAACGCGACTGTGCACTGATAAAATTAACATGTAAAAATATATAAATTTTGGAAGGGGGGGGATGCATCCCCCCATCTCCCCCCCCCTGCGTCCGTCCCTGACTTTGTCTTACCTTTCTGCATCTTGGTGATTGTGACGTCACCAATGACATCATTTTCATTCTTCGATGATGCTGATGATGTAGCAGATGATGTAGATGATGATGTAGATGATGATGTACTAATGGCGTCCGGGTCACTGCTTTTGAGTTTCGACCCATCAGGAGGTTTTTTACTCTTCACCGCAAACTTCAACATCTTGGAAGATTGAGAATAAATTCTGGTAATTCCATTGTAGAGAGTGAAGTCATTTTGATGTATGTTGACCTGAAAACAAAAAGAAAACAAAGTTGACATTTGAATGATAATCGAGTACGTACAGTGGCGAAGAAAGTTTCAATCGATGGGTCTCAGATTCAATTCTAGCTCTGGCTGGGCAATTTGACCTGGCCTATATTGGACAACGGTTTCAGTCATCCTTCATCTCATTTCTGTGTCCTCCTGTCCTAATAAGCCTCAGTGGCGTAACTAGGGGGTCTCGAGCGGGGGGGGGGCACCTTGGGGGGGCACGCGATTCTCTGGAGGGGCACCCATAGTACTAATTGTATATTTTAGCCGAAGTTGAAAAGTTCATATGGGGGGGCACCTGGGGGGCACAGTCCAATATTGGGGGGCATGTATCCCCGTGCCACCCATAGGGATGCCACTGATTAGCCTACAGAGTGCATAAATAAAGGCCATAAAGCCCCAATCATCCAACCATCCTGTACAATCATTTAGATAATTTGAATTATTTCAAAATATTTTCACAATTTAACCAAGAAGGTCACAAGCACAGGTACACAGATATGTCCCTGAATCTCATTACAAGCTAAAACAAATATTGAAATTGTGCTTTTGAAATTCCTAGCAGTTAACAAAACAGACTAAAACACACAGAGGACTACCCTGTCAAGAAAACCTGATAAATTCTAGGGGTAGATTTTTGGGGGGCTGGGGTGGGGGGAGGGGGCTTGGAGATTCATACCCTCCAAATTACTAAGATACTACAAGTTGGGAGAGATTGGATCTGCCACAGTCCCATGCATAGCAATGAGAACAGTATAAAACCAGCAATGGATGGTTGCATGAATGATTGGGGCTTTATGTCCTGTATCATGCACTTGGTAGGCTAATTATGACAGGAGGAGGACAGAGCTATGAGGCAAAGCCATGAAGCATGATTCAAACTGCTATCCACCATATAGGGTATAGATGTCCATAGTTTGACCGGCCAGAGCCGGAACTGAACATAGGACTTACTGATTGGGAAGCCAGAAGCCAGAGTACTGCAAACTGAGCTTAATTATCCCTCCTTTACATTCCAGAGTTGCTTTGCTCGAATTGTACAATCACTGCTTAATTCTGTATCTATATGGTCAGGGGTAGGTTAGGGTCAAGGTTAGGGTTAGGGTTAGAGTCACCTTCATGTTTGCTGTAAGCACAAGAGCTAAATGATGAGTGACTTTAAAATAATAAATCCTCCATTACCTTTTCCATACTCTCCACTAATTTGGGCTTGTATATCTGACCCCCTCCCCTTTTAAAAGCGTGCATCCGCCTTTGACCTGGTTGCCCAGGTGTGGTATGTGTATAGTGGGCAATATGAAGTCTGTGGGTCTCTGTGAGGCTGGTTGTTTCTTTTTTTTTGGGGAGGGGGTTAATTTACTCTGCTAACAATGGCCAGGTGAGTAGGGCGAAAAGGGTAAAAACCCCACTGGTCAGATGCTTGGAATGTGCCCGGGGGTAATTACAATGAAATTACTGTAGTGACCCTCAAAGTTACCCTCCCACACCAATAGGAACTGTAGCCCAATGTTCATGATGGGGCATGATGCTGTTTGCTATTGTGGGAATAAGCCCATATATCCTATTGGGAACTGGAGGAATTTTTTGCAAAATTTGTGTGGTGAAAATGGGATACCAATACCATGGCTACAGTGTGATGTTGAATGGCTACCATGTATAATGTCACTAATGTCCAGTAAATGGGATATAGACTTATAAGCAGTTTTGTTTAAAAAAAATTTCTTTTGAAAAAAATATATAATTTTTTACTGTTGCATAACTGGGAGAAGCTTGTGAAAGATGTGCATGATGTGCTGTAAAAAAAGTGTACTATTTTAGTGAGGTGATATATGTTTGAAAAGTGTTAAAAATAAAATTTAATTGGGGTTTCCATTGCATTGAGAAGAAGCAGATTAATAAACACGGTTATATGTTTGGCTTTCTTTTTATTGGATTTTTTTTTTGCTGGCCTTTCTTGGAAGAGGTCAGGGGAGGGGGGGGGTATTTATTTAAAAGAGGGGCAGTTGGGAATGATATTTGGGATAAAGAGAGAACCAAATTGGAGAGGGGGAGGAGTGTACCTGATGTGCTTGGTTGTCATTTGTCACATATTAAAAATGAACCTTCATACAGTCCTTTTTTGTTTCAAGAAAATGGCAATACACCACCACCAATTGGAAGTGAGAGATTTAAGCTAGTATTCCACAAATAAGTATTTCAAATTTTCATTTACTTTACATTTAATTGGCCCCGGCTGTAATGAGTCAAATATTGAAAAAAAAAATGTATAAAAAAAAACTCCTACAAAAAATGTTTTTAGATTTAATACTCTAGAGTGTAGATTCTCGATCTTCGGATCCATATAGCAGATGAATTTACCTTCAGAACAACGCCACTGATGAAGACGACGAGACGTCGCCGAAAATTCTGGCTAAAAATCTACTAGATCTTCTGAAGGTAAATTCATCTGCTATAGATTTAATACTATAGGCAAAATCCCTGCATGGGAGTATGGGCCAATCAGATCTGATATCTACAACAAAGACAGTATTACAACTTTCTCGTATGAAACCAACAGGAAAAACAACAAAACAGTGGCCCTTTTGACAACACAAAATAGAATTCCCTGCTCGCCCCATGCATATCCTTGAGGGAAGCTGACTTTGAATTTTGATGAAGCAAAAAAAATGCAAAATTGCTCTTTTTTGGGAAAGTTTGGGGTTATTTATAGCACCCCAAAACAAATATATCTCCAAAACAAAGAGAAATAGGGCAATTTATGTCAAAGTGCAGTCGCAATTCGGTCTTTTTATAACTTTGTGATTTTTTCCCCGTTGTAAAAGTGTGACATTTGCAGTAATGTTCTGTTTACTCGCAACGGATATTTCAAAACATGCTGCCAGGTGTTGAATTTGACAGGAATGTATGTTTCTGCGTCTTCGCGGAGTTTTCACATGACCTTCATGAGCGGTATCATCCCTGCTTGATGTTGTTCAGATGAGATGTTAAATTGGCAGCCCCTTGTATCAGTGTCTATTCTGGGCAAATAAATGATCCCTCACATGGGGTAAATGTATACATGTTGAGGACACCCACTCTCTCTCCCATCTCATCAATCAACCCCTGTGAGTGCCCAGAACTGGGCTTAGAGGGCTGCACTTAGGCCTACCATATCTATCTCTGGATCAGCTACTTGGCGACTGAGTTTCATTTATAAATCATGATTGAAGTACCACTACATGGATAATTTGATAGTGGGAATCATCAGATCATAATTTTCTCCTTTAAAACAATCAAATGAACACAGCATATTGTTGTTCTAATTATCAAACAATAGTTAAAACAATTAGAACCCTTCAGAACAATGGCTTTTAAGAAATTGTTTCAAAACTAAAACTTAACCTTTTTGACAGATGCTGGTGATTAATGCAAGCTGCTTGAAAATATAATCTCACTTTGTTGTTAAAAGTTCACAGAAGTCAAATATTTTAAGCCAGCATTTTTAAAAGCTTTTAAAGCAATTTTGGCATTAACGTAGAATTGCCTAAGTTTCTTAATTGCACTTACCTATTAGCTTCAGTGGTAGAGAAAGTTTTAACATAAGGGCTAAACAGATTGTCTTAAACTGTTAATTGTAATTAGCTCTAATTGGCTTGATTAGTCACTACACTAAGTTTTCTACTTGCTTTGCCTTCCATTGGATCTTCTGAATAAATAGATAGATAGATAGATAGATAGATAGATAGATAGATAGATAGATAGATAGATAGATAGATAGATAGATAGATAGATAGATAGATAGATAAACTTTGAAAGAGGTAACTATAGATAGATCACTGGTGACTTCAGTGTCACTTCATTAAAATCTCTTTGCTAGTTATAGTCCATCCATCTGTCTTCATTGACATTAATTATGAGTTATGAGGAGGTGTAATTGTGTAATAAATTTTGCACTAGCAGAGCCTTTCATAAACTTTAATGAAGTTGTAAGTTATGAAGACTTGACAGATAGACAGATAGACAGATAGACAGATAGACAGATAGATATAAAGATAGATATATAGATATATAGATAGATAGATAGATATATAGATAGATAGATAGATAGATAGATAGATAGATAGATAGATAGATAGATAGATAGATAGATAGATAGATAGGTCTTGAAAGTGCAGCCCTCTACCTCAGCCTCTTCTAAGATTGTGGGTGCTCACAAGCTGATTGATGAAACAGGGGAGAGTGGAGTCCTCAACATGTTACACATTTACCCCATGTGAGGGATCTTTTACTTGCCCAGCACCAGACACTGATACAAGGGGCGGCCTATTTAACATCTCATCTAAACGACATTCAGCTGGAATAAAGTTGCTCATGAAGGTCTATTAGCTCAAATTGGTTTGGGTTCTCTCAACTTCCCTGCAAAGGGTACTTTAAA
Organism: Platynereis dumerilii; assembly: GCA_026936325.1. Taxonomy (NCBI): domain Eukaryota; kingdom Metazoa; phylum Annelida; class Polychaeta; order Phyllodocida; family Nereididae; genus Platynereis; species Platynereis dumerilii. Next base: position 5,725,139 of record JAPTHN010000022.1, on the reverse strand, counting down.
CTCATGCAGGAAATAATAGCTTGTCAATTAAAAAGTATATTTTTGAATTCAATCAATTATTATAACTATTAATTGGTAATTAATAAGCAATAAGTAATAAATAGATAGATAGATAGATTTTAAAAGAGATGTTTTGATAATTTCGATAGGTCACTGGTGACTTCAATGTAACTTTATTCAAATGTCTGTTAATTGTCTGTGCTATTTATAGTATATCAAAAATAAGTAATAATAGTACATCAAAAATAAGTAGGCCCTGATAAGTGAGTATATATGCAGGTCTGACACCTCTTTGAATATATGTCTTATTCTAAGACACTTATTCTGAGATATACAAAAAAAAATTAAAACAACTACTTTACCTCTTCTTTTGGGCCAGTATCCCTTATTCATCCTCCCATGATGGCAACTGACAGTTCCTGGTAAATCCTTGTACTTTGAAGAGGTAATGAGTTGGCTCCAGAAATTATCAGTATGTTTCTGAACTTTTTTTTGTCACAATCACACAGAAAACACCCTTATCAGTTGCACATGACGACAATTCCAATTAATTAGCCTGGATAAAGTACTGAAAGTATACTAAGCCTGATCTTTATCAGTAATAACCTCAAATAGATTTGGCTTGTCAATTAAAAATAACATCACATAATATTATACATGATTAATTAATTAATGGCAAAATATATTAAATAAGTCTTATATCAGATTTTTTTAAGTCATGAAAAAATTATAATCCATAAATATAATCCATTAGAGTCTTGGAGTAAATACCCTCATAATAAAATTTGAATAAAAAATCCTTTATAGACAGACTGGCCACAGAAACACAGAGAGATGTCCACATGTGATAGTCCAGCACAGCAATGTTTACCTCTTTCAAGCAGGTAGGCGCCATAACAGGCTGGGAATTTTTTCTGTGCTCTGATTGGCTGAGACCGAATAGCCTGGCCAGGTGTGTCAGGTGTAGGCTGTGCCTGGCTGTCTATGTATTGTGACTGTGAGCTACTCTGGTTAGTGTACAATTTTCATGATGTAGCACACCTGACCAGAATGCTTAGGTAAATTGGTTATTTATTGGTAGGAAATTAAAAGTGATGTTAGTTTATATTAGGCTTGATTTTTAAAATATTTATATATATGTTAGATTAGATTGAAAGAATATTTTTTATAAACATAGAATTTAATAATTTAATAAGAAAAGGAAAAGAAAGATTTATAAAAGGAAAAAGGACATTTCCTGTTAATAAATTCTCTTAAAAATAGAAACGTGTCTCAATTGCAGAATATCTTAAGATCATAAATGTAGTTGTAATGTCAACTTCAACAATCTCCCAAGCTGAGTGACAGTGACCGAGTTACCAAACTAAAAAAAAGTTTCATCCTTCAAAGTGTAAATTTAGAAATAACTATAAAATTATCAGGCCTAATTCATGGATTTTTTTTGTGCCAACCTATCAACTAAATGTATTAATGCACAGTAGACTATAGGCCTAGATAGTAGTAATTAAGGAACTGGGTTTTTTTTTCATAAGATTCTTGCTTTTAAATTTTAAAATAAATTATTTCTTTCTCAATTAAAGAACCATTAAGCAGCCATAATCAAATAAACTTGCAGGCAGTGTTGAAGACTTGAAGTAATTTTGGTTGGTGGATTTACATGGACATCATAGGTCTGTCTATTGCTTGATTTAGAAAAAAAAAAAACCTGTAGGTGATCGGCTTAATATTATGCATGCAGCATTCTTTCACATTATTTGGTTCTCTCCATAGGTGTAGGAGGTCAAAAATTTTTGGAGGGGCTACCCAAAAATTAGGAGCCCACTGGCTGCCCACCAGATGATCTTGCTTTTTGGTGAAAAAAAAAAATTAGTTTCCCTCTTGACCCTAAAAAAAAGTTTATTCAGCACATGAAAAAAAAAACCTGCAATGTTCACATGCGAAAAAAAACTGTTTGTCGACGCTTCGCGAGCGAAAAAAAAAGTTTGTTTCGGGGTATTAAAAAGCCATAATTTTTTTGCACAAAGGCGAAACTGCATTCTTTTTTTTTTTTTTGGGGGGGGGGGCTGCAGCCCCTTCTTCTTCTTCTTCTGGTACTTGGCACCATCCGTGGACATCTCGCCAAGGGGATAAAAGCACATGAATAGGACTAAAAACGTGTAGATAAAATCGTTGCGTCTAAAAACAGAGTGGATCTACTTGGCAAGGGCGGTCTTGAGGGCTTCCACGGAAGGTGCCTCTGCCAAGCCTGCTGGTAGTTTGTTCCACACTGGAATGGCACTAGGGAAGAATGAATTCCTGTAACATTCCGTGTTGCATCTGATCTGCCTCAGCTTCAAACTGTGATGACATCTGGTTGCAGCTGTAGATGGTGGTGGAACATAGCTCTGCGGGATGTAGATGATGCCATGCAGGATTTTGTACATCATAAGGATCTTGATGTTCAATCTTCTCTGCTGTAGTGATTTCCATTTGAGCAGTTTCAGCATATCAGTCACACTGTCCTCTCCAGATCTTTTCCACGGTTTGTTCAGCACAAATCTAGCCGCCTGATGTTGGATGCCTTCAATTTTCTTGATTTTGGTGGAGTGGTACGGATCCCAAACTGAGGCGCAGTATTCTAATCCCGGGGCGTACAAGTGACATGTAGGCAGCTTCCTTTAATTTGGGGGTACAGCTTCAAAGGTTCCTTCTCAGAAAGCCCAGTAGTTGCCTGGCCTTGGTGGTCTGCAGGTCCATGTGGGTGTTGAATGACATTTTGCTGTCCAGCTCGACTCCGAGGTAGGGGTGGTGATCTACGACAGTGAGTGGCTGCCCCCGCATCGTGTATTGGTGTCCTTTCTTCCGCCCCAGGGTGATATTCATGGTGTGACACTTCTTGATGTTGAAGGACATCTGCCATTTATCTGACCACTGCACAAGGGAGTTTAGGTCGTCTTGCAGCTTGCTGCGGTCTCCGTCTTCTTTGATTTCTCGATATATTAAGCAGTCGTCAGCAAACAGCTTGACCCTAGAGGATACATTGTCACTGATGTCGTTAATGTAGATAAGGAATAGTGTTGGGCCTAGGACTGTGCCTTGAGGTACTCCTGACAATACCGATGTTACTTCTGATTGTGATCCGTCCACAACTACTCTCTGTGTCCTATTCCTTAGGAAGGCTTGAATCCAGTGCAATGTTTTCCCTCCGATGCCGTAGTATTTCAACTTGACAGCCAGGCGTTGGTGTGGGACTTTGTCGAACGCCTTTTCGAAGTCCAATATGGCTGCATCTACCTGCTGACGTGTATCCAAGCTTCGTAGTATGTCATCCGTTGTGAGGAGTAACTGGCTTTCACAGGAGCGTCTGCTCCTAAAGCCAAACTGTGTGTCCAACAGGATGTTGTTCTTTTCTAGATGATCCATTAGTTGACTTACGATGATGTGCTCCATAGTTTTACTCAAGATTGAGGTTAGTGACACTGGACGGAAGTTTGCTGGTTTTGTGCGATCACCTTTCTTGAATATAGGGGCTATATTAGCTGTACGCCAATCACTTGGGACTGATCCTGTCTCTAGGGATTGTTGGAACAACTGCGTAACAACGGGGGTGATTTCTGTTGCGATGTTGACAAGAATTCTTGCTGTCATCTTGTCCGGTCCTCCTGCTTTTTTGGGGTTGATCTTCTGGAGTAATTTAAGTACTCCGCTTCTGGTGACTGTTATGTCCTGCATGTGCGTGTAGGGCGAGTTGCCCTTCGAGGGTATGTTGGAAAGGTCTTCTGCTGTGAAGACACTCCTAAATTGGTCATTTAGCATCTGTGCCTTTTCTTTTCCGCTGGTTGCTGTTTTCCCATCGGCCTTCAAAACTCCAAGCCCCGTCCCCTTTAGCCGCCTGTCTGCTACGCCTATGGTCCTCCCCCATCTGTTCAAGCAAATTGAGAAGATCAAGGGATAATTATCAATCTTGGGGAGAGAATCCAATAGATTTTGTAGTTCTGGCTGATTCTAGGTGGCGCATGAGAATTTTCGATTTTTCTGACCTCTGGTGGAAATTTATCAAACTAAATTCCGGATGTAAATTCATTGGCGCCATTTCTGTTGACAGTTGTGGAAGAGAAAAGTGAGTGTTGTGAAATTTTGTCAAAAATGATGATGTTTTAGTGTTCCTCGATTGTTGCCAGCCTCTCAAGGTACCGGGCAAACAGTGGGGACGTTTTTAGAAAGTGTTTTTGAAGCTGTCAGACGTTTTCTTGTGCTGTAGATTGATTTTGATTTGTGTCAACATGTGTATTTCAATTTTCATACGATTTGTGGTGTTCCAAAACATTTAAAAACTGGATTCTTCGCATTACCATTGGCCATTGGTGGCTGTATTTTGTATGTTGATGTTATGCTGGTGAAGTAGCAGAAATACTGAATGCAAAACAAGGACAAAAAATATTTTGTATTTATTTCTGCCCTTCTACCAGTGGCTCTAAATACCCCCCCCCCCCTCCCTTTTTGAAACACATTTGATAAGTTTGTAATAAGGTATGGGTCTACGGTAGCTGTTCAGCTCAGGCTGAACGCTATTTCGAAACAAAAACTTGAATTTTGTAATTGTTATTTAGGCCTAGGGCTTTATTGATCTAAATTAACATTTCACAAACCATGTCGAAGACTGAAGTCCTGCAAAGTTCTTGATGACTGACCGACTCCTATTTTATGTGAAAATTGTGTTCCTCTGTTTCGTCATTGTCTTGTGAAGTAGCCGTCACCCAGCGTAAGTATAGTTCTTTATGTATATACGTTCAATGAACTTCATTTTATGACCTTCCATTTACCTCATGATTTTTCCGTTTTATTTCAGATATCAAGATGGAAGCTATTGAAACTATGGACAACGGCGTGAACCTCATTGTGGAATGCGATATTCCTGAAATCGCCAAAACTGAACCTTGCTGTTTGGGTATCGATGAAGCCGGTCGCGGTCCGGTGCTTGGACCGATGGTTTACGGAACGTGTTTTAGTCCCGTGTCACAAAAGGATTATTTGAAGGAACTAGGATTTGCCGATTCTAAGACACTAAACGAAGAACAACGTGAACAATTATTTGAAAAGATCGTGGAGAACCAAGACAAGATTGGATGGATCGTTGACATTCTATCGCCCAATTCTATCTCCAACGGTATGCTGCGACGCTCCAAGTATAACTTAAACGAACTCTCGCATGACACAGCTATCGGATTAATCAAACGAGCGATAGCAGGTGGCGCTAACATCACTGAAGTTTACGTCGATACTGTCGGTCCACCGGAGAAATACCAAGCTAAGCTAAAAGGTATCTTCCCTCAACTCGATATTACTGTCGCGAAGAAAGCTGATGCCACTTACCCCATCGTCAGTGCCGCCAGTATTTGCGCTAAGGTCGCTCGGGACCGTGCTGTCAAGTTGTGGAAATTTAAGGAGAAGATAGAACTCGATTCGGACAACTACGGTTCCGGATACCCCGCAGATCCAAATACCAAAAAGTTCATGTCGTCTTCAATGGATACCGTCTTCGGATTCCCCCAGTTCGTCCGGTTCAGCTGGTCGACGGCAAGCAAAATCCTCGAGGATAAAGCCGTCCCAGTTTCTTGGGAGGACGACGATGAAGAAGAAGAGAACAGCAGCAAGAAAGCGCCCTCTGTGAAAGGATTCTTTCAAGTCAAAGAAAACCCCGCTCGCAAAAACATCTATTTTACTGAGAGACATTTGAAACAAGTCAGCGGCTTTTGAAATATGACCAGTTAGCTGGTTAGAATCTTGATTCCAGGGCTTTGGAGTCGGAGTCAGAGTCGGGAGTCGGAGTCGTGGAGTCGGAGGTTTTTGGGTGGAGTCGGAGTCGGAGTCGGAGTCGAACTTTGACTTTCAGGTGGAGTCGGAGTCGGAGTCGGAGTCGAAAATTAAATTGGTGACTCCTGACTCCAACAAATAATTAATATAATTTACAAAAACACAGTTACAAACATTTTTTATGTTTTACAAATTTTATACAACATTTCTTAAAGAAGTATTTATGTGGAAAATCCAATGAAAACTTTGTAGAGCTACTTTTTCTCCCCTGTTAACCATGTAATATTTGTGTGCAATAATGCCGATAAGAGGAGTCGGGAGTCGGAGTCGGAGTCGTAATTCAGGAGACCTAAGGAGTCGGAGTCGGAGTCGGAGTCGATTTTCAAAAAGCCAAAGGAGTCGGGAGTCGGAGTCGGTTAACTTAACACCCGACTCCAAAGCCCTGCTTGATTCTTTGAATTATATCATTGATTTTTAAAAGGAATTGAGGGAATATTCCTAGATGTAATTTTGAACATTTAAGGATTGCTGGTGAATTATTCTAACCGACCATTTGGGAATGAGAAAAGTGAATCTCTGACATTTTTGAAGAACTTGGAAATTTTGAAGGGCTGATAGCCGATTTGATTTAAATGAATATATGAAAGAAATGCAAGATATGTGATGATGAATGATTTGTGTACATGTATATTAAAAATTTATGCAATCCGGACATATTTGTTGATTTTTCTGCCATAGTTCGTTTTTCATTCGAGTTCTTGTCAGACTGCAACTTGATCAAAATAGCCAATTAATCTCCATCGACAGTGACTAGTTTAAATTTGTACAACTCGTATCTGTAGTCTGTCTCATCTTACATGCGAACTGCAAATTTTGCACTTTTTGTACAGTCAATATAAAACCACTGCATGGGCTGGTGAATTGGTACCAATACCAGTGTCTGGAACTAAGTCTTGAAATGCGCTACAGTGCACTATTGTGACGTCACTGCCCTTTGTGAGCTCAAAGATTGGTTGCGTCACGAATATCAACAAGTATAAATGAACTGCCGTCATAAAAAATGGCCGAAAATCGGCGAAGAAACAACTCCAAAACATCGCGAAAATGTGATATTCACATTGCAAAACAGCTGTTCTACACAGAAATAGGTATATTCCTACTGTGTGACTTCTGGAGGCTGAGAAATTAGGCCAAACGTTAGTTTGCATGTGAGACGAGACAACCTCGTCGTATACTGTTTTGACAGGAAAAATATTAAGAGAGAAGTGTAGCTGTTATAATTAACTGCATTTCTACTGGCCACGGTAAAACCTGTAAAATATATCATCTGTTGAACATTGTTGAAATCAGTTGCTGATGAGCTCTGCATCTCTGAAAAAAGAATGAAATTCCAAAATAGGGAATCTTTTAGAAAGATCAGTCCGTCAAATTTTTGTGCTCCATCCTCGGTTTTGGATTTAGTCAATTGTTGATCGATTGAAAATTTGAAATAAACACAATGTCTGCAAATTCTAAAATACAATTTTTTGTCTGGTATTTAGTGTAACAATCGCTGACCCCTGGGGCCAAAATTCGAGACCAGAAATCTCGATGCGAATTAAAAAAATATTCTTTTGAAAGTTGAACATGTACACTCTCCACTGTCAGAGAATGATTGACTGGAATAGAAAGGCATTTATTACTCCAAAACAGATTAATATTTGGTAACAATCAATGTTGTGCCATCACTAATTGCTAATTGCGCTAATCTATTGAGAAGTCCTCTTTGACTTTCATTTCAGCATGTTCAAGTTATCAGGGTCGTTATTATTAGGCCTACATTCATTGTTCATTATAAACTTGGATTGTCACATTTACCGGTTTACAAAAATGGAACGTTGTGACTTGAATATTCCAGATGGCCGAACAGAAATCATTGTTCTCTCAACTTAAAGGTCTCGGGAAGGAGTTAGACCGGCGCATTCCGGAATTAGAAGCGGAACACAAAAGAAGGGACACCACAGATGAGAAGGCCGCTCACAGGACTCTGTTGCTACGGCAACTGCAGGAGGACGTGGATTCCAAAAAGGTATTGTCACGAGAATTTTAACTAACTTCAATAATTTGCAAGTTTTCAGAGGAAGAGTTTTCTTGTAATTGTTGCTTATTTCCTTGTAAGTTGTAATTATAATGGTGAATAAAAAAATGTGAATCGTTGATATTTTATTCAATTCACAAAAGTTCAAAATTATTATCGATTTCATTTGAGCAGTATTTCACGCTCCATATTCATCCTACCTTGTAGAACGTAGCCCAATAAGGCTATAAGGATAGCAAATTTCCCGTTGAGGTGCAGCCTGAACAATTCATCGCAAATTTATCGTTTATTGGGATATGAATTTATCGCAGAAAGTGCACTAGTTACACTGGTACATAAATTTCAATATTTTCATTATTTTTGGTAAAAAAAGTCCCATTTATTTTCGTGCAATTCCAACTTTAGCTGACAAGTTAGCAAATGTTTGCGTTAATTTCCTAATAATTTTATCGCATAATTCATTGCACATTATATCTCAGCCTATAATTTTGCAGCCCTACTTCGTACTTCAAAATTAGATATGTAAAATGGTACAAATTACAGTTATTTATATAAGACAATCTTTTAAAAAGTTATCATAAATGTATCGAAGCGTTTAATTTTCAAATTTGGTCCTTCAATTTCAGAAAGAATACACAAAACTCTCTGATGACATCAACCACAGGGGAATGGAATTCTCCAAGTTCTTGCAATTGGCGAAAATTGTTACTCAGCAACAAAGTCAGAAAATAAAGGAGTTACAGTCACATTTGCAGAAGTATGGATATGAACCTCCTGTGAAACAGGTCGAGGGTAAGTACTGTTGAAGTTAATCATCTTAATTAATTTCCTATTTTAGTGTTTCATATCTTTAGGGTAATGCTCTTTGAGTCGGACACTTAGAAGGTGACACCTTGAGTCGGACACTTTTTGCTGGGCTTAGTTGGCTATTTGAGAGCATGTACACCTATATATTTGGTACCAATATTTAGCTTAACACTTACTTTATCTACTGAGAAAGTATCAACATAATATGAGAAACTTAAGTTTACTTTTCGTGGCTATAAACGACGCAAGGGCTGAAAGCCTTATTTGCGTTACAAGGTGACACAAAGCAGGCATTGGGCCTCATAAATCCCCAGCTATCCTTAAAAATGTTTGATACATATATCCTACCTATCCTAGAGTACAACAGTGAAATCTGGACAGGTGAAAAATCTATAAGTGAGTTAGAGAACCTACAACTTGGTTATCTTAAGAGTGTTCTAGGAGTAAGAAAACAAACCCCATCTCTTGCAGTGTATGGCGAGACTGGTAGATTCCCACTACATGTTAGGCATAAAGTAAGGATGATAAATTATTGGGTTAGGTTAGAAAAAATGTCTGATCATAAAATACTTAAGAAATGTCTATCAATTCAAAAGGACATGCACAGAGATGGCAACCGTAACAGCTGGCTCGGTAAAGTGATCCAGATTCTAAATAACTGTAATATTCTTTATAACATGCATGACAGTGGGAGCCATAACATTGATCGTATAGGCAGTAGAACTAAACTAAAATTGTATGAAATTGAACAGTTGAGATTAATCGAGTCCATAAATGACAGTACACAGCAACCTAAATTAAGAACATATAAACTATTTAAAACAGACTGCAGGTTAGAGCCGTACTTGCTTTTAAGACATAGCGGTAAAATCATAACCAAAATTGCCAGATTTAGAACAAGCTCGCATAGTCTACGTATAGAAACGGGTCGCCATCAACGGCCAAAAATTCCGGCAGAAGATAGAATCTGTGAGAAATGTAGCTTAAATATGACTGAAGATGAAATACACTGCCTGATTATTTGCCCAAGCAATCAGTGCAACCGTAATGAACTATTTCAGATAGCAGAAAATCTGATAAATAACTTTAGATCACTTGATGACACAGATAAGTTTATAGCAATAATGAGCAGTAAAGAGGCCGAAATGCAAATTAGCCTTGGAAAGTTCCTGCAACAGGCTGATGTATAACAGAACATCTCCTACCTTCACATGAGTTATGTTACAATGTATAGATAATTTGATACACCATTTTACTTACAATATACACTTATTGTGCAAATCTCTGTAAATATTCTTGATGACATTTTGCAAGATTATAACTGCAAACTCTTTATGACACCATCGTGTACATTAGACCGAAATAATATATCATGAACATTCTGAAAAATGGACAATTGTATTAGCTTGCAAAAGAATATGATTATTAAGGGATATTATTATACATAAATGCTGAAATGTAATGAATATACTATATATGAATACACTATATAGATGTGAATGCTTTTTGATGCTTTGTCTCTAAAGTGGTTACAGGCCTATTATTTTTAGTTCACTATGATTATTGACAGATATTATGATATCAATGTTGAAAATGAATGTATGCACTGTATTATTATTTATTATTCCTAGTTGTTTGTCTGGAAAATCGCTTTTTAAACATATTTATATTTTTGATAACTAGGTATAAATTGTTATATACTATTCATTAGATGTAACATGATTGATTAGTGGAAGTAAACGGTGGCTGGAACCTTAAGTAATATAACCTACATGTCCTATTTTATGAAAGTTATCATTTTTATTGTATGTATATATATACTTATAAAATTTTTATACTATTAAATATTATCACATTTTACTAACCAATGTTTTCTCGCAATACTAACATTGACAAATGTATCATTACTGATATTCTTGTGTCAATAAAACAATATATATATATAAAGATGGGGTAAAAACTGCGTTTTTCTGCAAATGTTTTGTTAGATATTTGTTCATTTTTAAACCGACCTCTTACGAGGTGGGTTTATTCCAGTTGGTTCATGTCAAATGGAGATGGACGTCATAACGATAATACCTACATTTTCGTATATTATCGCTCATTTTCGCTTGAATATTTTCGCTTAAACTGCGCTATTCATGGAAGGAAAACGTCCAAGAGGAAGAACCAGTATATAATTGACAAAAGGCAACTTCCGCCATAACAGTGACAGGTGATTGTGTCTTTATATCCTCGTTTTCCGTGATTTTAGACTGCAAAGGTTTTGTGAAGAAAATGTCTGGAAAGTTAATTTACGCTAGGCGGCGCCACAAAATTTCGGTTGGGCACATATTTCTTGAGACAGCATCAATATTTCTTGAGACAGCATTGTTGTCTGCACATTTTTGTGCAGCCTGTCTTGAAGAAAAACAAGTGTTTTAAAAGCCATGTTTTGCTGCCTCAAACCACAATAAAAAGCTAAGTAAATCTCCAAAATAGGTGGTTAGTCAATTGAACAATTGTTCAGTTATGTTGCATGTCTCATTGTCAGTCATGCCAAATTGGCAATGATGAATTAATGCTCCCAACCATGGCTTTAACAGATCACATTGGCCCCAGATTTTTATTTATATTATATCAGTTTATTGCAGTCAGCTGGTTCAACTTTCTGAGTTCCTGGTATCAAGACATGAGTCTAAACTATGCATAGGCCTACTTGTGTACTGTGTAGTGACACTAATGTCATTTAAAATTATCATATACAGTTGTTTTTGAAATTTTCTCTGCCTTTGGTGTTTTAATTCACACATAGGCCTATTTCAACATTTGGCACAAACCAAGTTTCAGGGGCAGATCCAGAAAATGTCGGACTGGGTGGGGGAGGGGGTTACTAATGGAAATGTAATAGGAAACCCTTGGCTGATCGACATAGTGTTCCCACATGGCCTAATGGTCAGGAGCTGATCAGATGATCCTTGTAAAAAAAAGTTTGTTGGTACTTCGTGCATGAACAAAGTTCTTTGCTAATTCTGTTAAGCTTGGTATGTGGGATTGATTTTCACATGGTTAAAAAATTTGCAGTGACATTTCTTCCATTTTTACGTCTCATCATTATCATCATCTTGATATTCCAAAAAACATCACAATTGATGACTTATGTTGTTAGCACATGCTAGAATAGATCAGAATAGGTGTGAGGATAGAATGAGTTTCGATGGTAGTTTACACCAGTGCTGGTCATAATTCAATTAATTATTTAAATTAATTAAATTCATGAATTGAATAATTCAGTTAATGATTTAAATTTATGAATTGAATAAAATTCGAATGAATTCAACATTTAAAATCAGATAAATTTAATTGACCGAAGGAAAAATTCTGTAAATTCAAATTGATTTTGGCCATGAATTATAGTCTCAAAAGATCCTCAATTTGTTTAGGCCTATTAGCATCTTTTCGGCGAAATGTAAATATAATATATATCAGCTTATCTGAAAACTACTATACAACTTTTAAAATTCACTTACAATCCCCATAAAATAATTTAGGCACTCTGCTGATTTTCCACATACTGTCCCTTCAGGTTTCTCAATTCTCTATTACGTCACAAAAATCAGCATACAGGTGATTCGTCATCAATGCCTTCCATGTCAACAACCTATTCTTCATTTCAACGCCGCAGCTTAGCAGCCCATATACTCCTGGAATAACTACGCTCTTTCAAGAATCCACATTCATCAAGCACCTGACAATAAATTTGTTTTCTGCTCACATATCAGGCACTAAGTGTCATTCGTGATTCTGGAACTCTTATGACACTTGTTAACACGCCACTGTCATTTTACACCATAACTACGTGATTCCAATACAATAAACTCACAGATGTCATGCATACATGTGATTCATTACTTAGGATATTCAAATAAACTCTTGATATAAATATGTACCATCTTTCTTCTATCACTTTGAAATAGCTCATTAATTGCCCTTCATGGCATGCACCTCACATGTAGTCAAAGTGCCCTGCAAATATACTTCCAGTCTAAAGTGTACTAAAGTAGAGCTTTGTACATCACTCACATCAGATGCTCATTGGTTAGGGCAAACACTCGCCGCAACTTCAATTTTGGTAGGTCGGTTTTTGAATCCATGGATTCTTGTAGTAGAATTTAGTCTCAGTGAAGCTGTCTTTTGTGGGTCTATGATATTGATTGTACTTCCATTTGTCTATCTTTTAGCTGGAGCAGGCCTTGATCAGTTGTGTGCTACGATTCAGGCTTTTTTAAAGGACTGGAATGTTGTTAAACAGTTATATCTGTAAGGTATTGTTTGAAGGAGTTAACTGTCCGACTCAAAGATACCCCCCTTCATTTTTTGTTTCAGAAAAATTAACATGATAATCAGGAATTTAGCTGCCCCATTGAACAATTTCGTATTCAGTTCTGGAAAACGTTTTATTTGAGACCCTGTGTGCTAGCCTAGAGCCAATAGGCCCATCACAATTATAACTTTCTAATATGTCTAGAAATAAAGTGTCCGACTCAAAGAACATTACCCTAATAGGCCTACATCATCAGATTCATCTGCAATTTAAAGAAAGCTACATCTACATTATGTCGCAACAAAATTTTTGAGGCCATGTCCACATTATTTCTAATATCTATAGATTTTTGGCATATTTTCTTGAAGTCAAAATCCAATTTAAAATCAAATATCCCACCCTTCTCAGTTCTTAAGTTCTCCTTGCTTATATTTCTTAGGACTGGAATTGTTTTTTGTTTTTTTACAAATTTGTCTTTTTTGCAATAGCATTGTTGCATTGTTGGCCAAATAATTGAATTGTTGTAGCCTTTCAGTCACACTATCCTATCATATGAATGCATGTTTGATTCTGTAATGTGTCATTATAGGTTCCAAGGATTCCCAGGAACTTACCGATGATGTGGGAAATGCGTCTTCACCAAAAACAAGTTCACAAGAAAATGGTGACCAGTATCCTTTATTGACTAACTGTGTGTCAAAAAGGAATCTTTCAATGTTGTTGGACGTGCCTGGTTTCCTTATTGTTAAAATTTTATTCGTTATTTTCTTGCTTGACACTCTACTACGATATTTATAAGTCAAATCAGATTTGACAGACGCCAAAATACTAAATGGCAGACGACGCTATTTTGGCCCTTCTTGTCTTGTGCTACTGGCAAGATCTGGTCTGAGTTGAGAACGTCACATGACAAGTGTAAGCGGGTCTTTCGAAGTGGCGAACGAGAGTGGCGAAAATTCGGAATTCAGTGATTTTGAACGGAAAACTTTGATAATTTGGTATATTCTATGTGCACTGCTTCTATAATTAAAAAATCTGGGTATCTAAAGTGTGACTTGTATAAATTAATTTTAGTAGGTACATATTCCTTAACCTGTCAAAGAAAAAGCCCTCCGAAGCAGATCCACCAGGGGCCATGGAAGTTGGACCGGACGCCAACCCTGGAAGATTTTGGACTCCACCCGAATTTCATGGAGCAAGTGAATCAGAGAGTGGAGCAGTGCAACCGAGCCAGGGAGGAGTTTATTCGCAAGTACGGAGAGGGTGCGGATAAGGAGGAAGTTGGCCAACCAAAGAGGTAACTATGGAAGCCTTGGAAGGGTGACATGTCGAGATTAAGGCCAAGGGGGAGGGTTGGTCTAGTGGTAGCGTGCTGGATTGCCAATCGCTGGGTCCAGGGTTTAAATCCAGCTCTTGCCAGGTCACCTGGGCCTATGTTGGATGGCTGTTTCAATCATCCTTCGCCTCATTGCCATGTCCTCTTCCTGTCCTATTTAGCCTAGCAGCAAGTGCGTAACTACAGGACGTAAAGCCCCAATGATCCATCCATACATCGAGATTAAGGCCAGGCCAAAGTGATATTTAGCTTCTCGGATCTTCTCGAGGCACTTTTCCGAAAGTCAGTTGGTAGGATGAAAAAGAGAAGTTGTAATGTTTATTTTTTGGAGACGATGCTTCAGCCCTTCGCTGATATATTCTTAGTGACTTTATTTGGCACGAAGGGCCTCTGATTAGATGTGGGCAGGTCTCCCGACAGGAGGCTTTTGGCCATATTGAGAAAATCAGGCTGTGGAAATGCTGCAGCAGATCGAGGGTTAACGTCGTACGTAGTAAAATGTGAACGGGCCAAATTTGCAGAACGCAGATAGCTGGATTTCGTAATAAAATGCAGATGCGAGGTTGCGGAAGGGGATGCTTTTTGTGGGATCAGCGGTAATAAAATGCGGATGGGGTCAAATTTGTGACAAGCTGAATTCGCTTTAAAAATCGCCTTCATTCTTTTTTTCCTTGTTATTCTGTAAATCAATTAAATGAAATTTCGAGGGATTTTTTTTCGTTGGTAGAAATTCTTTTAAAAATCAATTTTGTCTGGCCTATTCTCGTCTCCGGAATTTGGTTTAAACATATAATTTATTCTCTTTTAGTGCGCAGCCGACTAACTCCAAGACGCCAGCTTTCTTTTCCGAGGGAGGCATTGTCATCACGCCAGGCATATTTGATGGAAGAGAAGTGCCTGACACAGGTAAAAGAAATTTCAGATATTTAAAAAATTTTTACTTGATGATTTCTTTGCTTTGGTACTTTGTCGTAATTCAGCCAGAGAACTTGACTGAGCAGGTACAGCAGTAGATTCAGTACACCCCCCCCCCCCTTTTTGGGCCGATATATTTTGATGTAAAAAATATTAAGAGAAATTTGGATATTTACATTCATAAACCCCCCAATGAGTACTTATACAGCATACACGATGCCTACTCATCTATTTAGGACTATTACAATGTGAGCTTAGTCCTGACATTTGGATATGTTGAATGAAGCTCTTGTGACCTGTAAAATTTGGACCTTTGTGTTATGAAAACTAAACATCGTCTATTTATTTTTTATCATATCTGCAACAGCCGACCCAAGAGTCAAGTACTTAGAATCGCCTCCGTCTGGCATCGAAGAGGGCAGTCACATAGAAATCCAAGCAACACCAAGATGGGCCGGATTTCAAAGGACTATGATGATTGAGACGCCCGAGCCGTTGAGTGTCAAGGCTAAGAGAGTCGCTAAGCAGTCTGGGTCATTGACGGCAGTTAATGAGGTACTTAATACTACTTATTCAATATTGGCAGTTCTAATGTGCATGTAATTATGCCATTTATGTATCATGTTTGTTGAGAAAATATTCTTTAAAATGTACTTATAATTATTAATTTGGTACCGTAATTGAGGGTATTATCAGCAGGGGGGGTATTATCAGCACCCCTGGAAGTTTTTGCTTGTTTACAACTTAGTCAAGCACACATGTCTTGGTGCCGAAACTCATAAATTTTCATGAAGCAATTCTTAAAGGATTTTGGTAGTCCTCACAACCTAACTAAGGGCCTAACTGACCTCAGATCACATGTTTCTGCACAAGAAATAACACCTCATTGTTTAAAACGTCATTTTTAACTCCCGAGATAAAAGGACGTTTTGTTGTGTTGACTGTCCCAATCAGCTGAAACAGGAAGAAGGACTCTGGAAATGGGTCCCAAACATTAGCTCCTATCCCTGTCAAGGCATTAGGCCCATTTTTGAGTTATTACACATTTCACCGTCCAAATGGGGGAGGGGTGTTGAAAATGTAACCCCTTAAAGTAGAATGGAGGGTATTATCAGCACCTACCCAGGGCCTCTATTTGAGGGGGGCCTCTATTCGAGGGGGGTCCTTTATTTGAGTATATATGGCAAATGCATTGGAACGGTATTAGCATTTTGGTAGCTTACCCCTTACAATTGCATTAAATTCTTACAAGTATGTTACACCATATATTTAGTTTTACTTGAATAAATTCCAAATTTCTGTCTTATTAGCAGCCCAATCAGACATATGGCCTGAGTTGTGCCGTGACAAGGTATGGGTAACAGGGCACCTCGCGTGGTGAGAGAATGATTCTCTCACAACGGGTCCATTGGCTGCACTATCTAGCCCTTTTAACAATGCTACTAAGCACCAAACTGTATAACATACCATCCATGTGCTGATAATACCCTCACTATGCTGATAATACCCTCCAATGACTGCATCTACATTTAGGTCCCCACCGATACCGGAACTAGATTGACTGGGGTTGTTGTCTGATGGGATTTTGCAAAATGGTTATGCTGGTTCCCAGAATACTTGTATGGTGGCATTTGACCTAATTTTGGTACTTCCAAGACCTCCTTTTGCTTAAGGTGCTGATAATACCCTCAAGTACGGTAAGTTTCATCCAGGAAAAAACCTTGAATTTAGTTTTCAAATGGAAAAACCTTGAATTATATATCGCAACTTCTTTTTCACATTAAACTTCGATATTTGTTTCAGTCCGTCTTGATTGAAACACCCCAACAATCACAGTCGAAATGCAACAACCCCTCGAAATCCACCTATTCCACAACTGCCCACCCGTCAATCGCCCGAATATCTCAACTGTCTGATGGTCAATCTGACACCCCCAAGACGCCCGAGATGGTCTCAGACGTCGGCAAGAAATGGGTAAAAGACATGAAGGCGTCTGTGAGGAAAGCTGTGGAGACGAAGACAGAAAGAAAGAAGGAAGATTCCATTGGAACGCCCGAGTCTCCTGCATTTGTAACACCAGGATTGAAACTGAAGAAGGTGGGATTATTGATGAATAATGTGATTTGTCCTGAGATGGACAAAGTTTGCCAAATTCGATACGATACATAGGCCTACTCCATCGATACGTTTTTTTGGTTTTCGGTTCGTATCACGATCCGCAAATTCAGCCCGATCCACAATTTAGTGCATTTTTCGGCAAAATCCGCAAGCGAAACCAATATTTTGGTCTGGATTTTCAGCAGTCCGCCGTGGATTGCAACCTGGGCGAAGTTCCGTTAATGTTTTTTTCGCGATTTTTCGTATTTCTTAACGAAATAAAGTCGTTATTGACTTCTTTACATGGAAATTAAGCATATGGAGTGTAGGATTGCATCGAACCGAAAGTGTTTAACATCGATTTGGGTTATCAAACCGCTAGAAAGAACTGGTACGATCGATATAGCGTGAACCGATGTCCATCCCTAGATTTGTCGCTGAGAATATTCCATACCAAACTATGATTCTCAGATAAATCTGAATGTCAGGTTGTTGTTGGTATGTTTGATTATTTGAATTTGCTGTTACTTAAATAACCTGTTCATATCGGCATGTGTATCTGAATGTAGATTATGAAAAAAGAGTTTTATTTTTCCAAAATCTCAGGTACTCTTTATCATGTTTATAGGCCTTACCCACTTTATATTTGTAATAATAGTTCCTGATTGCCCTGACAATGAAAAAATATATCAATATCAGTTATTTTTAAGCATCAGCTACTTCAGTAGCAGATCGCTTATTACAATCGTCCGTTTCCATGCCGGCAGGCAGTTTTTCCTATCGCCGATGATTTCTCTGTCAATCTACCCAGTAAACCAACCAAACTCCTCCCGAGTCTTTATTAGCACCTGACCACAAGACAGGGTTATATTTCGGACATACCGAGTGCCTATTGCTTCTGATTCAAGCCATTTTATTTCTCTCTCCATCCTGCTCAACCTTCCGCGTCATTCTTTCTAATCTGGACGTCGGCTAACTCCGGCTACTGACTGAAACACCCGAAGTATCAAATGCTCTTTTTTTTTCGTTCTCATTTGCAGAGTTAAATATTCCCCAGTGACACCGCAACTTTATATTACTACCAAAAACCATTTACACTCCTGTTTACATAATTTGCAGTCATTTATTTAAAAAATAATTTAAAAATTGATCAGCCAATTAGGTCTCGGCATTTCTCTGGGATTCCAATATGGCGGACGAGAGGATCAACAATTCATGTTTGCTGATGAAAATCAGCCGCACAGATCATATACGGCCTTACACATGACTGTCAGGTATTTAAACTGATCAAGTTAGGCGTTATTGTCATTGTGCTATAGAAAAACTTTTGTCAAAGCAACTTTGGGTGTTCTCTGCCGTAATGCACTCTAATATCGCCCATTCAAGCGAGCATCATTGCGTGTCAAAAAGCAGGGTGCAACTGACTTTTTTGTGTTAAGTTATTTACAGAAGCAGTCTGACAATGCTAATTACAATTCTGGAGTTTAATGAACTTTGTTTTACCCTCAGTTCCCCTAATTACCATTGTAGAATGGTAGATGGAGTGAAGTGTAAAAGACAAAGGCAAGTGTCAAAGCTGATTGCTCTTTGCTATGCAGCAGGTACTTTACATTGCATTTATATGCATTAATACCACAATGCAGCAATATCAATTGACTGAATAAACAAAGCTATTACTTTTGCTTTATTCATACATCTGTCATTCTGTTGACCAACTTGAATTGCATTTGAGTATCTGACACCTGCTCAATTAATACCTGGCCTGTGCTTTGAACTTGAAGAATCACAATCACAAAGTTTCAGGCACTGCTAGGAATAATTTCCTTCATAAGCCTTCCTTGTTTTCCGATTCTTCACTTATGTTCCGTAAGAAGAACTCTTGACTTCTCCAGCCTATGTCAATATGCTAGGCAGATTTGGTGACAGTCCATAAAATTGAAATTCCTGAGTATCCTGCCACAATTGATATTGATACACACTAGGGTGTCCCAAAAAAAGTGAAAGTCTGATATTCATTGGGGCTAACCTCTAAATGTGTTCTATAGCCCCTCTCTGACTCCCATATAAAATTTCAGCTCATTTGAAGGTGTTTTAGATGTTGCTCAAGAGCCCCAAAGATAGATAGGGGATTAACATTGAATTTTCATACGAAAATGGCTATTTTAGCTAATAGCTCATAAATTATAGGTTTCAGTCCACCCAAACACATGAATAGTTGATACAAAGATGTATAAATTATTCTGCACACTGTGGTACCAATTTCATGTTTGTAACTTGCTTGGGTATTGAGAAAATCTATATTCATGGAATATACTTATTTATGCAATTTTCTGTGACTTAAAAAAGACTTCTAAGATTGTTTCAATAGTCTCAAATTGATTGTAAGACATTGGTTGATGTTTTTGTGTCTCTGTCACACTATGGAACCAATTTGTGATTGTCTCATGTTGAAAATTCAAAATTAGACTGCAATTAATCTTCATTAAGAAAGGTTCCTTGGCTCGGCGTCAATTTTTCATGTAAAATGGTATACATTTGCCAATTACGGAAGAACCAAGTAAGGTACAGATGTGAAATTGGTACCACAGTGTGCAGAATAATCTATACATCTTTGTATCAACTATCCATGTGTTTGGTTTGATTGAAACTGATAATTTATGAGCTATTAGCTAAAATAGCCATTTTCGCATGAAAATTCAATGTTAAACCTCCATCTATCTTTAGGGTTCTTGAGCAACATCTAAAATAACTTCAAATGAGCTGAAATTTTACATGGGAGTCAGAGAGGGGCTATAGAACACATTTAGAGGTTAGCCCAAATGAATTTCAGACTTTCACTTTTTTTGGGACACCCTAATACACACTCCTATCATTTTATTTAACATATCAGATCATTTACAGCAATGTTTATTTCTACAGCTGATGCTTTACAATGCTTTGCATGGTATTTTTATCTTTTTATTTTCAGAGCCATACTGTTAACTTGACTGATGTTCCGAGTCCCCAGACCCCAGTTTTCATGACCCCTGGCTTAAATAAGACGAAAAGCATGCCCTCATTGGCTAAGGAATTTGCGGAGAAAGTGTGCCTGACTCCTCAGACCCCGGAGTGTATGAAATCTTTCTATATGAACAGAACGTTACTTTCGGCGAAGAAGACATACGGAGGAGTTACTCCAAAAAGTTTCACCACAGACGATATCCCGAGTAACAGAGACAGCTTCAAAAGTCCGGAGATGACCCACAATAAAGCGTTGTCACCGCCCACTCCGCCAACGCCCGAAATGTTGACGAGCAAAGCTGTAAGTTATGATATATGCATGTTTCAGCCGGGTTTCGATTCTACTTCAAACACCTCCTTTTAGCAAGTTTCATGTAAACTGCTCTGCTCACACTTAAAAACGCACACTTCCAAAAAGGTTAAAAATAGTACTTCCGCTTAAAGTATCAAGATGAAAGTTTGCAAAATTCTAGAAGTTGCCATCAAGTATATTCACAAAAATTTTAAAATCTCTAAGTGCAGTTCTTTTGTGTCAAATTAAATTGTCGTGGTTACTGTTGAAAATGCAGGTCACAAACTGCACTTCAATACAAAATTCACCAATGGAAACATTGGTTTTGTGGTATACTGGATAGGATTAATCGTATGAAATTTTCACATGACAGGCACAGGACACCCAAAAGCTGCCCCGCAGAAGTTTTTGAAAAAAGAAGTTAATGATAAAGCAGATTTTGAATTGAAAACTCAAAATGTACGACTCATCATCTGTAAGTGATGCGGGTGAACCAAAACTGTTAAATTATGCAGCTTTTTGCTTACCCGGGGTAGAAACACATACATAGACAATCATCCCATATCGATACTCTCATAAATCTGAATAAAACATCTTTTTTTGAAGATTTTGACAAAAGTCTCCTGTAGGGGGCGTGTCAGCATTGACACTAAAAATGTATTAATCTCATCCTCTTTAATTGTGGTTTGGTCAAATATCCCTTTTCCTCAAACCATCATGCAAGTAAAATTGAAAACTTTCCTGGCTTATCAAAAAATATTGTGGAAGGAACAGCTTAGTTGTTGAAATTAATGATCAGAGGAAATTGAATTTTTGTGACTTGCATTTTCAACAGTAACCACGAAGATTTAATTTGACACAAAAGTACTGCACTTAGAGATTTGAAAATTTTCATGAATGTACCTGATGGCAACTACTAGAAGTGTTCAAACTTACATCTTGACATTTTAAGAGGAAGTGTTATTTTTAAGGGGAGGTATTGGTGAGAAGGGCACTTTTCTGCAATTTTAAGTTTAATGAACAAAGTTTGGTATAAAAAGTTAGGTTTTAGTTAAATTAGATGATTTCAGGTCATTTTGCATTGTTATGATGAATGGTTGCCATGGTAACCAGTTTAAAAGGCGAAAAAATGCTGATTTTTACTGCTCACGGGATGTGAAATTTCTGAAGTTACAGACATGATAGAAAAATTTTGAAAAAATTTACAAATGAAGACAGGCAAGACGCAGGGAATTACAGAGCGGATTTTTGATATTTCTTTTCATAGTGTCAGAAATTAGGGTAAAGTAGTCAAAAGTCATTTTTATTGAAAAATTTCTCGTTTCTATTGCTACGATGTCATATAATTTAGCAACGAAAAAAAAATTTTAAAAATCTGGTCTGTAATTCCCAAGACAATTTTTCGAGGATTCCGATGATATATCCCGCAGGTTCCTACGACAAACGGTTGTCAAGATTTTTCACATCCCGTACAGGGTAAAAGTTGATTTTCACATGTTGCAGAAAATGGCAAAAACGTGACGTTAAGGTGACTCAACCGTGGTACACTGCACATACTTCTGAGCAGCCTGGTTGCCTAGCAACATAGCGTCACAACTGCTGCAGGCCCTGAAAAAGTTGTGACGTTACCATTTTCTGCTCTCTTTTTTTTAACAGCATGGCAGCCAGTAATTTGCTATTTAAATTAGATCTAATGCAGCTAGAAGCATAATTATTTTTTACCCTGGGTTCCCCCAGGGTAATTTTATCTGAAAAACCAGTCTGAGAGATTTTTGGAAAAAAGTTTTCCCGGCCTTAATACAGGTGTGGATGTGGTCAAGTGGGTCATTTTGTGTTCATATAGAGGTGAACTAAAATGCGTTGTGGAATTGGGGATAGTTTGTTGTGATTTTTTTTTTTTTAATGGTTTGTTGGTGTCATAGATCATTTGCGTCTTGAAGGCCTGTTTTCAAGCTGACTTTGCATTATAATATCGCCCACATGACGATCGTCAATGCATTTCAAGGAAGACCAATAATGCATTTGGCAATTGCTTTTTGCAGTGCATCTATTCTCAGAAGCAGTCTAAGAATGCTAATTGCAATTCTGCAAGTTCCAAAGCCTTTCTTCACCCTCAGTTTACCAAATTGCCATTGAGAAAGAGCACTTGAAGTCAATCTTACAGGTGTTAAAGCTGATTACACTTCGCAGTGCAGTGCTACTTTGATCTTGTATCCATGGATCTTATGCTTAATTGCTAATTCCCAACAGAACCCAGGGTTTGAATCCTCGGATTCTTGTTTATTGAATGCAGTAACACCTACTCTATGCTAATTCAAAGTATCAGCTTCACGTCTCTATCAAAAGAATTTTCTCAACTAATTTTAGTCAACTGTGTCTAAAATTGTGTTTATTTCTTTAAATTGACATTGGCATAGTCATGGTACTGCAGTAAAAAAACGACTCGGTGAAATTTTTTTATTTTTGGACATTTGTTTGAAAATAACCTGTTTATGATATATGCAAATTTTTAAAAAAATCTGTATGATCGTTTTCCTAAAATTTGATTACTGCCAAAATTGAAGCATGCAAAATCTGCAATTAATTAGTGTGTTTGTGCCCTTTGAGCTCTTACAGAAAAAAGTATTTTAACCATTTTCTTCAAAATATTTGTGGCTATTTTTCCAAATCTACATGATCTAAGAAGCTACAGGTACAAAATTTTGCAACGATTTAGTTATTATTGTTATGTTTCACCACAGTAAATTCCATGTTGCCATGGTAACTAGGGTGTGGCTGGTGCCCCTCAAAAAAGAAAAAATTAAAGGAGACCCCTGTACCTCTTTTTGGTATTGTGGTTTGACCCAAGTGATATGCTTGAGAAATTTCATGAGAATTGATAAACGTTTACCTTGAGCACAATGCAGTAGAAGTTTCTTCGCGGTTTGCTAAGATCGGAAGTTGCGGTATTGTATAACTTTTATTTGTCAATTTACATTTCACAACAATTAAAGTTGTATGACTGGACAGGCCTCACTTAGAGCTTCATTTTGAATACCAACTTCAATGGTTTTGGATAATTTTACACAGTACCAACTTTTTATTTTATTGTTAGAATAACCTTTAGTATTAATTGTATTGTCTTATTTGAATGTGTAAACCATGGACATGTAGTAAACTTTCAAATCCTGGTGCAAGTGGCAAATTCACCACCTGGTGTCAGCCAGCCAAATATAATTTTTTAATATTCTTTGGTCCAAATAAATTGAATTGAATTGAATTGAATTGAATTGAATTGAATTGAATTGTTGTGTATTTAAAAAATGTGGACGGACAAGATCGCATTTTGAATGTTGAAATTTTTTACATCTGTCCATATTTATGGTTGACTTTGGCACACTAAGTACAATTATTAAACAAATTTTATGTAAGCTAATGAGGTAACTAATGTTTATTATTGTTTGATTGTTTTATCACATAGGCTACACACAAGAATACAGACTTTCAAAAAACATGTCGCATGGTGTAATGCTGTAAGAATATTATTTCCATTGCCTCGTAAGATGTATTGTCACTTGTTGTGGTTTTCTAAACCTCTTACCTCTGGAGATTGCTTCACAAATCTTATTTTTAAGTTCATAAAAGGCATTGTCAAAAAGAAATTTATTCAGTGGGCTATAGTCAACCATATTCCGTAAGTGTAGCCTTGATTGTCTATGCTTCGTCAAGAACAGGAAATTACAGGAGACTCCTACTACAAGTGTCAAAATGTGGATATATCACTACTCAATTTCAATTAGAAACCATGGCAAATAAGAATTATTTCAAAACTTAAGGAATCAATACCATGGTGTGTCTTACAGTGCGCCAGCTTATCATTAGGGAATATTGATGCATCGTTTCGGCTTATACATCTGATAATTGTCAGCCTGTCTGGCTACCTAGGACTGGAATAGAACACAGCAATTAGGTGAAAAATTTTTGAAACTGCTGTCCAATAATTATAAATCCAGTGATCTCATTCCCATTAGAGCTGGAATCAAACCCAGGGCCCAGCAAAGGAGACCCAGAGCACTCACCCTCCCCCCGCCCAGCTAACCATGTACATTGTGATGCCCTAGAGAATTGTTAGGAATATTAATGCATTAACTCCGGTGTCATCTTCCTGGTACCAACTTAATGATGTGTTATTTTACATTTTAAAATTATTCATGTTTTTAATTATATTTTATTTTAATTATTTGCATATGTGCCATGGTGTGCAAAAATAAAGTATTGCATACACAAAGTCCAAGAAACTCTAAAATGTGTGATGAATCTGATGATATGAGCGTAACGTTAAAAGTCATGATCTCAATAATACAACCTTTAACAAGAATGCTGAGTTTTCACTTGAGAAGTCCAAATATCATCAAAATATATTTTATCTATATACACATTGTCCTTGGCACCCTGTGGTTGATATACAACCAATTTTCAACTAAAGTTTTGATTTTCTTCAAACTATACAATAATTTCCCGAACAAACACAGGATTACCAGTTTGATATACTGTGAAAAATTGTCCGATACCATCGAAGTTGGTACTCAAAATGAAGCTCTAAAGAAGACCGGTTCAACTGTGCAAGTTTTATCATTGTATGATCAATATTGGCAAAATTATACAATACCGCGGTTTGAATTTATAAACAAAAATAAAAAGATTTAAACTGAATTGTGCTCAAGGTAAGCATCTTCCGATTTCTATCAAACTTTCCACACTTGTTATTTTCACCAAAACACAGTACCAAAATAAGGTACAGCTTGATCTGACAACTTTGGGGCACCAGCCACACCCTAATGGTAACTACTTTTTTGTGTGGACATCTTTGAAGTGTTACTCACTAAAATTTGGCGATGATTTGGTATTTGACATGGCTTTAAGTGATGATAGAGACATATTTTAATATAATTGAAGCTTGGACTGGCTGCCTGAGTTGGTGTTAGTCAAAGATGTGCCATAAACTGAATATGTGAAGCCTAGATATTTTTGGGGAATTTCTCACCCATACCTCCCCTTGACGTTTTTGGAAGTGTGCGTTTTTAAGTGTGAGCAGTTTGGTTGGCAAAAAGAAATCAATTCCACAAGATTTCCATAAGATTGTGTACACTAACATATGTCTGGAAAGTTATGTGTATATTTGGTCTTTAAAAATTATATACAGTTCACCTTATTTCTTTATATTGTTTTCTCTTTTGAAGTCGTGGGTCACAAGATCAATTTTCATCTCACACTACGCCGGCAAACCAAAACTCGACTCTTAACAATATAATTATTTGACAGCGTTTAAGGATTAAAAGAAAAAAAGGATTATAACTTGAAATTACAATAATAAGATAAAGAATGATGGATGACAACTATAATGAACTACCGTATTTTCTGTATTAAAAGCACACCATTTAATAAAAGCCTACCCCCTCCATAAGGAGCCAATTCTAATAATATAAATTTCATGTCAAAATAGACTTTATCCAAAGTTTTTGATGCTAAAAACTCTTAATCACCCTTCTCATCATTACATCTGCCCATCGGGCGCCTAAGGCCACACATAATTGATTCTTAGCTTCGTGGACGAGCCGACACAATAGATTTTCAGCCGATGGAAAAAAAAATAGACAAAAATAAAAAAAATTGTTTTGACATTATTAAAAAAAATGTTTCACCTTTTTTTTTTGTCCTACCGACCGACCCTAGAAAAAGTGCCTTGAGAAGATCCAAGAAGCTAAAGATCAATTATGTGTGGCCTAATACAAACAATAGGGTATAGTACAACGTCTGCTTCAGAGTATCAGAAAGCCCTGGCTCCTAAGGTCAAAGGTACAAATGATCTGCAAATTGTCTTAATTAATTCTCTTCTTTCTAGGATGTCATGAGACTGTTACAATCCCTCAACACGAACAAGCCTCAAGAAGACATGACATTCCCCCAGAAGAAGACCGCCCCGTTTGGCAGCAACGTCAAGGTCAGAACTGGAGTGACCCCGCTCGTTGCCAAGGGATCTCATTTGCCCTACATCACTCCTGGCAAGGAAAACCGGACGTTGAACTTCACTGGAATTCAACCGGAGTTCAATTTGATGTAAGTTGCAAGTGTCTGTGGAAGATTTGCTGTTGGACAGCAGTTTCAATCATCCTTCACCTCATTGCTGGTGTCCGCTTCCTGTCTTAACTGGCCTACCAAGTGTATTATTATACAAATATTGACTGATTTCGAGGGCATTAGTCAAATCTATTTCCCTCGAGTGTGTGTAAGTGAAAACTATTTACTATTTCACGAGGCCGAAGGGGCATTGAATTTCAAAAACATTTTGTGAAAAAAAAACAATTTTGAAACAACATTTGTTAAAAAGATTTGTAAAAAAAATTTTTGAAAAAACAATTCGGGGAAAAAAAATTTTGTGGAAAAATTTTTTTTCAAAAGAAATATTTTGGAAAATAAAATTTTTGTAAAAAAAAAAATCCTGGCAAAAAAAAAGTTTCTGAAAAAAAAAAAAAGTTTGAAAAAAAAATCAGTCTACAGGTCATATAACGAAAAAGTTACACATTTTATTTATGCTGATTACAGTAACCTTTTCGATTTTTTTAACAAAAAGACAATCAAAAATGGTGTTCGTTGCAGTATTGTATGGCTGTTGTCCCTTCCTGTCATATTTACCATTGTCAGTGCAAAAATACAGGATGTAAAACCCATTAGACCCTGGAACAATGTGGGAGAAGTCGCCATTATGATTAATTCTTGTCATTCTTCTTCCAGGGGGAGGGTTGGTCTAGTGGTAGCGTGATGGACTGCTAATCGCTGGGTCCAGGGTTCGAATCCAGCTCTTGCCGGGTCACCTGGACCTATGTTGGACGGCTGTTTCAATCATCCTTCGCCTCATTGCCGTGTCTTCCTCCTGTACTAATTAGCCTATCAAGTGCATAAATACAGGACGTAAATCCCCAATCATCCTTCCATCTTTCTTCTTGCAGAGTTGAACCAATTACCGTGGAGGAGTATGATGACCTCCCGAATTACCAGCGAAGACAATTCACCTTCAACACCCTCAACAAGGTGGTGGAGAAGATTAACGCCCTTCTGGAAGCCAAGCTTGAAAGTGAGTAAGGCCACACATAATTGATCTTTAGCTTCTCGGATCCTCTCAAGGCACTTTTTCTAGGGTCGGTCGGTAGGACAAAAAAAAATGGTGAAAAAAAAGAAAATTATGTAAAAGAAAAAAGTTGTTTTTTTTCAATTTTTTTTTTCCATCGGCAGGAAATCTATTTGTGTTGGCGGGTCCGCAAAACTAAGAATCAATTATGTGTGGCCTAACTGGTACTAGTAGCGAAACTTGAATCATTGCACGAAGGTCTGTATTTTGACTCACCAGAGCTTTCGCCCACCTCTTATGGGCTTCTTGAGCTCTCTGAATTTGCTGATTTGGTCACATGACTGCCTAGAGTCAAGTCATGTGACAGGAGGTTGCAGGAAATTGGAGAAAATGATGCTTACATAGTTGTAGTTAGACTAATAATTATAGAAGTACTGGCCCTGAGTGTCTATTTTTCTATCTTCTGATGGCTGTGTCCTCCTGTCCCGATCAGCCGACCAAGTGCATAAATGCAGGATGTAAAGCCCCAATCATCCATTCATCCATCCATCGAGTGGGTCAAAATGCCATTAGCCACAGTGGCAAAGATTGGTGCACATTCAAGAAACGGTGCGAGCCTTACAATGCACCGAATTTGCAAAAAACGAAAACAGTTTTTCAATATTTTTGGCATAAGAGGTTGTTTATTTATATTAAATTATTTTTTCCGGAAAGCATTGCCTTTTTCATTTAGGTTCTACAATTACCATTTTAGATTTAACTCCCGATTATATCATTATATCAAATTTGCTGGAAATAATAATCAGGAATTCAATACTCCAATTATAATTAGACGAGCAGGGCCGTCTATAGTATTACTAGATCGTGTGAGGTTCCGGTTTTCAAATCACGGGTCAATGAGTACAAATCTCTTTCTCATCTGTGGGCTGCAAGCATCAGAAATGCACTTTGCTTACCTTTACAACAGCTTCAATAAAGTATGAAGATACGAAATACCAATCCTGAAACATTTACTACCCCAAGATCCGTGTTTAATGGCTTTATTTCAAGTGTTTAAATGTCATTTTTCTCGCCGACATTCATGATTAGAAAATGGTATAACACGGTGTGTGGTCAACCAGGCGACAGACAACCAGGCGACACCATACCACTACCAACTAGGCTACAGAAAATTTTATAATCACTTTTCACTTCCATCCAGGCGACAGACACTTCCATCCAGGCGACAAAGTACTTCCATCCAGGCGACCAACACTTCTAACCAGGCGACAAGCTTTTGCACTAGGTGACAAGCACTTTTAATTTACTGGGCGACATGTTTTCAGTCCATTTCACAAGATTGCAGGATGTTGACAGTTTCTGAGATTTCACATTTAAAGCCAGGGGGCGCCGTGGGTCGCTTTGCTTTTCTGGCTTGGAATTTATTGTTTGCACTGATCACAATAGCAATTATGAATAAAAAATACTTTATTTCATTGAAATATTGAGATTCAGGACCTTTTAAATACATTTTGAAGGTATGTTGATAAAGATAATTCAATAATTGAGATCTGAAGAGCTCTAAAATTATCCAAAGGTGGCAGCACTGCATGCTTCATGAGCGATAATCTGTCACCTAGTCTTTGGAGGTTTTTGTAGTCTGAAACTCCTGGAATTAAAGTTTGTCGCCTGGACTCGGTAATGTGTGTCACCTAGTTGGTATGTCACTCAAACTGTCTGTCACCTAGTTGGTACTTGTTGTCGCCTGGCTGGTCAAAACTTGTCACCTGGCTGGTAGTGGTGTGTCGCCTGGATGGTTGTCGCCCAGTTGGTAGTGATGTCGCCTGGTTGTCTGTCGCCTGGTTGACTGGTAATCGTATAAGTAATAACACTTAGAGGTTGCAACGAAGCCTCTCTAGATGTCCGCTGGGAGGCAGTCTGCAGCACACATACTCCACGTATAGTCAAGTCATTTTTTTGTGGCAGTAAGTTTTTGGCTGATAATTAAAAATATACCTTACTCTTGACAAAAATAATTGTCTCCTCCTGTTCCAAGCAATCAATGATGGCAATCAATGATGGCAATCAAATGATAGATAGATAGATAGATAGATAGATGGATAGATGGATAGATGGATAGATAGATAGATAGATAGATACACAGATACATAGATACACAGATACATAAATACATAGATACACAGATAGATACATAGATACATAGATAGATACATAGATAGATAGATAGGATAAGGGGGCGACCATTTAATATCTACTAAGGAGGGGGCGACCATTTAATATTACTAAGAATAAGAGGGCAACCATTTAATATCCGGGGACATGGGGACACGGCCCCCGGGGACATGGGGACACGGCCCCCGGGGACATGGGGACATACCCCCGGGGACATGGGGACATACCCCCGGGGACATGGGGACTTACCCCCGCGGACATGGGGACTTACCCCCGCGGACATGGGGACTTACCCCCCCGAACATGGGGACTTACCCCCTCGGACATGGGGACTTACCCCCGCGGACATGGGGACTTACCCCCGCGGACATGGGGACTTACCCCCCTCGGACATGGGGACTTACCCCCCTCGGACATGGGGACTTATCCCCCGCGGACATGGGGACTTACCCCCGCGGACATGGGGACTTACCCCCGCGGACATGGGGACTTACCCCCGCGGACATGGGGAATTACCCCCGCGGACATGGGGAATTACCCCCGCGGACATGGGGACTTACCCCCGCGGACATGGGGACTTACCCCCGCGGACATGGGGACTTACCCCCGCGGACATGGGGACTTACCCCCCGCGGACATGGGGACTTACCCCCCTCGGACATGGGGACTTATCCCCCGCGGACATGGGGACTTATCCCCCGCGGACATGGCGACTTACCCCCTCGGACATGGCGACTTACCCCCTCGGACATGGGGACTTACCCCCCTCGGACATGGGGACTTACCCCCGCGGACATGGGGACTTACCCCCGCGGACATGGGGACATACCCCCAGGGACATGGGGACTTACCCCCCTCGGACATGGGGACTTACCCCCTCGGACATGGGGACTTATCCCCCGCGGACATGGGGACTTACCCCCGCGGACATGGGGACTTACCCCACGGGACATGGGGACTTACCCCCGCGGACATGGGGAATTACCCCCGCGGACATGGGGACTTACCCCCGCGGACATGGGGACTTACCCCCGCGGACATTGGGACATACCCCCGGGGACATGGGGACATACCCCCGCGAACCCCAGTTGCTGCTGCTAGGGTGCCTCCCCCTGGGGTGCCCAACCTCCTCGGCTGCCCCACTTAGCATGGTGTCATGTACTGGTAGCAGAGCTCCCTCAAATGGGGAGCTCATAGGGGGCCCCCTCATATGGGGCCCTCAAATGGGCCCCCCTCACATGGAGCCCCCTCAAATCGCCCCCCCCCCTTATATGGTCCCCCCTCAAATGGGCCCCCTCATAGGGCCCCCCTCAAATTGGGGGCCCCCTCAAATGGGACACTCAAAATTGGGCCCCCTCAAATTGGGTCCCTTGAAAAGTGCCCCTCAAAAGGGGCTCCCATTGTAGGCTCCTGTAACTGCCCCCCTCAAATCAGTAGTAGTTTAGCTCGAGTAGCGTGAGGGGTCCAGGAATTAATACTGGCACACTTCTGTTGCATATATACCCAGCGCATTCCCCCCCCCCCCCCCCCCCCGTGAAAAAAAAAACTCCATTTGTCACGCAAGAACTGCACTATTTCATTAGTAAGTGAACTTGGTGAAGTATTGCCCAATCAAATTCTCAAAACACGGTTTTGGCTTGCGTATTATGTAACATAGGCGATCATTTAGTCCCTATGGGACAGCATAGGCAATCCATTCAATCTCCACACGACCTCCACTTAATTACCTAATTAGTCTACCGGTCACATCGGTGTACTCGCTTACTCAGGACATAGTAAAGGGCCTGACAATGCACCCTACATCGCATTACGGCAATCACCGCTGCCCGCTGCTCGTCTTGCATATGGAAATATGCCCCATCTAGTTTGCTCGATGAGACTCTAAATTTTCAAATAATCCATCCTAAAATGTAAAATCTTAAATTATTTAATTGATTCTCATGTAATTTCCTATTTTCTTCCAGACGACGAGCCTTTGCAATTAGCTGAAAATGAAGTTGTCCGAGAATTAGGAACCTCTGCATTTACCCTACTCATGATAATGTCGTGCCTCGGTAGGATTAACAAGTGTGTTATTGACGGAAAATTTGTGTACACTGTATTATAATCATGCATGATCATTTATAGATATTTATATGTTGTTTGTACAACTAATGCTTTGTTTTTATAATATGCTATAAATGTGCTGTAGAACATTGTGTTGTGTTGATGATATATGAATTAATCAGTATTATTATGATATATAAATTTGTCCTTTTTGCAAAAACATGTAGGAAATCCGGACAAAAACTATTCGCAAAATACCATCTCCATTGTTAACTTTCCTATTTTTAGGGCTATTGGTGCTTGACGCCCTGAAATTAAATTTCCTACTGAATTGATTTTAGCTGTATGAAAAAGCTCATGAGACATGCAGCTTGTGAATTTCATCAAAAGTGCACTGTTCAATCACTAGAATTTCAAGCACCTAAGCCCGGGGCGTTGAGTACTCTTCTGGTTTTCAATTCTGTCTTCAAACTTTCCTTTGAAGGATTTGCCATATTGCTGCTTGCAATTTCAATCAAAATAGATTGCTCTATGAAAAGGCTGCGTATTCAGCCTGTGGTTTTCATCGAAAGTTTCCTGCGTTTGGCATTTTAGGGACATACATTTTGATACTGTTCTGTTTTCCACTCCACCTGGGTCTATGTTGGACGGCTGTTTAAATCATCCTTAGCCTCATTGCCCTGCCCTCCTGTCCTAATTAGCCTACCAAGTGCAAAAATACAGGACATAAGGTCCAAACATCCATCCATTCATCCACACTTGAAAAGTACCATGTTAATGTCAATTTCCAAATGGATTTCTCTGAAAAGGCTGCCTTCATATACAGCCTGTGGATTTCATCAAATTTCTTGGGTCACTCAATAGTTCCGGCATTTTAAGTATATCAATTTTGATACTATTCTAATTTCAATTTTTATTGACCATCTCCACCGTTTAAAACAATGCACAGATTGGTTGGCTGACCACTCCACCCTGCTGGGAAGAATATGTTACAGCAAAACCCTTTGATATAGAATTAAAGTGGACTGTGGCACTGTGAAAATGGCACTTCGTGACTCTTGACAGTCAATGAAGTGCAATCCTCTCTACTTTCAACGTGGAAAACATAGTGGCTGTTTGATTAGTCATGATCAAGAACGAGCCATTTGATTTTGTCATAATTGATTTTATAGTGAAAATCAGATGCATAATCCTTTCGTTTGGCTGTCACCAACAAGTGGGATATAAGTCTCCTTCAATCAAATTAAGATTGGAAGTATTGGGTTTGATCATGACAAATCATCAGCATGATGACACATGAAGTGCCATTTTCACAGTCCACTCTAATTCTATATCAAATTGTTTTGCTGTAATGTCAATTTCCAAATAGATTGCTCTTTGAAAAGGCTGACTTCATGTACAGCCTGTAGATATCATCAAACTTCTTGGGTCATAAAAAGTTTTGCATTCTCTAGTTTTTCTATGTCGTGGCCTAGTGCATAAGGCGTTTGACTGCTACGCGCATGGTCGCGGGTTCAAACCCCAGTCACGGCATGGAGGAACTGAGCAGATCCTCCTTAAACCACTGCTTCACTCAACCCAGGTGCAAATGGGTACTTGGCATCAGGCAGTGATGGCAAATGTGGAATGCTTAACTAAGGAGCGCGTTATATTCGCTGCACACTGGTGTATGCTCCCCAGGGAGCTGAGAAAGATTCAAGCTAGATCAGGCCTGCCAAGGATGTAATTGTACAGTCGGCCGAGCTCATAGGACCGCAGACGTTAAACCTGTTACATTTATATACATTTACATTTTTCTGTCAAATTCCAAATAGATTGCTCTGTGAAAAGGCTTCCTCAGTATACTGATTGTGGATCCACCAAACTTCGTGGGTAGCGCAAAGTTATGGCATTTTTGGTATATCAATTTTGTGACTGTTCTGTTTCCCACTCTGCTTTGAAGAATATGCCATGTTAATGTCTATTACCAAATAGATTGCTGTATGAAAAGGCTGGCTTCACAAACAGCCTTTGGATATCAAAAGTTTCCTGGGTCAGCCAAAGTTCTGGCATTTACTGACATTAATTTTGCTGTTGTGCTGTTATGTTTCCATTCTGCTTTCGTCAAAGGGCATGCCACATTTAATACGACTGTCAATTTCCAAATAGATTGCTTAGATTGCTCTATGAAAAGGCTGACTTGATGTTCAGCTTGTGGATTTCATCCAATTTCTTGGGTTACAAAAAGTTCTGGCATTTTTGGGGACATTAATTTTTATTCGCTTCTTTTTTCCATTCTACTTTCTTTGAAAACATACGACATTACTGCTGTCAATTTTCAAATAGATTGGTCTATGAAAAGGCTGATTTCATATACTGCCTGTGAATATCATCAAGTGTCTTGGGTCACAAAAGTTCTGGCAGTTTAGGAGGGGGGGAGGGTTGGCCTAGTGGTAGCGTGCTGGACTGCCAATCGCTGGGTCCAGGGTTCGAATCCAGCTCTTGTCGGGTCACCTGGGCCTATGTTGGACGGCTGTTTCAATCATCCTTTGCGTCATTGCCGTGTCCTCCTCTTGTCCTAATTAGCCTACCAAGTGCATAAATACAGGACGCAAAGCCCCAAACATCCATCCATCTGGCAATT
Organism: Platynereis dumerilii; assembly: GCA_026936325.1. NCBI lineage: Eukaryota > Metazoa > Annelida > Polychaeta > Phyllodocida > Nereididae > Platynereis > Platynereis dumerilii. The sequence continues at coordinate 5,690,573 of JAPTHN010000022.1, read as the reverse complement.
TAGGAAAATTAGTTTTGAAACTTCTTGTTTCCCATTGTACATAAAACGATTGTCCTCCACAGAAACCTTTGCATCATGTGTTCATCCTTCGAAGCCCATGTCGAAGAGCTTGTTCATTTCTGCGGGAGTCACTTCTTTGTTCTTTCGTTCTCGTCCTGAATACCAACTTGCAAGGGCGATCTTGTCCTACTGGTACCGTAACTGACGGCGGTTCTACCATGCCAACTATGCCCCATCCAAGCAAAGTTCTCACAGCCCATGGTTCACCATCATTCCCTGGAATTATCTCATGTGGTCTTAGTGCCTCCAAACCAGTCAACAAGCCTACTTCAGTCTTCTTTGAGATATCTCCAATCTCGGTTGCAATTGACCGCAGATGAGGCCATCTGTTCGCAATATCAGGTGTAGGTATGAGGTCAGGATCTGCAGGAATATCCTTCGCATAAGTCTTCGGCAGTTCTATTTCCTGTCCACAAGAAAGGTAGCCACTCACCCTCGAACCTTGAACAGCAGAGGTTCTACTACTTTCTGGCCTGCCATTGTTGCTAACTTGATCTTCACAGGTTTCCCTGTCACATCCAGTCTTGAGAGAGCGTCTGGGGAGATGAAAGTTGAATCAGACTGCTCATCCAACAGAGCATAAACTAAGATGGGTTCAACTTTGGAATTCTCATGTCGTAAATACACAGGTATAATCATGGAACTGTACCGATTTCCTGCAGCTGTTTCTGTTGGCATCGTACTGACTTTCGTCACTTCTGTCCTGTCTGTCGTCACAAAGTTTTCATCATGCAACAACGTCAGATGACGTTTCCCGCACTTCTCACATGTTTTCCTATTCTTACAGTCACGAGCTAAATGTTTCCCATCATGACATCCAAAACACTGTACTCACTTGCTCAGATATTCTCTTCTTTCTTGGAATTTCATATTTTTGAACTTCTGACAAACATCCAACTTGTGGCTTGGTGACTTCTCACAAACATCCAACTTGTGGCTTGGTGACTTCTCACAGAGCATACAACTTTCCACTGCTGCTGTCAATCCACCTTCCTTTTCTGAAGTTGAGCCCGTGGGATCTTCACTCCTTCCTTTTCCTGTTGAAGTTGTGTAGAAACTTTGTGTTGACTTGATCTGTTCCTTTCCTTTCTTTGTGTTTTGAGGTTGCTTCTTAGTATGATCTGGCATATTTGCGGTGGCAGCAGTGTTGCATGAAATGCGAGCTTCCTTTTCCATAAATTCACAGAATCTGTAAAACGGTGGATAACACTGTTCTTCAATTTCTCTTCTGTGAAGCCATTCATCTACAACGCAACTCCATCGATCCACAAGATTTCTGGGTATTATCTCTAAGACCTTACACATTTCTTCTTCTGAATCTAGACACTGCAAATGTCTAGTTGCTGCCTTGGTAGACTTGCATGTAAGGAGAAAATGTCATAATTCTTGGAGACCTTTTCCATCACCATACTTTACTTGTGGCCATTCATGCAGTTTCCTCTTGCATTACTTTAATAATAAGTATTTATCTCCGTACCTCTTGTGAAGAGTCTCCCTTGCCTTTCTGTATGCTTCTTCGTCATCTAGTGCCAGATAACCTAAGACTGGCTTCTTGGCTTCAGGTCCCAAACATTTACTGAGATGAAATAACTTCTGTGCTACGGAGGTGCAATGTTTCTCAATCTGGGTGTCAAAGACCTTTACCCAACTAGGATAGACTAGCAAGTCTCCATTGAACTTTTCTGGCATCAAACTCGGCAACTTATCTTTGTTTGTAATTTTATCAGCTAACGTTTCAAGTACATCAACTAAACTCTGCGAACTATCATTTTTGACTTGGTTTACACGATCATTATACCTTAAGTACACATTGTCAGAAACAATACCATGAGGTTTATGACTAACATCACCAAATTCCTGACCACAATAGACATCATCAAACCTGTTCTGTACATCATCATAATCATCACAATCAATGCGAGTTTTGCGACCAACATGAACATCATTGTCATAAACACTATGCCCAACACAACCACGGCGACCAACAAAACTACTATTGTCACGAGCATTACAACTAACATGAGCATTGCGATCTACATGAGCGTCATTGTCATAAACATTACGACCAAGAAAGGCGTTGCGGCTAACATGAGCATTGCAATCAACATGAGCATCATTGTCATAAACATTACGACCAAGAAAAGAATTGCGACTAACATATGAGCATTGCGATCTACATGAGCATCATTGTTATATAAACATATCATGTTTTGGAACTGCCAACTGATTTGTCGGGATCCTAACATGCAATTTTGTCAGTCGGGATCTGACGAAAATGCATGTTAGAATCCTCCAAATCGGTGTCTAACTAATACCAAATGCCATAACATAATTCACTATGAGTAACTTGAGAAATAAATCTGTAAAGAAGTTGTAGACACGTCCTGTGAAAGCACGTTTGCAAATTGGTAGAACAGTCAGATCCCGACTGACAAAAATGCAAGTTAGGATCCCGACTGACAAAAATGCATGTTGGCTCATGTTCGAACCCTCCAAATCGGTGTTGAGGTGACTTAGACATCATATAATCTGGTGTTTGTTTGATGTTGTTGACAGTGTTAATCCTTAACAAGGGTGCTAACATGCAAAACTGTCAGTCAGATACCGTTTTTTCCAATGGTATAAGTATCTTGGTGATGTCTAAAATATCATGTTTTGGAACTACCAACTGATTTGTGATCAGTAAACAAGAAGCTGAACCAGATTTTTGTTCAACTGTGCAATGAGCAAGCTTCATTGCCATGTCGATTCGACAAAAAACTTATTTTCTACAGATTCACAAAGTATGGGATGTTCTGGATGGATATTTACTCTTAATTTTTGGAAGTGGCTGTATCGAAGGGCGTGGATAGAACCTAAGGATCATCATGGCCCAATCAGCTGTTTGAGGGTTTTTGTGATACAATTATAGACTGAATAGTGGACATGTATATATTATATACCTTGGAATCCTCACATTATCAAATCAAGGACTCATGGACTTCACATGTGGATTTACAAAGGATTTCCGCTGGTCTTATAGACATTACAACCCTTGAAAGTCGGCGAGGAATTTTTAAAATTTGTTTAATTATTCGCGTCAAGCCTGTATTCAACGTTGGACACCAGCGCTGAACTGAAAGGTAAGTCTATTGAACTTGCGATGTTTGTTATGGTTTTTAAATATTTTATTTTATGCTATGATATAGTTGCATGTTATTGCGTAATGAACATGTCAAGATCGTAGTTCGTCGTCTGGGATCATTGTCCAGATAGGGTGGGGTGCAGGGTTGATAAATTTTTTTAGATCTGAAAAGACAAAATTGAAAATTAAACCATACAAAGTTTGTAAGGTTAATTTTACTACACAAAGCTGTACAAAAAGGATTGCCCCCAATAATTAACAGAGTTTTCTTCCTCATTTTACTGAACAGTCTACAAGTCCACTTAGGGACAATTAATTAAATTATAAAAAGCACTTTCCTTTTCCTTTCATGGTGAAATTGAAAATGTTAGGTCTATTGCAATTTTCCATGATGAAATTGGAAATTTCTCTGGATCTGGAACAGTTGTAATGAGGCAAAATTCAACTTCGGTCTTAATCAATTCTCATATGCATCTTTGTGGTCATGGAAAGGATTTTTTTCCACCAAGCTAATCTTTCAAATTTTCCCAAGTTTTTATTTGGAAATTTTTGTAACTGGTGTATCTGCTATTTCTTTATGGCTTCATGTAATCATCAACAGCAAGCATCCTTTTATAATTTATAATTTACCAGATAAATTGGAACTTTGGTACAGATCACAAAAGGTTGCACAAACCTCGCAGAGAAATGTGTGAGAAAAGTTTGGACTTACGTATGGCCAAACACATGGCTAAACCATTGATATACTTTTTAATCGAAGGTATGCAATGTTGAAACGTTTAGTCTTACGTATGGTCGAGAGGTGTGACCAACATTTGGTTGTAATGTTTGGCCAAACGTTTGAATCGTACGTAAGTCAAACCTTTGGTTGAGAGGTATGTACAACATGATCATTACCTTATAATGAAACCTTCTACCAACCTCCAACCAAAGTTGTGACTTACGTTTGGTTTTACTTCTGAGTGCAGTGTTTGAAAATTACCTAGCTTTGATCTACCTTTGTCAAAGGTGTTTGCCCAAACGTTTGGTTCTAACCAAAAAAAAAGGTATCTTTACTTTGGAAAAAGGCATGTGCTTACATGGGATAGTTGTATAAGGAGTTTGTGTGACAGGAATATTTGTTAAGGAGTAATAAGGAATAAAGAATATAACATACAAACCTTTTGCTTTGTCAAGTTCTTGTTTTTAGACACATAAAATTTATTCAGTTTATAATAAAATGGCTGATTTGAGGGACGAAAACAATGTGGATTCAAGTTGATTTCTTGCAATTTCTTATTTATTCCGGTAAAAACCGGTTAGAAGCAACTCGTTCATACCATGGTAACTGGAACCTGACGGTACGACATTCGGCCCGAAAAATACCGCGGTATGGTATGAATACCGGTTGGGCTTTTTTGGGGTTTTCTCCTTTTATATGGTTTTGATAAATATCGATGTAAATGTAAATATAAAACTGAATGGAAAAATATTTTATCCGAAGCTAAATCTGTTATCATCCTAACCCTAATCCTGGATAGGCCTACACCAGCATAACTCAAGCAGGCGACCATGATACTGACATAAGATGACTCAACTTGATGCCTGGCTAATTTATTCACAACAAATTTCATCAGGTGTTTATGTAGCACTGGCCAGCTTCTGCATTTCGTGCCAATTTGTTTGCCATGATTCCATGATGATTCGGTCAGGTGCTGTCAAGTTCATTTAAATGTGATGCACTAGCAACATAATGTTATGCTGGACTATTTAGTTCTTGCAGTTTGAGCTTTGTACCGAGCTGTTCGAATAATTAATTTTATTGTCAATTTGTGTCAGATATTCTATTGTTATTTATGTCACATGGTCATGATGGTCAAGTCGACTTTGGACTTTTGGCGGTAATCCTGACATTTCAAGGAAACTTGGTTCTTGTCAGATTAATTGGATTTCCTTTGTTATCGAGTATGGAAGGATTTTTCTCCGTTTATTTGGATGTTGGTACCTTGCTACAGATTGTGGAAAAGAGATTTTCAAAGTAGTTTTTCTTTACTAACCGGCTTTTTGGAGAATATCAGTGAATTGATATTACTGGATTATTTTGGGAACTAACTTCACTGTTTACACATACATTATTATAAATTTATTTTATCTAATTCTTTGATTAAAAAAAAAATTTTTGTGTCCTGGATTTTACTTTTGCAAATTAACGTTACCAAATTTTGAAGATTTGTAATCCTTCCTTCTTTATAATCAACGGTTATTAACTGTTACTTACATGTAGGCCTACCATTGCCCGCACTATACTATACTCGATACTCATTAAACGTCGAACATTCAAAATACCAGAATGTTGGAAACAGTGAAACAAACCGGTGATACAAGCCACGATTGCTCTCATTCTTCAAAATCTTCTCGCATCTTGACCCAACGGCTGAATTATGAGCGGTTCGTACACGACAAGAAGCAGCGAAACCTCCAAAAAGAGAGTAAAGCCATAAAAGAAGATATCGAGAGGGAAGAAAAGGACATGATCAAGCAATTGATGAGGCTGGAGGAGGAGAAATTGCTGTTGTTGAAGAGAGAAGAGGCTGAGGGTAACATTGTTTTTTTTCTGTAACAGTTGTTCTTTGTATAAAAAAGGGCGGCCGGGGGATTGGTCTAGTGGTAGTGTGCTAGAGTACCAATGACTGGGCCCAGGGTTCAATCCACCTCTTGCGGGGTCACCTGGGCCTATGTTGGACGGCTGTTTCAATAATCCTTTGCCGCATTGTTGTGTCCTCCTGTCCTAATCATCTACTCATTTATTGGCTAAAGAGTGTTCCAGCTGTTATGTAGGCCTGCACATCCTATTGTTAAATTAAGTCTGGGCGGTTAAGGTTCCTCAGGAGCCTGCTCCGTGAAGAGTTTAAACCCGGGGCGGGGAACCCAAAATTTTCAGTGGACCTTTATGAGCTTAATCCCTGCTGGATGTTGTGCGGGTGAGACGTTAAATTGGCAGCCCCTTGTAACTAAATGATCCCCACATGGGGTAATTGTGTAGCATGTTCAGGACTCTCTTTCTCCTTCTCATCAATCAACCAACCCTTGTGATTGCCCAGAACCGGGCTTAGAGGCTGCACTTATCATATCTATCTATCTTTCTATATATGTCTATCTATATATCACTGTTAATTTACTGTTTGTTTTTCAGGCCAAAGACCTTTTCCAACTTCAGCATCCAAAGAACCAAACTATTTCAACAATCCTTACCCAGTAACTTTGCCAGGAGGATTATCATTGAGGAGGCATTCCAGTCTTGAAGGTAATGCATGTTTTGGTAATGTTTTCGTAGTAGAGAGATTTGATAAAAAAAGGTAAAACATTTTGTCAACTGGACCGATTTCTGATCCTATGAAGCGAATAACTGCAGTACATCCATCCATCCATACATCCATTCATCTTTAGAAAGGTTTTTGTGGAGAAGGCTGCAAACATAAGTTATGTCACAACATCTCCGAAATTGTACTCCACACTTTAGGGGGATACTATTATAATATCCAGGAGGGGGGCTTGGAGTCTGTTTTAATAAATAATTTCTTGCTAGGTTTTGATGAAATAGATAAAATTACTTATGGGTATTCTTGAAATAAATAATTTTTTAACAAGGTGTTGCTTGATTTAGGAACGAATATTCGGAGACATCGGGCTCTTGAAATAAATAATTGCAGCTGCCGTCACCATGAAATAATTATTTCCCGCCTAGGAAAACTCCAAGCCTGCGCTTGATTATATTATTATACAAAGAATTAAATGGACTCAGGTTTTGATGTGAACAAACAGTATAAACTTTATTGGCAGGCTCTTATATTTTGTGTTGATTTTGCACAAATAGTTGATCATTTCAGGTTGTTTTGCTCTATTATCCTCAAATTACCTGAAATTAATCGTTGCAACAAAAAACTGCCTTTTGCCAACCTTAGCACAACGCTAATTCCATTACGCCTGATAATTGATACCAAAACTCATTAATTCTATGGTGTCATGTCACCAGGAACACATTGTGATAACAATAAAGTCAGAGGTCAAGTGTGTGACTGAAACGTGATTAAATTGTTGTTTGAATAATTATTCATTTAAAAGAAGTTAATTAATCCCTAGGACACCTGTACTGGGAGTAAAACTAAAGAAAAATATGAACAAAGAATATGTAAAAGTGACTCATACATATGTACTTATACAGTTGGTCAATCAATGTACATTGTATAACCTTTTCAAGAGTCAATTAGTATTAATTTATTTTATTGATTTTCTTTTTATTTTGAGATCATTTTGTGATTTATATATGTTTTCAGTTAGAGGAATAACAACAGTTGTACTGAAGGTGCTACTTAGAATTATTATAAAGATTCGGTGCTCAATTAGTGTTTTTTAATGCTCGAAAGCCTGAGCACTATACACTCTTAAAGCAAAAGGTTCTTGATTGTATATTTAAAGAACCCACAGCCGAAAAATTTATTTAAAAGTTCAGCTGAATTGAAAAGGTTCGATGCTGTGGGAAGGCCCTACATGTATGATAGGACCCTATGCTCCCAACTTGAGAGAATGGGGTTTCATTGTGGGAGTTCAGTGCAGCTTGATTATCTAAGTGTTGTTTTTATTTGCTGTTGGGACCTTTTTTAAAGTTGAATAATGAACCTTTTAAGGTTCCTTATCTATACCAGCTTATAGAACCCATAAAGGTTCCATATGAAACCTTTTTGTTAAGATTGTAGTAAAGGTACATGGAAGGATTATTCTAATTTTCTTTTGAATATATATATAGGCTCTAAATGCAAAAAAAAAATTGAAAAACAATGTGTGATTAGTACTTTTCCAGCATTTTGTTGATTTTTTTTTTTAAACTTTCTAGTAATCAAAAGGCCAGTCTTAAAAACGTCTGCGGAGTATGAAGACATTGATAGACACAGGAGCTACAGTCGTCTTCCTCCTTTGGCTAATTCTGGAAGAAGTAGTCCCGCTTCCCTGCCCGGGACTTTGCAGAGGTGGGTCGAATTGATGAAATGAAATTGTTTTCTGATCTATTTGACTGATTACCAAATTATGTGTTACAACTGAAAGTTTTATGTGCCTGATTAGGTATTTGGGCATGCTTCTTGGCTGCCAGTCACATACATAAATGTCTGCAGCAAAAAAATGATTTTCTTGAGCCAGTCTTGAGCTCCACCTTGTGGAAAACTTTGCAAACAAAATCCGAATTTGAGTAGCAGGACAGCGTTCTGTGGGATTTCTATGCTGGCCCGCAAGGGAAATCAACATTTTACTTGTCATGATGCAAGTCTCTGATTGGCTTCACTTTGTTGAGCAAAGCAATATAACCATGCTTTGCCAGTATCCCTTGGAAAATATCCAAAAGGTGCAACTGTGCCACTTCGTCGAGTGTACTCTTCCTCAAGTTCAAATATGCTATGTTAGAAACTTTGTCATACTTTATCCCTTTTCCCCAATGCCTATGTATCCATTTTCAAAATGCTCATGTACATGTTCCCCCTTGCAAAAAATTCATGTAACAATTTTTTGACTGCTTTGATTTCACTAATAATCTGTGGCCGGTGGTGGTCTCTCCGTGACCATTGCAAAGAGCAGCCACAACGGTTTGATCAGAGCCCTCTTGCGGACAATCAATGAATCAAAGCTGTCTCGGAGCAGGGAGTACACAGATGGGCAAATGCAAAAAGCTCCTCATGCAAAGGGATCCGACCAAATAGCATCTCCCAATGGAATAGTATCAGACCAGCTAGAAAATTCATTCAATAAATCATAACTAGTTGCATAACATGCTCTTTGTCAAAACATCCATGCCATACTTCATCCTGACAACATTGCAAAATTCTTCATCGCAATAATTTTTACTTTAGTAAGCTGTCAATGCGCTTTGTGCCTGCTCCATCCAAGAGGAATTTTTAACAAAACTGTCGACAATTTGATAATAACTGTCAATTTGATAAGATAGCTTGCTACCTATAGGCCTGAACTGCACCATAAATTTTTCATTACTTGACAATTCACTTATAGATAGTTGTTGTTCGATATTCACATGTGAATGGACCATGATTTTTTTTTCACTTGTGGATGATCATGTGTGAGATTTACATGTATAAAGACAAAAAAAAAACAATAAGATAAAACCTGTCTAATGTGACATGAATTTCAACTTCATTCTTGTGCTTGTGTTCGATCAAGCCCTTAACTGTCGCGGGTTTATCATTCATCTATTTATCATGTTACCTTTCTTTTCTCTTCTTTGTGGTTGCCACCATTCCATAATAGTCCTGTTGGTCTGTTTACGTCATCCAATATCGAGGAATAGCCGGAAACACTACGCTTGAGAATTGACGTTGGCACCTCCCGATAAGGTGTATACACGATGGGCGAGTTTTGCGTGTCCGGAAAAAAACCCTCGTGACTCATGTCACTTGATTTACTAGTGTGACCCTCCCAAAAACGCCAGTATTTTCTCTGGCACTCAAAACGTTGCTTAACGCTGCTAACCCTCACTCCTTAGCTCCAAATTTTGCCCCAATGGCGCTGCAGTAAATTACAACCAGCTCTTCTCATCTGTTATGGGCATTTCTAGTATGAAATATATCCTTAAATTATGCTTCTTCTTCAAGTTCTTGTATCAAATTAACAGAAGTCTTTTTGCTTGCATGTAGTACACAAATCTAACAGGAGGAGTGGTAACTGGTAAGGCTCAATGATGACATTTTCACTTCCACCTGAATTTTCATCAGTTTATTGGCGGTATTTGTTTCGAAACACTTGGACTCGTATGACACTAGATTCAACAAGAATTTTTAACAAAAAGTGCTCCCAGTGTGCACAAAACAAACAGTTGGAGATTTTTTAGCAACATCACAGGTTGTTCGCTGTGAATATATCCAAACCACAGGAGCTAAAATAGAATTACTGTGCTGTATGGATAATTGGGGCTTTACCACCTAAATTATGTAATTAGCAGGGGAGACCGGGGCTGGTTGTCACAGGGGCAGGTTGTCACACTGTGTAGAACTTTTAAAAATATGCTACGATTTCTCTTTAAGGCAAGCAGGAGCACTGCCAATCTATATGAATGTTAAAAGGGGAGTGACTTAAACCTATCTGATCAATATTTATCTATATCATTCGAAATCTTGACATCTTATGGGACTTTTTTTTTTATTCAGCACTTGGGGCAGGTTGTCACTCACTCGGGGCAGGTTGTCACTCACTCGGGGCAGGTTGTCACACAGGGGCTCCTAAACCAATGTATATGACGTTAACTTATTATATTGTATTATATAATGCATGTGCATAAACTTGGTTCAGAAGCCCCTGTGGGTTGTCACACTTTTGGTTAAGAGCTCGGACACAGGAAGTGGGACTCCGTAAGGCAGATCTTGACAAAAACAAGTTATTTTGGACTTATGAGGAATCCTCTGCTTGACCAGTGCAGACCTCAACGAACACACTACTGTGTACAAGGGTGCTGCAGAAACGCATTCTGATCAGGAGGAGGAAAATTACAGTTTTTTTGAGAAAATTTCTTTATAAATTTGAAATAGATTTACTTTGACACTATGCCATATCTGCATGCATATTTAGTCATCAATAGCTTGTATAAATAACCAATTTATATTTGTGATAGTTTTTTTTGGTTTAAAAGACTGGTCTTAGTGGGTAACAACCAGCTCCAAAAAGTGTGACAACCTGCCCCGTCTTTTTGTGACAACCTGCCCCGACTGATGAAAATGCAAAAACCGGGCGACCAAGACTGTTCTTTTCATATTTTTCACTATTTCTTCCGATCATTATTTAAAGATTTGTTTACATGGTATGTGTATAAACTTTACCTTTTTCAACAACTATTTGTTAATGAGCAGGATAACATGCAAGTTGCAGGCAAATATTTACTTTTTGTGACCGGCAATTTTTAATAGACCGTGTGCCTACCAAACTCCCGTCCAGGGGTTAAGATTTTTCCAATAGACTCCAGTGGGTTATAAAAGCAGTAAACAATGTTTGCTGCCCTGTGATTTCAAAACACAGTAACTGCCATTTCAGTGATTTAGAGAAAAACGCATTTCTTTGTTTATAACATTGTGACCTCTATATATTAATCTCCAGATGAAGCACCCTCAAGTCAATGCTTCACATATGAAGAAATATAATCAAAGTGTATGTGTGTATATCATTTGTCACCCAAAACGACTTCCTACAGATATATTAGACAACGTTGTGCTTTTTAATGACTTACTGTGTTTTGAATGAGATACAATTGATTTTCTATTTATGTCATTGCTGAAGTCAGCTGCTCAGTTGATGTGAAAAACAGTATCTCCCTGTTTGTGTCATATCAAAACACAGCAACTCAAAAATTTGATTTTGAAACACAGTAATAAGCCAAAGAGATACTGTGTTTCAAAACAAAATGAGTAAATTACTGTGTTTTGGCCTGACATGACATGTCCATTTTGATGTGAGCAGTTGATACTGTGTTTGCTTATCATGGATTTGTGGGGTAACTTGAGGTGATACAGGTATGAAATTTGGCATGGAGGTAGATATTACTAGTAGGATTGAGAAGTTATGCTCAACTCAGTTACTGTTTTTTGGTCACTTACTGTGTTTCAATTTCCAAGGGCAGTTTGGTTGAGCTGCGTAACTCCCTAGTTCAGTGCAATAAAAAGTGTGACAACCTGCCCCTGTGACAACCAGCCCCGGTCTCCCCTAGGCTTATTAGGAAAGGAGGATAAGTCAATGAGGTGAAGGATGAGTGAAACTGCTGTCCAATATAGGTCAAGAGCTTGATTCAAATCTGCGACCCCGCAATCATCAGCCAAGTGTACTAACAACCTAGCTAAGCCACCTGAAATTGCTAAGATATATGTAATGGATGTGCGTTCTTTTTGTTACATCTCAATCATTACTGATTTTCATTGCAGAAGTTGCTCATCTACCGCCCTTCTGAGTTGTTCGGACAAACCCTATTTGTTCGAGAGGCAGCCATCTTGGATTGGAGATCCTGAAGCGATTGATTCCATTCGGCGACCTCTGAAAGGTCCTTCAAGGTCGAATATTTTTCAAATAAAAAGAAAAATTTGCAAATAAGAATTAAGAAAATTTGATATTGAGAGACAAAGTGAATGTAAGCTGACGTCCATCCAATATTTTGTCTCTTTATTTATATATGTATAACAGCCAGTTGAGGGAGTTTTCCTTGCTGAACAAACTTTTGTGTAATTTGATCTCAGAAATGTTGAGTATAAACACAGCTTTTGTCTAATTTTAGACAAAGTCACAAAGAATTTGGATAGACACCAATTAATGTTTGTTTTGTATGTTTTTTTAACCTTTATTTTAGTGTGTAGTTCTTTTTCAATATATTATGTAATTATTTTAAGGTCTCCGAGATCTCCACGGAGTCCAGGAGGATCAGCTGTACCGGATATACTGAAGAGCGTTCAGATTAAGAGGTGCCTAAAATCGATCGCTCGATCGCAGAGCATGAAGGAAAAAAGTGGTTCTGATGTTGCAGTCATGTTTCGATCGAGAAGCTTAAAGGAGAGATCTAAGAACTTGAAACAAAGCAACCACAACCAAGTCGATGATTTATCTGATGAATTGGGCGACGTCAGTTTATCAAGGAGTGGTCCGTTTCACCGTCAAAGAGCGGTACGAGCTCGTCATCCTCCGACGATGAGAGACGTCCGTGAAAATCGTAAAATGGAGACTTCGAATCCCAAATGTGCGGAAGGTGGAGGTCCTTCTAACACATGTTTAGAAGATGTTTCCAGTAGTTCTTTATTGCAGAGGAGGAGAAGCAATAAGAAGAAATGATAATTTTGTGTCGTAGAATTACAGAATGCAGGAGTCCCTGGGACAATTATTTATATTGTATAGATTGCCATTTTACAACATAGAGGTTCTGGATGGGGTTTATCCCTGTCCCCTTGGCTATTTTACTGTGGATTTCCCTGTCCCTCAGCTTTGGATGGAGTTTCATATTTCCCCCAGTCCCTTGGCCATTTTACTTTGGAATTCCCTGTCCCCTATAGCCCCCATCCAGAGCCTAGTCAGTGACTAAAAACATCTTATAGTTCCTGATAAAAAATTCATTCAGATATTTCTCAGTCAGTCTGGAAATATAACCTTGAAAAATAAGGCCAGACATAATTGATTTTGAGCTTCTCGGAGCTTCTCGAGGAATTTAAAATTGTGAGTAAGATCAATTATTTTCTTCCATTTTGGTTCGGTAGTTCCAAAAAGCTAAAATGATGGCTGAAAATAAATCTCTGGCTTGATCTAGAAAAACAACATGCATACATACAATAACTGAGATTTTTGTTCCTTTGTGTTATATTTTCACCCGGGATTTTTAAGCTTTTGGCAAAGCTTCTGTATCATTTGCCGTACCAGCATGGTTTTCCCATGTGTCAATGGCTGTTTGTGTTTTATCCTATGTGCAAAAAGTAATGCAAAACAAAATTTGTACAGGGTAAAATTATTTTATTTTTTCATTTCGATATTTTTTATAGAACATCGCTTGATTTTTTTAACGGAAAACCCTTTGACAAACGAGTCATTGCACATAGTACATCTTTTGACATCAAAAACAGTCGGCAATTTTAAAGAAATTAGATAACATCACTTGTTCTTTGTTCCAAAAGTGGTCATTATCCTGTTTTCCAAATGAGCAATCATGACGGTACAATAAATTCCAATGGAGGCCTACAAGTGTTCCAGTTAAAAAATATTATTGTCACAGTAAAAAATTCAGCTGGGTTTTGGAGACAACAGACCATAAGATATACAAAAAGTTGTATCATGTTTTTTTCGAAGGCAAACATTATTACGTAGTTTCCCCAATCAAAGGTTCAAACCACTGGCCAAGTGCCAGGATGTACGGTGCTTAAGCTGCTTAAGCTGCAGGGTAGAGAGCTATTTTTAGACACAGTAGCATTGGCTATGTTTAGACCCATGGACTACTGCAGAGCCATACCAAGCGGCCCCTGGTGAGAACTGTATATGATAATGACAATTTTGAGTTGCCAAATATGGTCATAATTGAGGATCATTCTTTAATTAATATTTCCTACAGTGCAAAAACAAATATATGTATATATATATATGTACAAGTTTAGGGTATTAGGCCTATAGTATTCATAATCAATAACAACAGTGATAAAAATATAATGTACATTTGAAATATATACAAACAAAAATTTATTGAACTATAATTTGATATAATAACTTTACATTATTAATTTAACAAGTGATTCAATGTATTTACACAATAAAATATTTTACAACATAATGTTTTAAATACCATTTTCTATAGACTGCTATACGTTACAAGAAATATACATAATGATAGGCCTATACATAAATGCAGTGTGTTGAGTCAATATTTTCACATGCAAATAAATTCAAAACATTATCACAGTCTGTTATAAAAATATATAGAGATATATCTGAATCGTCAAGAAAAGTCTACAATAGTACAAAGAGACATATCTTACAATGATGGTTTACTTGTAGTCACGGTGGACACACATCAACTGGTAATGTTACAAAATTGTTCAAAAACATTATCGAATAGTGATTGTAGACTTTGAGAGTCTGTCAAATAAAAATTAATCATGAATTTACCTAAACTAATCTCACATTTTAAAAATTAATTCCATTTAATGACTAAATAACAGAAAACAACTGGTTACATCTCAAGCGACCATTACTTAGTAAAATTATTCTCCCAATTTTACGTCAGTCATTACCTCCGAACCTTTGCCACTTAATAAATAAAGCGCTCACTTAAAACAATCAGAAACGGCCCAAAACGGAAACAGTTTGCTGATTACAAAACTTAACAAGAAAGTCTATATTCTTTAGCAAGACCAAGCAAGTACCAACTTTGTTAGCTTAATCCTGACCTCTAAAAATTTATTTTGGGGTGTAAAAATAACTCTGAAAAATGCCTTAGTGCGAAAAAAACACCTCAAAACTAGACATGTCAGTAATTGCTTGCTCAAAAGTTATTTGAAAACTTCCCCAATACAATCAAAATCTGTCTAAAAAGCTGACATTTTCTGATTACAAACCTATTCAAATTCTCATTTTCTCATATTCTAACAGTTATATTAGAACATCCCTTCAAATAATTCATTTGCCTTAAAAATTGTTATCTTTCTGACATTGTGACAGCTTGCGGACATGAAAAATTCAGCGAAACTAGTCTCCTTCCAATACTTCTGAACTTCTTCAGGACGAGCTTCCTTTCAGACTCGTGCTAAAAAACTATAGATATCTTTATCTACCCTGAAAACTAACTGAAATTTGCAACACACCAAGCACATGCTCAACAAAAACTGAACTCGAAAGGCTTGGCAGAATCACCGTTGAAAAAATACCTGGCTCTAAAATCTTGGTGGAGCAAGTTTCTCCTCTACCGTAACTTATAAACATAAACACACGTTCATTGTGCAGAACCCTCATTAACCTAGAACCCTCCCAAATACTATTCATTTCCACCAAATACAATCAGAACTTTGACGAAACTGCTTTTCTCTTACAGACCGTGACGAAACACTGCTGGTTAATTGGGCAGCCGAATCTTTCAAAAGAGAAAAGCCTTTTTTGCAAAATAGTGTCTTAACAGACATTTCATCCACATAGATTGAGTAGTACCATTACGGATACTTCAATGTGCTGCGTGACTGTCTATTTCTGCAATTTCTCATGCATATATATATGTATTTTGCATGGTTCATAGCAATTGTCCTGCCTACTGTATATTGTATTACCATATACAACATCACATCCTGAGTTTGCATATAAATCGTGTTGACTGTGTTTCCACAAATTTGTTTGTCAACTATCATCATATACATATTTACCAAAGTTGCAATATTTGTTTTTATATATTTATATATCATATTGCAACTACAGTTTGTGCCTAAAGTACCAGATCTGCAAGAATTACTTCAGTGCCAGCCAAAACAACGATAACCAGGAAGATGAGGTAGAGAACCAACAGGAGTCCGCCATATGGTCGAGTGATCCTAAATCGTTGAAATATCGAAATTCCTGCGAGATTTACGACCAAGGTGAACATGAGAGAGCCGGCAAGTACCAATTCAACAGGGCCAAAGTCCAACTGCAAATGAAAATAATGTATAAATGAACTTATTGCACTTGTGTCGCAATTGAAACATCCATTGCACTTGGGTCAAAATTGAAAACATTACATATTAATTATACTTGGGTTGCAATTGAAAATAGAAGAGAACAATTGCATTTGGGTCAAAATTGAAAACATGAAAAATCAATTGCATTTGGGTCAAAATTGGAAAATAGATATTGTTCGCATTTCGGTTGCAATTGAAAATAGAAAAACAGTACATGGCTCGCTATTGGAAACAAGAAAAATCAATTACATATGGTTCAAAATTGAAAACTATCAATCGGCACTCATGTCGCAATTGAGAATATGAAGCTTCAAGTGCACTCGGGTCAAAGTTGATGATTTGAAATGTTCACCTTTGATTTCAAATTGAATAGAAGATACCATTACATTTTTATTTTCAGTTAGAAACCTTATACTTCAAAATTGATTTTGCATGAATGTTGTTACAATTGAGGTAATTTAATACAGATGAAATAACAGAAATCAGTAACGAAGTACACATACCGCCTGTTCGCTTTCTCCTGAGGTGATCATGTTGACCATCAGTGGAAAACCAAATCCCAATGTCAGATCTAAAATTAATTAAAGAGAAGTTGTGAAAAGATGAGGTTAGGGCCAGGGGACATTCTCTTTTCTTGAGTTCTGGTTGGCAGTCAAGGGGATTCCCTTGTGATGTACGACTATGCCAACTCAAGTTTTGTCCGGGGTAGGTATATATAACCCTCAATTTCAATGTGTAATGCATTTTAGTGGGTGAAAATTGTCTACAGGTACATCTGTGAGACTACTCATTATGAACTTGATTGAATGCTCTCAAAGAGTGCCAATTATGTGTTTTCAATCAAATATTCTATTGGCTGCTCAGTACTCACTAGGGGGCACTTTGCTCTACCACCTTGATTATTTCATTAAGAGTAAGAAAGACATACAGTGTATATAATTATGTGACCACTGGCGTGTGCTGATACCCTGGCAAGTATGTATGCCCTAACATACTGGATGCTGGTCATTGAGTATAACGTGACAAATATAGATTCACGAGCATTTTGGAAAAAAACTTGTTTAGGCACGGCCATAACATCATAAAATACAATATTGATTGAAAGTTATTCTTAATCAATTTTTCTACTTACATTATATATATTGCCCCTTCTGAATATTATTGGATCGTGAAATAATGTGGAAAACATATACTTACTAAACAACGAGGCTCCAAAGCAAGCAGCAAAACTCATTTTTGGGAACCCTTGTCGTGCCATTACCACATTGGCCATCAAATCTGGAAAAAATAAATAGAGGTCAATAACAACAACAAATATTTATTTAATGTCACGGTCTAAATTGTAGTAGCCATCAATGATGTAGTCGAGGCCAGGACATCCGAACCGAGGCAAGGGCAAGGATTTGGCATCCAAGACCAAGCCAAGGCCGAGGCCATCAAGATACGGTCCCGCGGCCGGACTCGAAGACGAGGCCAGCCTCGAGACATCCAACAAGGGTAGCCATTAGCCATTTTGTGACAAAATATGTATAATACTGTACAACATATGAAATAAAATAAAAAACGGATAAAAGAAAAAAGCTTGACTAAAAGTGAACTAAATTATTAAATTAAAAAGAGGTCAAGGCAGCATCATACAACTGTGGGTTAAGATCAGGAGAAAGTAGGGAGAACTGCCCTGAGCCCTCAGATCATTACATACGGTCTGTGTACCAAGACCATACTAGTGTCAGGCAAAAATCATGTCTATTGTCTTGGAATATATTTTTGTAGGGACCATCTCAGATCTGTGTTATAAGCTCCAAATGAGGAAAGATTTTACAGTGGAGGTCCCTAACTAAAGGGGCAAAAAGAATCAGCCAAGTGCTATTTGTCTTCAATTTATGTGTACTGCAGTGGTGGAGCTTCTTGAGTTTCTGGAGGGGGCCAATAGGAAGTTGGTCTTGCAGATATACTTTCCCTATAGCAGGAGTACCCTCCAAATTTCCCTCCAATATTAAGAGGGTTCTCATGCTGCAGTGAAGGTAACTGTGACTACAATTTACAAATCAAGTATATATTTGCCCCTCTTTATGCTCAGTAGCTCCATCACTGCATGACATTGGGAGCCACTCAACCATGACTGTCATGGTTCAGTGATTGGGGACCATATCTAAAGCACACCTGGAGCATAATATTATCCCATAGAGATTTCCTTCTAAAAATTATATAGCCTAAGTGTATAAAGATTTGAGATGATATAAGACAAGTGATAAAAGAAAACACTGTATGAGAACATTAGATAGTCAACTTCTCACAAACTGGCCAGTCAAAAAGTGTAATAATCCAAATATTATGCGAGCCACAATTAGTTTGTTGTAATAGAAATAGAAATTGCATGTTCATGACAAAGAATATAAAAGGGCTTCTCATTGCTTGGTTTGCTGTCTGTGTTAATAACACCTGTAATTAGGCATGCCTAATCATGAGATAACATGTATTAGGTTTGTTAAATCACACACTGACAGTGGGACATTGGAGGTATAGATGTAACTACTATGGCCCTGCACGGGACTAGATTTTTGTCTCACTCCAGCCCGTTCTGTCCAAATCACATTATTTAAATATTTGGAAAATAAAATATGTGTTTGAAGAAACCTCAGGTCCCTACAATTCTTTTTTTAAAGAATTTCTTGTTATTCAACTGCGCATCTTCAAAACGATGAAATTACCAACAAATTATAGGAGGTGTTACTGAGGGCATTCAAAACAAAATAAAATTGGAGAAAACAATTGAAATAGGTTTTGATAGCAATAAGTTTCAGTTATAATAGTTTTCCAAGTGTTTGTTTTGTAAAAGTCTGGTAATAAACCCTTCGCAAACAAAGGGGTCAAATACTTATTTCTGAAGACTATTTTTTTGTGCATGCCCAGTCTTCTAATGTTGAAACAGATCTACCTGAGAAATAAAAGAGTTTTGGAGCAAACATAAGTGCCCAAAACAGAAAATATGGTTGGGGTCAAATACTTATTTTCTTCAATGTACAATGTACAGTGCTACAGGTCTGTAAGTAATTGGTAAGCATGATATTGTCCCATTCCATCAATGCTAAACATCCTCAACCAACTGCCTGTGGAAGCATGAATTCTCATCAGATGAGAGGAAAACATATTGGGTCATAAAGGCTGATCAATATGTGAGGCATGTCTAATAACAATGGCAGCCTATATTCTTTGCTGTAATCGGAGTTAGGTATGAGTCAAAGTCTTTGATAAGTAAGTGAACCACCCTTCCCTATGAAATGACATTGGACCTATGTTTCACTTACTTATCAAAGACTTTGATTGGTTTATCTTTAATTGGTTAGATACAAACCGCTAAAATCTTTTTCTGTCGTCATCAGTGAATATAATGTTTATATTAATTTATCTTACATGTATGATAGGCCTGAAAATTAAAAAAATTGCTGTGTGACCTACCTCCCATACTGTTGCCCCAAGCGAGGAAAGTGAGACCGAGGATTGTGTCGCTGATGCCGGTTAAGCTGCCGAAAGTATTGAGGAAACCCACGATCTCATTAGCAAGCACGTAGATTAATATGAGAGCAGCGATAAATCCGTATATGGCGAAAACCTGAAGAAGATGCAGAATCAAATTTTTTTTTTATCACATCGTACTTTTCTTTTTGTAAAAAAAACCAAAAATATACGATTTACTAGATTGATATAAGACCTGCATACACTGCTCATATTATTGAAGGGAGCAAGGCAACAATCATAGTCAGTTCTAGTTATAGCCGTTTCAAGTAAACGTGAATGAACTGTTAAAAATAATTAATACGTAAGGATATCTGCGACAGAAATTTGGTGACAAAACACAGGGTCAACAGTGACTCAACACATCAGATGTGAAAACAGACCCAGGGTTAGGTTCTCAATTAGGGTTACAATTAGGGTTAGGCTTATGGATTTGGATAGGGTTAGGGTTTGAGTTTAGGTAGACCTTGTGTTTTTTCATTAAATTTGTGAAACCCGTCTCCTCACTTGGCAATTTTCTCTGACATTTGATATATGATAATGATATCTCGCTGAAACAGCCATAACAATAGAATAGTTTTAAATTATTAGTTTAATATTTTGTCAGTTAATTCAGTTCAATGTCTTCTCGCAAAAAGTGAAGTAAACTAAAGGCTACTCTTCAATATATATTCTTTTACGAACAAATGAATATATATAATTGCAATTCTAGGCCACCTTAATGTATTTTGCCATGAATACTCAAATTTTAAATAGCAACAAAATTAAATTAAAACTTATTCACCCGCCACTGTGTCAGCCTACCATTTTTCTATATTTCAATATTTTGATTTTACTGAAATGTTTTATGTACACATAGAGAAAAATGGTCAATAAATTGAAAACTGAAGATACAACTAAGGTTGACTCACATTGTGGTACTTTGGACGCGGAAAGTTCGAAGTGAGGAAGAAGTTGATTGCGGACAAAACGATGCCGATGATGAGTGTAATGACAATTACAGGAAAGACATCCCCAATCATTATTGTGGAACCTGAAATTAAACAAAGTTTATATTATTCATTAGGCCACACATAATTGATCTTTAGCTTCTCGGATCCTCTCAAGCCACTTTTTCTAGGGTCGGTCGGTAGGACAAAAAATAAAGGTGAAAATTTTTTTTTTTATAATGTCAAAAGAATTGTTTTCTTTTTCTGTTGGCAGAAAATCTATTGTGTCGGCGGGTCCGTGAAGCTAAGAATCAATTATGTGTGGCCTTATGGGTTTTTCAAATATACTGTGTTCTTGCACTTCAAAGTTGCTATGTCCACACCAGGGGCGTACCTAGAAATGGCCTGGGGGGGGGGCCATGACATGGGGTGAATACGGGGTGATTTGCGCATTTCCTATCTTTCTCATGGATGTTAATCTTTGGCCTGGGGGGGGGGGCATGGCCCAATACCCCCCCCTGCTAAATACGCCACTGGTCCACACTATATTGAGCAATTTACTGGAATTAGCGCTATATTAAGTTATTTTTATTTTATTTTTTTTTATATATTCTTCATCTTAAATCATTCATTTTTAGGGTGACATAAGACATGTCTGTGACCGATTTCTGAAAAAAAATATGCGAGTAGGCCTTATCTGAAAGCTTTTTTTATTTTGGTTTATAAACCGACGGACCCAACTTTAATGATGTGACATTTATTAGTACGAATCGCAAGTCCTGGTAAAGTAACAATGATTTTTACATTATAATTTGTTATTGCTAAAACATACAGTGCAGATATTTCAAGGATTACAGATTTTGACTCCTTATGATTTTTGGGTTTTTCTGTTGTAAAAAAAAAATTAGTATGCCATAGAGTAAACAGAGAGGTAACATAATATGGCTATTGTAAACTCTTGTTGTGTGAAGAGTATTTGAAAAGTGCTCATCGAAGATACTTACGTAGATTAAATCGATTTTTCAATAATTAGTTATCGATTTATTTTGGTCTGTGAATTTTTTAGTGCATGAATGGTTCGAGTACTTCTCATTACAGGTTTAATGCACATGTTTCACTGGTCATGTTTTTACAAAGTTTTAAGCGATGTGACTCTGGCTAGGACTATATAATAATTATGCTAAAATTTTCAGCGGTTTGAGATGGGCCTGTTTGTCCCTGTGCCGTCCAGTATCATACAGTTCCTTATGGGCAATGATTGTCTACAAATTATGAGAAATTAGATTCAAGATAATCTATCAAACCAATGTTGCCTAAATAGCCCACACCGGTGCTGTCGGGGGCTTTTTTTTTTCTTTTTGAGGAAAAAACTCTTGTTAAACACACTGTTTATTCTATTCATCTTCAAGTCATTTAAAACATCATTTTTACACGATATTCTACATCTCACTCCAAAGGAAAATTTATGGCATTAAATTTTTCGGGCAAACTTTACACTAACTTTTTTTTTATGCTGTAGTGATCCAAATATTCCTTTAAACATTGCGATACGCTGATTTTATAGTGGTTGTTATTTAAATCTTGAACTTTCTTACTTGGCATAATGGTATCATAAATATTACTCCATTACTTTCATGTGTTAATGTCAAAATGTATAACTTCTCAAACAGTCATTTTTTAATGAGATATTTGAAAGTAGCTCTTAAAATCTTGTAACATGACAACTTGGAACAACTTGTATATATATTAACTTTTTCAAGATAACTCCAGACATTTTTTACGACAAATGTAGAGTCACTACATGATATAATCACCATTTGTTCATCTTGAAGATTTTATCACTACTCTCGAACTTTTTAAGACACAGGTAAATTCTTGAGATTTGGGAAGTTTCTAAATGTAAACATCATTATGTTCAACCTGGTTTTTGATTAAGAAACCTTATGTTATGTTAGCAAGGTATGTTAGGTTATGTAAATTTTTAGTTGGGAGACTCATATAGTCATTTGTATGAGTCGGTATGTCCATCTGCTCAGTTGTCAGTCTGTATGTTGGTTGATTGACAACCTAGAGCAGAATGCTTCAACATTTCACGTTGAAATTGCCAGGAAGTTTCCATCTAACTTAATAAAGGTGCTAATAAATTTTGCCTAATATATGATGTTGATATTGCAACCTGGCTTTAGAATGTCATTTGTTACAAATGTTTGATTGCATTAAAGGTCATTTTGTATATTAGCTAAACTGTAAATGTTTTTTGTCGAGATTTTGGCTCTCTTGGTAAAAATGGACTCTCCTAGGAGCTCTCACAAGATCAGAGCTAGCCAATAGAAAAACATGTTTCGTGCAGGAAAACTTTTCACCTGATAATTTTTTGTTTTTTCAATTTTTCTCGTTTGGGATCCAGCAGTGATTTTGTCGGTGGTTGAGTATTTAAAAATACTTTTTTTAAGCATTCAGAAAACCACGATAAGAATTAAGTGGTTTTGTCCTGCTTGTTTTATATAAATAGCAGCGAAGCATTTCTGCTGTATTTTATAAGGATTGTCATAAATAGAACTCTTTTAATCTTACTACTTAATGATGAAATGTTTGTCTTGTTAATCTCACCCTCTTAAAACAAATAGAATAGGTTTCATCATAAATTTATAACAATGACTCAACACTAAGACACAAAAAAAAACAATTTTTTAAAAATTCCACCTTTTGATTATTCATGTTCATGAGCTAGTAAATCTACTCGCATTTGGACTCCATAATACTTCTTTGCTGAACAGGATCATTAAAAAGTAGTTTTGGGAAAATTCAAGGATTTTTTTTCCAGAGTAGAATAGTTTTTCCCCCCATTTTTATTATTTCTTTGTGAATTAACGCATCGACACTTCGTAGGGCTCTGGCCAAAAAAGTTGCACGGAACGCTACATTTTTTTCTACAGTTTTGGATAGCTGCTGACCTCTTGTCCTTACACTGTTACAAACTGTAAATTTGATATGCAAAAAGAGTATGCTGTTGAACTCTGAAAATGGCACTTTGTGAGTCCTCATTCTGATGATAGGTCATGATCATACCCAATACTTTCAATGTTGTTGATGACAGAGAAACGAAAGGATCATGCATCTGATTTTTACTCTAAAAACGCTTATGACAAATCGAATGGTCTTCTCTTGATCATTACTATTCAAGCAGCCTCTTTCAAGGGCTTTGTTTCCCAAGTTGAATGTAGAGAAGATGACACTTCGTCGGCTAGTGTGACTCACAAGAGTGCAAAGTCTGTATGAACCAACACTCACTTTTTGCATATCAAGTTTATTGGTAGGGGTTTTCCGCTTCAAATTCGCTCAAATTCTGTAATTGTAACATGCTAATTCCGGCTCAAGTTAAGTATCCAACTGTTAGTGACCTCCCTGGACTGAATAAGCCACCCCTCCCGAGCAGCAACGTAAATCAAACCTTTCGCTACGTAATTATTTTGGTTGGAATCAAACGTTGGGCCAAACAACGTATTACAAAGGTAGGCCAAAGGTAATTTCCAAACGTTGCACTCAGATGGAAAACCAAACGTAAGCCGAAACCTTAGTATGAGGTTGGCAGATAGTTTGTTTTATAGTTTGGCCGAACGTTCGAGTCACAGGTAAGTCATACCTTTGGTTGAGAGGTTGGAAGAACGTTTGGTTGTAATGTCTGGTTAAACGTGTTAGTCACACGTAAGTCTACCTTTGGTTAAGAGGTTTGAAGAACGTTTGACTATTACGTATGACCGTACCTTTGATTCATAGGTTTGTCTAACATTCATTTGAGAGGTTTTTGAAACCTTAGACTATTACGTAAGTCATTCCTTTGGTTGAGAGGTTTGAAGAACGTTTGACTATTACGTTTGACCATACCTTTGCTTCATAGGTTTGTCGAACATTCATTTGAGAGGTTTTTACAACCTTAGATTATTACGTATGACCATACCTTTGATTCATAGGTTTATCAAAGGTATGGTCGCACATTTGGAAATACGTAAGTTCCAAGGTTTCTCCAACATGTTTTTGATATGTATGGACAACGTTTGAAAGCAATGTTCAGGGCAAACGTCTGATCATACGTATCTGTCAAAGGTTTGTTGAAGGTTTGCACAAAGTTGCAGAACCTGGGATCTTGAGTCTCAGAGAGCCTTGTAGCGCCATCTATTCCGTACCTATTCCAAGCTATCTGGTAACTTTGAGTGTATTAAACCTCCAACAGGATGCTTGCTGGTGATAATTGGATGAAGCCATAAAGAAATAGTAGCTGCACCAGTCACAAAAATTACCAAATAAATATCTCTTAAAATATGAAAGATTAGATAGGCCAAAATAAAAATCTGAAGTACTGCTCAATCACAAACGAGCAAGAGAGAATCATTTAAGACCGGAGTCGAACTGAGTCTACTTGCATCGGAATGCCACCTATCCAGCAGGCTAATTTGGATTGGGATTTTTCCAACTCTTCAGAGTTGCAGTATTAATCCCTTAAAAGGTAAGTGAATTTTGATAATTTTTTATTTATTGTAGTCCTTAAATGGACTGTAGACTGCTTGGTAAAACAAGGAAGAAAAGTCTGCTAATTTTGGAGCCACCTCCAGTGCTTGCTGCCTGGCTCTGCTCTATCTATCTCTCTCTGTTTTTCTCTTCTGTCTTCACTGCTTTAATTCATGTTTTCTCTTTGCAGATCTCCGACAAAAAATTCACCAACCACCCATCCCCTCAAGACCTCAAAAAACAAAAAAAAAATCTTGAAATCTCCCCCCCCCCCTAAAAAAAAAATTCCAGCAGTAAAATCATATGAGAGCATTCTTTAAACCAGAATGAGGGGCAATATTCAAGGGCTTTATTTTATTCAATTTAATTTATTTTTTCTGAAGGGGGCAGGGCAGGCCGGGTGGCTGGGTCCGCCTGAAGCAATGCGGCAGTCCCCCGGGCCCCTCCGAGCGCTCCGCCCCTGGTCGGCGCCTCCCTGGTACAGTGAATCCACATGTTTCAGATCGCCGATTGACATGATGATTGTGAAGCATACACACCAGCTAGAGTCCGTCCGAAGGAGTCATTTGACCCATACACATCCTAGAATCAATCGGCCATGGTTAAATAAATTGTTACGGTGGTATTAATGATGTTCTAGACCGATATAAATGTAATCCACGCGAGCGTTGTGCCAGCCATGGCCGCCTCCCCTGACTTCTGCGCATGCGCAAGAATCAACGCGCTGGGTTAGCCTGCCACGCCTGACGCCCCAGAGGCGTATAACGACCATTCCGTCAACGTGGGGGGTACGTAGTCAACTGAGGTTGGAGAAATACGCATTATTTTCGATAGATACGTACGTAGTAACCTCGTAACCGATTGTCGACAAATTACGTAGTTTTCAAACGTTGGGTCCGATGTGAATGGGAGGTTTAATGCTTCCTTAGACAAACGTTCCTCAAAGGAAATTGTCCAGAAGGGACAGGATTGGCTTATTCACAGTTGTTCACACCTTTTCAACCAATCCTGCTACTTATTCAGTCCAGGGAGGTCACTAATAGTTAGATACTTAACTTGAGCCCTAATTCCTTTATTAGCAGATTCCGCATTTCACGTCCGCTCAGACAGCGTTTTTTTACTTCGTACTGCTCTGCATTTTACGTTTTTCTGCCTAAACCTAATGGCGGCCCTCGAATATTTTTGTCATGTTTGGTGTGTTTTTGGCCTCATCATTTCTTGACCAAAATCATTAATAAACAAGTTTTTCATCAAAGTTGCATGTTGCAAGGATACTATGGCACCAGATGGAAACATCAAAACACTTTATATCAAAAGTTACAAGGCCTTTTCTGCCTCAGAAAGCATGTGATTTCACCTGCGTGAGTGATAATATGAGTATTTCACGGTGAAATTGTCAATTCCGTTTCATACAGCAAATTTTATTTTAGAAGGTAAATTCCGTGAATTTGGTCCATTTTCTGCAATCGCGGAAAGCTAATGACCCTAATTTACCAGCTGCAAAGAATCTTGAATGCATAAAAGTAATATGATAAAAATAACTTACCCCCAATCAAAAATAAACACAGAGAAGGAGAGATAAAGAGTTGCAGGCATTGGAGTGGACGGTTCCAATTGTGGTGTTCTGAATCATCGTAGTTTACTACAGGACAGGCTAACGTCATGAAGAATACAAGGGGAGCCTGAAAAGGACAATGGATGAAATTTCAAGGTTTTTATTGTGTGCAGTGAAAATTTATGTAAAAAATTCATACACTATAATGTTATATATAAATGATTTTATTCATCAACTTTGTAAGACGTATGGGGCTAAATCTGTGTCAAATCATCAGATTTTCTACCTCAAACAATGTAACTTAAATTAGTATCCAGTGCTGGGCACTTCCACAAACACTTCTGCAAACCGCAACCTCCGCAATTTGCGGAAGTATCTTTTCGTTTGTAGTTTGCATTTTGCACTGATTGCCAATTAAATTTGCGCTTTGCGTTTGCAGAACTAAAATCAATCAACTTGCGCAAATGCAAACTATCAAACTGCTTCACCAATAGTCAGATGGACAATATATAAGCAACAACACATCAATCTTTGGGTCATAATTTATTCCCACTTTCAGTCATCATTACAATGAGCTACAATGGTCCCACAAGGTTAAGTTTCGGTAAAATAGTGTGGCATGAAAGGCAATTTCATTTAGTATACCTTGTAACTTCATATTACCATCAGATAATAAATGAAAATACTTTTTACCTTCAGCGAACGAAGTTCGAAGAAGGTATTGTAATCACTTGGGTAAAAATGTTGTCCGTCCGCCGGGCGGGCGGGCGGTCGGGCGGCGGGCGGATAGATCGTTTCCGGGCCAGCACTCGGCCTCTATTGAGTGTACATGGATGAAATTTGGTACACATATAGCCTGTATGGTCTAGTTGTGCCTTTTGATGGTCTAATTGATAGATATTCAATACCTTTTGAAATAATTGAGAAAATATAAAAATTATTTTTGTTCGTTTCCGGGCCAAATCTCAGTCACTATTGCATGTGCACTTATGAAATTTGGTACAGATGTGGCCTATATGGTCTAGTTGTGCCTTTTCATG
Source organism: Platynereis dumerilii (assembly GCA_026936325.1). NCBI lineage: Eukaryota > Metazoa > Annelida > Polychaeta > Phyllodocida > Nereididae > Platynereis > Platynereis dumerilii. Next base: position 5,662,659 of record JAPTHN010000022.1, on the reverse strand, counting down.
GTCTCATTGATGGATATTCTATAATTTTTGCAAAAATTTGGAAAATAGAAAAATATGTATTTTTTTAGTTTTTTGGGCTGAGACTCGGTAACTATTGCATGTAAATGGATAAGGTTTGGTACACACATGGCCTATAAGGTCTAGTTGTGCCCTTTGAAAGGTCTGGTGGAAAATATTAAAGGCTATTTGAAATATTGAAAAAAAAAGAGAAAAAATATATTTTTTGTTTCTTGCCCAAGACTTGGTCACTATTGCATGCACATGGATAAAGTTTGGTACACATATGACTTATGTGGTTTAGTTGTGCCTTTTCATGGTCTGACTGATACATATTCTATACTTTTTGTAATATTGAGAAAAAATATTAAAAATACTTATTTTCTTATAGGAGCCAAAACGTGCCCACTATTGCATATACAGCAATGCCATTTCCTACACGTATCACCTATAAAATGTAGCAGTGCTTTTTGACTTGTATTTAACACTTTTTGAATGATCGGAAAAAAATTGGTGCATGCATAAAACCGTACCATAAGGGTTGTTTTTCAATCGGGGTACGCTCTGGAAAGTCACACGATATCCAAAATACCAGAAATACCATGCATATATGTGGAAAAAACGTTACACAGAATGATTAAACATACTGAGACGGACCTACAGTAGCGAAAAAATTATTCAAATCGGTTGATAACAGCCCGAAAAAAATTTATTTGTGTCATTTTGACCAAAATTGACTGTCTCATTTGCAAATTAGGCAAATATCGCTTCAGATTTTTCAGTCCTAACCTAACAGTAAGTTTTAACAATTGTGAATATGCGTTCAACAAGGTCCCAAGAGTTCAACATTAGAATTACATGCAGCAACTATGATTAGTCTCTTCAGAATCCTGCATTGAACACATGAAGGTCAATTCCGTCAAATATTGTCCTCTCCGAAATAGGGTCAGCAAAACAGCAATAACATTAAATTAAAAGTATTTTTATTTTATAGAAATACTCCTTCAATAGATTAGACAAAGTTTTGGTAAGTGTTTCACTTCAGTTGTACGAACTGCGCAATGCTCGTAGCGGAAAACACCAAAAACAGCTTTCGTCAAATAAACTGTCCTCTCCGAAAAATGCTGTCCTCTCCCAAAATGTCTATTTTCCTTGACACACACGAAGTTCTTGGCCAAAATTAAGCAAGTAAGATGATATTTTATTGTCAGATATATATCTATCCACTCAGCACAAGCCCATACAACTGGGTGTTCTATACATACAGTAATAGAGGGATGAGCAGAATATTGACTTTGATCGAATTATCAAAAAGTCAAATAAAAAAAAATTCAGAATACTTGCAGCCCTAAAATTTCCAGAAATCCACGGCACGGTATATAGCAACAGAAAAAAGTCAATTTGGCCAGAAAAGAAAGACCTTTATTTTTGACCCCCGTGAGACAAAACTATGTACCCCGATTGAAAAACAACCCATAATATAAGTAAATTAGTATAATAAGGCCTTTCCCTGCTTTTACAAACCCTGGCAAGCACACAGGTAGATCGCAGGGCAGCAGGCAAATAACAGATAATAGAATGCCATTACTCGACCACTGTTGCATACCAGTTATACGGAATTTGGTAAACACACCAATTTTATGATGTAAATGTAATCTTCTAAATGTGTTATTCGCTGAAGGTTTGCTGCTGCGCAGCCTATGTTTACAAAGGTCATGATAAGGATTGGTACAGATGGCGCCACATGTGGCATGCTAGCATCAATACAGCATTAAGGTCAGCACGAAGAACAGCATGAAGCACAGGCTGCACAGCAGTTAGACATAATTAATGTACCTGCCATAAGGCTTTATTTAATACATATATAGGGCGTAATAGGCTACATATTTTGATTTTTGTTGTTACGAGCAATTATATATTGATGAACAGTATAGATATTTTTTGCAAATAGGTCTATTAAATTTTTAAGCCTAGTCAAGTAATTGGCCAATGTCAAATGCCTATAACCATCTCTCAAATTTAATAAAATTTATGTCTGTAGCAATACTTAGGCCTATTTATCGCGATTATGGTTTGCGTTTGTGTTTGCGTTTGCGTTTGCACCAGCTATTCTAAAATTTCAAAAAGTTTGCGGATTTGCGTTTGTGGAAGTTGTGAATCAGGTTTGCTGATTTGCGTTTGTGGAAGTCCAATTTTGTTTGCGTTGCCCAGCACTGTTAGTATCTTAGAAGGATTGTAATTATCAAGAATAAGAACTATATTATAACTGTGTAATATTCTGCTACCAGCAAACACCTTATACCATTCAGCTTAATAATATTGCAACACAGCAGGATCAGGGAAGAAATGCACAGCCCCTGATGAGAACTGTGCATGATAGAAGCCTAGAGTTATAAATAAAAACATATCAGAAAACGTGTGTTTTTAACCAATTTCTGTGGCAAATGAAATATTTCCCATATCAAATTTTCATGAAGAATCACATTATGTATCTGATTGGGGAGTTAATTAGCTATCACTTAGAACTACTTTGAAGGCTCTGTGATGAATTGCTATCAAGTTATAAGACAAAATGTAACATAATATTATTATACGGTTTCTTTTCATCCTTGACCAACATGAATGTGATATTTGGATTCCCCATACCCAAAAGCATGGGACACCAAACAGGAGGCTATTAAAATCCACATTGCTTGTCTTTCTAACAGGTCTAATTAATAGAGCTTACTTTGAAAACTGCGAAACATTTGCCGATGATGGACATCTCTGGCCATTCCTGGATATTGATAGGGCATATTCCGTACAACAAGAGAGTCAAAGAACTCGGCTCGGGATCTCCTTTGGAGTCAGTCTCCGTCGCTGAGGAACTCTCTTCCTTGTTTTCTAATTCTTTGTCGCTGATTTCGGCGGAAATGTTATCGACGTCAAAGCCAGGCAGACTAAGGTTTCTCCGCAAGTTGTCATTCTCTGGTGTGGACAGGGTGTTTGAATTCTTATTTTGTTCTAAAAAATTACACAATTCAAAAATATACAGTAACAGTGTCAAGCAAATAACATTATTGACTTTTAGTTTATTTAAATCTCTAAATGAGGTTGCTTGTTTTGTGACATAAATTGAAATAAAAGTCTTTTATTGCCATAACTTGCCATTAACGAAAGTTGTGAAGTCTCTTTCAAATACAAGCCTTCAGATGACTCAAATCTAATGAAAATGTGTAATTTACTTACCAGTTTTGTCATTGTCATTGTCATCAGTGAACTTAAATGAGGTGTACAATTCATCATTAGCTGTGGCGCCTTTGAGTGACTCATACTGGGTATCTGGAGGAAACACGGAAAACATCGAAATAATGAACAGTGAATTGTTTGATATACTAACGTATATTGACTGTGCATGATTTATCCTGGGCTAAATTTGATGCAAAAACATGTTTAAAATGTTGGTATAAGTCATATTTTGATGAGTTTTGGGGTAAATCCTTCTTTTTAAAGAGGGGAATGTGTTTTTATCAGGAAATGTGCTTCTGATAGGAAAAATACACCGACACAGTCTAGAACATGTTATTCTATAGAGCAGAGTAATGTCTTTAGTATCTTAATATCACTTTTCCCCATAAAAATACATGTCCTGGGAAAAAAAAAACAATTCAGGTTGAATGTCTACATTTACAAAAAATGGCTGTTTAAACCAGTGGATGTCAAACTGAATGCCTTGTGAATAATCCTTTCTACCAGTGGACTAAATACCTCTATTTGATGTTATCTATATATTGAAGTGATATGTTTCATTCTTACCTCCTTCTGGCAAAATTTCAATTTTTGGAGGCAAGGAAGTAGCACTGGATCCAAGGTCTAAGCTCATAGATTGAGTGATGGCTGAAATACCAGCTGAAAAGTAAAATAGAAAATATATTATATTGTTACATAATATTTGCAAATGACAGTTAGTGAACTATCAAGTATTTTCAAAATACAAATATCTACAAAAAATGTTATCGGTCTTCACATCAATTTTAACATTCTTGCAAAAAGCTTTCAACAACTAATTTCGGTAATGGCCCGATTTAATGAAAACTTAGCCTATTGAAATAATCTCTTAACTAAAATTGATATTATCATGGGACAATTACAAATTGGAATTTATGACACATTTTAGGATGACAGTTGAGTGTGTTGCTGAATACACTTGTTTGGCAGTCTCTCTTGTTTGTTTATTTGATGACGTCAAATTTTAATCTTTCTGGAACTCAAATGTCGATCATCATTAAAATCAATATTTTATCAATTATTGTATCCAAGGTATTATGAAAGTTTGTTTTCATTGATTTGTCATTATATCAGTTTCCTTGTTCAACTTTCTGTATGTTTCCTATACTAGAAATGGTGAATAACCTCAACGTGGAAATGTCACTGTCATGCCGCTTTTCGGTGCAGTGTCCTAATTCTTATCTGAAGTTTTGGGTTTTATAATTACGAAATGAACTTGTCAGCTGTATTGTCAGTGGTATTGCTCTTGTGAAAATGTTGTAGCAAACACTGATGATGATGCACCTTGTCACCTCTGTTGCACCCCAACATTTCTTAAACGCACCCTGCACGTGCTTTGCTCCACCCCTGGCACCTTTTTTTTCTTTGGGGTGTGCATGTACTGTGAATGGGTGCACATTGGCTAGCTTTTCTGTGGTTTTCAGGGTAGCAGAGGTACTGAATATTGTTTGTTTTTTTCAACTGTTGTGAACGGGCCAGGTGACCCTCAAATACACTGAAGTTGTGTTGCGAGTCACATGATGGCCCTCCTTTTGATATTCGTAGGCCAGTGATGCTCCATATTTCCCTTAACCCCCCCCCCCTTGTATCAGTCACTGGAGTGAACTTGTAAGCCACCTCGGGCACATTTAGAAACTTCAAACATGTATTTGCGGCAGGGAAATTAATGAATTAGGGTTTAAAAGGTTATCACTAAGACATAGTGCCATCCGCACCCTCACACCGCAAAAATATTGACTTTTTTTCAGTTTAAAAAAATCAATAGTGCTACATCACTTTGAATTTGACATAGGAATGACATTATGACTGTGATAAGGTTACAAAGTGATGAAATGAACTAGGTGTTCCAAAAAAATTGATTTGCCGTAAAGCGTGCCTGCATGTTGGGCATAGTAACTTAAATGACAGCAGTGTGTCCTAAGTTTTCATATTTTTAGAAAGCAATTACATAAAGTGAACTGAGGAGTGAAATTAATGACACATTTGAGGATGGTGGTTGCTGAATCATTCTCTTGATAGGCACTCTCTTGTTTGTCAATATGATGACGTCAAATTGTAATCTGTCTTTTATGTCAACTTCGTACAATCCTTATATTTAAATCAATAATTATTCAGTTTGTACTTGAATTCAAAATTTGTTGTTTTTTAGTCGAAAATAGCTTTCAATTCTAGAATAGTGTGAAACACTGTGGGTAAAACATAATGGAAATTTCTCATTTTGAATAATCAGGGTATAGTGTTAAAAAGTATTTTCCAAGTTAAACGTCAACATAAGTTAGCCCTCAACAGTCAACCAGTAAATCGAACATGGACCCCTGTTCCTCTTGCAGTAATATTCCAGAATATAATGCTAATTAACTTTCAATACCGTGCCAATTAATAAATGATTCTTAGACCAGACTTAATTTTTGGCGTCTCTGATCGACCGACCCAACAGATTTTCCGCCTACGAAAAAAGAAATTGAGCATAACCAGAATTTTTATCAAATTGACATTATAAAAAATTGAGATTTTACTTTTTTTTTCATTCTACCGACCTAACTATAAAGAGTCGAGAAAATCCGAGAAGCTAAAGATCAATCATGTCTGGCCTTAATGCACTTCTTTATTTCACAATAAAACCTTTAAAAAGATTAAAATTACATCTTTACTTACAGTCATCCATGAATCCACCGTTGGCAAGTCCTTCAGTTTTGAGCGACTTCACTCTGGTAAGTTTTGCTTCTCCTTTGACAACGTTCGCTTCCTTCCTTCTTTTGTAAATAGAACTGGAGACAATGACAACTACGACGTATACTATGTACAGGATGAGGTAGCCTGAAATCAACAGTTTGATGTATATAGTACAATTGTGATTTTTGGTTAGGAATGATAACCAGCCAACATGTTCCAGGTAACATTATCTCTAAGAAGAGTTAGAGGATGACCATTTTATTTCCAGGGGAGGCTTAGAGTTTTTCTCGGTGAGAAATTATTTATTTCATCGTAATTGCGCCAGTAATTATTTATTTCAAGCGCGCAAACTTTACGGGTTATTCATTCCTCAATCAAGCAACACCTTGTTTAGAAAAACCCTCACCAAGACTGCCCTAAGAGAATTTATTTATTGCACCAAGACTAAGCCAGAAATTATTCATTAAAAAAAAAAATCCCCCCTTTAGATTAAATGGTGGTCTCCTAAGAGCAGAGGCAGCAGACAAGCCTCCAATCCTACCGTCATTCTGATGTGCTCCCAAATCTTGCACATGCCCTTGTGAGCAAGTTGAGTAGCAGGAATGTCTTGGTTTACATTGATGACTTTATAGTATTTGCAAATCCTCAGACTCATTAAGTGATTTATTTTTTATGTTGTACATAGTTATATCTTTGAGATTCAATAAAAATGTCATATGTGCAGGTAAATCATGACATGTGCAATGTACATGTTGGCAAAGGGGAAATAATTGTGAGAAAAATACTTCTTTTTCACCTAATATTTTCAATCATTTCATATTGGCTGGGTGCCAGGGCTTTTTTTATTGTATTTTGTCTGTCATTTTTTAAGAGGGTCTGTGTCGCAATGTCACTTTTTAACAAGGGCTGTGTCGCCATGTCGATTGTGTCGATTTTTACCCTTGTGCAGCCCCACCATTGACTGTGGGGAGAACATCCGTTCGGCTTCTCTCCATTCTGAAAACATACTTTTATATATTTGAAATTACTTACCAACAGTTTCCCAAAAGTAGATCTTTTTCCTCCACAACATGTAAAAGCCCCAATATACAGCCGCAATGTAGAAGATGATGTCACGGAGGAAGGGCCTCTCGCTTGCTTTGAAAGGTTTAATCGCTCCAATGGCACCTATGATGATTGTTGTCACGAATATGGCAGCTCCTGTAGCAATGATAAAAGATAATAGAAGTCGTTAGATTTAGGAGAATCACAAGCACTAGTTTGTGTGTTTGATGACATGGGCAAAGAGAGCTAGGTTGTTTTAGGGCTCATACAGTTGTACCTGCATTGTAAGACCTCCTATTGTAAGACCGACTTGCCTATGTGTCTGCCTTCGTCCTGCACTAAGTAATATTTTTATGCATTTTGCACCCCGTCCAGCAACCAAACCCCTCGAGAGACCGCTTCATGAAGGGGCGGTCTTATAATGCAGGGACTACTATACTGACAAAGTAATTGGCGTGTTTTGATTTCGTGTTGGGACAAAATTTTTTTTTTTTGGGATGGTATTTTGGTGGGCATTTTTTGTTGAGACCAAATGATTTTTTTTTTTTAATGTAGATCTCTAAGTCTACATTGCCCTGATTGCAAACATTGTCCGCCTGTCATGATCAGGTAATTGTAAATTCAAATTATTGTACTTCAAAAAATGCTTTATTGTCTTCGTGGGTGTATCATAAATTACAAAGCATAAATCAGATGCAGTTCAGCAGAGATTACTGATATGTTTAGCCTACAATTTTCAAGTGGCACAGAATGTTTCGATTGTTAAAATGTGGATCAGGCCTAAGTCCCCACCCATAAAATTCGATGTCATTTTATCTGTTCTGTTTACATTTCTTTAACAAGTTTATCTGAGGTAGCCCATAGATGTCATTTTTGGACATATTTACGACATTATTGTAAATTGTGTTCCCTGTTGTAAATGGTTATGTTGTGATAAAATGACATGTATAGAGTGTGGTATTTGGAGTTGCCGGACATTGTACATGTACACCAGTCAAGAAGTTCAATGATAACATTTTCTTTGCAAATGTTGTATTTATGTTGTTATTGCCTGTGTCAACATCCGTAAGTGCATGTATTTTTGCTGACTTCTCTGGATAGCTTAACATGATGCATATAGCAGATAAGGGAAAAGAGTCGTGTTTTAGCAAAAATCATTTACATGTCAATTTAAGCAAAAAATAAAAGGAAAGATAATTGACAGTGCAGACCAAAGAGGTCTTGTATATCATACTTCAACAGTGGCAAGGTCACATAACCTCTTCCCATTCAGAGCTGCAGACACCTTCCATGGGCCTGAGGAGGAATATATATGGTTTTTTTTTCTGTAAATTTTTAAAATGTATATGGGTCATAACCTCCGCCAAATCATGAAAAATTGACCGATTGAGCTGAAATTTCCAGGAAGTTCATCTTTCGAGACATCAAACAACATAATTTTTTTAGCCAATTCGCAGACGGGGTGGTGGGAGCCACTTGTTGATCTGACATTTAATGACCCATATACAATCTTTATCATTTATGTGAAAAATGCCATTGTCTGTCTGTCTCCACGTCCAAAACATTATTGAGTGAAAATTTAAGAATGTCAGTAATCTTTAAAGTTCTGCGCTTTTCCATTTGGCTAATATACCAGGCGCTTTGCACAATACGAGTACTATCAGTCTCACCTTTTGTCCAATGCTGTTTACCAGCACTAGGGTACTATTGATCACACATTTTCAAGCAAAAGTGGGAAAATAATTCTCCAGTGCAAAATTACCAATTGTCCGATGTTGACAAATATCGAAAAGGGCTATATGCTGCCATTACTGTACCCTCCTACTGCTCTGCAATCATGCTCTGTTCATATGTATAGTTATTTGTTTGTTTGCTTTTGCTGTTTTCGGGGAAACTTGTTTCTCATTTACACAGTAGCAATAAGGTGAATAGATTAAAAATACCGCTGTTCACATGAACAGTTCAACAAAAATAAGTCCCCCTTTAAGTAAACTTGACTACCTCAAAGATCCCTATTCTGATTTTTACAGAAGTTGGCTGAATTATAGGCCTGTACATCGACCCTAAATGTGCATATTTGTAGTTTAGTGGCATTATTCCTCGCGAGCCAGCAGCCTTTGAGTGAGCCTACCCCTGTTTTCACAAATCTGTGGGTTTTCAATGGATATGAACAATCTGACCAAGCGGGAGAGCCATCAGCTGGGGCATACTTCATCATGATACTGAAGAAAATTTGTTCTTCAGTCTTATTTAATGGACATTGGACAACTGAGGACTCCTTTTGTTCGAGCTGACCTTGTCTGAGCTGGAATCAAAATCCAGGGCTCAGAAGCCCCTGAAGTTCATGGAAAAATTGTTTATGAGTTAAATGTTTATTTCAAACATTTTTAGTTGGCCTACACATAATTTTATTGATAACTTATTAATTTTGTGGTTAGTTTCAAAGGGCGGTGTCAAGTTGAAGGGGGCTATCATGCTGAAACATTCTTTTGATAGCATGTCTCTCATTCGCCTGCAACATGTTTCTTAAATGATGAAAAAATCTGAAGAGTTCTTAACTCAATTTTTTTATCATTTAGATCCGATTAAACCCGCCTAATCGGACACGTTCGCATGAGATGTTCTTTGATTTACGGCTGACACCTGCAACAAATCCTTCAAAACTTCTGCCCGAGTTCGATTTTTTTTCAGCATTTTGAGTAGTTTCATAGTTTGGACCACAGTGCGACAAACTGCATATCACTAAACACATTATTTAACCATTTCTGTGGCACTTATCAGAAGTGCGACCACTTCAAAGAAAATTTATGACCCTCTCCAAAAATGGTGTCGGGTACTCCACATAGTTTATGTCAGTATCATGACTGCACTTCTCTCCGCTGACGATGCTTTTTGATCCAATCAAAGACTTTTATCTTGAGGTAAAATGTTTCGCCTTTGTCAAACTGCAAGAGTGTTGAAGGCGCCATGTTACATAATTATGCTGCACTGTGCACCCTCTTTTGGGTGATCACTAAATTCACCACAGAACTGACAGCATGTACATGGACATCTCCATTTTTTCATGCCGTGATCCTTTTTTCTTGCACATAGTTTCCTAGCAATTAAGTATTCCTTGCTGTCGTTAAAGTTAGGTGTAGATACTATTAAGTTTGATAAAAAATTATTAGGATCATAGCTTACTCGCTTTTGAGAATTGATATCACGTTTATTAATGGTGGAGGTGGTGTAGGGAAGACGTATCTTTGCCTTACAGAAGTGTGGGGTACTTCTCCCAAGCAGGCATAAGGGAGGAGCTGAAGGGTGGATGGAGCTATTTTTAGACATGTCCAGGCACATGCTACTGCAGAGCCACCTAGCTCCTGGTGTAGAACTACATGGTAACAGAGATCACTGTAAAAAGGAGCACATCCTTTACTTTCAACGTTCCCTCGACTTATGCACTGGTGTTACATATCTTGCCAACTTTTTGAGAGTCTTTGATCCTATCCAAATTTTGTTCCAATAACTAAATAGATCATATTCATAAGAAGAAAGAAAAAGAAAAAAAAACTCTTTGTAGAAGGATGTGTCTTTTGATTATGACCTTTAAATTTGATAATCTGTCAATTTTTTTTAACAATTATATCAGAACAATGATAACTGGAACTAGAACATTCTATGTTTGGAAGAATTAATTAATTATAGAAATGTATTTTTATCCATTCAGACTCAATTTCTCAGATCAAGAACAACTCTGAGGAAGGTCATCATTTCTTGAAATAGTTGTAGATAATGAAATTGTCATATTTCTTCGCATAATTTCAAATAGCATTTCTAAGGTTATTTTTCACTTCGTGTTTGGTATATCTGAGCACGTGTCAGGTCTGTGGTCAGATCTAAGTGAATACAGGTTAAAAAAAAAATCATTTATCAACCTGATTAAAGTGGAAACTGAGGATGTTTTGATCTTTTTGAAATTGTACTTGATATTTTTGAAGCAGTAAAGCCATTGATATTCATGGGATCAGGAGGCTGAAACGAAGAATCCCAAAGGGATCCTGAAGGAGTCGATAGTGAAAAGCCACAGTAAATGCCTATGGTTGCAATGTAGAAGAGAAAATTAAAATAATATCTCACCGAAGATTGCTCCGATTCCCATCTCAGATCCACCATCCCCACTGAGGGCAGAAAAAGCGGCAAAGAAATCGGGCGCTCCATTTCCAAGAGCCAGAAAGGTTACTCCCTGTTATAGTTAAGGTTTGAAACAGATGCCAAATTTTTTTTACTTCCTTTTTAAATGCAACTTATTTGCAAATGAGTGCTTCTCAGAAAAAATTAATAATTAAAAGTGCTCTCGACAAGAGTTTTTTTTTGAAAATATAAACAGTTGTGCGAATCTACACACAATGAATGATATAATGTGACCCGCCCCGTAAAATAAATGTCCACTCTCAAGGCAAAAGGTACCATATGGATATATAAAGAACCCACAGCCTAAAAAAAGGTTCTAAATTTTGTTAAGGGTACAACTTAATTGAAAAGGTTCAATACTGAACGGAAGGCCCTATGATCGAATCCCGGCTTGATTATCTAAGTGTTCTTTTAGTTTGTTGTTGGAACCTTTTTAAAAGTTGAATAATGCACCTTTTAGGGTTCTTTATCTATACGAGCATATATAGAACCCTTAAAGGTTCCATATAAAACCTTTTTTTCTAAGAGTGTATGAACAGTAAATAATCGATAAAAAATTAATGCTTGCAGTTTTAGACTCACTTCCAGGCGACACTAACTAAACATAATCTTAAATTTTCTTTTTTTTGTAATTGATAATGAAAAGGATACAGCCACGTTAGGACTCAGTCCAAGGGCATTAGAGATAACCACCAAAGCCGGACAGAAACTGTAAAAAATAAATAAATATTACTCAAATATATGGAAATAATAACAATTTAAAGCATACAGTTGCATATAAGTAACTGCCTGTTCAGTGAATGTTATGAACTGTTTTACTCATGCAAGAAGGTTTGTAAATTTCATATCCAGATTTTTTTAAGCAACTTACTTGCCTGCCTAATCATTAAAAGCCTAAAATGCACATTGCTATCAGCTGTAAATACTCCAAAATTAGAATTCTGATTTTAACAAAATAGAAACATAGGCTATGTAGCAGTAAACCTTCAGCGAAAGATGAAGTTCGCAGAAGGTAAAAAACTTACTATTCGTCAGCGCATGTTGCGAGACCAGAGAATAACATCAGCCACCAAATGACCTGGAGAAAAAGAAAATTGGTTTTGAATTAAATCTGTTTCCATACTGTTGTCACAGGTATTTAGCAGTAGTATTACCATGGGTTTTCACATGTACCGCACATTAGGGTGGTCCAAAAACATGATCTTCTCAATTTTTCTGATTTGAATCCTGTATTCTGATCTTATATGTATAAAAAGTATTATGTAACAATTTCAGCAAAATCAATCAATATTTAGAGGTTGCACAAAGCCATTGAAGTATGACATGGGATGACACATCTGCAGACCTCAAAAACATCAGTATTTGCAAATCCTGCGACAATGACAGGCCATTCTTTGGTATTAAAATGTTGGAGATTTAGCCTACGAACCCCTTCAAAATCCCCACCATTGACAGCGCTTTTCCCAACCAGGGAAATTAAGTGCCCCTTGATTGCAAATTTCACATAAAATACCATTTTGGCTTTAACACATCTGATAATTACCGTTTATAGTTAAAACCATTGATTTTTACCCTTTTTTTGCAGAATATTGTAATAAACGCATGTATGCTATGCATGATCTCATATGGTTTTTAATGTTATGAAGTCAGCTTGGCTTCCCATGGGTTTTTGTGAAATGTTTTTTTTTACAATTTGCTACCTTGGTACCACCTGATGGAGATGTAGACAATAATTGTTATTCAAATGCGCATTGATGCAAATTTGTGAAAAAAGGTATAGTCCATTTTTTTATTAGTGAAAGTATGGAGGACATAAATGAGTACTTCAAGACCAATCTAGAAACATCATTGTGCCCATGTTCTTTTTTATTTTTTTCTCTACATTTTTCCAATCAATATCTAATTCGAATTTAATTGACTTTTGCATACTCACTGTGTAAAAGTCACATACTGTCACAAGTGTCTATTGACAATTGCCTATTGTATAAAAATCCATTCAATTCTTCGATAAGATCAGTGATTGTAAAGATATATATCGATATTCTGATCAGTTCATTTCGTCATTATTTACGCAATAATGGAACGTCAGGTTTAAATAGCTCTTATAAAATACTCATGATAAAAATGTATCCTAGTTGAAGAAAGAAAGAACCGATTGTAGTATTTTTCTGTATTTTATAATATTAGGGTTTGCTTGAGTTTGTTATTTCAATGTTCAAAGATGGTCATTCATTTGAGCGATTCATAAGTTATTAATTTGGGGAGAGGGAATATGTGATTTATCCAGTGAGGGAATTAGCCCGAGGTGTGATAAACACATATTCCTGATCCAATGAAGTTAACAATTGTTTTGTTCCATGATAATTTTTTTTGTGGAATGATTAATTCTTTATAAATTGTTTTTCATTATTTTTGTTTGGAATTTTTTTTTTTTGGCTTCTTTTTTTGGGGGGGGGGATTTTTTTTTTTTTTTTTGGAAATCTTTTTTTTTTTGGGAATTTTTTTCCAGAGAGGTCAATAACACTTGTGATATTACCTGATCAGTCAATAACGTTTTCCATATTGCCTGTCGCACAGAGGTGAACATCACAATATATGCGGGTGGCTCGTTGGCCAATCAGGAGGCTTAATACACTGGCGTCATGGAACAAAATTATATTTCACACCATCACTGTGCTCAAAAACACACCATTGGGGGAATTGGATTTCACTAATGCCCTCATGATCATCAGTTAATATTTGTAAAAGATAACTTTGTAAGTTACTCACCAGAATGACCATTGCTCCCGCCTCATTGCCGACTAGGCAGTAGACGAAGTTGTTGTAGTTGAGACTTCCATCGTTTGGCTCAACATAGCACTCTTCTTCTGGTTCACTCTGAAAGGAAAAATAAGTTATCAAAATGGATGGATGTTTGGGGCTTTACGTCCTGTATTTATGCACTTGGTAGGCTAATTAGGACAGGAGGAGGACACGGCAATGAGGCAAAGGATGATTGAAAGAACCATTCAACTTTGGCTCAGGTGACCCGGCAAGAGCTGGATTCAAACCCTGGACCCAGCGATTGGCAGTCCAGAACGCTACCACCAGACCAACCCTCCCCCCAGTTATCAAAATAAAATGACAACCAAATACCACAGGGTTCCCCCAGTCACGGAAAGCCAGGGAAAGTCATGGAAACAAATGTGGTCATGAAAAAGTCACGGAAAATCAGAAATTTTTACAAATTCATGGAAAATTCAAAATTTAACTACAATTAGTACTATAATTTAGCACATTTCTTATAGTAGGTTATTGCAGTTTGTCGATTGACCAAATGGCGCCACGGTAGATTTGGTTCATCCCACCTATTTTACTTCGGGGGTGATCTCAACCTCAATGAGTAAAGCCTTGGTCATGGAAAAACTCAAATTTGATCAAGGTAAGTCATGGAAAAGTCAAGGAAGTCCTCTTGTAAAATTTTTGCCAACCCTGTACAGATTCCATATTTATTGGACTGACAACGATTAGAAGTCAGAATTACAAAACTCAATGCACAGGAACTATTTTTTACATGTATTACATAACTTTAAATAGTGACATCAGACCTCCAGTTACTGCATAAATATATGTCTATGTATATAAATTTATTGTTGATGATATGATCATGATCGACCAATGATTTTGAGGTGATAAACGAGTCCGATGTATGTTTTCGGAAGCTTTTGTCAACAATTACGGAACCGATCATTTTGGTGATAAGATCATTATCTTCCTAAACTATTGTTTAAGTGTTTATTCAGACAAATTCCAGTGCTTCCATGATAATCGAATATTGATGATTTTGTATATAGCTAATATATGTATCTTATGCGATTTCATCGTAGATTTTAATCATTTCGTAACCACTTTTGACTAATAGCGATAATAGCGTATATTTTATGCTGTGTTTAAAGATTTTCAATGAGATTGACATAAAAGTACTGTTACTCTTTCCTGTATAAAACTTTAAAAATAAAAATTTTTTTTTTACTGATTTATACGCAAAAATACTATTTTAAATTTCAGTTAGAAATCCTGAAATCTATGAAATTTTTTAAAGTAATAGTTTCTCCTTTTTTTGCCACTTCTATTACCGGCCCCTGACACTTTCAATAAAAACGTCTACATTTGACCAGTGGATCTTTTTTTTAAATTTTTTTCTTGACAAAACACTAAATTAACTGGCTATAGAGGGAGATAAGACTGCAAGAAGCAGATTTCTATATGGAATGTTCATGATTTTCTATTATATTGCACTTGAATCTTGAACGACATACAATAATTTTATACAAGTAGTTGATTGACAGGAGAGTAGCACTTATCGAATGAAAAAATGTAACAAAATCATTATGGAAATCTGATGATGTTTGATTGACAGATATGTCGATAACACATGGAAACAATATGAAAAACTTCCCAAAATACTAGTACGTTGCATAAGTTCATTTGAACTGTGCTCCATAAGGAAAAAAGATTTTTTTTTAAATGAAGTGGAACTTCAGCTGATCAAACATACAATTACTGCACTTTCCTGATAGGCATATAGCCGCAGTTGTAAGTAAACCCCTCAATGATTATTTTTCAATTGAAGTCCATGTTAAATTTGTCTCACAGCACCAGCTATAACATTACTAATATTGCATGAATCATTGAGCCAATAACTGTTTCATATCATTGGGATTTTCCATGTACATGTACCAACCTGGCCGTTGAATTCCAGGGAGGGGTCTTCATTCTAGATAGGGGCTACAATCTTCCAAAAGTAAGTATACCCCCTAATTGTAATGCTAAAAGATAGGAACAGAGGGTGTACACTGTTTGACGCAAAAGGTTCTCTATTTTATATATAAAGAACCCCCAGCCAAGAAAGGTTCTATTTTTTTTAGGGTTCAATTGAATTGAAGAAGTTCAATACTTGGTAGGAAGGCCCCACGACTCTGTGCTCCCGTGCAACTTGAGAGAAAGGCGTTCCATTGTGAGAGTTCAGTGCAGCTGGATTGTCTAAATGTTGTTTTTGTTTGCTGTTGGAACCTTTTAAAATTTGAATAATGAACCTTCTTGGGTTCCTTATCTGTACCAGCTTGTAGAACCCTTATAGGTTCCGTATAAACCTTTTTGTTAAGAGTGTACTTAATTTTGCAAGATTATTAACCCTATGTAGCACAAACACAAATTTTAAAACAGACTGAAAATTCATTACTCTTAAGATCTGCATTACTGGCAAGATGACTCTTGGAAAATTTATGATTTGATTTGATTTATTTAGGGAATTTCCGAAGACCAAAAATGGCGCATGTTAGGAACTACCATTAAAAAAATTATGACACGTATAAAAAAGATGTGAAATACAAAAAAAAAATTAATGTTGAAAAGTTATGCTGAAAAGTATGTTTTTGATAGCTGACCAAGAACCAAATCCGGCTTTTCATTTCGAAATACAAGATTATATTAACATTAATTGACAATTGTGTTAAAATAGACCATTGTCTGTTATTTTGTTGTCTGATGTTCTTCAATTTGACCTTTTTGAAATATTGGAACTTGATTTGAACTGTGGGCTGCTTTTCTTTTAGAAATATTTAATAAGTCATCAAGAACAAGTTATGCACACTTGAATAACTTGTTGACATAAAAATTTTTGGTTTGTACATGTATGGTTTATTCTCTACAAACATCATAAATCATATATAATCTAATGTAGTTAACAAAAGAATTTGGCCTATAATTACTTATAAGTAATGCAAGAGATTCAAGTAAATTTTTCTTATATTTTTGTCCTTGTAAATGACAATTGCAAAAAAGAATGCTGAGCTCTTGGTAAAATTGGCTTATCATGCACTGCAATTATGAGAGGTTGAATAAAAGGAACTACCTCAGAGTACACTCTTAACAAAAGCTTTCATATGGAACCTTTAAGTTGGTATAAATAAGGAACCCTTAAAGGTTCATTTCTCAACTTTAAAAAGGTTCCAACAGCGAACAAAAACAACATTTAGATAGGCCTAATCCAGCTGCACTGAACTCCCATAGTGGAACCCCTTTCTTTCAATTTGGGAGCAAAGGGTCAGGACTATCATAGGGCCTTCCCACCAAGTATTTAACCTTTTCAATTCAATTGAATCCCAAAAAAATTTTGAACATTTTTTCGGCTGTGGGTTTTTATATATATATACCATCAAGTACGATTTGCGTTAAGAGCCAAACATAGCCCAACCATGAAATTAAAACTTAATTAATTACAGCTAATGCATTTCGTATGTGAAATGAGAGGACAATTTAACTGTGAAAAGTGCATTTTGTGAGTCATGATGAGAACTGAAAAGTTATTTTGATCTAATTGTTAGTTTCATTAGAACTTTGTTTTAATAATTAGATTAATAATTATGATCTGCTCCATCAAAATTACTTCAAAGTTTCTTGTCATATCTTAAGTTGCGAAAATGACTTTAATCTGCTTGGATTACGCTTTAAGATGATGCCTCATGTGTCAATTTTATCCAAAGATATAGCACCGCGAACATCATGATACGAAAAATTAAAATTTAGGAAAATGGTATTCAAATTTTCCGCCATTGCTGGGAAAGGCATAAAATTATCAAGAATTAAAATGAATTTAAATCAATTTCTGGTTTTAAAAAAGTTTTTAAATATTCAAAGAAAATGCCTTCCGCGCAAAATAAAGGTGACTAAATTATATTGCTTGTTCGTGATTGACAGACAATGGGATAAAGAATCAGTGATGACTCATTATTTCAATCACGATCAATCAGCCTTTATGGTGCTAAAAGTATAATGATGAAACATCAGATATTATGAGCTGGTCTTGTCTTTCCTAATATTAAGTTGAAATGTGGCATCAAGTAATATTTTTATGACTGTGCAAATATTTAATTTTATCTTGAATGAACATAAAATATCACTACATTGACAAAGAGTGTCTTCAGAGGTTTATCTTTTCCCATTAAAATGCCTAAATATTTAAATTTTTAATTTTGAGATGAAATATTTAATTTTGAGATGAAATATAAGTATTTTATTATAATTCTTTCCAAGTTAATTATGACTTTTTAAAATTAAACACAACTGTTTTAACTAAACACTGAAATACTCATTTTTTTACAATTAATTTTTCTTTATTTTCTAAGCTAGAGTAACTTTAGAGGCTGAATGTGGCATTGTGCACTTCAGTTTCAAGTAAGAGATATAAGGTAAATGAGCAACATGTTAAGGACTCCTGTTATCCCATCTTATCAATCAACCGTCGTGAGCGCCCAGAATTTGGCTTAGACAGATGCACTTACCATCCCTATTTAACTGTCCATCTATATCTATCTATCTATCTATCTACCTATCTATCTATTTATCCAACTTACCGTGGATTGCAGTAGATGCCTTCCTCCAGGATAGTTGTGGTTCACATCCGACTTGAGGGCCTTACTACCGAGGTAGAAGATCACGAACGCAACAGCTGCGACGATAGGAAAATTTTGGGATCTTTTCATTCTATTAGCAATAGAACTGTATTGTTCTTTTTCTTAAGAAAAATATTGTCTTTGAATTGAAGATGTTGTATCTGTAGTCTCCGAACTTGTTTGCTTCAAAATAGTTCCGATGTTAAAACAATTCGTCAGGACTGATGCATCATTTATCGTTTCGCAGTTCCAAAAGATGTCTTCTAGAGTAATTCGTCGAGATGAAAATCTTGTCAAGCAAAGTCTTCGCGACAACAGTGTCCTGCTCTGACAGTGCGTCTCTGCAGACTATCTCTTAAGACAAAGTTTCAACAAAGCTTCTCTTGTGTAGATTGTGTAGAGAATGTTCGACCAATCAATATAGATACGGAAGATTTTGCCGATTGCCAATCGCACGTGTTGATGCCGAACGTCTTGGATCCTCGAAGGATCCAACGATTCGAAGATGCAAATGTGATCCTTCGACATTTAGGGAATTTATAGCGGAATAGGCTCTTATCACAGAGATGAGTAACTATCTCTTTGACAATCAATAACTTTGAATAATTATCTAACTATATCTTGATCTCCCTCTTGAAGGTTCATATACTAGTAATAATTCAGGAGCATGTTTATCTAAGTTGCTGTCATGTTATATCATTACTAATAAACACACACAAGTGAGAGGCATGGAAGCGGTATCAGTTGTCCAGGACAATTTATTCTATTTTAAGATTAACCGGTTAGATGGCATTCCATGTATCATGTCATAGACTCTTAGATTCAGGCATGTTGGTGTGTAATGATAAAAATATGATTTTGACTGTCATCAGCAGACTTATACGTGTATGTCTTGGGTTAACCACCCGGGGAAATGTCTAAGCAGTTTTCATTTCTGGCTTTGCAAAGGGGCACCCTTGAGCCTTTTTGACGTAAAAATCCCAGAACGTTCCACATACACGTAAGAAACTGTTGGGGAAACGGTAGTGTGGTAATCAGAAAAGTTAATAGACAAATATGTTTCCTTAGCAAAAACACCCTTTAAGTTCATTGTTGGATAGCAATTTAGGTCTTTGAACACATATGGCATAAACAGTCACATGTGCGGTCATCAATATACAATGTACACTATTCTTGGTGCTCTTGCAAGAAGTTTCAAGTTTCTACAGTGGAGAACATAGTGATTCACTGTGCCCCGATCCACTGTTCCCTCACGTAGATACTTTTCGCGTAATTCACCATATTTCGCCAGTTTGTTCCACATGTTCTCAAATCACCTGGTTATTATTTCTATCAGATGTTCCTGTAATACATATTTCAATTGCAGAGAATAATTTTAAACAAATTCTGCACTTTTTAACAAATGTAACATTCTAAAAATTCCTGGTTTTCATGCTAAAAATCATATTTTGCCTCATAATGTCCAAACAGTATATTTTTTATCAAATGTCAAACCTGATTAAGTTGTTTGCTCCTAAACACACATCAAACATATGAAAACATTTTGAAATATTTTCATTGAGTATCCGAAGAAATCGATTGATTCACTGTGTACGGTGATTCACTTTGCCCCTGTTTCCCCTGCACGTACTCGTACATATGGGAAATGCTTGGGGAAGATCTCCGAAAACAAGTTGGATATTCATTATCGTGGAATAGTACACAGGTCTCTATGTTAATTAGGTCAGACTGTTTTTAATTTTTAGCTTCTCGGATCGGTCAACCCAACAGATTTTCTGCCGATGCAGAAAAAAAATTAGGATAACCAGAAATTTTGTAAAATTGACATTATAAAAAGATGAGATTTCATCTTTTTTTTCCATTGCACCGACCAACCCTAGAAAAAGTGCCTCGTGAAGATCTGAGAAGCTAAAGATCAATTATGTCTGGCCTTGTGATCCAAAAAACTACATTTTTCATCACTTCTTTGATGTAGGCCTGCCTAATAAATATAATATTATAAGAGATCATCTATCATCTGAAGTAACCCGTGGAGTGATGCGTGAACATATAGGTCGTCGACTCAAGAGATTTTAACATTGACAATTTGGCATTGACATTGCTTCAAGAGCTCTGTCCTGGACCCGGCCATTTTTGGTCAATTTTACAGTCAGAGAAGGACCCGTGATAACACCCAATCAATGACGTCACTGCTGGCCCTATCTTTTATCTTTCTCATTGAAATGAGTGGGCAATTTGTCACTGGGGGATATGTGGCCTGACTGGTTAGTGGTTCGACTCATTCGCTGATTTTTGTGATAACATGGCAAGTTCACTCTTAACGCCAAAGGATCCACAGCCGAAACTAAATTTAAATGGTTCAATACTGGTGGGAAGGCCCTATGATGGAACCCTATGCTCCCAAGTTGAGAGGAAGGGGTTCCATTGCGGCAGTTTAGTGCAACTGGATTATCTAAGTGTTGTTTTTGCATACTGTTGGATCCTTTTTAAAAGTTGAATAATGAACCCTTTAGGGTTCCTTATCTATACCAGATTATAGAACCCTTAAAGGTTTTAAAATGAGGACACTGCTTTGCTATATAGACAGCCGGACAGCTAGACAGCCAGACAGACTAACAGTTTTTATTGTAGCCAAATATGAATATCATAGACATACAATGTCAAAACAAATTCATTGATGGACATGAAATAGGGGCCACGTCTTGGCCCGGAAGCAAAAGAAATTATCTTTTACATTTTTCCTCAATGTTTAAAAAAGTTTACAATATCCATTAAAAGGCACAACCGGACAATATGGGCTATAAGTGTACCAAATTTAACCCATGTGCAATGCGATAGGGACCAAGTCTTGGAACGGAAACAAAAATGAATTATTTTTTTATTTTTCTCAATATTTCAAGATGAATAAAATATCAATGAATCAGACCGTCAAATTGCACCACTCCTTACACCTGACTCAGGTTTGTCAGGTCAGGTTCTGAGATCTCGATACTATGTAATGCACCAGACAATTTATTTTATTGTGTCTTTTCTCTTGTAATTTTATATGTAATATAGGCTATAGATGTGCCAAATTTCATCAATTTACATGCAATAGGGGTTTATTCCTGGCCCGGAAACAAATTGTCCACCCGCTGCCTGAACACCCGGTGCAAGGACAACATTTGGCCGAACTGAAGGTAAAAATGTAGCATTGATAGGAAATGCAATAATGTATATTTCCTTTAATTATGAAGTTTGAATTGATTAGGGAGGAAATTCAAATCACTGAGGTCAGTCTTTTAAATACAGTGGTCCCTGCGTTATAAGACCACCCCTTCTGCGGTCATGAAGCGGTCTCTCGTGGGCGTGCGGTCTCTCGTTGGGGTGCAAAATGCACTAAAAATACTGCTTAGTGTGTGAGGAAGGCGGTCACATATGGCAAGGTGGTCTTACAACAGGGGGTCTTATTATGCAGGGACCACTGTATATATCATTGTTTACCAATGGGTTATCTCTCAATTATAGGGTGTTGGCCCAACTTGGTTGTATCTTATATGATTCAGATTCCCACATTCCTCTTAGTCAAAAGCCCATTCAAAATTTCATGATTGTGACTAAGATTTGGTGAATACAGAAGTCGTGTCAGTGCTTGCTCACTCAGCTTTTCTTTAGAGTCCAACAACTGAGGTTACTTGCACTGAGAATATGCCACATATGCAACCTGAATTATCGAATTTTCACTGATTGTTTTGATATGACTTCAGATTATTAAATGAGAGTATTTGCGCAGCATTAGACATAGCGTTATACATAAGGTGTTATTATATTCTGATCACCTTTTAAAAGTAGGTATTGTTGAAGTAAAGATGTTCCTTATCAGTCAACAGTAAAAACTACAATTTCTAGATGGTTATATATTGGCTTAGGCTATAGTTTCCATTGGAGGCATTATAATATTATGTAAAAATTGTCGATGTTTTGTAACAGTTGTTCTTTGCTGTAGGTTCAATTATATAGGAGAATATCCTGACAAGTGGTCAGAAGGTCTAATTCAACCTCTGCACAAGAAGGGTAGTTACAATGAACCGGATAATTATCGTAAGTTAACTCTAATGGCATGTATGGGTAAAATATTTGAATCAATTATTAACAAAAGATTAGTCTTTCAAAGTGAAGCAACAGATATTGTAGACCCTAATCAATTTGGATTCACTCAAGGGTGTAGAACCAGTGACAATGTATTCATTATTGACACACTTATTTCGTATCAAAAATCAATGCGCAAAAATTTGTTCATAACTTTTATAGACTTTTCCAAGGCTTTTGATTTTGTCAATCGCAATTTTCTGTATTATAAGATGATTAAAAAGGGATTTGGTGGCAGACTTATCAAAATAATCCGTAGTATGTTCTCAAAGTCTAGGGCTAGAGTAAGATGGCAGGGTGAACTTGGTACTTGTATTAATAGTACTCATGGCGTCTTACAAGGTGGTATTGTTAGTCCAAAATTGTTCAACCTTTATCTCTCCGACTTAGGCGAATATTTAGACCAAAAATGTGGTGTCTCCGTAGAAGGGACTACCTTCACACATCTTCTTTATGCAGATGATTTAGTATTAATTTCTGAAACTGAGAAAGGCATGCAAACCTTGTTGAGAAATATGGACACTTATTGTAAAAAATGGCATCTGATTGTCAACTCTCAAAAGTGTAAAGTTATGTTGTTTAAAAAATCACAGAATAAAAATACAGACAGCTTCAGCTTCTCAATGGGTAGCAAGCAACTAGAAATAGTTGAGTCATATAAATACTTAGGACATGTGATCTGTAATTCCAAGAATATACATAAAGACATGTACACACATCTAACGACGCAAGCGCAAAAGGCTGTTTATGCTCTTAAAGAAAATACAAGATCCACTGTGGGTTATCTCACACCAAAATTAAGTTTAAAAATGTTTGACACCCATGTTCTTCCAATTTTGGAGTACAATAGTGAAATTTGGTTCTCAAAAAAGGAAGTTCAGGATCTAGAAAAGGTACAGTTAAATTTTCTCAAAAATATGCTGAGTGTTCGCTGTCAAACACCGACCACTGCTTTACTGATGGATACTGGTAGGTTCCCACTGGTTGTTAGACAACAAGCCTCAGCTTTGAAATATCTAGATAGATTAAAAAAGGATACCTGTCCTATACTTTTGCGTAAAAGTTTAGCCATTCAAATGAAACTGAAAGAGAAAGGCGCCCAATGTTGGCTTACAAGGCTAGATAAAATCTCTGAATCACTAAACATAAATCTTGCGACTTGTGAACTGAATAAAACAATAGCATCTCTGTTTGGATCAGGTTAAACATAAGATGATAACTGATATAAATGACAGCACTAAATATCCTAAACTGAGAACTTACAAAACTTTCAAAACAGAAATGCGTATTGAGCCCTATCTGAATTGTAATCTACCTAAGTCCATTTATTCCAGTATTGCGCGTTTCAGATTAAGTTCGCATAATCTCAATATTGAACTAGGCAGACATAAACGTCCGTATGTGCCAGCAGAAGATAGAATCTGTGAAAAATGTGATTTAAATCTCATTGAGGACGAGATTCGCTGTTTAATGATCTGCACTAAATGGTTAGAACACAGAGTAAAATTATTTGAAGTAGCTTGTAATTCCATTGATGGGTTCTTGGTAAATGATAAATCTGAACAATTTCACTTAATTATGATTTCTAAAGATATCAACCTAAATATTGCTCTTGGCAAATTTCTGTATTCAGCGCTAAAAATAGATCAATAACCATGTCATTGAATTTGGTCAATGTTCCAAGCTCCTGGTATCTGAGTGGTGAGTGGCATGTTGACTGTGTTACTTCCAGGTGTTGTATGTATATGTTTATCTCATTTGTTACATACATGTCTTTTGCACTTAAATTATGCATTTATTTACTCATTACTCTTTGTTAAGACTTATAAGAGTTTATCTATCACTTATCTTAAATAACCATTCTGCACAACTTTTGCTTTATACTATCAAAAGAGATTTTGCTTAAATATAAATTTTTTGTCTTTCAATATAATTTTTTATTTATTTTTGGATTATACTTTCATCGCTCTTATACTGTATGGTTGCTATATACATATGCATATAATATAGATAGATTTTACTGTTATTTATGCTGTTATTGTGCAATACCAATTTGATTTTTTTCCCCTGTACAATGGTGCTCCTAACTTTCAGTATTTCGCCAAAACAACTCCTAAATGACTCTAAAAGAAATGATGTATCAAAAGCATATATATTGGATATAATTATTTTCATTTCAAGTTCAAGTTCAAGTTCTTTATTGGAAAATAATTATTTAGCAAAATACATAAATCATGTACAATTATAAACAATCAAATTTTCCTTAGTCAAGATACAAAAAAATGTATATATTGACGTATAGTTAATAATACAAAGAATTTTTATGTTACATTGGTAAGAACTTCTAACAAACTAAATTATAACATATACTGAAAACAAAATAATAATAATCTTAATATACATAAAAATAAAAAAAAATTTAAAAAAATAAAAATCAAGAAAAATAAAAAATAGAATTAATAAAATCATCCTTGGTTATTACAAAAATCTAAATCATTAACAAGGAGGTACTTCTTCAGGTGTTTTTTTATAGTGGATAATGTAAGATTACTCATTATAACGTCAGAAAGAAAATTCCACACAATGACTCCCTTATATCTCAAACATCTTTGACAAAAACTACTTCTAAAAATGGGCAAGTGTAACTTATCGCGTAATCTAGTATTATGAGCATGATACTGGGAATTAGAAAGAAACATGTCATTAAAAATGTCAGGGCTATCTCCTTTCTGCAATTTAAACATAAACAAGGCAACCTTGAGAACATAGATTTTGAAAATATCTAAAACTCCATATTTCAGGAAGAGGGGAATAGATGGCGTTCTAAGAGGTGAAAACGATATAATCCTTAAAGTTCTTTTTTGAAGTTTATGAATTGGAGCCAAGTTTGTAGCGGGCACTGAACCCCATACCTCAATGGCATAATTAAGGTATGGATAGACAAGAGAATTGTAAAGACTGAGCAATGAATGTGAATTGAGCTGATGTCTGGCCTTTAATATTATGCCTATGGCCTTAGCTATCTTCTTTCTTATAAAATTTATATGGTCAACCCAAGCAAGTTTCGAGTCAATAATAACACCAAGGAATTTAGTAGACTCAACATGACAAATTTCTTTGTTAGCAATCTTAATTTGAAAGTCACCAGAAACATTTTTCCGATTGGATTTAAATAACATGCAATTTGTTTTATTTACATTGAGGGATAGTTTGTTAGCATTAACCCAATTATACACGTGGCTTAATTCATCATTCAAGATATCTGTCATAACTGTAACATTTTTACCTTGAACAAATAAGCTGCTATCATCAGCAAACAAGATTGGCATAACGCTATTTGAAACTAAATAAATGTCATTAATGTATAATATAAATAATAGAGGGCCCAAAATTGATCCCTGAGGGACACCACAATTTATGGACATCAGTTCTGAGTAATTTCCATCAAAAGATACAAACTGTTTTCTGTTATCCAAATAACTGCAGATTAATCTATTAGCCACCCCTCTTATCCCATATTTATTTAGTTTACGTAACAATATGTCATGATCGATGGTGTCAAAAGCTTTACTAAAATCCAAAAATGTTCCTAATGTCATTTCATTCCTATTCATACCAGTTACAATCTTATCAATAAGTGTTATCAAAGCCATTGTTGTATCATATTTTTTTCGAAATCCAAACTGAAACTTGTAAAGAAGACTATTATCATTTACAAACTTAATTATTCTATTATAAATTATTCTTTCAAAAATCTTTGAAAACATAGAGAGGACAGAAACTGGGCGATAATTTCTTATATAACGGAACAACCCTTGCAATTTTCATTTCATCAGGAAATACTCCTTGTACAAGAGATAAATTAACCAAATGAAGTATAATATTACTGATATTGTCAAAGGAGGATTTAACTATTTTGACATGAACATCATCCCAGCCTACACTCGTGGTACTGATATTTAAGACAATGCTGCGTAATTCGTCAATATTTGTCGGTGCAAGATAAATAGAACTGGCCACATTTATATTTCTCATGTAAAAAATAGGGTCAGTGTCAGTGTGTGGAATCTTCTCACTGAGATTCTTACCAATGTTAGTGTAGAATTTATTAAATGCGTCAGCAATTTCTTTCCCATTTGTAGTGTTTACACCATTAATAACAAATTCTGAAGACTTATTTGATGATTGTTTCCGATTAATAACATTCTTAATAATTTCCCATGTTTTCTTAATATTGCCTTTGTTTGCTTCCAAAAGATCTTGAAAGTGTACTTAATTGGTGCATCTTCTATTAGATGTAGCTTCTTTCCCTCCTTTTGTACTTATATATCTCCTATCTTGTCTTTTAGTAGTTGTAGTTGTTTTTACACCATGCTTGCTTATTATGACAAATGTATCTTGTTGATATTCTGTGTCAATAAAAGCCTATATATATATATATTATTTTGATAGGCCCATGTAGAGCATTGTTTTTCATCATTAGTAAAGTCTTGGTTCATAAATATATAGTTTTTCGTATATATACAAATAGCAAAATCTTGTTGAGAAATAAAATCATACAGTGTATCAACAAAATTATGTTCAAGCAAATTAGCAAAATTAAGGAATTACGCTGCACTAACTTGCCACTTTAAGACATCAGCGACATCCAGAGAATGTACAGTAGCCCAGATCATTTCCTTCGCAACTGAATTTGTATATTAAGTTGTTCTCCAGGGATGTATCTAGAAATGGCCTGAGGGGGGCATTACATGGAGTTAATACGGGGCTCTCCGCGGCTTTTCCTATCTCTCCCATGTTAATTTCAAACTTACAGACAATTTCTATGAAGATTTTTTTTTAATTACAAAAAAAAGATAACTAGTTTTCTGCTCTGTGACATTACAATGACATTAAACATGATTTTTTTCTTGGACAAAAATAAATTCTCGAAGTTCATTAATTTTTTGATAACACCGCAAAGATGTAAATTCATGGTGACAGTTTGGGACTTCGTTTAATCAGAGCATGGCACATAGGTATAAAAGGTGAAAATTTGTAATTTCTGCTGCAGCTCATTAGGCATACGACAACAGCGTTGATCAACGTCATTGATAACTGGATAAAAAGTGAGACTGCATCGTCATGTGCTCACTAAGTTAGATATGACTGCGTTACACAAAAAATAACTTAATCTCGGCAATACTGTATGTACTGAATAACATTATATAGAAAACTATTGAAGGTACATATATTGTACAAGCACTTCAGATTAATGACTGCCCATCGGGAATGATATCATTTTAAAGTTTTCGGACCAGCATGCACAAATTCTTTCAAGAGTTATGATAATCATATGATTATCCCCCCCAAGTTCATCTACGCCCCTGCAGCTGAGCACTACCAATCTACCATCCATTCTATGAGTAATATGCACTGTGACAACTTGCCCCTGTAACAACTAGCCCTGATCTCCCATACTTACTCTCATCAAAATAAAGCCCCCGCAGGTCTCGGGCCTCCATGTGGCGGTGGGTGGTAACACAAGGGTGAAGTCCTCTATCTCTTGTGGCCGATACGAGACAGTGCGCAAGCACACGTCTCCCGACAGAAATGGGGCAACCTGTTTGCCGTTGGTTGCGATCCGTGTTGGAGGATGAAGGGATCCTGGTAGTTGAGTTGGGTGGGACTAAGTCTGTCCCCCTATACAATACACTGCTTTGGCCTGGATTTCTCCTAGACCGGTGGCTGGATTTGCCCGGTCCAGTCAATCAACTTGTCATGTTGCCAAAAGGACTTCAGTTCTATGTGGCCATGGCTGATGGGTCAATCAAAAAAGCTTCTGACCACGTCTACATGCTGGCCATGTTTTTAATATGATTGCGGCTGTATTTCTTACCAAGCCTTCTACGAGTATATCCCCTATCTATCCCTGGACTAGGGTACTGGGCGCAGCCCTACCCATATTAGTCCCCCTTGTTGGGCTCCAGTTGGGTGGGGAGTATGGGGGATGAACCACCAAAATGCTCATGACACATTCTCTTTCCAATTCACAGTCTCGACTAAAACAGCAGCGGTCATCCTCGGATAACTGCATTGATCAGGAACTTCCAAATCGACAAACGACACACAAAAGTCAGAGTACCGACACAGGTACATAGTGTTCAAACCTATGAACAGGCTATCTCCCTTTGCCATCTACAAGGCCATACTTCAAGAAGTCGGCGAACCTGCAGAGACAAGCTTGCAGAGAGATGGAACCAACCTATTTAAGACCAGAAACGACGACCAGACTCGGAAACTTCTCGGACTGACAGATGTTGCCAGTACATCGGCAATAGTCGAGCCTCATCGGACCTTGAATACTTCCAAGAGAGTGGTTTTCTCCTCACTTAGTCATTTAAACTCAGACGAGGACTTACAAGAATGGTTTGAAACCTTCACTGATGTCATACACTTTCATCGCATCCAACAAAGAGATAATAGAGAGCTTCTTATCTTGACCTTTTCAGACACTACTCTTCCTGACAGCGTCAGAGTTTTAAGGGAAAAACATAAGGTGAGACCCTACATCCCCAATCCAAGACGATGTTTCAAATGTCAACGTTTCGGTCACCTCAGCAAGTGGTGCCGATGACAAGAAGTATGTGGACACTGTGGTTCCCAGGACCATACCCAATCAAAAGAAGAACCTTGCTCATCCCCTCCTCTCTGTGTAGACAGTGGACAAAAGAAAAAGAAATCCTAACGTTCCAGGCAACCCAAGAGATATCTTTTCCAGAGGCGAGAAGGATCGTGGACCAGCACTCTGGAATTCCCAGCTATGCTGCTATGGCAGGATATCCACAACCTCAACATCATCCTACACCAAGACGAAGGTTACAATCTAAGAACAC
Organism: Platynereis dumerilii; assembly: GCA_026936325.1. Lineage (NCBI taxonomy): Eukaryota > Metazoa > Annelida > Polychaeta > Phyllodocida > Nereididae > Platynereis > Platynereis dumerilii. Next base: position 5,633,069 of record JAPTHN010000022.1, on the reverse strand, counting down.
GGCATTAACAGAACACACCAAAAACACTCAGAAAACACAGAAGACAAGAACAGACACTCAGAAAGAAGTAATGCAAAAACAACGCCAAGGACAACAAACACCACAAAACGGTCTACTTCCCGGGCGGATCTTGAAGTATCAAACCCCAAGGCTGGCACCACAACTCCTGAGGTAGCAATGGAAGAAGAACGTCCTGTTGAAGCAGCTAATGAAGAAGAACAGGAAGACTCAGCTGATGGCGGGACTATGACAACTGACAACGAATCCATGGAAGCAGAAGATGAAGAGGAAGAAAAAGCAGAGGGACAAAAGGATCCACAGGAAGAAGGAAAAGAGGAGGGTCAAGAGAAAGTAAGTTAAGAACCTCCACCAGATGTGGAACCAGAACGAGTGAAAGAAATGAACAAAAAGGAACGACAACCCGTTAACAAAGGAAAAGACAAGCCAGTATCAGAACAGATCACTTACAGAGAAAATCTTCACTGCTACCTACAAGGAAAAGTACCAAATGGTGACATTACTACAGGAAAATCAAGTCACCATCCAAAGATTTTTATTTGGCCAATGCTATTTTGCAATCTAGAGTCTATTTGGTGACCTTGCCATCTGACCACTGCTTCTTTTTTAATGAATTCAAAGATCATTAATCAATGACAAGATCCCAGCTGCAACTGTATAAATTAACATAACCCTCTTTGATAGAGTATGTAATAGCATACTAATTAGCCCCATTGTTCTAAAATCACTGATCCATAGAAATGGCGGGAATAACCGGTGATCAATGAATATTCTAGTAACGCTATACTTAAGTCACGTGGTCTATGAATATGCTAGTAACGCTATGACATAGTAGTACTGATAACAATAGGTTGAGATCACATGACTGTATCTACCCAATAGCGAAGTTGTTAAAAAGCAGGCATCCGTAAAAGCATAGGTGCTGCCACCACTATGTTTTTGTGGTATATAAAACAAACGCCATAACAGTTTACCACATTCGTCCTGACTTCTCATCGCCAACTTCGAAAGTACGCTTCTCTTCACAGAACAAAGAAATATGGCACTCCTGAGTGAAACTAATACTTTTGCTCTTCCGGCTCCTCCGGCCGTAGCCGTCACTCATACGTTGAGTCAGAAAACCAAGGTAATGGCCCAACCGGGGGACAGATTGAAAGCGGGCTACGTCACCTTCTCAAGGGTCGCTCAGAACAAGGTGGGCTGGAGGAACGTGCATGTGTCCAAGAGGTCGTTTGAAAAACTTTGCGAAAACATGAAGGCTATCGAAAGTGCTCTGGTAAAAAAGACTCAGTACCATCTCATGTTGACAAAGAAACAGCACATCCTCACAACGCTTTTTCAACCCGAAGGTAAAGTCGCCTCACTTTATGTCAGTATTTTACATCCCGAGAAGGAGACTGAAGAACTACGTAAGCAGGACAAAATGTTCCACGCCAAGACCATAAACTTGTCCGTTGACGAATTCACTAAGTTTGCAGACGTACACCAAGAGCTCCTCGACGTCGTGAAGAGTAAAACAGCTACGATGGAGAGCGAAGAAAGCACGCACATAGCTTGCTTCAGGTGGACTTGTAAGGAAAATGGGCAGCGTTCTAGTAAGCTATTCCTCACTCGACAGGAATGCAGTAAAGATGCTGACTTTCACTATTCCGATATGAACAGGGAAAATTTCCAAGGGCAACCTATGGAGTATGACTATGAGAGTAAATACGAATTTGACTCTGTCGAAGTCCCTAGACCGGGCAAACTCGAGATCATTGAACACCTTGCATATGCCATGGTCTCTCAAAGGTTGAAGTTAAAGGACATTGAAGTAGAGAAAAGCCCACCGTCTGAAAGGGACGTGCTAGAGGCTATTGAACATTTTGACCTTGTTGCTTTCAAGGTGCTATCAAGGAAAGTGATGGCTATACTTTCCTGCAAAAATTTGTACCTGAGTGGTGAGCTTGTGGGTGTGTTTATGTACACCGGAGGAATGAGCAAGGTGCATCAGTGCCTTGTCAAACACCTCGAGTCCTCCTCTGGTAAATTGTACACACGATTGCTCGATCAGTGTTTCGAAGTTGCTCGCCGCGAAATGTATAAAGAATGAAACTATTACTCTTCTGTAAATGTTTTTTTTGTATTGCCAAGCTGTAATATAACTCATGTGATAAATTTGGTCCAATAAAAAATCTTTGTAATTTCAATCTATATATCTTGTTTGTATTCTATTACCTATGTGGAAGAAGTGGAAGCACAACAAAATCAGTTTTACTTTTACAGACTCATTTTTAATTGAACAAATAGCTGATGTCAAACAAGTAACAGACAGTCAGTCACAAAATACAATAATAATAAAAGTCATATGTCGAATGTTCTAAAAAATGCCCAGGCATGCTGTTTGAAATAGAAAAAAAAAGAAGGTTATTAAGTAACAGTATCCATGCCAACGGAGTTTTACACGCGCACATATACATATTATGCCCTGGTGAGGGTGTGAATGGAGAATAGTTAGGTTATTCGATACTTTGACTTTTTTTTTTCTTTGTTTATTTTTACAATCTGGTTTCAACTTGCGTAGCCCAGTGTTGAATGAAGAAAAAGGGGTATAGCACCATAGAAAAATATATATAATGATGCAGAACCCCTTTTTCGTCAGCCCACACATAATATTAGAGCCTGCTTATTCCAACCCCCAATAATAATAATAATAATAATAATCTAAGGGGAGTAGAGAAGAGGATTCGAAGAAGGAAAAGGGAGTTTAATACCCATACGGAATGGTGTCATATGTCCCCTGTACTAGGGCTCTCTTGCTGCAAGTCACCCTTACTTTCTTCAACTCTTCACGACTGAACAGTAGAAACTGCTTTTTACATCTGCGTATTTTATCATACCGTGTCATGATGTATTTGTCACACCCGGTTGGAGCAGGGTTAGAATCAGGATCAGCAAAATATAATACAAGTTCTTTCAGCTTCTCAAAATTGACTCTCTGCGCATTGTCATAATTCTGCGTGACACCCTTTAACTTTACCACTTTGCTACACAGACTGGTGATGTATGCATAGGACTTGGGGCCACTGCTCACGAACTTCTCAATGAATTCCCCCTCCTTCAACTCATTTGTCCAGTCACCCAGGTGTGTACCTATATGAGGTTTGTACTGTTCCCGATCGTTTTCATCGTACTCATAGACCACAGAATCTGTATCAAAGTATAGTACTCGCTCGTTGAGACCTAGGAGTGTTTGATACAGGCGCCTCCGAGCATTGGAAGTAGTAAATGCAGCAATGAAAACATTGACATGAGGCATCTCGGGCAAAAACCCCACAGTATACTCATATACTAGGAAGCATCTGTCTTCTGCCAAAACGTTTGCGTCCTTCAAAATCTTTGAAGGATCTGTGGTTATTTTAAACAGTTCTGGTGCATCCGTCACAAGTTTATGTACGCTGTGTGCGTTGCTCTCGCCAAATTTCCCCCAGAAGCTGTTTAAAAGAAGCTTGTTTGTGGCCCTTTTCCCCGAATTGTACTCTATGTTTTCGGGGTCCAGTACAACACCCTCGACCCTTCTATATTCTCTAACATATTCATCTTTTTCAACCGCGGTCATGTTGACCTTCGGCCAACCAGAGGCCTCCTGTTTACCCTTCAAGAAAGCGTTCACATATTCTGTAAACAACCCCGAACCCTCCACGGCACCGTCGTACTTGGAGGTCCGTTTGAAGTGGTAAACCTCGTGCACTTTCACTATTCTGTACCCCACAGCCAAGGCATCTTCCAAGTCTACAGTGGTCCAGGTGCCCGTGAGGTCCCTCCTCTCATCATCACAAACACACTTGTTCTTGTTCAGAGAGTGGGCGCATGTACGACAGAGAGGGAACATTAATTTCCCATTGCTGCGAAGAGGTAAACAGGGGTGGTAGAGGCCTCTAGGTGGCCTAACACGGCACTGCACTATACCAAAATAGGATGAAATGTCACAAGAGTTCGGTGCAACCACCACCTCTGGGATACCCACAGGGAAGACATCGTTCTTCAAGACCATTGGGTACAGCGAGCAGATGTCCACGTACCCAATCTTCCTGTCTTTGTGTGATTCCCTGTAAAGTTTGACCGCATTCGTGCGCCCTCCATAGAAGGCGTCGCGAGGGTCCAGTCTCTGCTGCAAGTCAAGCTCTTCTGCAAGCTGGAGGATTGCGGGGTCCCGAAGGAGCATGGTTTTGAATTCACACTCCCAAATCACGTGAACCTCCAGCTTGAGCTCTTGCCTCAGGTATCTCAGACGGCTAGTGGTTCTGGTGTACAATATGTCTAAGTCCTCCAGCGTGTGAGGGTGTTGGAGTCGTACCTCTCCGCTATCTTTAGGGTAGCACTTCGGACAGCCGTGAAAAATACACCCCATGTATTCCCACGCTGTCTCTTTCCCTGTAAACTCATCACGGTGGTACCCATCCAACTTCAACCAAGTACCTCCGGCCAATGTATTATTCCTGACACGATGTTCTCCACCGTTACGAGCATGCCTTATGGTTATGCCGTGCCTGCGCGCCTCATATTCCAACCATATTATGGAGGTGCGGCTGTGGTTGTCCTCCGCTGAGAACCCCGTAGCAGGCATGCGTGCAAAGGGTGTCCTAACAAAAGTGCGCTCCTTTATACTGACCGTGGTCTCGTCCACCGGAGTCCCCTCGGAGTCATAAAGCTTACGTACCCCATTCTGGAGGTACTCTACCAGCGTCCCCCCATCCTCTAACTTCACCTCAAATTCCTCTGTCAGGAAAAGGTACCTGAAGGTGGCCATGCAAACGGAAGCAAGGGTGTTGTACTGTAAAGGATCGATGCCTATCTTCTTGTTCACTTTCCTCCCACCTTTCAATGTGACCTCTACTGTCTTGGTGGACATCCCAAAGAGCCAGTTGCGAAAGGCATTACAGCTCTCTTGGAGGATGTTCACGTCATCAGCACAGTATTGGACTATTTCCTTCCTGAAATCAAATACAGCGTCCTTCTGCTGTTCATACCATGCCAAGAACTCCTCACGAGCCTTGGGCTTCATACGGTCCGGCCTGTAATAATCCGGGTGGGGCATAGGCCCAACATAATCCCAGTTCTTCTTCTGGTTGAAGAAGACTGGGAATGTGCCTTTACGAATACCCTGAAGTCCAAACACGGCTGGCATTTGAGCCAGGGGCATCGTGAGAAAGTTTAAGGAGTCTATTACTCTGAATTTCCCAGCCGTCACAGCCATGACTTTGCTACCCCTGAATATGACGCTGGGATCACGCGTCAGATTGTTAAGGATATATAGCATCAAGAAGTAGCAGTCGTAGGCCTGACCATTGTGAAAGACGAGAGTATACCCCTCAAACATCTTGTCGAAGAAGAACAGACAGAATTTGTAAGACACATCTTCACCAAACAAGGTGACACTCCTCTCGCCGCAACCGTCATTGACCATACACGTCTTACGAAGCTTTGCACCTCGTCCGTGTCTCCCAACAGTACCTTTACAGTTTTCACACGAGTTTCCGCAATGTGCACACTTGGGGTTCTCGCGGTAACTCGTGGTCTCGCAGTGCTCACACTGCCAATGTGCGACAATCAAATTCGCCTCGTGAAATTCACTTGTTGGGTCGGTTTCAAAGTCTGCAAACATGTACTTCGAGGAAATAGCTTTGGGTTGTCTTTGACGAATGTAACAATAATGCGTGCCCGAAACCTCCTGCTTACATATTCGGCAGACTCTGAAACCGCAACGATGCTCATCATCGGTACCGTAGAAGGAACCGCATTCTTTGCACCTGTGGGAGCGAGCGCACACACCATTGTCTACATGGGCCGCAAAGCAGGCAGATGAATTTATGTACCTGTTACATGTCTGGCAAGTCACCTTCTCCTCCTCTATTTGCTGACACCCCTCACTCCCACAAGACCGACATACATTTACGCAGGCATGCTTTGTCTTCTTATTGTAACACTGCTTGCACTTATGACAGAATGTGGCCCCGCGGAATAGAGCGGTGATATTCACTATGGCATGAAAGTGACCAGGACCCTTGTCACCTCCCTCCGGTTTGGAATAGAACAGGAAGATTGTTCTCTGCCTCTCATCGCTACCCACATATACAGGTCTAAAATCTGTGCCCGCCTGGAAAACCACCACCTGTGCATTTGCTGCCCTTTCGTAAGCGACAATGTCGGTGAACGACGGTGTGTAGCCTTGTGCAAAACCAGCGGCTTCTTGGAGGGTGCAAGCCTCATTGGTCAGAATCTCCCTGTTCTTATTGTAAAGTTGGTTCAGGTGATTCTGACAAATTCGTATTTGTTCTGGATTACCCGACTCCTCACTCTCTACCCGACGTGCCTTAGCTAGTGCTATAACCATCGATCTGGCCAGACAGAGGTTATCAAGAGACTTAGTTCGCGATATACCTCTGCAGAAATGTAGTGAGTCTCCCTCGCCAAAAATGTACCTCAGCCTGTTCTGGGGCTTCCCTGCACCGCGAGGATTTCTAATGACCGCCACCTGAATTTCCAGGGGTTCATCAAGAAAAAGGTCCTCATCCGACTGAAGCACGGCCTGAAGGAATTCTTCGACCAAGCCCACATGTAGGTCCCTGAGGGGTAGCAAGCCGATATTGCGGGGGCAGTGAAAAGACTTACTCGACAAATATATTCTGACCAGATCGCTTTCGCTGTAACACTCTCCAAGTTTTTTAATTATGCTATCCACCACGTCTAGCAATTCCCCCACCACTTCAGCTAAAACCACATTGCTCCAGCTGTTGTTGAAGTTTACTTTGTACACTATTTCGCGTACAAGACCCCCTGCAAAATTTTTCTCCCGTATATTGATATCGAGATTCTTGTAGAAGTCGACTTCATAGTTTCTCCCCTTAAAAAGCATACGCTCGTCAAATTCCCCAACTCCACGTACAGCAGTAGGGGACATGGGAGCAGGCCAGTGCACTTCCTCTCCATTCGAATCAGAATCAGAATCACCTGCGTCATTCTCTCCATTGACACCCTCACCTTCACAATTAGAATTGTAAATCAACTTCATAATGTCATCTAAAATTTCATCTTCAACTACTTCCTCTTCCACCACTTCTCTCACCTCGCCAGCCTTCACTGCTGAAAGTACTCGTTTCTGCTCTCTGTTGGAAAAAAAAAAAAAAGAAGACAGAGTAAAGGGTATTGCTCACCATTATTTTTTATGCTTAATTTCTACCCCCTTCGACCCCTTACCTAAGACTTAATTTGCTAATAACTGCACCTAGTTCGTTGGGTAGCTTCGGTTTAGACGATGATGTCTGTTTAGGTCTACGTGGGTCGGAAGGTCCTGGTCTTAGGTTGTTTGTGGATTTAGCCCGACGAGTGTCAGAAGGTGCTGGCGTCGTTGTTGCTTTATTGTCGTCCACAGGCACTGGAGCGCCACTCTTCTTTTTCTTCAGCATCAGGCCTTTACTGCTTTTGAATGACGCTCCTTTTTTCGTGGTCTTCTCGTTTTCTATAAATCTGTTTTGAAGGAGGAGGGAGATTAATGCAAGTGCTGAGGCTGGGGGACTAGCTGGGGGGCTTAATAATAATATTAATAATTAATTAATACATAAATATAAAATCAGTGACAAGTCATCAAACAGCTTACCTTTTGACCACACCCTCCTGTAGACGATCTCTCTTTGTCATTTCTTCATTGGAGAGTTTTGCAGCATCTCTCTCCTGAGCCAGCTTGAGAACATCTTCTGCCCTGAGATGGGGGTGAAAAAAAAATAATAAAATAAAAAATAATAAAAGGAAATGATACCATCGTCTCTAAAGAAAGAAGACCTGTTGGTGCTTGAATATGAGAGGCCACAATTCCTCACCTCCTAGCCGCCTCCAACAATGCATTATCGGTAGAATCACTAAGCTGGGAAGGAGCCACAATATCATCAGGTTGAGTGTCCGGAATGGAAATGACTACTCCGTCAGCAGTGTCCTCCATCTCGACCATATGGCAGCTGAAACAAAATGGTGAAAGAGAATGTGAAAAAAGAACGAAAAAAAAAAGCGAAAGAAGAAGAAGAAGAAGAAGAAGAAAGAAGAAGAAGGAACTCACTTTTCAATCTCATCCAGCTCATCTATGCAAGGACCCAAGGACCCTGAGAAGGCAAGCATTTCATCCACAAGAGAATCCGCCTCCTGACGTCTGGGTTCTTCCTGGCTCTGAGTACCCCATGTTTGCCCCAGCTGACTTGGAACCAACAGGTCGCCTTGCGTAGAAGTCGGTTCCTGACTGTCTTGACTTATGATATTTTCAGGAGCCCTCAAAGGGACCTTTGGTTTTTCCTGCACACGCTCAACCGCCGGTGACTGGGGAGGAGCCGGAGTGCTGGTATATGCAGGTGGGAGAAGTTGCACCAAGGAGGTGTTTGTAGAGCTCTTGGGGCGGTCAGGGTTCTGGCGTGCGGTGTTAGTCTGAGATGACTGGGGTCTGGGGATACGCTTTACTCCCTTGGCTACCTGTGCGGGCTTAAAGGTACGCTTGCAGCATGCAGTTTCACCACCCTTAGGCCTGCTGAAAAAAAAAAAAAAAAGTAGATTTTTATTAAAATGAAATAGCGATAAAATAATAAATAAAATAATAAATAAAAGGTAGACGTCAAAGAATTAGTTTTCTAAAATCACACTCACTCTAGGAAACACTTAATGGCAGTCTCTAGCTTCATCACCTCCCTGCTTTCTCTTCGTGGAGGGCTTTTTGGCCTGAAGAATTTTATGTCCCAGCTGGCGTAGACGCTTCTCCACATCCTGTTTTGTGCAGAGAAAATTTATACTTATTTCATTTTATCGGCTTGGGTGAAATGAACGCGCAAACTGTTAAATAAAGTAGTCTCGAGTACACACCTCATCTTCCCAAATGGACAGGTTCTCTTCTTCTACTTCTTCTTCTTCTTCTTCATCATTCTCCCAGCTGTCATCTAAGACTACTCTTCTTCGCATCTTAGCCGTTCGTCTAAGTTTGGGTGAAGAATCTTCTTCGGCCATCCTCACGGTTCTCTTTCTTGTACGCGTAGGACGCTGGAGAAGCACGGTGTGGGGGTAAGGTACGATGCCCGGCGTCACGGGATCCAATTCCATTGCTGGTTCTGACGCCGTCGGAGGTTGACCATTACAGCCTGCTGTTACACGGGCATCGTCAGTTTGGCTTCTGCACGTTGGAGGCTGAAATCCACCCCTGCACGGAAGAAAGAGAAAAAGAAGGTCTTGGTCAAAGACTATTTCGCACTGTTTTATTATTATCATTATTATTTCTGGAAAATGGCCAATGTTGAATCGCCCAAGCAGGACGACTCAGGTCAATCGGCAGTCGGAGGAAACCCATTCTATTTTGAGTGCCCTGCAGCCACCATGATTGTAGGCCCTTCAATGTCAGGGAAGACTGTGCTAACTATGAACATACTTCGCTGTGCATCCAAGATGTATACCATTCCCCCTAAAAAGATTGTTTACTCTTATGGGGTTTACCAAAAAGTTTTTGGACAGCTGGAAAACGAAATACCCAATCTTACGTTACACGAGGGGCTACCGGACAAAGAACTTGTTGAAAGCATAGGCTCGGAGGATGACGATCATCACTCGCTCTTAGTGCTCGACGACCTCCTGGACGAGATTAGTAAATCTGCCGAGATGTGCGCACTCTTCACACGCGATGTGCATCACCGGAGGATATCCGTCATCATGATCTCACAGAATATTTACCACCAGTCGCGGTATTCGCGTACCATCAGCCTCAACAGCAGTTATCTTATTCTGATGAAGACTTGTCGGGACTTGCAGCAGATACATCACCTCTCCAGACAAATGTTCCCCTCCTCTCCGAAAAGACTCTTGGAGGCCTATGAGGATGCCACACGGACACCCCGCGGTTACCTAGTCGTGAACAACCTCACGAGCTCAGGGGATTACGACATCCGTCTTAGCACGGGGATACTCCCGCCGGACGATTTAATCTTATATGCCAAAAAGTGAAACACCTCTAGCGTTTAGTCGACTAGCCGCCGTCATAGTGTATAGACGTGCTTCGAGCACCCGACCCCTTTGAGATCCTTCTTGAGATGTCTGTTCGTGTGAAGAAAAGCTTCCCGCTAGCTAAACTGATTGTTGAGACATCTAAAGTTTCTCAGACTCTGGTACGCAAGCTTATAGGTGAAGTGAATGGGGAGCAGGCATTGGCCATAATTGAACTGATCGTCAATGTACTAAGAGGTCACCTAGCGATACCGTCGGGGGTCAGACGAGCTCTGAGTACGAGCAGGGTCATTCTCCGACGTCTGTCGCGTGTTAGAACTCGTGTCCAGGCCCGAGAAGGTATTTACAGACACTATAAAACGGTGGTTGGCTTCTTGACTTAATGCCTTGGAGAGATTAAGCGCCTAGCAGCTGGTGGGGAGAGTGTCACCCGTGTCAAAGGGAACCTAAGAGAAGAAGAAGAAGAAGAAGAAGAAGAAGAAGGAGGAGTTGGAGGATACACAAGTGGAAGTTCGCACACCAACAGCTCCGAGTCCTGTAGTGAAAGCCAGAGCACAAATTTGACCTCAGAGTCTGAGAATCTGAGTGAGAACTGCAGTGACTGTGAAAGCGAAGCAGATCATTCCTCAACATCATCATCATCATCATTATCGATATCATCGTCATCATCATCATCATCATCATCATCATCATCACTGGGGAAAGGAGAAGACTGCGTTGAACCGAACCGTGAGGAGGAGGAGGAGGAGGAGGGGGAGGAGGAAAGGTTGAAAGGACAGTGAATAAAGAAAAAACAACAAGAAATGTCATCCTCTATGAAGTTCAATCGCAAAGTCTACGTTGTACCAGAAGAGAAATATCTCAGCATGGTGCGAGATCTTAAGCGGCGGGAGGAAGTTGTGGGCGGAGACCCACAACTTCCTCCCACTCAAGTATCGGAGTCGGAAGGAGGCACAAAGTCAAGCCTACATGACGGCTTGAGCGAAATGACCGGGGGGCCAGAGACCCATCCCCCTGGAAGCGGCGGATCTGCTGGCGTTGACAAGTCGTCAGGAGAGGAAAACGTCGGCCAAGCTGACGCTATTTCCGCTTCTTTGACGAGTGACAGGAACAAGAAGAACCTGAGAAAGGTACGCGCTCTGCTGGCGCCGTACAAAGGTGGTAAAAACGGTCGTAAAAACTTTACGGCATCGCTTCTCCACACACAATCCTCGCGGTTCCCATTACCGGAGCACTATAAGACTTTCTACACCGTTTTACTGGAAAAAAACGTCCCCCTCGACTTGATAGGAAACAAGAGATTGAGGAGGGTCCTTCAGTACCTGAAGAACTTGAAGAGAGGTGAGGAGGGTGTGGAGAATAAGAAGAAGAAGAAGAAGAAGAAGAAGAGGGGGGACATCAAACCTTTAGTGGGTCATCCTAACGTGGGTCTGAATGGCGGAGGAAAGAAAGTGAACAGGCGAGTTTCCACAAAGACAAAGACTAAAGGTACAGAGCGGGGAGAAGTGACGAGGAAGACATTACGAACGAGAGGGAAGTCGTCAAGAGGAGGGAAAGTGCTATCGAAAACGGCTGCACCCTGGGTGAAGCTATAGAGACGTTATGTTGGTGGGCAGCCGCACCCATATGTCATATTTGGAAACAGCCACGGGCTTTGACTACCACCCTTTGTCACCGCAGCGACGGCGTACGTCGTTGACGCGACACCGTGCTTCGACCGCTCACCCTGACACGGCCTGAAGATAGGGGAAAAAGCTGCTGAACTTTCAACGTGCGTTGCTGAGCTGACAGAGTGCTTCTCCGTGCGTTCATAGTGGGCTGTCCACTCGACGAGACGTGACAGCGACTTATCGGGGGAGGACGTCTCTCGGAGGGAGGGGGTGCAGACTGGGTCGGAGACTATGGCATTACCTCGGAACATAGACAGTTACCTCACCAGAAGGTTCTACGATAAAAGGTTACCGGGAAGTTTCACCAGCGTCACTAAACTCCACAGCGTTCTAAAGAAGGAGGGGAGGTACAGAATACCTCTGGAGAGGGTGAAAGAATGGGCCAAAGGACAGGACATTGTGACACTTCACAAAACAGTAAGAGAAAGACAGCCGGCCTACAGACGAATCATAACACCGGGACCCGGTCACCTATGGGACTGCGATCTACTCGTTTTGAATGGACGAAGGTTTACCGAAAGCAATTCCGGAAAGGCCTACATCCTGATTACGGTAGATGTCTTCTCAAGATTCTGCAGAGCAGAGGCCGTGAAGAACAAAGGTGCCAGAGAAATGGAGAGGGCTTTCACGAGGATCTTTGACCGCACTCAGTCGCCCCCACGGTTCTTGAGAAGCGATCACGGCACGGAGTTCTCTAACGAAGCTGTCCAACGCCTACTCAAAGAGAAAGGTGTGCATCACTATTTCGCCAACACTGAAACGAAGGCAAATTACTCGGAAATTCTAATCAAAACAATCAAAAAGAAACTCTTTCAGTTCTTTCAAAGAACCAACTCCTATGCCTACGAAAAAGACTTGCAGAATATAATAAAATCGTACAATAACACTGTGCACTCGTCAATAGGTGTGGCGCCTAGCGAGGTGGGACCCGCCAACCAACAGGCAGTGTGGGACTATCAGTATGTCACCAACTCTTCATCCTATAGGAAGGTTTTGAAAAGAGCTCTGAAGGCCGCAGCAGCCGGAGGCAGGCGACGTCAGGGGTTCAAGTACGCAGTTGGACAGACCGTGAGAGTGGCTTCTTTCAAACGCAAACCGTTCGACAGAGCTTATGATGAACAATTCAACGGAGAGGTTTTCACGGTGAGGAGTAGAAGACTGGACGAAGGAATTCCCCTGTACTATCTCACAGACTACGGCGGGGAAGAGGTCGCCGGACATTTCTACCAGGGGAAATCACCCCCGTCAGGTATGATCCTGATGCACTGTTTAAGATTGAAAAGGTCCTAAAGACGAGGGTGCGTGGCGGAGTGGAAGAAAAACTTGTGAAATACCAAAGCTGGCCCTCCCGCTACAACCAATGGATAGCCACAAAGGCCCTTGTCGACATTAAAGGAGGGGGGAAAAAGAAAGCCAGAAAGAGAAGAAGATAAAATGCTGCTCTGCGTGACCAGCGACGCAGCCGTCAGTGGTAGACCGGCCAATACCGCCACAATTTTCTCATGCCCCCTCCCCGAACACTACAACCTGGATACGGGGAGAAGAGGTTTCTGGAGTCTGGGGTTGAAGGAGCTTCACATCCCCACACTAAAGACCGGACGAAAGTGGGACCCCATCTACGTGTGCTGCTCAGCATGCCAGACATCATGTCTTGGTGAGATGTACAAGCCCATTGTGGCCACGCTCAGTGTGGGAGAAATAAAGAGAAACAACTTTGTGCGCTTCGATTCAGTATGCTACGTTCCTCTGAGGGTGAACGACCTGAGCGAGCTGAACGTGGAAATTTGTGGTAAAGACGGAGAAACACTGGAAGAGTTGAACACAATCACCAACAACGACACACACGTCTCGAGCTGCACCTTCTCATTAAAATGGAAGGCCAATTCAAGTCCGTGGAAGCCGTAAACCCCGACGCCTGGGTGGAACATTTTAAAAGCACAGTGGGTAAACCCGCCGCTTGGGGGAAAGACCCGAAGTTGGTGTTATTGAAAAACAGCTCTGGGCGCCACAGTTCTGCCACCTCTAAAGATCTCCCCCTCAACGTGGTTTCGCCTGTGGAGCAGTACGCCAACATGGCCAAGGCCGAGGTAGACAAAACCACTCCCAAGTACACGGTGCCTTCAGTTGGTTCGAAATCTTCGCAGAGTGAGGCCAGTGGCAGGAGGAAGAAGAGGAAGAAGAGCAGTTCTTCGAATAAATCGCATTCTAGAGGGGGAGCAGGGAAGTCGAAGAGCAGTGGAGGTAGAAGCAAGCGACGCAAGACTCGAGGTGATATTTTCAACTGACAATGGCGAGTGGGGAGAAAGTTTTGAAGGCTACTGACTTGGCTTATGACAATTCCTTAGACATTTTTGAAGTACCAGCCTGCAATTTAGGCGTTTCCCACGTGAAATACATTTCCCACAGACCCATTAACCAATTCTCTACGGAAGGCAATGTGAAATTCCGTGTGCCGGGGACGGGGTCTGCTTATTTGGACCTACGGGAGATTTACGTCAAGACCACGGTGAGAATAGTCAAGGGGAATGGGGAACCCCTCCCCAAGAGACCACCGCACACCACCCGCTTGTCACCCGATGCGGATGCAGACACACCTGTCAAACCGAACGAGGATCAGGGTGAATGGGGGGTGGGTCCGGTGAATAACCTGGCAAATTCCTTATGGTACCAGGCCGAGGTACGCCTCAACGATTGTGTGGTGTTAGGCGGTAGAACAGGCTATGCATACGGGGCCATGCTAAACACACTGCTGGATGAAAACTCGCTAACAGACGGTGAGCTGGAGAGCGCCATGTTTGACAAGGACACCGCCCCATATGCTTACGATGTTCAGTTGGGCGGTGGGGGTAATATGGGGTATGCTCGACGAGCTGCCCGCATGAAAGAAAGCAAGCCTGTGGAACTACTGTCACGTCTTGATGCCGATGTCTTCAAAGTACAAAAATTTTTAATTAATGGAGTGACTTTGGACATAAATCTGACACCGACGTCCTCCGCCTTCAGACTGATGTCGGGGAACACATCATACACAGACTATGTGCTGGAAATTCTAGACATCTCCCTGGAGGTGAAGCAAATAGTCCCCTCACCGCAGGTCTTAGTGGCCCACCAAGAAATAATGCGTTCAACCCTGTCCCGAGCGAAATATTTTTACTTGAAGGAAGACATAAGGCAGTTCAGTTTACCCCGTGGGACGTCCTCGTACTATTCGGAAGATTCTTATAACGGAAAAGTACCGAGCTCCATGGCAATCACCTTCGTCTCTGGAGACAGTCTCAATGGAAAATTATCAAAGAACCCGTACTATTTTCACCACTTTGATATCACGCACATAAACATAAGTGTGTCCGGAAACCCCACGCCTCGAGGGCCCCTGTCGCTGAACTTTAAAGAGGGGAAATACCTGCAGTGCTACAGTGATCTTTATGGAGGCAAGAGCAAAGGACCTAGCAACAGTCAGAGGATTACATTAAAAGAATTCGGCAAAGGGTATGCGATTTTCGTTATAAATTTGAACCCTCAAAACCGCGACACCTACTTCCCAACCAGCAGGGATGGTTCAGTTCGCATCGAACTGAAATTCGCCCAACAGCTGCCAGAAAGTGTTGTCATGCTCACCAGGGTCTGCTACCCTGCAATGTATGAGTTGGACTACGAGAGGAACGTGTATCTATCATGAATACGGAACAACTTTACGAACTTCTATGGAGGGATGAGTCCTCTTCAAATTATGTGCTGGCGGCGGCACCCAGCCGAGCTCTTCGCTACATTACCAAAGATACCTCGGAGAACTGTTACATCATAAACGTTCCTATAATAAGAAAAGCCCCTGCTAATATGACTACTGATGCTACGAGTATGGTCAACTCACCCGAATGTTCCCAAGTGTTGAGGAAGAGTCCCGACAGTCGCGGGCACCGTGGAAGTCTGAGGGAAGCCCACTCGGAGAGCCTGGAGAGCTTGGATGGAGTGAAGAGTGCGCCAGGCCTGAAGAGTCTGTTCGGAGAGCGTGAGGGCATCGACGAGGCCATTGAGGGCAAATGCGGGGGCGGGGGTGGGGGTCAAGGCCCCCAGGCCCATCATGCCCCCGAAGCCCAAGGCCGGCTGTCCTGCGAACTGCCAGGAGTTCAATCCCGGAGGGGGAGCAGGGAACCCTCGGGCGAAACCTTGTGCCAGGGCAGCAGCGTTGGCAAAGTCGGCCATTGGGTTGTTCTGGTGGTTGCTCATGGCACTGTGGAGCTCTTTGATAGTCTAGGTACTCTGCCTGATGTGACCTATGGAGAAGAAATGGAGAACTTTACAAACAATCGCAGTTGTGTGATGGTTAATGATGAACTATTGTCCCCAAAACAATGTGGGTATTTTGCATTATTATATGTCTATTATAAAAGCAGAGGTTACCCTACAAGTGTTGTGGTAAATATCCTCAAAGAATGTGCAATGAGTATCAAGGAAGAATGTCTGAGGGTGTTTTTAAAAAGCTGAGAAAACTTGTACGCAGGCTAAAGTTTAATGCCTTGTGATGTAAACTCAAAACATTTTCATGAAACGTCCACTGTGGCGGTGATGCTGGTGTGTATATATATTTAAAAATAATATTTTTAAAAAAATTTCATGTGCCAGGCTGGTTCACTATGTGTAGTGTGATTTATAAAAAAAATTTTGTGTGACTGAATATTTCATTTCATGGGGCTGTGTGTTTCACTGTATGTAGTGTGATTCATAAAAATTAAAAAAACAATTTTGTGAGGCCGAATATTTCATTTCATGTGGCAGTGTGTTTCACTGTATGAAGTGTGATTTATAAAATAATATTTTTTTAAAAAAAACAGTTCATGTGGCTAAAGTGTGATTTATAAAATAATATTTAAAACAATTCATGTGACTAAATATTTCCCTATATGTTGTGATAATCTATGTATTCTTTTCATATAAGCCAATGTATAAGTAGAAATAAAGATGTATTTTCTTCTTAAAAAATCACATTGTGAAGTTGTGTTGTGCTTCTGGAACAAAAAAAAAAATGTTTTCTTTGGTAACATTTCTACCAAGTTCTTTCCACCTCCAAGCATTATTTACGAAATGAGTGGAGTCAAATTTGACCACCTGGGAGTCGCAAGTTAACAGAGCTCCATGGAGGACGTCTCAAATTGAATGCAAGTTTCATTGGAAAAATGCGCTCCAAATGCATCAGGCTACAGGTTTCTTTTTGAGCCTTGTCACAAGTGACCCCATGCAGTATATTCACATGGACCTGCAAGTGTACAATAGTCAAAGTATAGGGAGGGCCATAGCATTGCAAAACAACAAGCGTTGAGCATGTTCAAGTTCTGGGGAGTCCGTGGGACATTCAAGTTGTTTCTCAGCTTTTGCAGTGTCCCATGGGTTAGCATTGCATTGAGGAACTAAACTCTGTCTCTTCAGCTGACCAGCAGGGGTGTTTTGTGGTCTGTGTGTTCAAAACGCACGCGTAGACACCTGGTGTTTAGTTTGAATAACATTGCTTAGTCATTGTTTTGAGAGTGGTGTGTTTATGGTATCAAACAGCGCCCAATCACCAAAATGAAGTCGCTGACGTGGTCGAATAGGTCTGGAATAGACCATTCGGCCAGAAGGGCCTTAAACGGAGGACCAAATTAGCTTTTTTCTGGTGAAAATCGAAGCATGTCTTGTTTTTAGTGGTGCAATATGTTTAAAGTGGTGGTATTTCAAACCAATCACCAAAATGATGTCGCCCGTGGTATATATGTGACCTTCTGAACGTAGAGCAACGAAAAATGTTGAAAATCCCAACTTCATTTGCTTAATAGCTCGAATTTCGTTGCATCTTCAAGCACAAGACATTTGGGCTGCGTGGAGACAAAATGGCCGCCAGGGGGGCAACTGTGAAAGTCACCAAAATGCTGTCGCAATGGTACTGAGCTGCTGAGTGGCCCTCAAAATACCGACAGGCAGTGAAAATGTTAAAGATTTTTGCTATTACTTGAAAAATTCGTTTCTCAAATAATTAGGAGTTCAGTGAGATGGGTGGAGGAATTTGCGTGCCCCCTTACTTATTATAAATGACTAAAAACCGCGCAAAAATCACTCTAGTCTATGGAGGGGTGAACATGCTAACGAAATCTGTGAAAAGTTCAACGAAATTTTTAACCTAACTGAGCACCAGACACACCTGGGCGACTAAACAGTGCGGGGCTATCGGTAAGATGGGGCATCACCAAAATGGTGTCGTGAGCGTCTGTAAATGTTCTCACATTAGCAGACTAACGAAATGTGCTGTAAAAGTTCACATTATTTCACTAAGCTATTGTTAATTTAACTATTATAAGCCTGAATGAGAATTATGCACTTTTGGTGGACATTACAGCTTGAAGGGGTGTTTAAAGAAGGTAAATATAGCAATCTACCAATAACAATGACATGGTTGCGTGCTCCAGCTATTCAACTAACGAAATTGCTTGCAAATACTGCAGCTTTTTGCTTGGGTTGTGAAAATTTTTACTTTTTCCTCCTGATTGTAAAACAGTCAGCACGCATTAGACGTCTGCTTACAATGCTTGGACTTTTTCAGATGCACTGCAAATAGCACAGACATTCTAAACATCATGTAGAGGTGCAGACCTCCTGCTCCAACTATTGAACTAACGAAATTGAATGCAAATACTGGTGATTTTTGCATGGATTGTGAAAATGTTTACTTTCTCTCCCAAAGTGTAAAAGCTAGCTCACATTAGTCGACTACTTGCAATGTTGGGCCTATTCAGATGCACTGCAAAGTGGACTGACAGACTAAAAAATCATGTACAGTTGAAGACCCACCAAGAGCTGGCCCTTTTGTGTGAATAGTTTCACTTCAATCAAAGGCAACAATAAGAAAAATTAACTTAGAGCTCAACGAACTGTAGACAACAAACAACTTACCTGATTTTCCCAGGGGAGGAGTCTCTTGAAGTGATGTCGATGAATCGGAAGAGAGAAGAACCAGGAGAAACTTAAAGTTGCTTTCTGGTGTTCTGGAGGCACGATGATACACCTGTTTTTGATATCTGAGTTTTTATACTTTTTTCTTTGTCACGTGGTCCTCTAAATGAGCATCTGGGCGTGTTTAGACGGATTTCTTGGAACACATGCTGTGATCTCAGTAGAGTAGATCACCACGCTTGAATGGAGGCAAAATTGAATCAAACTCCTCATTCTAAATCTAGAATTCTGCTAATTGATACCAGCACAAAAAACGACGCGCGTCAGCGTGTGGGCAGGAACAATGCAATATAACAGCTGATGAGAACAAGCTTTACCAAAGCTTAGAAGTTCATAGGTGTCAGACCCAAGCCTGATCATTAGTAAGCATCATGATGTTTAGTCATTACGCATACACCACGTTCTGCTGTTGTTCGAATTGACTTTGCACTCTGGTAAAATGCAGACAAATCCAAAATATCACTTTTGTGACCAAGTCTTTCCTTTTTTTCCCACAATACTCTTCTTTTGAGTATTCTTGAATGGTCGTGTACACAACTGACGGATTACAGGACGTAAAAACGTGCTCAATCCCACCCGAGGGCTGACAAAATTGCCCCTGTTGCTATTTGCTGCTTAAATCTATCTTTTTTCATGCGAGAAAAGGCACTCTTGATGGGAGAGTTTCATTCTTTCTTGACCAGTGCTCGCTTGGGTTGCTAAATAAATACAGGACGTAAAACGTGCTCAATCCCAGAAAGAGGACTGTCAAAATTGTTCCTGCTACTATTGCTGCTTAAATCTATCTTTTTCATGCAAGAAAATGAGCTCTTGATGAGTGAGTTTCATTCTTTCTTGGTCAGTTGCTCGCTTAGACTACTAAATAAATACAGGACGTAAAGTCTTGGCCATCATCCTCCCTCATTTTAAAACAAACTCCATTTTTTAGATTTGTAACTTCCTTTTTCTTTTTTAAACTACTGTTTCTCATTTAAGGCTTTCTGGGTGGGGCCAATGTATTAAAAGTCTATAAACTGGCTATTTTCTGAGTCAATTTTTCTTTTTGTAAATCTCCCAAGCAATGGATATGATACAGGAGCCTGTTAAAATATTCCAAAAACTTGCAAATATAACTTTCACTTTAGCTGCCTATACAGAGGCGCAAATCTGCTAGGGAGCAAATGTTACATAACATTAGCTTCTAGCTGACGCTCTAGCTTGGTGAAACAAAAGGGGTTGGGGTTGAAGACAAAAGGGGTGTATTTGAATGCATCTTGATTACGTAATACCATGTGGGATCCAACTTGACAGCTGACCATTTCATTACTGGCTGTCAGAAAGCAAACACATACATATACATAGCACAAGGAAAGGCGAGATATTATTGGAGACTTTGCAGCACTTTTATTGACTTTTTGAGAACTTTTGAGAACTTTTGAAGTGCAGGAGCACAAGATGGATTTCAGGCTTGTTATTGCCTTGATGCTGGTGGTTCACACCAAAGCTTGGATCTGCGGTAACTCGGGACAGTGCATTTGCAGTTCCAATGGAATGGTGGAATGTTCTGGAGTTGGATCCACTCCACTTTTCCCGCCACGCACCAGATACACCCGAGGACTTGTTCTACGTGTTGCCGACCCCCGAACCTTCGACCTTGACAGCTTGGACTTCTCATATGGCTTTGAGTTTGTCTCCCTGACTGGTGCCGACCGAGACCTCTGCGCGGGCATTGCTGCTGGCTTCCCCTGGGTGACTTGCAAGTACGACGAAGTCAGTACGTCGGCCTGTGTAGGGCCCAACTGCGACTTCTTTGGCCGAATCTACACATCTCTAAGGACCCTGGAACTTGCTGAGGAGACCGAGGTGACTACCGAATCTGACGGAGAGACAACATGGACCGAAGTCAACTCGCCACCCTACATCAGACGGACCCCCTCACAGCAACCCACGGTCGGCTACACCATGGGCATCCCAACCAGGGGGGTGGCTTACTGGTCTGCCAAGAACATCGGATTCTGGGGAACAGTCTTTGCCGGGCTATCTGCTGGACTACTTTTGGCGGTAATTATTCTATTAGTACTTAATAGAAAATGCAGAAAAACTGATGAAGACCCAGCATGTGTTGTGGCAGCCTGTAAAGCATGTTGTAAATGCTGCTGTGTCGACCCAGCTAAAAAAATTGGACGCTTCTGTGGGCTAAAACCAAAGGGACGCACTCAGTACAGAGGTGGTTCAATCTGCAGCCTGGAGTCCCAGGAAGAATTCTCCAGATTCTAATTGTCTAAGGTAAAGATCTTCTTGATGTAAAGTTTATAAAAACCTCTTGCTTTTTCTCCCAGTTTTACTCATTTGCTTTTAAACACAATTGGCTGACCTATGTTTTTCAACTTTTGTATTTTTCAGATTTTCTGGAGGATTGCAGGCCTCGACGGAGACGACTTCAGGGCTTTTCTTCGGGCCCTCCCTCCCCCGTGGCTTCTTTTCCCGGGAGCCTATGGCCTCATCCCCCCTGTCCACGCCGTCCACCAGGTAGCGCCCCAGCATGTCCACGTGGTCCCCGAGGACATAGGGGCAGTCTTCCCACCACCTCAACCTCGCCTGGAGGTGCCTGCCGAGCGCCCCCGTACCCCCGAACGCCCCCGTACCCCCGAACGCCCCCGTGCTAACAGGAATCGTGCCCCCAGAAATGGTATGTTGCGTGACATGGATGCTGGCAACATCTTGAGAGGTCAGGGTCGCCTCAGACCACGTCATTAAATGACATTGACCAATTGACTTTTGTGCCAAAACTTTGCGAATGACTCTGGGAAATTACTTCTTGCTTTTCCCCTCCTGCTGACCCCAGGGGGTTGTACATACTATTGGACAAATTTTTGATTAATAAGGTGTGAAAGAACTGTGAATGGACGAGAACTCTTGAGAGAAAAAGCTGCGTGAATGAACTGTTTTAGCTCTATAAATGAGTGACTGTGAAATTGATGTTTTTGCTTATTACCTTCAAACTTGTGCTACAATTGTGCTTATTCTTGCTCGGTGGTGTTGTTCGAGCCCTTGTCGTTTTTGTTTTACCATGTCTACTATAACAGGGTGCACATACTTTGGTTTAAACAGCTTGTACATATATTGAGTAGTTGGTTGTTATTTTGATAGAGATGACTGGTTTTTAAAAACTTATCAGTACATTGTATAAAGTACCCAGTGTAGCATAAAAGGGACTGTTACCCTATTTTCTAGTATGTTTCTGTTTTGCTTTTCGTTTTTTAAAAAGAAAAAATTTCAGTTTTTTTTGTGCACTGCTTTCATTGAGTAATGTTATAGCTCTACATACATTTTATGGATGTTGTCAAATGTGAGGATAAAACGAAAAAAGGATGAATATTAAACAATCAAACTGATGGAAACTTTTGTGTTTGTTTCATTTCAAATTAAGCTGTATTTGTTTCACAATGAATACCAGCTTCTGCATGATTGACTGAGCTAAGTTACCTGAGCATGAGCAAGTTAGCCTCCAGAAATGTTTGTTCATTTCAAAAATTAAGCTGTATTTGTTTCACAATGAATACCAGCTTCTGCATGATTGACTGAGCTAAGTTACCTGAGCATGAGCAAGTTAGCCTCCAGAAATGTTTGTTCATTTCAAAAATTAAGCTGTATTTGTTTCACAATGAATACCAGCTTCTGGGAGATTGCCCGAGCTAAGTTACCCGAGCATGTGGCCGCCTGTCTCCAGAAACTTAAGCTTCATTGAAGTGAGTTAGTGAACTTTAATGGCACCTCACTCAGTTGAAATATTTTTAAACAGGAGCCTGGGAGATATTTAGCTCAACTTAAATATAACAGGGAAGAGTATTTCGTTCAGGAAAAATCAAAAACTAAATGAAGTTAGAACACTGAGTTTTTCTAGATTAAATAACTTTTTATTTTGTCATTTGTGTTTGAAAAGCATGCAATTGACAACAACAACCAAAAAAAAACATATTCTGCACAATACAAAGCACATTCAGTTGGAGTCTTCGTAGAAACAACCGACAAATTTCTCATACAGAGCCTCCATATAACAATTGACAAGCAGCTGGTCTTCGTCATGGCAAGTGGTGTCATTTAGAACATACAAGGCCACGCTGTAGGGTGACAATGGGACTGTCGAACAGATCAAGAAAGTTAAAACATTATCAGAAGGTGTATTCAGGGAATAACCAAGAGTGTCCAGCATTTCACACAAGAGATGCTCTAAGTGCCTCCAAATGTTTATTATGAAGTCCCTGGCCTGATCTGCTGCACGGATTGTGTATAGTTTGGGGGCTCCAGCATAGTGCCTGATCATTTTCATATAGAACAGTTTACAGGCCTGGAAACACATAACGTAGGGCGAGGGACGTATCATGGCCATTTCTGTGAGGGTGTGAGTTGCAGGGAGGGTTACAGCAGGAAGCGTGATGTCAAGATCAATGTCATTGAGCAGATTTGTGGGGGAGAGCGGTCGAAGATCATCGGGGAGGGGGGTCGATGAACGCGGGGGGAGGGGGGTGGCTGGCTGCGCTGCAGCCGGGTCAACAGTTTCATCCATATCCACGATGAGGCAGGAGGAGTCGTCTGCTTGGAGTGGATTTTCTAGGGGTCCATCGGTAGGACACAGAGTCGAAGAGCCTGTCGTGTGGCCTAGTCCAGCATCATCCTCCACGCTTGTGGCCACTGATGTGCCCGGGGTGTAGCCTTCACCTGCATCAGGATAATAATGATAATGATCATCATCATCGGCGAAGATGGTTGTCAGAGCTGAAGAGTCTCTTACATCATCATCAATAACGATTGGTTGGACCAAATTTCTGAGCACGATGGTCTGGTCTCTGCAGGCCTCTTCTATGGTGGCAAAGTACTGAGAATGCCCAGTCGTCAAGGACTGTCTCTTGTAGAGGGGGATAGTGTATGAGTCGAATTGAGGAAGAACTGTTCTCCTGCACAATTGGATCAGTCGAGGCAAGTTGTGAAGCAGCAGGTCATATTGCGCAGTGGAGAGTGGCGTTGGGAGCCTCACTGGAGTGGCGTATCGGTGAGGGGCATCATACATCTGACGTGTTTCGATGATGGCTGTTTCCCACAGGCCCTCATAACTGCAGTGTCTGGACAGCTCGATCAGGGGAGAGACAGTGCTTCTAAAGGTTTTGCAAAGTTCTATCTTTTCCCTGTTTCTTGTCATCTTGTCCAGAAGTGCTTCCAGGTCCTCTCCTCGTATTACAGAAGACTCTGTGTAGCCGCCCACTTGCAGGTCCATCCTCAGATAGTGCTTGTCTATTGATGAGCCCATCAACAGGTCGAACTGCAGCTTGCCAGGACCATCTCGGGCAGAAAATGAAGATTGCACATACATGTTTCTGTCGGTGAAGTCGGCCATTGTGAATTTCGAGCAAAGTGTGTGTAGATAGAGATTCGTAGATACACCAAGAGTGAGTGGTGGAAATCAATTCAGTACCATTTATGAATGCTCTGCAGCAGCATCAGCAGGTGGTCCAATGGTCCGGGGTGGAGTCTAGCAGAACCACGTGAGAGTAATAGTGTGCAATGGAGCGTGCAACCTTGTTCTGCAAACACCTGTTCTCCCCCACAGACTTGAATCAGTTCTCTGGTGCAGCCTCTTTGGGACGTTTAATAGATCTCTCAGTGTAGTCCAGTGCAGGGCTGGGAAGCAATATCCCAAAACTCGAGCTTAGTAAAGCCGTCCATAGGTTTGAGTTTTGGTGACCCATTGCTAAACAGGTAACACACGAGATTATCACGAAATACAGCATAATTATTTGTCCGAAATATTTAATTTCTGCCCTTGGTGCTTCGCGACCGAAAAAGTACCAAACACTGCTGTTATCAACTGCATCACTTGGTCCATCCAAATCTTCCTGATCGAATATCGACTGACTGTCTTGTGACGTTTCAAGACTAACCACAGTGGCATCTACTTGATAGGCGGTGATCTCATCGTTTTGCTGATTTTCAGGATTAACACCAGGACCCTCCAGCGAGGAGACTGTTGTCTGTAGA
This sequence comes from Platynereis dumerilii, assembly GCA_026936325.1. Classification (NCBI taxonomy): domain Eukaryota; kingdom Metazoa; phylum Annelida; class Polychaeta; order Phyllodocida; family Nereididae; genus Platynereis; species Platynereis dumerilii. The sequence continues at coordinate 5,608,386 of JAPTHN010000022.1, read as the reverse complement.
AATTGGCCCTCTCTGTCACTCATGTTGTGACTACACTGTTGGACTGCGCAGTAAAGACTGACTTTAACAAACACCAGTAAGCTTATTTGTTAGGTCCCTTAACTATTCTCATGATACTTCCTGTTGATCTTGCCTTGGTAAAGAAATTAGCTACAGAAGAAAAAGTATTTTTCTAAGCTTAGTCGCTTGTTCATTTTACCCAAGAGCTCTTGATACCTTTAGCATTGGTGGGAATAATTGTTTAATAGCATTCTATCACAATTTCACTTTCCCCCATTTTTAATTTTCTATTTTGCCGCTAGGTTCTACATCCTGAGGTGATAATGTTATTAGGGGCAAACTGGCCAAACTGTGAAACCAACTCATAGGGGGAGCCCCTGCTGTGAGGTTGACATACAGGTGCATAGGTGAGAATCAATAAAGCAAAGAGTCTGGTGAGATTCAATAAAGCTTAGTGGTGTGATAAGGGTCAAAATTTGAAAACCTTGAAATTTCAACTGAAAAAAATTAGAAAATTTTTTTGGTACAGAAATGCCTTTTGAAGTTGGCATTGGGTAGGTCAAACAATCAGCTATCACTGCACTATCATGTCCAAGGGTCCCAAATGCTCTGCTGATCTGTTATGAGGTGATAAATACAGCTGTGATGTTTTTTGACTGTCATTAAATTCACACTTATCACTGAAAAATCCTGACCACTTAGGGCTAAATAATCTATTACCAATGATTAGGCAGGTAGCTTGAACATTTTAGGCCAAGTTCCAGGTCTCTAGCACCAATTATTTTTGAGATAATGCATTTTGGTCAATTAAATACCGAATATGTGTGTCATTAGCATCATGCCTATAACTTGAAATCCGGACCACTTAGAGCTGAAGAATGTATTACCAACGTATGGGAAAGTGGCTATTCTGCAAACATTGAGCTATATTTCAGGTCTCTACGACCAATACTTATTAAGAGAGAAAATTTTCTTGAACTAGAAATTTACAAACAGAAACAAAAATACTCTTTTCACCTATAGTTTGGATTCTGAATAACAAAGATGATCTCCAATACCCCTCCAGTGCCCAATGTCTTTGCTGAACCATATTTCAGGTGCAAGACAATGGTAAAATGTCACTGACACCCCATAATTGATTAGTAATCTCAGAGAAGCGTCAAAATTCAAACTAAGCAAGTCAGATGCAAGGAAAATGCAAAAATTCTGTGTAATATTTTGTTAAAACATTAATTGATAATATATATTGCACACAATTTCAACTGCTGTCACCTGCAACAGAATTTTAGTGAGGTAAAGGAAAGAAGCCATTTTTTGTTGTGATGCTAATGACAGCGTGATGCTAATGATAATTAAGATAAAAATCTTTGTAGGGACCAGTCCAAAACTGGCAATCTGGCAATTTGTGCATGCAAGGATCTTATGAACACCAGAAGCATATTCACATTGATTCTGGTCCAGAAATATGCAGTCAAAATAGAGCAGCAAGGCGTTTGCTAATGACAAATTAAGATAGGACAACCGACATGCCAACAGAAATACTCAAATATTTTGGTTTACATAAATGATGCAGAGCTACAGATAGCACAGTTATTTTCTCGGGTTCTCAGACAATGTCAGATACAAGGTTTTCTCACAAAATGTGCGTCCCTTTCATATTTATTATGAAACCAAACTGGTGTGATGCTAATGACCCAATATTGGAGACATTGACACAACAACCTCCTGCTCTAATACAGGATATTATTTCAGAAATTGGAAACTATACTTTAGAAGAGTGATAGTCAAGTCTCCATATATTAAAGAGTTTAATTGAATCAGGATCCTGTACAAGTTTTTATGATGCAATCTTTCAAAGAAAATGTTGGTGGAGACAGGCCATTTTCAGGGGGGTTGGCCACTTCAAAGCTATTTTTGGATGGGATAAAAATAACCTTCAACATATTTTTTGTGTCAGAAGTTTTGCTAATATCCTTGTCTATGACAAATGACATCAAGAGGTCCTGCATGTGCCTTTCTGTCATCATGAATTATTGTTAAACACCGGAGACAAGAATTTCAGACTTACCAAATTTTGACCCATAACCTCAGGCCACAAGAGGAGTAGCATTTCTTTTACCACCCGCAGAGGAATACCATGGGAGAGTAAAACTAATATTGGCTTGCCGCAATGATTGTCTTGACTTGAAATTCTGTTTTTTCATGCTGTGCTGGCATGCCCTCAAAACACGAAATGCAGCAGCATTGCTCCATTAGACTTATTTCTTAATAAGCAAGTTTTTGGTGCATAAAATACATTCCCACTAAATGCCAGCCTTTTATTCTGAAACAAGATACACTGACTGTCCTGCTTGAAAAGAAAAGGTTGACTGGTAAAAGCCTTCTACAAATAAATATGCTGAAAAAGAGAAACTTTTAAAGGTGGCAGACACTTGGGTTAATTTTAGATTTTGACTCTAATTTTGTTCTATTGGGGAAAAGATAGAAATTAGCTTTTGTAACTGATTAATGATGTTACTTTCTTTCATGTGACATGGGCCAGTACAAATCAAAGCGGCTTATGTTAATTTGTACAGTTGCAGCTGGGATCTTGTCATTGATTAATGATCTTTGAATTCATTAAAAAAGAAGCAGTGGTCAGATGGCAAGGTCACCAAATAGACTCTAGATTGCAAAATAGCATTGGCCAAATAAAAATCTTTGGATGGTGACTTGATTTTCCTGTAGTGACATTCAACAACCAATGTTTGCACAAAAATACCTTACAATGGCAGTTGCACGTCTAACACCAATGGCTGGCTTTCAAAAATGGCAGAAAAACTGATGGAGCGCACTGAACAAAAGATGTACAGTTGGCCAGCAGACAGTCATGCAACAAAAAAAGACGTACTTGATTTGGTCACTCAGCACTGATGATTTCACTGACAATTTTTATGGAGCCCTTGTTGTTGTGATTCAGCATGACTTTACGCGGTTGCTCTGAAATTGATTCAAAAACATACAAACACAGAGACAAAGACAGGAAAAACAAAATAACTAACCAACAACAATCAAACTGAATTATCAACTCCCTTGATACAAACCAAGGATGTCTCTAAATAGCCCAACAAGGTGCTGATGAGACGTAATAGGCCTATAACACACACACACACTCATCAAAATAAAAAGACAAATTAAAACTGGCTAATATGCCTAATACATGTCTATTTATATAAAGCATAGCTATGTGTAATGTTGAACTTTATGTATTATTCGATACTAATAAATTTATCATATTCTATGCTATTCTATGTAATGCTATTCTATTCTATTCTAGACCGAGGTCACAGTCTTCACGTTGCTGTAGGCAACGTAGACTGAGGACATTGCATTGGTTGACCACTCAT